>CM032661.1:32576168-32606985 GCA_019095985.1 Streblospio benedicti
GATTTTGTCTTTAAGGTGTACGTAGTTTCGCAGTGAAACCCATTTTTGCATCGAGTAATATAAACTCAAATCTTTAAAACCTTAAATTAAAAAGTCAAATTAGACTAAAGATTTTGAAATAAAAACATATGTAAATTATTGTTTGCTCTAGTTAAACAAATTAAATTTTGTACGTGTGTTCATGGTGTGAACTAGTTTCTCTGTGACGCCGACAGAAGCAAAGCTCCTGAGGAGACCTAGTTGTGCTGGTAATATGCAGATCATTGATAGGTTATGCTAAGGTCATTAACGCCAATACAAGCAGAAAAAATCATTCTATTAGTATTTTTTTTTGTATTTTGTTATTACTATTAAACTCACATTAGAAGAGGGGGGTATTCGTAAATTGGAAAACAGTAATTAAGCAAACCACTGATAAATATTCATAACTGTCAAATTGCGGCTTTGATAGTGGATCATTGACCAAGCATCTAGCGATCATGGAAATCCCCGTCAGTCTATTTAGAGCCAATTTAAACCTTGATACACATTGATAAGACTGTAGCCAATGAACGGTATTGTTTGTGTGGTAGCAAAGATGATAGTTCAAAAACACAAATTGTTTTCTCGTCAACATTGATTTTGACCATATTTATATTATTTTGTAATGTGCATGATCATTCGTAGTTCCATTTGTGAACTTTCTGTGTGGGAATGTTGTACATCGTTGGATACACTTAATATGACATAATGACATATCATCCACAGCCTGATATCATGCACTAAATGTTCATATAAGGATTAAAAACTTTATGTGCAATCATATAACATTGTTTCATGCACAGCATTTCTGTGACTTTACTGTAGCTATTAGAGTTCAATTTCTTATCTGATAATTTTTTTGAAGAAGTAATATTTGATCAAAACAGTCGGGATTCCTCTGATACTTATAATATAGTGTTACCAGTATGGCCGTTCACAGTTTTCCAAACTTAGCCGTTGCCGGAGTCTACATTTTCATCACCATGATGGATGTTTACAAGTGAGTGAGGCACTTATTACATAGTCACCCGCACAGTCAGAAATGAACAAGTCTAGGCTTTTTTTAATTGATTCAAATGTATTGTTATAATTCATTTCTATGAGTTTTGTCAGAGTTTTTTTCAGTACACTTATAGTTCAACATCAGCGATATGTGTGCTTCTGTGGCCATGTGCATAAAGTTTGACTCATGACCTGAAGGTCGAGGGTTCGATTCCCAGTTGAGAACTATACTTAAGCAGTTAGTTACACATTGCTCCATGGTACATACACATTGAATAGGCACAGGGCAAGCGAGTTAACGCTGATGTTATGTGTATATAAAGCAAAAATGTAGATTTTTACAAGAAAACCTTATTTTATGGGCTATTCTAAGTATTGTGTATCATGTTTGTAAACGTATGCAGTTCAGCTCTACTAGCACTAACTGACTTTTACTCATTAATTCACAACCAGCTGGAGCAACCTTGCCATGGATCTGCTGCTCTCCCTGTACATCATCGACCTGGATCAGTACCTGGCAGAGACCATCTGGTTCTGGGACAAGCCGGTGCCGCTGTGGAGCTGGCGGCGTGTCGTGTACGGGGTGACGGTGGGATGGGCGCGGAGGAAACTCAGGGACGTCAAGGCGGAAGTGAAGTGGCTGTATTGTCATGTGAAAAGTGTACTTACCTCATTGCTTAAGATATCAAAGGATATCTACAAACGGTGTCATCAATACAATGATAATACATATATCCGCGTCAACAAGCAGCTCCTCAAAGAGATCCCATAACTGATGTCGCGCTCATTCTGCTAGCTATAGCATTAATTTACAACCTGCTGGGGCGACCTTTAGATCTGCTGCTATCCGTGTGCATTATCGACCTGGATCAGTACCTGACAGAAACCATCCGGTTCTGGAACAAGCCGGTGCACTGTGGAGGTGGTGGCGTGTCGATATGTTGGTTTATTGTATGTTCGGTTGTATGTTGTGCATGTGCTTGTACAATGTACATAGTATTTCATATAGCAAAAGTTGTAAATGCAGTAGTTAATACGCTGATTTATATTTATAAGAATATAGTCATAATTATTGACTTCTTAACAGTAACTGGAATTTTCATATGTGCCGTCATTTACGCAACACCAATATGGATAAAAGTACTAGTATGCATATCATACATAGTTAATTTATTATCAAAAATTTCAAAGGAAGTGAGAAAAAGTAGATGGCTTATGCCGTGGTTGTTAGAGCTCTGCTACATAAAGTTCAATGTTGATCTACGCAAGTTTATTCATTTAACAAATAGGTCATTCACTAAATTCACCAATACAATTAGAAAAGACACCAACAGACAAGATGTGCGATGGTTTAAGTATGACAGCGTGGTAGCCTATGCGTATGATTTTAATGCAGACAAGGATTGGGTTGAGGAAAACATTACAAAGTATCTAGAGCAACATGACTATACTGTGTTTGATATTGGCAATCATATCTTTTCAAATAAAGATATCAATGAAGATACCGATGAAGCTTTGAAAGACAGCAATCGTGTCATTGTTGTGTTTTCCACAAATTTCATGGGTTGCAAAAAATGCCAGTATTTATTAAAGGTCATCCATGCATCTTCAGCAGTTGAAAATGGCAGAGTAGGCGTACGTCTTGGTGATGTGAATGTACAAGATAAGAAGGTATGTATGAATACCTTGTGATGAGAGCTGGCCACATGTGACGGGTCTTATATATTACTGATATTCAAATATATAAATAGCTTATGAAAGCGAAACTAAAAGTGCGGAAGATAGCCATCATTTCCTATTATTTGTCTGGGTCCTTTATTATTTGATAATAAAGTGGAACTGAAACATAAATATCAAATTGACATTACAATGTACTGTATTTGAATATCGGCAAAGACATGCAAATATATCAATATATTCATGGTCATTGTATGGCCATGTAAGTGATTTCGAAACGTACGTTTTCTGCATTTATTCATATCAAACAGTTTTGAATTAAATCAATGTTTCGATACTAATATGTGTTTACCATACAGTGCACTTCACTTTTTCAGATTCAAGAAAACTACATGCGAATCCTGGACTCAACCGACGAGCATTTTGGGAAGAAACTTCTCTTTGTGATGCCAAAACCTAAGATTACATATTTGCTTGTGTAACTATTATAAACGCTAGCTTATTGTATTGGTAAGGTGTCAAAACAGTGGAGGGCCAGTGTAATGGATAATATGATAATAGTATAAATGTTTTACTTCTTAGAATGCATAGCTGTATAGTTTGTTTGCATTCAATACTATCTAGGACAAAAGACACATTAGAGACAGTGACTTGGCTAGGCTTTCCAATGTACAAAATGTATGTGTCATTGCATGAGGGGGGTTGTTTGATAGTCTGTGAAAAAACATTAGATCGTATGTATTTCATGGATTTTGTCTTCAAAGCGTACTAGGCTCTGCCTCGTGGAGGTGTGATAGGACTTAAAGCTAGTGAGATTTTAAATTGCAGAATTTTCCCAATGTTATATAAGTGCCAATTCAAACAACGTTGGATTCCAAACAAACAAAAATGTAGAGCTATGGAGTGATAAGAAAACTACTTATTACATACATGACTGTCAAACTTGGCTTTGGTAGTGGATCTTTGGCCACGTATCTATGTGGCATGGAAATCCCGTTAGTCTATTAAAGATGATGCCTTGAGAGCTATAAGACTGTAACCATTTCAACGATAGCAAAAACACTATGATTTTTAAATCGAATACAAACTGTGTTCTTGTGGAAATTGTATTGATCACATTTTGTTAAATGTAAATCCATTCGTATTTCCATTTGTGAAACTTTTGTGGAAGTGTTTTCCATCAATGGATAGACTTATTAACATATCATGTACGATTGTGCATCTATACTTGTGCTCTAGGATTAAATAATTCATGTGTGATCTGTGAACAAAATTATAACATCATTTCAATCACACGTTTCTGTGACTTTATTGTAATGGTTAAAACTCACAGTTTCTGATTTGATAAACAATATATAAACATCTGATCAATACATTCTGGATTACATATTAGTTAATGTATATTTACCACTAAATTTACCACTACATGCACTATGGCTGTTCACCGCATTCCAAATTTGGCCGTTGCAGGAGTCTACATTTTCATCACCATCATGAATAGTAACAAGTGAGTGAAGTTTATAGCTTTTCCAAACCATAGGCAGATCCAGGGCTGTAAGTGGTGGAGGGCGTGCGCCCCCTTTTCCTACCTAAATACCTTAATTTTTTAGTTTTTCTATGGATGTTCACTATCAACCATGTGTACAAAACCCATGATATCCTGAAGTGCGCTCCACAGAAAGTACCAGTGGACGGAGTATATCTATACGTCCTGAGGATAGGGATGCAATGGATGTCAGTAGGTAATTAGGTATACCCAGAAAGGTGTATAATTAAAGATCAATTTAGGTAAATACTAACATTATTCATATTTTACGCATACCCAATACTCTAGTAGTGCTTTTATTTCCAGATCAAATCATCCATTCAGAGTTAGGACATTTTGTATAATAAGTGGATGTCACTTGCACTGATAATTGTTCTCCATCATGTATATTCTACATTCGCGACATATTTGGATTTAAATATACAAAGTTGATTGCTCATTTTAGAAAGTTTTATATCTCGTAACACATAGCATACTGGTAGGCTACATGTATATTGTCAATACTTCCAACAATACAAATAGACAACTTTCAGTGTTTGTACACATTTGCACATGTTTGAAGATTCGTGCGCATAGTGGACCCAAAACGTGCCATAATCGTGTTGATCATATAATAGATAGCTTAAATATGATTTTTAATGTGATCCATACTCGTAAATATTCATCATGACACACAAAGGAATGTTTTATACCTCTCTAGAATTCCTATATGAAGGTTGTATTTTATTTGGAATTATGTAAGGTAGCTTTGGCAAGATTCTAATACTGGTGAACGCATAGATTCATTAATTTTCAATAATTCTTATCAGTTTCACTTTCATATACCGTTAAAGAGACATGAACAGTTTCATGTCATATAAACTTTATGCCATCAAATAGTACAACCATTTGAATATATACATTTTTATCTATATGCAGAGTTCATTTCTTCATAATTAATCAGTTCCTATCGGTTTATTGATTGTTACCCACCCCAATGTTTTGTAAACAAAACGTTCCATAACATCAGCCTTGATAACTATTTCCGATTAGCGAAATTCACTTTTAAATAGTGACAAAGGCTACTGTCCTGTTATAATTGCCCATCTCCCAATGTCAATCCACTCGTTATTCTCTCTGTTTAATTTATTTATAATTTTCCTATCAAACGTGTTTATGATTGTAAGGTTGGAAGTTAAGAATTCAACATACTGGTGAAAATAGAAAAATTTGATTAAAAAAAATTGTCATATGTTTGCTGTTCATGTCCCTTTAACAGGTCTTGTCATATGTGCATTTCACGCCAACAATCAGGATCTGTTAGTCTCAATCATCGAGACTGGATACCGCATAAATCACAGCACACGTAACATTGGGTTTCGTGATCGAGACTAAATCCATTTACGACACGTCATTTAAATCGAGTGCATTTTTGCGCGCCGGTAAAAGCGTGTTTACACAATGCGTAGTTCAATCGAGTACATTCCAAGTGAACGTCAAAAAGTGTGATGCAGCTGCGATTTGAATTGGCGGAGGATGTAAAAAGTTTGACGTTTTTATTGATGAAATCTGTAGGATTTCAAAGTTTTTATGGAATGGCCATAAAAAGACTAGGATGACACCTATTTTCTAGGTAGGCCTGGTTACCGGAAACAGACTATTGATTCTATTACGCCTAACCTGTGTTTGAGCCTGCATGGGTAGTAAATATTTTACTACCTATATTGACAGATTTGATGATATCAGTCATATATTAGTCAGATCATCTTGATTTCATGCGTATTGCAGAGTCTATTCGAGCTGCATACGATGCTACATTATTCTTCATTGTTATACCTTTCTTTCACATATTTAATCCATTTATTGGCTCTACGTATTATATTAATTACGATGTAAATAGTCCTTGTGGTAGCAAATAATACCCATAGGCATTATTGAAAATAGGGAATTACTTCAACATCTAGCCGGGCTAGAAAGGTGCGGAGCCAAAGAATTACACACAGGACAAATAATGTCATAATTAAAAAAATGTACATAGATGTTTGACATTTATTAACAGTGTTCATATGTACGGAGGCTTCAGGTCGTTCTCATTGTTACACATTAGTTAATTTTTAGTGAGGAGACACCTCAAAACTCAGAGTTTCTTGATAGGAATTGATAGGAATTGGTAAAATATCATGGCTATCCGACGACGTGGCTCAACGTTTTGGGTCCAGTATGCGTATAGCGTCTCAAGTTTCTTTTTTAGCTTAGATTAGTTTAGATAAATATCATGCATATTGTGTACCATATTTGGTGAAAAAAGTAAAGTGATTTAATTCAATTCTTCCATATCATGACTGATTTTCCTCATTAATTCACAACCAGCTGGAGCGACCTTGCCATGGATCTGCTGCTCTCCCTGTACATCATCGACCTGGATCAGTACCTGGCAGAGACCATCTGGTTCTGGGACAAGCCGGTGCCGCTGTGGAGCTGGCAACGTGTCGTGTACGGGGTGACGGTGGGATGGGCGCGGAGGAAACTCAGGGACGTCAAGGCGGAAGTGAAGTGGCTGTATTGTCATATGAAAATCATATTGATGTCATTGCTAATCGGACTGTTCTGTGCTGCAATCATTTACACAACACCCTCATGGATAAAAGTACTATCATACATGGTAGAAACAACAGGTTTGCTCATTTCTAAGGTAGTAAGAGACCGTATGTGGAATGTGGGACAGCTGCTAAACAAACTAAACCGTCACACAAACGCAAAACAAAAAACTTTTTCTGCAGTATGCTGATCCCATATGGGCAGGTAAGCTCAGGGTATACATTCTAGGCCCATGGGATGGCTTTGCATATTCGGTGCACATACAAAGGATCACAAGGTAGAGGCCCATGCACATGATTTTGGTGCACATAAGGATTACGTGGAAGTGGCCTATGCGCCTGATTTTGAGGACACTATTGAGGACGATATGACATCTTCCCCTAAGAAGATGTGGCAAGATGAAGATAGGAGTGATGAAAGTATCTTATTATCAGTTGTTATAATGTATATATACTGGCTATGTGGTATGGCATGTGTATATGCATGTGCACTTTGTATACACTATTCATATTCTGTACGTGCACATATAATAAAGGTGGCTGTATATAAAATGTTAATTTATATGAATAAAGGATGGATAATTCAATTCTTATCAGTAACGGGACTGTTCTGCGCTACCCTCATTTACCCAGCACAGATCTGGTTATTAACACTATTTTACATAGTAGCAGTATTACTTATCATTTTAAAAGAAGTGAGAAAAAGTAGATGGCTTGTACCGTGGTTGTATGATCTCTGCTACATCTACTTAAATGTTGATCTACCCAAGTATATTCATTTGATAAATAGGCTATTCACTAAATTCACCAATATGATGAAAAGAGACACCAGTAGAAAAAGTGTGAAATGGTTTAAGTACGACAGCGTGGTAGCCTATGCATACGATTTTAATGCAGACAAGGATTGGGTTGAAGAAAACATTACAAAGTATCTAGAGAAGAAAGACTTTGCTGTGTTTGATATTGATAATGACATCCTTCCAAATCAAGATGTGTTTTCAAAGACCGAACAGGCCTTAGAAGACAGTAAACGTGCAATGCCAGTATTTGTTGAAGATCATCCATGCATCATCAGTCAAAAAATGCAGAGTAGACTTTCGTCTTGGTGATGTGGATGTACCAATTGAACAGGTGTGTAGGAATTCTTTGTGACGAGAGCTGATCATGTGTGACAGGTTTTACTAATATAGAAAAATGTCAATAGCTTTTGGAAGTAATACTAAAACCATCAAATATGTTCACACTAAAAGTATCATGTGGTTTAAGTTGAAAACTTTATTCTTTGCTATCTCTGTTTACATTACAATGTAATGAAATTGAAAATTTGCAAAGATGCCAATACATCAATATATTCATGTGTACGACTTGGAATATACAATTTCTGAATGTATTCATTTTAGACAAAAAGTCTTGGATTAAAGCAATGTTTTGATATGTGTTTACAACACAGTGCATTAACTTTTTTCAGATATCAGAGAAGTACGTGCGAATTCTAGACTCAACTGATAAGGATTTTGGGAAGAAACTTCTCTTTGTGATGTCAAGACATAAGGCCAAGTATTTCCATGCGTAACTAAAGCCAGATTAATGTACTGGAAAAAATGACAAAGCAGTTTAAGTAATAGTATATAACAGGATAAAAATTAACCCGTCTATTTGTTTCTTCGAAGAGCTGTATAGTATATTTGCTTACTATAATATCTAAAGCTAAAGACACATCAACTCTAAACCATAATATTTGATTAGTGAAGTTGTAAAAGCACAACAGCGTATAGTAGGGGGATGTGTGTGTGTGTTTGTGTAGATCAGAATAACATTGTATAAACTTAAGTTACATGTATGTGTGTCTGATGTTGCTTGTAGACGACTAGTCTCTAAAACAAGCTTTGTGACGATTTTCTTTTAAAAGTAGATATTTGTAGAGTACATATATACATTTTGCCCTTGATTTCTTTACGTGTAAGGATCCCAAGACATAAACAGAACATAGTTCGATAATGACTCACTATCAATTAATCCAACCAACACAGTCACACAATCACTGCTACATGTACTACTAGGTCCAACCTAACACCAGTCTACAGGAAGCAAACAAATTATGAAGATAATTTTGCAGATAAGAGATTCAATTTCAACATGTAATTATTCCACGACGGGACTTGTCTGAGAAGTGTATCAAATATGACATCCCACAATACAAAACACCGCGAGTAATGTCATGTCATCATGTGACAGCCGCACACTGCACTCATTTCCGTGCACTTGCCACACATACGTATGTCAGACTCTACGTCATTGAATCGGATAAATTGACACACAAAATCATGATGATTGTTATGTGTGTGTTTTTTAAACTGATAAAACATTGACGAGCGTGCTGTTCAGAGAGCATTCAAAACCGCATTAATTGGTTTAAATGCTACCAAAATTCACACCAGTGTACTGTGACCGTTGTAGTAAACTGAATAAACTGTTGAAAATACCTAAAAATTGTTAGAATAATAGTTGAGTTTGAAATTTTGCTGTGGTTAAAATGTTTTATTATGTCCTGTCTAACCTTGTATTATCTTTACGTTTTTTGCTAACATATCGGAAAGGCTTAATTGTACTGTACATAGTTGTGTAAGGGGGCCAAATGCCAAAAATCTGATAGGTGATTTGCTCTAAGTCTAAGTGTGAATTGTAAACTGCCTACATTCCAATGTACGAAATGTGATGCAACCTATTTTGGTGACTGGTGATCTGCTCATTGCAAGGCCTGTGATTGTTAATTTGGCCTAAATTTTGAGTGTGAATTGTGAACTGCCTGTATTTAAGTGTGGACTGTGATGCAACCTATTCAATTACAAATCCTGGTTATTGGTGAAAGACAATGAAGCCTACTAGAAGTATTGGTGGTTGGTGATGTAGGAAAAAATGTTGATGGCTGGATTTTCTTCAGGGCTATGTAGAACCCTGCCTTTAATATATTGCATAGGACTATCATTTGCTGTAAAAATAACCACTTTGCGAATAGATGTTACGTATCACTGTAGCATGACATATTTTCACCTCAAATACTTCCGTTTCTATTCTGTCCTTGAGTTTAAGAACACCTTCAATATAAAAAGTTTTCTGCGCTCAATTTCCCATCACATTGAATTTTCGGTGTAATCTAATGAAAGATTTGCCGCCAATTCACATTTTGCTCCATATCTAAAACGTTATTAGTTTTGGGCGCTGTGTTCTCTATTTCCACTCAATTGTGAACATCATCTAATAAGGAAGATGAAAGAGAATTTTATTCACATGGCATCAACTGAGCATATTGGTTTGAAGGTGAGTGCTGGTTCCAAGATAGGGTTCTATATATCTAGTTATTATTGTATATAATGACTGATATTATTGATAGCTGTTATAAGTTCGCTTGGAAAATATAGAACACTACTATAACACAGTGTATCATATTTCTATGTGCGTACACTACCATTATATTGACGCTGCCTGTGTGCCATATTGTAAATTATCGAAACGCTTGCACCATTCGTAATGTCGAATCAAGCTGTGGTGTTATGTGATAATATCTTACGTGCATCCTCAATCCTCATCTATCTCAGGTTTGTTATTCAGATCGCAAGTTATTGAGATATTTTACCACTGGAGAATGTACAGCGTGAATGAGGTTCCCGTAGACCCACTAGACCGACAATGTCCTATATTACGTTCGACTTCTCTTCAATGTTTATAAACCAATACGTAAAGTAAATTCAAACTGAAAACACCTTCCTCCTACTCACGTGCAGGAACAAAAATTGACCTCCACATCTTTTCTTTAGTGCGTATTTAAAAAAATACTGTAATTTGCAGGAAACTTGACCCCCCCCCAAAAAAAAAAAAAAAAATAAAATAACAAGTACAAAATCCTATTAAATTCCTCCTCTCTGTGTTATAAAACATTTCTGATGCAATCAATTGAAGGGAGTTGATGTAAGTATCAGGCTCAATTTGTCAAAATAGAGTTTAATATAAATGAACATTGGTTTAGGCCTATCTGATGGATATTGAAAGGCACATCAATATATGTGTCATAATAAATTGCTGCGGATGTCGAAAATATGATATATTTCCATCTGGGATAACACGAGTGTATTGACTTATATTAATACCATGTAGCATGGTTCTTAATTAAAATGACTCCAATTTAATATTAAACATTTTTTAGCTCATGATTTATTGTAACGGTTAAATTCAATTACGTTTGAGTCAACGATTCGATAATGTAACTACTAGTTTCAGTTGCTCATAGTGACATACATTCCATATACACATACATGTATTGAATTACTGCGCAATTACTATCGACTGTTGTTCCGTAGATTGTATAATGTGTACCGTAATCGTTCTTACAAGTTCTTATAAATACGGTATATGGGTTCATGGGCGATAAAATCATCTATATTTTACAACCGAAAGCTCTATATAAAAAACCACCAGCGTTCAATATGATTAAACATTAGCAGTCTCCTATTAGGGAACGTTCACAATTAACTTCAGTGCATTGTCAGGCATTTCTGACCCCCCCCCCAGATTGTCATCATGCGTCATTATTCTTCTTCCCCCACCGCCCCCACACTATGACGCGACATTTTTACTTAATCATGCCCAGTGCCCCTCGGTTCTTACTACTAACCATATAAACAGTAGACAGCATCTCGTACATTGCTATGAAACCCTAAAAAACAACATTCACAACATATTGATATTTTTCACTGAATCCATCCAGTGGAAAATTATTAAAAAGAGCACTTTTTACAACTAGCACCCCACCTCCAACCCCACAGTCCGTCATCATTCATCATCTTTCTCCGACCCCCCCCCCCCGCGATGACGTCATTTGTGAACGATCCCTTAGCAAGGACACATCTCTACGACTGTACAGTGTCTTTGTAAAACTGTATGATCCATATTGACAAGACCAAGGATAGAGACTCGCTCCCATGTCCACGTAGCCTTGTTGCGAGCTATGTTGGTTACACAACGTCATTATAATTAGCCTTGCTACAGGCAGCATGGTTTATGTTATATACCCTCAAATGCAATTATACCAATGCCTCCGCACTAGCTGGTCAAACAGCTGCCCAGAAACTAAAGCATTTGAACCTGACATAACATCCTTGCCAGGTCATTTTAGAGCTAGAGTTTGGTACATGTACATGCACACGGCCTGTTAGTGCTAGAGGTCGAGTTGTAACCTAACATACCACCATAGAAGATTGACACTGGCGCATTTGCAGACTTTGTTCAGATTGAGAAGCCACATGTAATAGAGGCATCTATTTAACCCGTGTACAATAGTATGTGAAATTTCACCATTAGCATGGAGCACTGTCAGATCCAGGATTTGGAAAAGTGGAGTGGCATTTATGGGTTCTCATGGGTTTCAATTGAGTAAAACAACAACATAAACATCAATTATTGATCATTATTTTGATGGGCAGATGAGGGGTGGGGGTGGGGGTGCAGGGGGGGTATCCTGGATCTGCCTGTGGAGGTAGGGTGACAGTATTATTATTTACAGTACTTGGATCTGCCTGTTCTTTTTTCCACAAGATCTATTAATGTTGCTTTGTACGCGTGTCATAGTCACGCTCAGTTTTTTATTATTCACCACATCGAGCTACTGGTCGTGGACATAGCATTTTGTATGTACGCAAATAAAGACGTTTGAGGGTTTCAATCCTACTTTCTTTTTTTACAAGAGGGGGTCCAATTCGTCAATGTTACCTCATACCTATATCTGACAAGCAAGCCCCAAAACTCTTCAAAAACTGTCTGAAGGCAGTACACACAACATAATTTTCTGAAACAACCAAATATGGTTGATATAATTGATGGACCTAGTCAAACCCAATTATGCTGGTGAAATGTTGTGTGGCTCATCCGACCCAACGTAAACTATGTAAATGAGTGGTTTACATCCATATATTATTTTGCACACATTTGATCTTTTTCCAATTTTCATGATCTTACATAAACATTTCAGCGTAATTTGGCAGCAATTATACCCATATAGATATTAATAAATTATTGTTGCATGGTGTCTTTTGATATAGGCCTATGCTCTTGCATTGTGAGAATATGTATAATACAATAATGCATATCTTGTATGAAATGCTATGTATCATGCACCTTACTGTGTCCAACAATTAGATGCATTTCTACATCTAAATAATGTAACTTGTATTGTGGAAACTATTGGACAGAATTGAATAAACAAAATGAGAACAATTAAAGATAATTATATATTCTATTGCTATTCAATACATATTTAGATTTCCACATATTATGATGCTGGTTCCCTTTACTGTCCTCAGCTTTTAGCTAGCATACGTAGAAATCAATCATCCAATTCCTGTCATAGTGAGCACAGGGTGTTGATAAATATTATCTGCTGGCTATAAATGTTGATTGGTCATTTAATTTATGGTTTGTAGCATTAAATAACAAAATTAGGAACTTGAACTGTGAGCAAACATTTCCAGTTTTACAGTGACACACACCATCGTTAAATGTGAAGAATGAAGAGCAGTTAAACGTGAAATGATGAACATGTGACCCATCATTTATAACGTATCACATTTTAATGGGGCGGACGTAGCTAGAGTAAGTTGTCACTCTGGGTATCAGATATCAACATATATCTTTAAATCAGAGTGAATGTTGTGTGCCCTTTAAGAAATCCAAAGAGGAAAAGTAAACAAATATTGGTTGGGGCATATTATGCGGAAATAAATACATTAGAATGTTATTGGTGGCAGTAAGTAAAGATACGGCTATGTTGCAATAATGACATCCCTATTGAGCTCGTCCAGATTAAATTAAAACAATGCTTTAACATGATGGGTTAGAGAAAAAAAGATGGCGCCGTTTTTTTTTCACTAATCAGTAGAAAGCCATAAATCTTTACACCTTTGGGCCAGCCTTATAGCTGCGGCTGGTATGAGCTCTGTTTTACAAGATTTTAGTGTCATTGTAAATTCGGCAGCTTTGCAAAAGCCACAGTACGTGACTAAATAATTATGAAAAATAGCTACAAACCGGCATAGACCGTCCAAACCCACTGACATACATTGATTACTGCTTCTAATTACCGTTCACCAGTCCACACCATCGTCCATACACTATAGATCCCCACCACTTGACACACACCTATTAGTAATGCCCTGCTTGTGACACAGGCCGGGCCTGATTATATTATCTGCCACATTACACAAGTCGTGTCCGGGGCGCGCTGTTGACTTCCGCCGGACGATCCATGTTCTTCACTCAGAGCAAACAAAAGCCAGCAAAACATGTCCCTGAGAAACACTTTCAATGCTCGGCAAAGTCCAGTAGAAACAACACGTTATCTCGATACTGCTTATCTCGAATATTCTGTCATCTCGATGTTATTTTCTTCAATTTCCATTCAACTAACATTATGTTTATGTAGTAGCGGATATCTCAAATATTGGTTATCTCGAACTTTTCCAGTTCCCCCTACAACTTCCAGATAAAAAGTTGATACTGTATGCTGTTATGGACGACAGATGTCAATCTGCCATGCTGCTCTCCAGTTCTCAGCTTTATGTAGATTTGATATACGGGATGAACGATCACAAGCGTGTAGCCCCATAACTAGAATGCAGTTAGCGTTATGTCATTTTGGCATGTGTGTTGACTTAGCCTTGTTTGATCACAGGGGCTCTAATCATGTCACTCTAGCGAGGATGTGGCACAATACAGTAGAAACATGTTATTTCGACATTGCTTATCTCAAATTTCCTTATATCTCGAAGTTTTAATTTTTAGCAATGAAAACCTGTCAACGACGCCTCAAAATATTCTGGTTTCTGCGACGAAGGATATTCTAAATGTAGGCATTGTTAAATTAATAACGCATGGTTTATCATTCTGTATAAGATATTAATAATTAAGGACAACTGCACAATTATATGATACTATGTGGTGTACCGTAGCATCACTCAGTTTCTCTGATAGCGGGCCTAAATAAAGCTGTCATAATAGACACTTACATTACATTTGAGCCGCTTTTCATATGAAATGTTTCCATGCAACGCTACATTCTTCATCTTTTATTTTGATTTTGTAACACGTAAACAATGCTAGATTCTATCTAGTTGTCTCTGTTCTGAGACAGTTTGACATCACAATTGACGTACTGCTCTGCCACGGTCTGTTTCCCAATACAAGATAATTGCGGTTCAGAATCGGGACATGGTACGGGAATAACTCTTGAAAAACTAGATTCTGTAATGTATGATCTTGTTTACGATTTCTTTACAGAACTATTGAAATGTAATTTTGACGCTTATAGCTAGTGAGGGGGTTTAATAAGGGGTCAAGATATCCCACACCCCTAATTATTTTTGCTTTTTTCCTACACCCCTAATTTTTGGGCCTTTTCCCCCACATTTCACACATTATTAAGTCGTTTTACCCAAATCCCCCTTCTTTGAAATCCCACATTCCTCTTTTTATTTGCCCCCCCCCCTCCATCCCTACTTCTTTTTCAGACGTTTTTCTCACATCCCATTTTCTTATAAACCCACTCCGCTAGCATGCACAATTTAGACATTCGGGTGCAGCCTGACCTCTTAATAAGCAGGATCTGTCTGCAAGGTCGTTGGTGACTCTTTGTTGAAGGCAGCACGTCCACTTCCCAAAATCAGCTGGGCATGCGGACCCCACTTGAGACTCAAGTTGAAAGGCCATGGAGCTCTTTCAGTACTTTCTAAGAACCACTTACATGCTACTTAAGGGGACGTTTTACTCTTTTCTTGTTGCGATCATTTGTGGGACTAATTGCCTGAGTGCATTACTCTGAGAGTGGCTTCTCACTGCACACGTTATAATTCGCATTGGTAAAGATGTATCAAGATGATTCTGTAGACTGTACTAAAGACAGCAATTTGGAAACCTAAATTTATATTGTCTACATAATATCCATTCAACTATATGAATACTGCATGAAACTCACTGCCACTATAGACCCTAACATAGTAGTGTCTTCAAAATCCACTTTTCAACACATGCTCCAGATCAGCATGTATATGACTGCTACTGGTGTAACACTGCAATAGGCAGATGCCGGGGGTGGGGCGGGGGTGGGGGGGTTGCTTGCAATTGACTATATGCACAAAATGGATGAGTTCCTTTAAGTACGCTACCCACCCACCCCCTTCCAAAAATCTGGATCTGCCGTTTAACCACCACATTAACGTTCCAAAGCCAATGTGGTTCAAATTCATCATTTCAAATGTTGATGCATCGAGACTAGATTAAACGGATTACCCTCTAATATCACCACGCCAGCAACAGCAGCAGAGAAAATAAATAAACCACCTGCTGCAGGCGACATTTCGTGAACTCTGCTGGCAGGTTGTAAACGCCGTCACGAGGACGTTATGGATGACGACAACAACACCGCCAGACATCTGGTTCCACTCACACGTTCGCTCACCTTCAACTTCAAATGTGAATCGTCTTGCAGTTGCCTTGTACCTTTGATGAAACGTGATAAGGTTTATAACTCATTTTCCACGAGAGGTTTGGTTACAATGTGTTTGGGTAGGTGGTTTTTCTTGCCCCCAAGGTCGACAGTGTGTGCACAGATGGTACATTCAAGCAGGTCTAATATATCAAAGGAAGAAGCTTATATCATGAAGATGATCTACATATAGCGTTAGTGCTAAAAGGTTAAAGTTGAATTAAAAGCTTTGACAAAGGATATTTGAATGATTTTGTTTTAGCATTTGCTTACAATGAATATTAACTGCCAGCAACCAACGTGGAATTATTCTTAGATTTAAAAAGTGTGTGTTAATTGATATGAGGCTTTCGAAATAGTTTTGAAAGTCCTGTTTCAATGCAAATAAAAAGTCTTTCTAGGGCATTGGCTTATGCAATTTATCAATGGTATATCATGCAAAGTACCCAGCAGTGTTGGCCATCTGGAGCATAGAGAAAACATGTCGTAGGAAGGATTCAAGGTACACTAACGAATGGTCTAAGCTTAACACTGATTGCTCTATTAAAAAAAAGTGGTCAATGTTCTGGTGTGAATTATACCACAATGTCAGCACAGTGAGGAAGTAGACTGGAACGCGCACACGAGTTGCCGTCCCGCTTGGCTTCCCTCTGAGTCTAGGTGTAATTGACAGTGGCTGCCGACTCGCTGAGGTATTTATAGAAGGACACAGCTTGAAAGTGTGAGACTGAATGGTCAATTCTTGGTGTCTGGTCCATTATAATGGTTTACGTTATTGGTGTAAATGGCAATAAAGTTAATTGTGTTTGTGTGCAAATTAGCATTCCATGTGGACTGATTAAATAGTGAAGATTGCATATGGTATGGGCTATTTGTTGGTTTGAGGAATACTTTTAATTCAAAAGTGGTAAATCTTTTGATAAAATTGGACTTAAGTTTAAGTGTTCCATGTGTGCAGAACATTCGGAGTTGTATACCAGCGTAGGACCTGTGTGTAAGAATTGCTCTAATAAGTGTTAACACATCCAAATGTTCGATGGGCTGTATTGCGATGTAATACATGTGTTTAAAGTGTTATCATCTCCAGACACAACACAAAACTCATGCTTATTGATATTTGTACAGACAAAACTAACCCTGGGGTGATTTTTCATACGTTTTACAACACATCAATGAGATCGTTATTAGCTTCCTTGTCGGCAGTGTTAAGTGAAATATGGTTACATAGATTATAAAGCACGTGTCTCCTTAAAAAGACCATGGTGTGCGCATCAGTTGATAGATAATGAACAGGAAGGACTCTTGAACATCTGGGACTCCCCGGGTCTCTGGCTTCCTGGGCACGTGACTTGGTATTGGTACCACATTACTAGTAGGAACTCATTAAAATAAGGACTCATTTAAAGAGGAACTCCACGTAGATGGGATGTTGAGGGTGACATTGGTAGAGGCTCGCTGGTTCTCCACGTGTCCTGTCATTTCAGTTGGATTTCACAGGATACCAAAGTATACATAATGTAGCTTGTTTCATAAGCCAATCAATATATTGTGAAAATGCTCGCCAAAACTACGTGTTGTTATTTAATATATTGTATATTAAATAAGCATTGACATTCCTGGGATATTTGGATATTGCAATATGACTGGATTATATAGTACTTTTACATTAGTACTGATGTGGGTACTCACATCAGTATTGCTGACAGACTATATTGGTAAGTGATAGACGTGAACACAGAATTTAAGTTCATCACAAAAAATAATTTTCAAAAACAATAATTACTAAGATGACTAACATGCCACCCATTTTTGTAGAATACAGTAATCATAATATATAAATTATGTTGTAATAATTGAACCATCTGTCAGCTATATGTTTACAATATTTATTGACTGTACTATTTCACAAATATGTAACTCACAATTACTATTTGTGTAAATGGAACTAAGTAAATACTATTTCCATGCTTTTCATCACCGCTCGAACCACAACTTTACAACTATCCATTATAGCTTAAAGTATCAGCAGTTAAAAAAATCCATCATTATCATCCCTGCCAGTAGAAACACGTTCCTTGCCACTTTGACGTATTCTAAGTATCGCATCCCGACAACTATCCCATATGTAACGAGCATTGACGACAATCCTTCTTAAAAACAAGAGTGCCATTATTTCACTGTAGAGGAGAGTCTATTTCAGAGGTAGTTCTCGGATATATTATACTATGCATGGATCATGAAAGCCTAACATTGGTGGGGGAAAACAACCCAAAATGGAGAATGTAAGAAAACGTCATATATCTGTGGAAAATGGAACGAGATCGGATTGTGAACAAGTTGAATCCATTGTAAATTGAGCAAAACGGCTCATAGTCCCGCGCAAACCCTTATTGTGGTATTGTTGACAAAGCAACTAACATAAATAGCACATGTAACTTACTCACGGGGCGTATCTTCATATCGGGGGTAACTGCTGAGGCGAGTTAAGTGGGGTCTGGGGGCTAGGCCCCTTGGAAAAAAATGAAATTCTGCAACAGCGCAATTGTGTCCGTACAAGAATCTGATCATATTCCTCATTTTGTGTGCTGTCTTAAAAGCTAGGGGCACAACCAGCAGTGCCGACATTTTGGACGTATGTTTCTTCAGGTCTGCGAATTGTTCATCATATCATGTAGTGACGACCAAAAAGCCATTGGCACAACCTGTGAGAGGGTCTGGGGGCGGGGGAGATTTAAACCTGTAACCTCTCCCCGTAGATCCACTACTGATAACGATACGAAAGTTAACATACATGTTTATTACAAATTCTGACGACTGTTCCCATTCTGTATATATGTCGATATTGGTCATACTACAAGACGATCAGGTAGTTCAGAATATAGGATGGCGATCGTAGTATAACATAATACGTGTCTAGTGAACTTATAATGCTCATTATACATGCACTGCAATACTTACATACAGTAAACCCTCTAATTTAGACCATTTCTCGTGAGAAAAATATCATAACAAGACCATTTCCTGCGGACCATATACAGATCCAACAGACACCCCCGCAAATAGATCACCTCTCTATCGAGGCTACTTGTTGACCTGTGGTTGGCCTAATAGACAGGTTGCACTATATCAGCTTAGTCCGCATCGACGGCACACGCGTTGGAATGGCTCTGGTCAATGTGTTTTACCATTTATTGACCAAAAAGCCATGTGATCAGCAAACAGGCCATGCTCCAGTCCCCTGAGACTGGCTACCCTTGCATAAACGCCAGCCTCTGATGGGGTCTCTAATAACGGTCTGCACCATGGACGCTTGAAATTAACCGTCTAACTGCCACTTTGAATACGGTGACACGTGCCACAAACTTAGTAGGCCCTCGGGGTGGGTGGGACCTAGAAAAAAAGAGAGAAAATCATTAGCTAATAATATAATGATCTTGCGACATTTGCATGGAAATGTCACCCAAAACTGAGCAAATGAAATTGAAATTGAAAATGCCTATTGTAGTTTGTTCCTTAATTATTTACACCATAAAAATAACACTTCAATTACATGCATGTGTCAATTTGAACCATGAATCATTTAGGACAATATTAAGTATAAGTAAGGTACGTTCATACCATATGATGTAACAATAACATCTAGAGTACTGCAGTCAATTATGCACCAAAGGATTAACTATCATAAGTATCTGTTTTGACGGAAGGAAGCTATGGACGAAAAGATGAGTTGCATTTATTTTTGTCTAATTGAACAAAGGAGGCCGCACTGTTTTATCCATTTGTCTTGCATGCTCGGTGGCCTTGTACAGGAAATGCTATAAGATCTGGTAGATGAAAGCACCTTCAAAATATCATATGTCAAATTCTACTCTCCTGAGTTTGTTATCTCTTAAAATAGTGCCTTGATATCAAATTTTATCACAAAGCACAACCCGGTAAGTTGTCACCATCAATGGCTGCGTGGGGATCGTTCTATGGCGCGGGTCTAAAGGAAGAGGGGCAATGGCTAACATAGGCAGATCCAGGGGGCAGGGGGCCCCCTCCCTTTCCCCACAAATTTACTTCATTTTCATAGGGTTTTTCATGTCCGCCAATGATCGCGCGTACAAAACCCATGAAATCGCTGAAGTGCCCCCAAACATTCTAAAAAAACGGTTCTGCCATTGGGGTAAAACCATGGGGGAAAAGCAAACGAAGAAGGATAATGTGCGATTTCAAGGAAATGGGATGTGGGGAAAAGACCTTAACAATTTTGAGGATGTGGGGAAAAAGCAAACGCAATTAGAAATGTGGGAGATACGGTCAAATAAATTAGAAATTTGGAATTGTACCCCTACAATGCTATAATTGTCATATCAGCACTGCACAGACAGAAGGAACTGGTTTTGGGACGTGCATAAATTGCATATGGCTACACACCAAAGCTCACACATAATAGTGTTCGTTGTAGGAACCAATAGAATCCATATGGTATATATTCCCATGTATTGTGGTGATATTGATGAGCTTTGCAATTACATTCATCTACACAGACAATATTTGAATAACGGTACAAATGATCACATCACTCTAACATCAATACCAATTAAAATGATTGCCAGCCATGACGGTTTTCATCTTTTATCAGAATTAGTCATCACAATGTGTCGTATAAATATATAGGTTATTATACGTGTACATTTGTCATCCTACTCTATTTCAGGCTAATTTTTCAAATTTTTATCAAGTTATTGAGAGATGTTGTGCCACTGGGTTTAATTATTGATTATCAGGGGACATAGAATATAGCCTTGATGGAAATCCAGTCACCACAATTTTCAAACTAAATCATCAGACATCAATACATTTTTAGGGTCTTTCACCAATCATCAGGAATTGTGAGTGAAAAGGTTACATCACATTTCACACACTTAAATACAGGCAGTTCACAATTCAAACTCAAGATTCAATGTAAATCACCGATCACTGCCCTTGTAATGAGCAGATCACTAGTCACCAATAATAGGTTGCATCACATTTAACACACTTTTCAATGTACCAGAAGTTCTGAATGCACACTTAGTAGTTAGAGTAATTGAATCACCAAGCACATTTTTATTTTATGAGCCACTCAATCACATGCAGGGTAAAAGAGACGTCCATACACCGACGATGAAATGTTTACATAACTTTGTAAAGCCAACCATCCAACCAAACAACCAACCAAACAAACAAGCAACCAGTCAGCAAACGACAAAGCAAACAACCAACTAACCAGCCACCCAACCAACCAATTAACTAACCAAATAAACCAGCCATCCAACAACCAAACTACTTGACTAAATAGTTGTATTTCTAAATTTCAAACAGAAGCCGGTTGTGAACAGTCGCTACTTCATTAAGAAAGCAATAGAGGATCCTCTAAACAATAACTACACTAATTGCCTCCGTGAAGGTTTGGGAAATAAGTTCCACGTGCACTTTGCCCTACTGTCCCACCGTGGTGAGGCAAAACTAGAATGTACGCTAGCTTCATCTTCCGAAACCGAACTCTACGTGCAACAAAACATTGCGGTCTTTACGTGTCACAAAAATGGTAAATTTGCACGTTGATTCAAACGCGTCTGCCAATTGTTATTATCAAACATGGTGTACTATATGCTATTGTTAGGCTGTGGTTGTGTATTTCATGTGTTACATCAAAGACATTGTTTTAATATTTACTGAAATCCCTTGTTATATATGTGTAAGTGTCCATCTTTTTTATGCGTGAAAGTTAATTACCCCCTCTAGTTGGACTTAATGGCCTATCTATTATCACATTATCCATGTGGCCGTGCAGTGTGGATGTTACTGAAAAAAGCTACTCAATGCTTAGTCGTACATAAAGGCTGCTATTTTGGTTGAACGTAGAGATCGGTTTCGGACGGAAATACATGTATTAAATATAAACACATTTGTATTCTACACAGTTAGAACAGTGATCGTAAAATGCGGTTTATATTTGTTATTCTTTTGATGGAAACTGTGTACATGTAGGTTGATTAACATATCAGGATTGCTTGAAAGTACACGAGCACATCCTCTGCACATTTTGTGCCATTTTAAAAACAGGTTATATCTTATTTGCACATGGTAACAAAAAGAGCAGAATCCGGGGTGCACTTAATAGGTGGTGAAATTAATATAAAACATATTGTAGATGCAGGTTTCATTAGTAAAGAGCAAATGACAGATAATTTGCAAATTAAGACCACGTGAGCGTCCTTTTTACAACGAAAGACAGTTATAGACGTTCATGTAAGTGTGTGTGTTTTTTTATAAAGATATTGGATTGCAAATAATGCTCTTCTTCATAGAAAGAGGTCTTCTTATGCAGGTGATCTTATATGAAGGTTGCACCGTGTTTTTCTTCTTGGAGACTTCTCTAAGCCTACTATGCTAACGAATATGGATTCAACAACAAGTGCTTTACCGTAAGTAATCCGATAGACAACAGTAAAACTTGAATTCAAGGAAACTTCTGCTGATGATCTTGTTGATATGGTGTATCTGGAGATTTCAAAAGGTCCTCACTGAGTGGGTATCCCCAAACACTCACTGTTTTCTTATAATTTTATTTGGCCTCTTTGGCAATTGCATTATTATTCATTGATTGGCAAAACTGAGCACTAAAAGAAAACAATCGCATTAGCTAAATCAGCCCCAAAACATTTAACAGAGGGTTTTAATGAGCACATTCCATGTAAAATGATAACAGGGAAGTTTCGTCCACACATAAATAATAATATCTGTTCGTTTGGCAGCTTACAGTTGTGGTACAATACCACTTCATTTACAATCTGCAATACAAATAAATACAATCACAAATCCTGAATAAATCTAATACATTCTAATCAAATAATTTAAGTAGCCCTTTTGCAGATAAAAATCACTAGTAAACATCTATGAGATTATAAAACCTTTAGATTATATATATAAAAAATACAATAAAATTAGCAGAACTCTTGATCTCTTTGCTTTCCAACTGGTTGGATGTGTTCGGAATCCCCGACGGATTTTGTATCAACTGTAAGAAAGGTTTTACATCGGTCATTGGCAGCCAAAATTCAAACGCAAATCGCAGTCTTGTATTGGAGCATGATACGTTGTGCTAATAGAAATATTATCACATAAGCATGGAAGCACCTTTTTGTCTTTGTGTTTTTTGTATAAATCTTCACGGGTATTATTTTTGTTGGGAGCACATGCGTCATATTGTGAGCATTTTACAGGAATTGTATAAATCTTGATATTTTTTTTACTTATATACTTAATAGACATAACAGACTTATTCTTGAGACTTAGAGTTACTTAACAGACATATGCTTCGCGAACTGTTCGTTTGATTGTATTTATTATATCGGTTGTCACACTGCATTAATAGTAATATGCCTAGCAGGTAATTATGGTTCACAAAATTTGCATACTCTATTTCATCTGTAAAAACAAAAGCTTACATGAATATAAATGTTAGAAATGTTCACAAATTCATCAATGCACATGGCAAAAAACTTGTCCAACGCAAAGACATTTCAATCACCGCGACCTTGATATTAAATATGGATCAGCAAAATCTGTTACCATCACCACAGCACTACAGTATCTCAAACAACAATCTGCAATAAATCATCATAAATTCAACTTAAACCAGTAAGCCCCGCCTCCCCCGCCACGCTTGAAGAGTGGGTCACGCCTTGCGAAGGCCTCAACTCAGCGCAACTCATCAGTTCACAGCGTCAAATCGCCACCACTCACTCTGAGCAGCTCAGATAAGAAGTTTTCTCAGTTAATGTGTACGGCTATTTTGCGCGGAGATATGTTTGTGTGTCATTTGCAGCCAAGGTTATATGGCGTTTTTACTGCCGTTAACTACTTGTTTGTTTGGTTTCACTGGCTGGGAGGAACGCTTGATGTGCACGTTAGGCACGTGGAGGCCACTTTGAGGACCTTGTGTCGGGGATGTTGGGCACTACGATGATGTAGAATGCAGAATATATATCTATAGTAGAACCTCTATATTAGGACCACCTTTAGGACCAGTGTTATGCCGTCTCAATATAGAGGTGGTTTCTATACAGAGGTTCATTCTGGTAGCCTTATGAAGATTTGGGACAGTGAAAAGTGGTCTTATTATAGAGGCGGTCTGAATACAGAGTGGAGGGTTTAATTGTTTTTTTTTACTGTATAGTGTCTTGCTTATTGTAAGATATTTTAGTGGTCATGATTGGCTCTTTGTGGTTAGAAGTAGAGACTGCCTTTTTATGTTTGAATATATTGGTTGTTTGCATATCAAAATTATCTGAGTTTCTGTATACAACAGTTTTAAATATATAGACTAGTTATGAATGGTTATTATTGTAATACCTATGGTCAGTCTGCTCTGTCAAAAATCTCAGTGACAAGCCGAATGTGTCTGGCCAATGCATTCAGGAGTTTTTACCTGCGAATTAAACCTCATAGGTCCGTCGAGAACATGTAATACACATACACCAGTAAGACATCGGCTGCAGTACACACAAACATGAAACAAAAAAAACAATAACAAACAAAAAAAACTTAATACTCAAACTACCACCTGGTGGCCTAAGGCCCACGTTGACCCTGTTGTGCTTAGATATAAATAACGTGGGCATATTGCTGCTCCTGCTGCTGTAACTTCCTCCACCAAGCACTTTTGTATCAGTGTTAGACCAACAGTTGTTTAGGTTAGAGGACACATAATTTCTGACAGACAAGACCTATCATCTCCAGTCATGGCTATGGGACATCGCTATTCCGAACATGTCAACTACGCGACAGGCAATAAACAACAGGAAAATAAATTTCCTCTATGCCGATGGCAGTTTGGTGTATCATTGTTCACAATGATTGAACTTGGCTGTCATGACTGTTGAACTGTATACCGTATAATATCCTGAACTGCGCAGTCCTCAAACTCATAGCAGGTCCAAAGAAAACAGCAGGATGCTCATGCAGCATCGTTGAAACATTATGAAAAGGGATGTCCAGATTGCAGGGAAAAAAGAGGACTTTTAAAAACTAAACATATAGTATAAAGTTGTTATCTCGATATTGTTTATCTCGAATTATCCGTCATCTCGATTTTACTTTCATTTCTCTTCAATTACACTATGACCAAGTATCAGTTATTCATCTCGAAGTGTGGCTATCTCGAACATTGTATGGCACTGCTAAATATTCGAGAGGGACTAGTTTCTAATCACATTATTGTGGTGTATCATCAAATGGCCAGGTGTACAGTAATAAAGCAGACAACACACATATCATGACCAGCGACCCACCCACATATCAAGCCTACTTTAATATACAATAGTTTTCCTCTATCAGGACCACCGTCGGGACCAGTGTTAGGTGGTGTCAATACAGAGGTGGTCTCTATACAGAGGTTCATTTTGGTAGCTTTATGAAGGACTGGGACCGTAAAACGTGGTCTTATTATTATAGAGCTGGTCTCAATAGAGGTCTTAATTAGAGTTTATACTGTACATCCCTATCTAGCAGCATATGCAGGTCCATGGGGGGGGGCGCAGGGGGCGCCCCCTTTCCGCCAAAATACTTCCTTTTCATAGTGTTTTTCATGAAATCCCTCCCTTGCGCCCCCCTTTTTTTCCTTAAGTGCGCCCCCCCCTTTTTCCGAAAAACCTGGATCTGCCATTGAGCATTGTGGTTGAACTCTACATGTATAAAACACTGCCGTTGTGTCAAAGTGTTCAAGCTGTAACTGCCATCAATGAGCAACTGTGGATGTCATTTTTCATCGGTCTGACTGTACGGACACAAGCAAGAACCAGGGGTCAAGTGAACGATTACTCATCTCAGTTGCTCATTCTTCTCCTCTTTATTACACACGATCATTCATGGACGCCGCCGTGTAATTACTTTGTAAACAGTACAACTTCTGCTGGATAACTATTGTGTGTAGATGTGTAAAGAATATTGAGGAGGGGCGGGGGTTGTAGGTGGTCAAGCTATCCCACAACCTTAATCTTTTAGGCCTCATTTCCCACGTTCCTATGTTTTAGCCTTTTCCCAACACCCCACAAATATTCAGGCTTCTCTTCCACATCACATTTACTTGAAATCCCATTCATCTCTTCGGGGGGGGGTCCCACGTCTGTCTTTTACGGCCATATTCCCTCATCCAACTTCCTTATAAACATGCCACTAAATGTGCAGTATTCTAATAATTAACATAGATATCGGTGATATAGCATAGTCTTATCATGGTTTCATAAAACGGAAACACCATACATCTACATAGACTTTCAATTGTTGTCTAAAGTGAGCCCAAAAGTCACAAGTTTTAGTGTGATATACATCCCCTTCTTTGTTGCAACTGCAGGTGCTTAGCACAACCCCCTCCATGTCCCGCACCCCCACGCCCACACCACCCACTGAGAATTAGAATAGTATGTTAGAAAACCTTTTTCAAGGGGGGGGATAGAAGGGGTCAAGAAATACCACATGTCCAATTAGTTTGCCCTTTTCCCCACATCCCTATTTTTGGCCTTTTTCTTACATCCCACAAATTTTAAGGCATTTTCCCCAAAACCCACTTCCTTGAAATCCCACATCCGATAATTTGTGTGCCTTATTTCACATCTCACTTCCTTATAAACCCATCCCTTTTAAAGAAGTCATCTACAGGGTTCTTATTCAGTGTGAGCGATAAAACAGGAGTTTCGCTGTATCCAACTATCGCGATAATCCCGGCCTCCACCAGACACCAACACAGCACAAGTGTGAGTAGTGAATGGTCAAGCTCCAATTACTGGCTGGTCAGCTGCTAATGACCTACATTCCTGCCTTGTAACGAGAAAAGAGATTATAGTGCTAATGCCGGTGCGTGTTTATTTCTGTACGGTATGCATGTAGCATAGCTGCATCTTTATCTGTACAGTGAGTATCTGTATGTTTATACAGGATGTGAGTTATGCGTGGGCGGGTGTTGAGGAAATTTATTCACAACGACAGCTGCTTTTCCACTAGAATCGTCGGTCTAACGGAATTTTCATCAAACAGCATGGTTCAATATTTACATAAGGGTTAAAGTGTCTATTTTTGCTGGAAAAAGTTTCACGTGATGAGGTCTATATCACATGAAATGTCATTGATCGAGCATCATGCATTTTCATTGAAAGATGCACATTCAATGTGGCTGAAGCTCAATTCTCCTAATGTTCTGATTGACAAGAATCGTCAAAAACCTTCCAGCCAAAATATATGATTTGAATGAGCGGTTATTTTCAAAACTTGAAAATTGAATAACAACCTTAAATACATGAACTTGTTGCACCAATGAGACATATAGAAGTCTCAGGTGAATAAAACCATCAGACATTTGCAAGCAAACAGTGTTTTACTGATGGATGAAATGTCAATATAAGTGAAATTTAAAGCTACATGTACCTGTACTAACAAGCTAAGACCCTAAATGCACATTAAACAGCCAAACTAGTCGCGTATACCCCTACTATACTCCTCGGGGAGTTGAGAAAATATATTCAGTGTGGGTGTTTGCGTCCAATAGCAATAACGCAATAACATATAACCATGCAAATATGTGATCAAGGCCGTTAATTATACACTTCTGGGACACTTCCATTGGCATGTACAAACATTAATTAATACACAAACTCTCATTATTCTTGGCCTATTAGGGGTAAATGTGGTCCATGTCCAATGATCGGACGATATATTTTATACAGTGGGAAAGTTTTTGTTCTCACTCGCCAAAATTCACTGATGAGTACTTAGTAAGTGTGTTGAATATTTGATTCTCGTGGGTCTGTCCTGCAATCCATCCCCATCACAAATGAATATGGGAATATAATTATGTAGGCCTACTACGAGCCCCATCACCTATTCCCCTTTGAAAAGGATATAGGGAGTAAATTGAATTGCAGCTTTGCAATTTATTATATATAAGTATAATATGTTCGTGTAATTGCTTTCATAGGTCTAATATCTCAACAATGAAGTCAGTGAATAGAGCAAATATCTTTGGCTGATCAAGCCCATCAAATCTATAATGTGATGACCCACCGTAATTATAGAGCCCATAGCCTAATCAACGAACACCTACAATGTCATAGTGGTCATTTCGATGGTCACTTGATGGTCATCCTGTCCCCTAATTGATGACCATCATTCCTTGAGAGTGACTTATAATCACGTGATGGTCCCTCTTCGGTGGTGACAACTTTCACTGTTATGGTGATCATGTCAAATGACCGGTCCGGCTGCTTATCATGAAAGGTCATCTCTTAGATACGTCAGCCTAAATATCAAGGGCTCACTTTATTGCTCAATACTTGCTTTTGGGCCCTTGAAATCTTCCCAATCAGTTCAAAATATGAATAATGCATTAGGTGATATTGGCAGGCTAAACGTATATCCAAATTAGCAAGAGCTTTGTGCTGATTGGATAGTTTTTAGGTCACACTTTGGAAGAACATATCAGTCCATGTGCCATCACCTGATTTTGTATATGGTGTGGTATGTGAGAGATACATATAGATGTTTTTCTCAGTTACTAAGTATCTGTTTGCAATCGTACAAGCAATTGACACTACCCTTACACCAGGCCATTGGGATATTTTTACACTATATCCTTTTCAACTCCAGGGGAGCATACAGCATATCACTATCATAACGCAGACGTGGTTTTTCAACCAACGTTAGCATTCAGCAGGCTGATCTGCACCTATTTAACGTGTAGATATTTCTAAAAATGATGTTTTTGAAGATATTCTCCAATATACATGTGTGTATATACAAGTACGAGGTTTGCCAACTAACTGGGAAACCCCTTAGGGAAGTTAGCATCTTCAATGGCTCCTTAGCATCAGCTGTATTGTCTTCATCAACTTCATTGGAGACACACAGTACTTCATAGCATATGTATACAGAGCCAATCACTCACACTATCCCTTACTCCCTAGAATAGTACCGTGGTTGTCAAGGAGAAGTGTTCAACCGATTATAAATAAGTAACTAAATTTGCTCAACACTCCCTATCAGACCTGACTGGGCCTCAAACCCATGACCACCTCCAACTATATCCGCCCTTCCACAAATGCACAGTGGTGAACACTCAGTTATATAGTCTCACGATCTCCATGGAATAAGCATTTACAATACAAAAGACATCATTAAATATTATTGATGTGTTATTTGACCCACGACCATGAAAAAATCTCTCCACAGAATGTGGTGCGAAACAAAGTCGATATTTCGCTGCCTTAGTGCCACAACGATCTAAGTGACATGTGATTTCTTCTCTATTTATGAAACAAAGATGATTAAGATATATGTGTTTTTTGTCCTTCGTAGGAGCAAATCAACTGTACCTTTGTTAGCTTTAGACGTATACACATTAATAATCTGGATGTACTTATGGATAGAAAATAAACAGCATACTAGTTGAAGTTTCAGATTGTAGATCCAATGCATTTTTTCTTATTTATTCTTCTTGTCCTAATTGTCTGTAGCCGTATCGGACATGTCGACCACATGGCGTTTGAACATGAGTCGGCGGAGGCAGTATAATTAACCAACTAAACCTCGGGATGGGGATCACACTAGCTTTTGCTTTCAAGCTAGGTGAGTTATTTTGCGTGCAGAGGTGTGACTCTCCACTACACGGGGCACGCATTTTATCGAGGCGTACGAATCTCATTCTTGGTGTCGCCACCATCTTGAATGATGAACTCACTGCGCAATGTATATAATCCCGTTTGACGATTGTAGACTCTAACCATTACACCACCGAGGACCAATTTCATAGGCAGACCCAGCCCCCCCCCCACTTTTCCCTCCAAAATACTTCATTTTCATAGGGTTTTTCATGAAATCCCGTAAGTGCGCCCCCCCCTTTTCCGAAAACCTGGATCTGCCTATGCAATTTTATGTATTAGTTGCAAATCTAAATGGACCTATCCTCCTCCATTTTACTATATCAAGTGGCCCTTACGGGACTCAAACTCACGACCCGATTGTTCTTTGAATTCGCTGGTATTTACTTCAGAAATAGGGCATTGCCTTTATAGTTGCCCATTTGTTATTTTGCATACATGTGCTCGTTAAAACACGCTATCATTGTTTTCGCTTCAAAGGTAAAGCAAATTTGTCTTTACTGTTTTTTTTTTTTTTTTTTTTTTTTTTTTTTTTTTTTAAGATGCACATTCATTTTATTGAACAGCTTGTTGCAATTCACAAGGAAACAAGAAAATAAAGAATTCCTATTTTCACAACATATCACATTTTCATCTTGTAACACACTAAAGTGTACACAAAAAAACACCACATCATTAAATATATTCTCTAGCTTATATTTCCATGATTAACTTCACTAGTCTTAAATAGCATATAACAATTACAATATAATATAGGAAGTAAATTTGTTATAAAGCAATGGAACTA
>CM032661.1:32607085-32660619 GCA_019095985.1 Streblospio benedicti
CCTTTTATTTTGCTCATGACGTTTGTGTGCCTACAAAACTCACATTTGTATTGAAGATTATAATATTTGAACTGCATTATATATCATTATTACGTCTACATAATAGCAAAAGCACGTAATTAACATGTCAAGTTTGTCAGCTATGTCCATTTATCCTTTAACACAATTAGCTTGTCATGTTCTTGACAAACCTTTGTATTTTAGCACAAAATGGGTGTGTGCCAATGTGACTCTGTGCACGTGCACGTTTTTACATCAGACGTAAAATGTTGCTACGGTCCAAAAGATCAGTACATTGTGTGGGGGATGATAGGGGTTAGGGGTGTTCCTTCTTGGTTAAGTGAATTAAGGCCATTGCCTGATATATTTAGGCCCCTTTTAAGTAAAGCTCCACCTCATCAAACCAGTAGGACCACACATTCAATCATAGGGATTTATTTTTGCAACATGACATGTATTGTGCATCTACCAACGGCCTGGTGTGAGTTATAAAGTCTAGAGATGCTCAAGGTCCAACGTAAGTACTAGGCTCATGAATACACGTGTACACGTTTCCCCAATATGGGTGATTAGACATGTCACAGACACTGGGACAATGCCATGAATAAATTATGCAAATTCGTTCTCGAGGGATGTGGGTCTTTATACCAGGCTATATATGTGATAGCGTGTGTGTGTGTGCAGATAGAAATTGGTCACCATTATCGTTTTCGGGTTCTAGACGTATATCTACGCACATTTGATCACTGGCACAGTCAGTGGCGGTGATCAATGATAGTGAAAGGCATTGTCATCGTGGTCCACTGTTTTCACATAGGTAGATCCAGGGGTGTCAGGGTCACACCCCGCCCCACCCCCTTTTTCAACCATAATATTTCATTCTCATGATGATTTTGGCATTTCCGCCATTGCTTGCGCGTATGACACCCATGAGATCCCTTCAGTGCGCCCCATTCCCTATTTTTAAAAAATCTGAATCTGTCAGTGTTTCACATTGCCTATAATGGTCTGGTGAGTTTCTCGGCCAGGCTGGTGCAGCTGTGAAAGGGAGACATGAGATGAAATCCTGTTTATGATGCACATTTTGCGACCCTGCACAAAAGTGGAACATTGGCCCACTATGGGGGAGCAGGCCAAGGATCCAACACACACTCTATTTGATACATGCACATGACCCTAAATAAGTTCTTCCCAATTCTAGCCTAGCAAACTAGCCAAACAGCGCAAAGCCCTTGCTAATTAGGAAAGATTTTTGACTCGTCAATATCGCCTGATGCATTCTGCATATTTTGACCTAATTGGGAAGATGTCAAGAGCTCGAAAACAAGTTTTGAGGGAAAACATGTGCCCTCGATATTTAGGGTGGCAATAAGGAAACTTAGTACAGAAAGTTGAATTGGTTTCAGGAACCGGGATGTGGACCATAAACAGCTTTTTGTCCGTGTGCGTTGTTGGAAAATTGACGGGGCTAATTTTCTCTCTATTATCATGAGAGTAGACAGACTATGTGGTGTATTCGTGCGAGCTATGGGAATTTATTGAATTCGAGATATGTGATTTTCTGTACAACACGTGCTATATTTATTTAAAAGAATGCCTATGTGTGACATTGGCCCATTGGGTGATGAACAAAGAACGTGGTTAGTTGCGGATACAGATACAGATAAAACACATTATTTAACATGTACCGTGTATCATGGTCAATTTCGTTCGGTTGTCTAATTCACTCCTTTCAAATTACAAAGCTAAAATGATTGGGAACAACACAGTAAGCATACATTAAAAAGTCATATAAACAGGGTTTTTGGTGCCAGTAGATCCTAGTGATGGGGTACTATATAATCATTAAACACACAGGATACTTAACATTATAACACCACGGAAACACAAACAATATTAGTAACACATCCAGAAGCGCAGTACACAATCTGTGTTTGATGAAGCAGCTGTCAGCCGGTGACGTAATATATGCTCCACAAAGTGGGAGATGTTGGTGTAACATTGACCTCCGTAACCCCTGCATGTACCTCCCGCGTGGGATTCTCACTGAGAAAGGCTAATAAAAACATCTGTAACAAGAATATCCGTTGCAGACGAATTTCGTTAATGCCCTTTTCTAGTCGATCCATTGTGTTACGTATAATCAGCTTGTCGTAAGTCATTCAAACCACCCTAGACAGAGCACAAACTGAACAAAAAACAGACTGCCAAAATGTTCGCAGTGCCTGTTGTGCCCTAGGCTTAAGCTAGTACGTAGAAACTGCGCAGACTGCACACAACAAAATATTATCAAAATATTCGCACTGCCGGTTGCTCCGTAGGCGTAAGACAGTATGTCATTCAAACCACCCGTAGGCACTGCACAAACTGACCAAAAACATACTGCCAAAATGTCCGTAATCTCAGTTGTACCCTAAGATACAATACAAAACATAAAAACTGTGCAGGCCAAAAAACGTACCGCCAACATGTTCGCACTGTGGTTTGTGCCATAAGCTTTATGTAACCTCCGCTCTGTGCTGCAGCCTGGGGCCTCACGCCGCGCCTGCCGTCGGACGAGGAGCGCCTGCTCGAGCTGCTGTTCGACGGCTACAACCCGTCGGCGCGGCCCGTCATCAACTCCTCGCACACCGTGGACGTGCGCATGCAGTTCTCCCTGCTGCAGATACAGGAGCTGGTACGTATACACGAGTTCCCGTCTAAAAAATTGTTGGGTGTTCATTTGGTTAAAGTTTTCATTCATATTTTTGTTTATAAAACTACAATATGAACCTGATTTTAGTGAACGCTCACTGAAGCAACAAGAATTTCCGTTGCAGACGAATTTTGTAAGTTTTTTTCTCTCGTCCACCCATTATTGTCTCGAGTATAATCATTGTACCTTAAGCCTAAGGCACAACTGGCTGTTCCTGAAAGCCGAAAGCTTCAGTGAGCTTTCACTTAAAAACAAGTTCAAACTGTGTGGTTTTAACAAGATTATGAGTTTTCTTGTGTATGAATTCTGGGTATTTTTACACAAACACAATCCAAATCATGTGACTTTTGAAATGCATTTTGGGAATTGTTTAGACAACATTATTGATAGAGACGTGTACACAACTGCGACTATCGTAGTACCAGATCTGCCACAAGGTGGCTACAAACAATTGCATTCTGGGATTGTTTTTTTGGATAGGGAGTTGGACTCGTGACCTAAAGGTTATGGGTTAGATTTTCTGTCCGATCTGGATGTGGGAGAATCTAACCCGTGACTTCTTTCACGAGTCCAATACCCTATCCACTCGGCCACAGAAGCACGTGTGTGATATTAGTCCTCAGGTGAGCATTTGAGCGTGTCAATTATCATGTGCGTAAAATCACACTGCCCAAAGTAAGAACAAACACAAACATGATAAAGTAAAGGCAAACAATCGTGGCTCTGCATTTTAATGAACTTTTTGTGCATCCATGTAAATCATGCTTGACTGCAGCCAGCTGCTTTGACGTATAAAGCCAGAGTCATGGGGATCACATTGATCAGAACACCCCAAAGCGGGGCAATCTCGGAGCAATCTTTGAAATACAAATGGTTACTGTCACAGTTCTAATGTCATCCTATGAGCTCGTGATCTCTGGCTGTTGTTATTATAGAAGTTTACATTCCTTCTCATAAAACAGCTGTGAGTATATATGGTGGAATGCACATGTGTGAGCCGGATGTCGTTTGGCCCATTTTTAGAATGCAAATGTCATTTTTTTCTGTATCACCTGCTATACAGGAGAAATTGGACCCACATGCAATGTAACTCCATGAGGCTATATGTGCTGAGTAGGTGAATAAGTACGGTAGAACCTCTGTATTAGGACCACCTTTGGGACCGTTGTTAGGTTGTCTCAATAAAGAGGTGGTCTCTATACAGGGGGTTTTGGACCGTAAAAAGTGGTATCATTAAAGAGTTGGTCCCAATGATGGTTTTCGTTGGAGAATTCATTGTATCAAAAACAGAAATCATGCCTATGATTCTAATGCAGTAATACATATATAATTGAGTTGCTACGTCGTGCATGTGTCGTTTCCACCACGCGTGCTATGTAATGTCTTTGTGTCTCCATACTAGTACGTCATATTTTCAGTAGCCTATAAACGTGCCTGGAACGAATGGAAATTAATTTGCATAATTGGTCATTGTTCTCTTGAGAACTCATTACGTAAAGACAAGCGGCCAACCAATGTATTGGAGAAAGTTTATTTTTAGCAAGTTGACATTTGTATTGTAGGTCTATGGTCTGATTATCGGCTAATTACATGTACATGTTTTACTAGGTTTTAATTTGAGATATTGTCGTCGTTGTAGTCATTGTCGTCGATGTTGTCTTCGGTTGTATTTGTTAATGCTGTTGCTGTTGTTTTTGTTAATGCTGCTGCTGTTGTTGTTGTTGTTAATGCTGCTGCTGCTGCTGCTGCTGGTGCTGCTGCTGCCGCCGCCGCTGCTGCTGCTGCTGCTGCTGCTGAAGGAACTATTTGCGCGAACTTAACTAAATATTGGCAAATATTGCAATCCTGATCATTTAATCGTCTTGCCACATGAAAATTTTACACTATTCACTTAGCCATACATATATGTTCATAGCAAAAATATCAGGCAATTTAATATAAACACTCCGTTTCCTAAAGGACCACAGGGAGAAGATGGAAGACATTTCCAAACTCTGATCGTTACGAACTTTGGGTCTAGCATATATCAGCATTGACATTACTTTAGTGGGGATTACATAAGGCAGTCCCATAAAATTGGTGCGGCCCTAGCTTCATGGTTGAACTATATGGACAGTGCTGTAAAGCACGAGCACAGTAGTTCGACTTACACACTATTGCACATGATTTTATACTATATGGTTAATATGCATGATTTAAGGCAATAAAAGCACTATTTATCCATACCATTTGAATGTCCAAATCCTAAACACAGGCACCAGCATCGGTAGCTGTGGACATGACTGCTAATGTAGTAGCCATTAGTACACTATTCATGAAAACTATTAAAAAGAAAGTTATATATTTTCATTTCTATTCAAACGCAATGTTTATTCAGAAGTGAACAAAGTGTAACAAAGTGTAAACCCTAAATCACTATAACTACCAAAAATCAATTACAAGGGATCATTCAACCCAACAGGACCAACCCATGGTAACCTGTTGGCCATTTAATAGAGATTTAGTCTATATCCCAACAACCCACACGACCCCCGCCCCACCACCGTCGCACTTCCTCATGTAATCCCCACATCAATAGCAACACAAGGTCTCCAAATTGGAGGGATTTAGTCGCGTCTCCAATTTTGCGACATCTAACACCAGTGGGTCTTGAATTAGGAAGTGCACGACGGCCATATTGATACGATTTAAGGAAAACAGATGTGTTTTTCAAAGTTGTTTTTTAGTTGAATTTTTCGAATGTACGGTTTGGGTAGAGGTTTTGTGATGCCTGTACCTGCTCTTTTTTTGAAATGGTTTAACGGGTGGTGGTTAACTATAGATTAATGCCAGGCACGTAAGGGCACATATACTGATAGATAAAAAGAAATGCGGGAAACGACAGAGAGTAAGACTACTTCCTGTTTTCGAAAAACAAACATTTTAACCACTGTACAAATAATTGTGGTTCCTTTGATGTGAAACGTATATTGTCACGGTATCACGGATCCTTGTTATTTTGTCCTATTTTGGTGTGCATGTGTTTCAAGTCTGTACGATAGATTACACAATAGTTTGCTCACCTACTAATTGGCCAGGCCATCAGGTGCATATCTTTATGAGGGTGATGGAAATGTATAATTTCCTTTTCTGTTGAATAGAGCGCATTGTCCAACAAAGCAACCGATAAAAAACTGACTACGAATAGGATAATGTTAGAAAGGTCCATTAACTTACATGTACATGTTCTTGAAGAGGGTTTGTTGTTACACTTGAAATTTTAAACCATTCCCCAACCAGAATTACCATGTGAAGACATATGGTTCTCAACATCGAAAGAGCTGATTAAATAAACAACCACTGCTACATCATATACTAAGCCATAGTGTCTGCGTGTCTTGTTTATCTAACTACCCCTTTGATGCGCTGGTATCCACGTGCAAAGTTACAATTTCTTTTTCCACCGCAATTGCCATCCCTTGTGTCGTGGTAGTTCTTCATTTCTTGTTCTGCATTCTGACCTTTGATGCAACTTTTGCCTGTAATCAACAAAACATTGTGGCATTTGAATACGGCGTAGGATAACATCTGCCATCAAGACAGTGATGAGCAGACGATATTATCGTGCACCTTCTCATTAGAGGATTATCTTTGTGGCTTCCGTTTACACTCATATTTGAGCCGCCATCTGATTGGATTAGTATCGCTGGTATATGCGATGATGGGTGTTGTTTTTATGGACAAAGATATCAATGGCAGATCCATGGTTTTGGGGCGCACTTAAGATATTTCATGGGTTTGTCCCGGGGGTTTCGTACGCGCGATCCATGACGGACATGCCAAACACCCTACGAAAATGAAGTATTTTGGCGGGAAAAGGGCTAGGCGGGGGTCGCCCCCTGCGCGCCCTGGATCTGCCTATGGGTATTGCTGCGTGCGTGTTTTTGTACGTGTTCAGTTGACCTTTATTTTGAATAATTTTAATCAATTACATTTTGCAAGTAAGTATTATGTAAGCCAATGACTATTGAATTATCTGTGAGTGCCATTATTAACTTGATAACATATTGACGTTGATGTGTGTATTGTTTGTGAATATGCATATCTGTAAAGCAGTGCCCTAGACAAGTGGACATTATATTAATAGTTGAAGATAAATAATAATAGACCAATAAGACAATAAACAATTCACCAGAGCGAAAATTTTCAGGCTAACTCCGATGGAAAGTCCCGTACCACCTTTTACAATAATATTTTTGACCTTTTATTCTAATATTTTGCCTTTTTCAGAATCTCAAGAACCAAGTCTTAACCACAACGGGCCTTCTTATCTTGGTGAGTAATATATAACTTTAAACCCCTTTTCTTTGTGGTAGCAATGCCCATAACACATAAATATTTTAAAAATACAACTTTATTGTTAGAAGCTCACCCGGCAAAGGACGGGTGATACAAATTGTATCATGTACGCCATGTGGTGTAAGATATGATATGGTGTACCAAAAAACAGTACACTACGCGTAAGATGGTTGTGGACCAGGCTAGACAAACCATTAGAATACAATATCTACTTTAAAATGTGTACAGTAGAACCCCCCCTTCCCCATTACGACCACCTCTCTTAAGAAACGGCCTCTATATCAAAATAAGACCATTTTCCCCCCTTCATTACGACCACCTCTAAAATTGAAATGAAACGGCCTCTATATCAAAATAAGACCATTTTCACACAGTCCGAAACCTTCATATAAAGACCACCTATAAACCTCCGTAACATACAGTAGAAACTCATTATTAAGACCACGGGACCAATTTAAACTGTGATCTATGCTCGTTTGATTGAGCCTACCCTCATACGAGGTTTAGGCTCCGCATCAATCAAACGAGCATAGATCACTGTCTAAATTGCTCCTGCGATTAAGAACTAATCTCTATTAAGACCACTTGAGCTCAGTCTCAAGGGTGGTCGTAATAGTAAGGTTCCACTGCATGTAGCCGTGAGCTATAACGATGGACTGGCACTTGTGCTTCAGTGCCCGAGTAGATAGGGAGTTGTTCGTGGGTTCAATTCCCTGTCGGGTCTGGTGGTAGGTGTTGAGCAAACTTACCCGCATCAGGTTGCACCCTGCTCGCTAGCACCCACACGATAAATAGATAGAGGTCAGGCAAGTGAACGCTAATTTAGCTTGCGCTACAGTAGCAGCGATGTGTTGTATACTCCCCGGGGAGTTGAGAAAGATGTAGTGTGTTAAAGATACCAATGACCTGGTGTGAATGTAGAGACGTCTGGTATAGCGGCGAAGAAAAGACCATAAACCAGACATTTACGTGTATTTGTGTATCTGCTTACGTGTACGCACGCTGCCTGTTCCAGGAGTGGACGGACGAGCGGCTGCAGTGGAGCACGGAGCGGGTCACGCTGCGGGACATCGCCGTGGAGGGCGCCAAGCTGTGGAGGCCCGAGTTCGCCTCCATCAACGGGTACGTGGTGGCCCCCGGGGGGGTCCTGGATCTGGATCTGGCTGATAGTCGGCAGGGCCCAGGTTGGGGCATCACACCAACGGGTTGTGCGTAAAATGGGTGATGGTGCGCTCGGGGGCAAGGGTGATCGCAGGAAGTTAGGAAGATGTGCTTTAATTATGGTGGGTATTTGGTTTGTTATTTATTGTGGGTAAGTGCGTTTGAAAAGTTTAAAATGGGGCTTAAATTATTTGGGTTTTATTTTGTTATGTATTTTCTAAGCTATAGTTCATTTGAAATAGGCCCTGGAAACAAGAACTACAAATACGTTTGGGGTAAAATGTTTGTTTCTTAATTATTTTTTTATCGTAAAACAAGAACTAGAGAAAACAAATTCTATTCTTTTGCCACCAAAATGAGCTCAGTTGGCCCACTGATTATACCATGAACATTGGACTTTGAAGGCTGTGTGAATGGGAAAGCCTTGAAACCCACGATGGGAAAATGTGGCCTTCATGAAATTAGTAATATGTTGCGATCATTAGAATCCCCTTTTGAATGAAACATTTATGGGGATACTGTAATAATGGTACTCTCCTGTGGCCTTCTAAGTCGTGGAACATTCGAAGCCAATGTCACAAATAAGTGCTCATCTTTATGCAAGCGGAACTTGCTGCCTAGCGAGGATGCTGTTTCTTGTAGCATTACCATTTTAACCAAATATTTTAAGATATCAGTTGGCTGCATGAAAGCCAGCCACATAATCATTTTATATGCAACGATACAGTTACCATTCCCGCAACCGAATTCGATCACGTGACGTAAAAGATCACGTATTGTCCTGGTATGCTTTGTGTCCGGTATGCGCGCGCATCCTCAGACATTTGTCAGTATCCACAAACACTGAAAAATGCCAATCAATGCAATATCACCATTCCCGCTTCACAGTACTACCGAAGATAGTATAAAATGCAGTATCCTTGGTCCTACAGAGCAGACGGCATCTACGGCGACTACGGCCAGTTCCGCGCGCTCATCTCGCACGCGGGGCTCGTGCACTGGGAGCCGGGCGGCGTGTTCAAGACCGTGTGCGAGATCGACATCACGTACTACCCGTTCGACGAGCAGTTGTGTCGGCTTGTGTTCGGGGCGTGGAGCTACCACACCACCAAGATGAACCTCACTAACATGTCTGACGTGGTGAGTTTTCTTTTGGGTTTTGGGATGGAGTTAGGGGATTAGGAAGCACATCTAGGTTGTAGGGTGAAAAGGGTGAAAAAGAGTTAGGGCGCCACGCAGGATGCTGATATTTGTAATTAATTAACAGTAGAAAAATAGATCAGAGCTGTGGGCGGGTGTTGCCGGTGGTGAGGATAGGTTGTTTTGGGGTTGTGGAACGGTTAAAGGTGCATTTGAGCATGGCCCCTGCAAGATCCTGGGAGAGGGAGATGATATGTATGCTACCATGATTTACAAACACTTTGCCATATATATTAATGCTAATATATAGATTGGTAACTAACAAGCACAGAGAACAGGGGAGCCAGGGCATTCATTTTGGGCTGGACCCATTCTCTAGTACATACTTCATCGTTTCACATTATTGAAATATGCTGACGCACTCCTATGCAATCACAATTTAATGATTTTCAGCAAATTCCCATAGCTCCCTTTTTGATTGGTTGGTTTTAGCACTGGGCGTAGCCTTGCCTAAGCCCGTGTCAATTAGTGCCAAGTTACCCTAACTACGCCGGGCTGAATGCTACAGCCCACCCCCACTGCCTTCCTACTCTAGCTTTGATCACAGTATCAATCATGGGCCTCAGCATCATGGGACTAGTCATGTATACTGTACACTGTATACTGTATCGTATAGTGTTTGTAATCCATAATAATAGACCATTATATACCCCTATCCCCTCCCATTATGCTGAGGCCCATGGTAACTTATAGACAAGATCTAGCAGTGCGTCTGTGACACCTCTCCCAGGTAAACATGGACTCGTACGAGGAGAACGGCGAGTGGGAGATCTACCTGACGCGCGTGTCGCGGGAGGAGTTCGCCTTCGACTGCTGCCCAAACGAGAAGTTCGCCAACGTCGAGTTCGCCATCTACCTCAGGCGAAGGTGGGTGCTGCTGCTGTGGATACAATGCTAATTGTGACTATCGGGAATATGGTCTAAAATATGTTATAGACACACATTTATATAATGACTATAAAGAATATGGTATAAAAGATATTAAAGACACACTTTTTCATTATGACTATGGAATACGGTCTCAAATATGTTAAAGTATACACATTATCGTTGAGATCTCAATGAGGTGGTTCATGCAATAGTATTGGAAAGATTCTTCTTCTAACGTAATATAATGCAGGATACCACTTACGTTTGATAGGAAATAGAATTCTAAAAAAGCTCTATTTCCTTAGTGATACATGAATGTGGCTAACATGAGACACTGACTCATTCAATGTGTGATCATTATTCGGTCACTACTATCATGTATGCTGCTCACCAATCTATTCCAACAATACTAGTACATAGAAACATCATTCAGATACTCCTCTAGCCACCGATTAATCTAACTACACAGAAACCTCATTTCAAATACTCTGTCATTCACCAGATTATAATTCAACTGAGCTTAACTTCATTGCACCTCATTTCAGGTACACGTTCTACATCATGAACGTGATCCTGCCGTCCCTGATGACCTCTGTCCTCCTTCTGTCCATCTTCTTCTGCACGCCTGCGCAAAAGGTGCAGATCGGCGTGGTGGTTCTGCTCAGCTTCCGCATCTTCCTTCTCAACGTCACCGACTCCATCCCCAAGACGTCTGACCACATCCCCCTGCTCGGTACGCACTGGCCAGCGTGTAGATATTTGCTGAGTATAAACAAGCTGCATGGTTTACTGTACATTATTGTGAGTATTGTAGTTCTTTAACCGTGCTTTTAATCCAGTAGACACCCTTATGTGTTATATATAGTCAACAACCTAGAAATACGCTGTCCGGTGCATTTGGGTTTTCAGGTTGATATTCTGGAGGGGTTCTAGGTCAAATCCATCTTGTGTGCACAAGATGGAACTTTCATCAAGGCTGGCAGCCACTATAAGTGAAAAGAAATATAATTTCTAGAGTATATTTCCTGATCTGAAGCTGAGTATTATCAATTACCCATGATGAGGTTAGGGTCTTGGAAAGTCAGATGTGATCGGATTTAGGGTAGTTACAGTTCACAGACATGCATTGATATCCGGAATATGCTTGACGCACGATTAGGCGTGTTGTAAGTCAGCATCCTAATAATATGTTAGGACTTACCCCAATCATGTCGTGTGCACATGTATCTCCTGCTCTCACTCTCCAAGTAGTATATATGAATGGGCTACAATGGCGATATAAACACGCATCGCACCGTCCAAATATGGGCATGAGTAGTAAAATGGGTGGAGCTACAGTAGAAATGTGTCAATCAAATCAAGCTTTCATTGACTAATCTCCACTATAGCCCCGCCCATGTCACTCCAAAACAAAACATTCTATGTAAAACCCTTTAAATCACAGGCATCTATCTGACGTGCACGATGGCCATCACCACGTGCTCCATGGTGCTCACTGTGTTCGTGCTCAACCTGCACCACATCACGGACCGGCCCGTGCCGCCCTGGGCCAAGACGCTCTTCCTCCAGTACCTGGCACGCGTGCTCTGCATGTGCCAGTTCATCCCCCGTGGGGAGGCCGACGAGGAGGAGGAGGCCATCACCGTGCGGGAGGAGAAACGCAACAGGTGAGGCTGTTTGGGGTGGGTGTTGAGAGGGTTATGTCTGGCTGATGTGTTTGAGAATTATATGCAACAGGTGAGGCTGTTGTTTGGAGTGGTGTGTGAGTGGGTGTTGAGAGGGTGTATGTCTGGAAATACAACAGGTGAGGATTTGGAGTGGTGTGTGTGGGTGTTGAGACGGTGTATGTCTGGCTGATGTGTATGAGAGTAGACTATACGCAACGCATGAGAGAAGCTGGCTCTTTGCAAATGCTCAGGTAGGGGACTGACTATTTAGAGAGGTCTGTGTGAGGGTTTGGATGATGGGTTTTCTTGTTACCACTCCACACATAGATTTGGCTGATGTTTCCCACGTTACCCCTTAGCTATTTTAGCCTGTGAACAATCAATGCAATTAGCAAATTAACACTTAATTATTTTAAAGCAAATTTTCTAGTTATCTGTTCATTTCAAACTCATTTTCCACTTCAGACTAAAAGGGCATCGGCACTCTCGTGAGTGGGTATTGAGAGGGTGTATGCCTGGCTGATGCTGGTCAGTGATCAGTCTAGTGTAGACACAAGAGAAAATAATAAGTTTACACACCTCGTAAACAGGGAATGATTGTTTCCAAGGGTTGTAAATAAGTTTGGAAACAGCTAGAAAAGTAACAGTTTTATGTTTGGAGTGGTGCGCGTTAGTGTTAAGATAATGGTCAGTGAGAGGGTGCTTGTCGGGCTGGCGTGTGAGAGTCATTTTTATTCATTGTTTGGGAGGAGAAACACAACAACTGGGTGACATACTCTACCAGTGTCCATGTGTTTGTATGTGCGAAGGTTATGTTGGTCGTTGTCCGTGCACATGTGTTGAGAGTTAGTGTATCTGTTGGCCTGTGATCTGTTGTTTGAAATGCATCTGGTGCAACTGATGTGTGAGTTTGACACATGTAAGTGAACGGATCTGCCATGATAAAAGTGTGCCATTTGCAGGTAAATTGAAATTAAACATGACAACTAGAAAGGTTACGATTGTATTCTCATTCCCATAGCAGAATTGAACAATATTTATCTCTATACGCACACAATGCTGAGGTACCATTTATTTCAACATATAGCTAGTTAAATAAAAAAAATAGGCTGTCACTTTACATTAAAGTCATTCTGTTTTGTAATTTCCAGTGAGACCACACCTCTAAAAGAGTAAGTTGTCAATATGGTTGTGTGGTCTTTAACAGTTGATTGGTCTAACAAACAGTATTTATGAGTCTTTTGCTTGAAATTGTTCTAGTCAAATTTTACTATGATTTAGTATGATTTAAGCAATGCCACCCATTAACACCCTGTAAGATATGAACTTAGATTTTTGTTTTGCTTTATAAATTATCTAGATGATGAAATTCATGTATGAACAATACTAACTATTGATTTCAGTAACATAATATTTTTTTAAACTGCTGATTACTAAAATATATGCTAGCTATTATATTTTAATTTGAAAGTTGCAATACTAGCTAACACTTGATAGCATAGACACTTGCTCGTTGGGAAATCTGAAGCGGTAATCTATTCAAATATTAAATGAAAATAACATTGCGTGTATCAGCAAATCAGATATATTTATATGCTTATGTTTTAATCATTCCTCTCTTACAAAAATACACAACCTGAAAATGGCAAAGAGATGTCCTGGTTTGACCTTTTTAACCTGAAACAACAAAGATTTTTTTGAAAATCCCTCGATCCATGCAACCAGACCCCCCATAACGCAACTCTTGATCAAATTTCTAAGCTCCGTCATACCCCTATTACCCCGGATTATCTAGACTGTGCTACCAGGACATTTAATCAGCAAATTACAGTATGACAGACACTAGACTAATCAAGTGTTCTTTCCCCACTGGCAGGTACCGCGTGACGCCCAATAGTCTAGGGAAGTCGATCGGCAACCAGCTGGGGCTGCTGGCCAGCCTCAACGGCACGCTAGGCATGGGCGCGGGCGACGGCGACAGGGGTTAGTGAACAGAGGCTAGTGTACAATAAGCCAAATGCAAATGGTGTGACTTAAGTTCTAATGGAAAAAATGTTACTTTACTTCAGTATTGTTATTTCTACAGGCAGTCGGTATAAGGCCTGCTATTAAACTTGAAGCATGTCTGTCTCATATCGTTATTCCTCAGGTTGTTATGTCACATTATATGAATGTGATTAATATGCAGCTGGTCACTTGAATGCAGTTTAAATTGATAATTCAATTAAAGTTTTTCTATTTTCTGACATAAAATGTAACAATGTTACTTTCTCTTTTTGTGTTCTACAAAAAAAACCCATAATAGTACCACTTTGTAACTGTCATAAAATTCCACTACTCTTGGATGTCTTGCAGGTGGGGGTGGGCCTGGTGGGGGTGGAAGCACCCGGCACGAAGGCCCGGCAGACTTCTCCGACAACCACAGTGCCAACTACCACAGTCAGTACACGTTTACCGAGGAGCAGGTCAAACGTCCAGGTAAAGACCATAGTCTCGTGTGGGCCTTTCAGAATATGTTGCTAGTCTTAATTAATCCATTATACTGCTAGATTCATCGTGTGTTGCTGGTATCTTGTTTACCGTAGGCAGCCAACAGGCGTTGTTATCATACATGTATATGCAGCACTTGTAACTACTTATAGCGCCTTTCCAATAACAGCATACTCATGTCTTTGAGTGACTTTGGCAGCAAGAACAGCGCTAGCGGTACCTCTACTAAGATCCACCACTGAGACTGGCTTCATGTGGTCTAAATAGGAAGGTCTCTATATGAAGGCTTGGGACCAGAAACAAATATGTGTATTATAGAGGCAGTCTAATGGAAAGTTTTACTGTATATTCAACTTGGGTTAGCAATATATTTGATTCCACTCTATAATATCGGAGCATGGCACATGACCCTTCCTATTCTCCTTGCCTAATAAACTACCCAATCCGCGCAAAGCTCTCGCCAATTTGGAAAGACTTTTGAATTGTCATCACTATGCATATTTTGACCTAATTGAGATGTGAAAGACTCAAAAGCAGGTTTTTACCAATAGAGTGAGCCTTGAATGATATAAATTTGGGGTGAACAAGACACACATAACACTAAGCTTCTACCACTTGCAGACGCTGGCAAGAAGCGGGAGGAGGAGTGGGGGCGCGACTGGCGCCACCTGGCCGAGGTGGTGGACCGCCTCTTCTTCTGGCTCTTCCTGTCTGCCATCGTGATCACCACACTGCTGCTGTTCCACCCGCTCACCAAGGCCTACTTCTCCCTGCTCGGCGACGAGACGCTCATCAGGAACAGGAACAAGTCATAGCACACGTGACCAATGTGGGAGGGGTGGTTGACAGATTTCACGTAACTTGGGGCCCCTGAAAAAAAATATATATTGGGGCTTCTGTTTTTGTGAATTCTGGCTCTGCGCGTGGAAGTCAGTGAGGGGTGGTCAAAAGATGGAGGGACAAAATGGGAATATGAACATGAGTGTAATTGATGAAGAAACAAGAGCAGAAACTCCCTTTGCATTGGAACTGACTAGGAAGTTTGGAAATCTTGCAGTGCTAGCTAAAATTTTACCAGAAACAATTTGCACTGAGGGGTCATAGTGGATCATGAGCAATTTGCATACACGCTGTTGAAGCAAGATGCCATTGCTATAGAGAAGAGACATCATGATCTTCACAAGACTGGCGATGCAACAATCGCAACATTTTTAGTAGAACCTTTTGTGATAGGTGGATTCACCAACACTTTTGAATGAAATAGTCATTGTGTCACTGTCACCGGCTTGCATGTAACACTACATGTATATGATAGTATGTTTGCCTTTCATTAATAATGATACTGCATCTTATTTTTGTAATACAATGTGTTGATGTTGGCAGAAACCGACAATACCTTGTTTTATATGAGTAGGCTATGAAATGTGTGTTCTACATTGTGTTTGCCTTCCCTTTCTTGCTCTGTTTGTTCTCAAGCGGAAATTCACCAATAACCACTGTAAGCCACCCAATAATAGAGGTGTATTGGAGTGGGTCATGTGAAATATTTTGTGCTGGGATGGACACTTCATTGAAATTATGTGTAATGTTTCCACGTGTATATGTCGATTATGAAGTGTGTTCGAATTTTGTGTTAATGGTTTGATGGTTCACTTAAATCTATTCATGTGCACTTTGCAGGAGTCTGTTGTATGAGACAAAGAATTTTATAGGAACTACTGTTTGAGAAAGGAAATTGATTTGATATGTAATATGTAAATGTTCCTTCAATGTTAAAAGTTCTGGTCGGGGTGATGGAGGAAAATTTTGTTTTCAGTTGAGATGTAACAAATGATAAGCTTTGATTTGACATTGTTGATTATACATGTACATGTGTAATGTTCACGGGTAAAGTGTAGCTTTTTTAGAAATCCACCCCATGCTAGAATGTGCATCAGGAATTACGTGTGGTTCTGAATGGTGTAGTCATATCATGTTTGGTTAGCACAAGCCCCTAGGAACAAAAACCAATAAAATTATTCTTTGAAAAAAAACTTGTATTCTTTATCATTTACCTGTATCATACCACAACTCAACACAAACAATCCAAGCTCACCCTACATTCTATCTTAAACTGAAATCATTCCTACCCAGAACCCAACCCCATTGGAGAGCGTCATTAGGATTTAATTGGTCCTGATTTTGAGGGCAGTAGGCGTAATGCGGTCGTCAAATAGTGCGGACAAGTCACGTGCGCGCGGAGGGAAAAATCGTCTGCTTGTTGATGGAGAACATGTGCTGTTCATTATTCCAGGCAGCGTTTTATGATCGGGTTAATTAGTGCTGTTAGTCTGGGGACGGCGTCCAGATAATGGGGCATTAGGCCTTCTATTACACGCCGTAGATTATCGTAGTTAATGAGCTTAATGGGTTGGGGAGGGGGGGGGGGTCTGCAAAATGCAAAAATTCACATCACTCACATGCTGGTATGTGTAATTAATTACAGTAGCAAATAAAATGACGGGATAAGTTTAATGTGTAACTATAAATTAAAGCATGGTCATTGAAAACTCAAGAGGAAACACTCACTGCAATTTATTAATAAAAGTTTAAAAAAAAGCAAAGCCAACACTTGATTAATGTAAATGGTAAAGTCGTCCGTACGCTTATAATTATGCTACACACACCACAAATATCAGTGGCACCTCTGTATCATGTAATTAGTGGCATAAACAACAACTGATTACCACCAAAGCACTGATTATTTGGTTGGCAGACGACGAAAGCTGTTCGTTCCCGCCTTTAATGAGACCACCCAGCAGACGGGCGCATCCCTCCCTTTGGCCATGCCCTTTCCCGACCCACGTCCTTCTTCTGGTGTCTTTTCTCCTACATTGCAGCACACGACGACTCATTACTTTTTCCATTTGTAGCGTGCTTTGTAATCATTGGTGTGTTCGGTGTAAGGACAGAATTCCATGCGAGTGATATTTGCAATCAATTTATCAAATTGCTTAGACGCATTTTTTGTTACGTGCAGTTGCATCTTATTTTCGTTTTCATATTTTGGGCGGTTATTGTTTTGTTGTTTTCATTCATGAGGTCTTGTTAGTTGGGTATATATATTTTGTAAACGTACGATTGCTATGTAACCTACTAACCTATAACCCTAGTCAATGCCCTACCCATCTATATTGACGACCATAGCTGTCAATTATATTACTGGCTGAGTAATAGGAATAGTAGATCTACTCCCTGCAACCTCTCTTGTATCCCAGGTGGTCCAGAACATGGTCAACATTACGGAGAAATTGGCAAAAAAATGAGACCAACGTCCATAGGTCTGTCATCGCATAACATATGCTAGAGGATTTTTATGTCTACAGAGTCTGAAAATAAACCCAAAGCCCTTTTTGTTATCATTCATATATTCACAGAAGTCATATCACGATATCGCCATGCAGATTGGCCTCAATATTAGATTTATCAAACAAAACATCCCCAATAAGATATGACAGGTGACGTCTGTCACTGTCATGGCATATGCTCGTCATATGGCATTATGAGACACTAGTACATATTTACTCAGTATGAAAGAGAACTCTGGTGGGACAGTCTGGAAACACGTCGCGGCAACATCAGCCTGGCTCTCATGGGCAGGATCCCGGCCGGGAAAGCGGAAATAACCATTGGCAATATATTGGCAATAGAAACATCCATCTGCAAATATTCCTTTTTACCAAGAAATATTCCAGGGTGGAGTGAACTCGGAAGGGCCTTCTGTAGCCACAACCCTCGAGGACGCCCAAATAAATTACATGACCCTGCGGAGGGCACGCGGGCTGCCCACACCTAACAGTGGCAACCCCACCCCCACCCCCACCCCCACTTCCCGTGATACCCAAACAGAAAGATACAAAAAGTCTAGGTGGTATATGCTGCATATTCCTTGCAGACACCAGACAGTGGCAAACCCTTAATTAGGCTCTGAAAAAAACTGGAAATATTGTAGTTAGACCTGCTACTCCTCCCGTGATTCCATTCACAATACATCATCTCCCTCCCTGATAGAATTCATCACGCATGTCAACACCGTCACTTTGTCTTATTAATTTATCTTCCCAACACGCCTGTTGCTAATGCGAAGACGGGCAACCAATCATACTGGAACGTGTTTCAACAATAACATGTTTTCCCCATGTCTACCCACATGTCTATATTCTTAAGCAAATTAACTTTTTTTATACAGACCCCCATTACATTACAGTTCGCTGCGACTTCCGTATGGCCATTTTACGCACTAAAAAGACATGCAGTGGTGAAGATAAAATTGCATGAGCATTAATCTGGTCCTGGTGACACAATCTGGTTACGCCAGGGCTGATCCAGTTATGGTGATAGATGTGATAGATGTGTGCTTACGGGAAGGATGTGCCCACTTAATGCCTACGAGGAAGAAAACACTCTATCATGCAGCTCTCACTTAATCAATTTGGAGAATTGTCTTACTAAATGGATGCACTATTTTGGGACAGTCTGTAAGAAGAGTTATTGGTAATGTAAACAAAAATGCTTTTTGCTATTTAAAGCCGGTCAGGCATGGAGGTCTAAGTTTCTCTTCTCCACACTGCAACTCGTGTGTGAATTATATACCCCGCCCTATGTGTTGAATATTTCTTATAGATAAAAACCATGTACCTTGTACATCTACATGTACGCGAATGATCATTATAAAAATGAGCTATTGCTAATGCTGTTACTTTTTACCCTATCCGTAACTTTACTTAAAAGATTCATTCACAAATAAGCATAAAATTACCAAACAAATGTGAAAATCGCATGCCGACCATCGCCTACTCAATGATTTGCTTGATTTTATCCGTAATAAAACAAATGTAACTGCATTAGAAGTCCACATGAAACCAGCCACAAATCATATCATTTTGCGTTTGGTTCTTTGAAGCTGGCGCCAAAACACTACACGGATGAGCGCACCTGCTTATTGATTTATACACGGATAATCTGATCATGCGGAGTCGCCATCTTTATTCCTTCTTCTGAAATATGATCAAAATGTTGTGAAATTTGATTACTGTGAATTGGCCCAATGGTACGAGTTTGGCATAGCGGTGGATTATATATGGGTAGACTTGATTCCAACGATATTGAATTAGCTACAATCACATGTACTGAAAAAGAGTAGAATGGGTCTAAATCCTTTTAAATGATTTTTAAAAATGCAATCACAACAATGTGTGACGCAAATTTGTCTGCTGTGTTGTGTCGCTTTGACACGAGATAAACATGTTAAAAGTGCATTTAGGAAACAATGCATGTCTCAACTAGGAACATAAAAGTGGAAAGTGTGGTTGATTGAACAAAAAAACATCCAAAACACAAAACAAAGTTTCGGTAATTTCTGTAGGCCTATGTGTTTTAAATACCGTTTCCACACTGTTCGCGATTTGAATTTGTACATTGTGAAAAGGAAAACAGTTTAATAAAAACTTGATTTTAAAGAAATATTTTTGATGAAAAATGTGGAAATTATTAGCTTTTTTGAAAAGAAAATACATGTACCTGCAACAATGATACAGTATGCATTTAACCTTAAGACTACCTTACACATCAAATTTTAAGTCACAAAACAACCGTTTGCATACTACCCATCATGGCTGGAATGCCACGTCTGGCAGTTTTTCAAGCAAGTGTTTCTTTCACCAACTTAGCTTAACCCCGTGAGTGTTTGTGAGTTTTTGAGCTATCACTCGTATCTCACTCGACAGTGTACGCAATCTTCCAACGGTCCACTTTACTAAGTTTACGGTGGTGATATTTACTCTGTTGTTGGACGCTGTATCTCTTTAACATCTGATGCTAGTCGTAAACACACATTTCAGGCTGATATCGTCTATGCTATGTGTGTATTATTCTTGCAAGCGATCTGTCATCAATGCCATTGCTTGATAACAATATGAAAATCACGTGATACGCAATGATATACACCAGCACAGTCCTCAATGCATTCTTCTTGACCTAAAATCACCATAAATTAGACCAGGGGTCTAAATTTATTCTGTGGGGATTCCCTCGTGGACTATGATAACATAGACAGTGGTTATCTGTAGAATTTGATAGTTTTATCAGAAAGATCTTCCTCAACTAACGTAAACTACAATACACATGCGGAGAGGTTTATTGATAAAATTCAGAAGATCCCAGGTGCACCGCAGTTATAAGGTTATTTAGAAAATGTCAGGCTGTCAGTAAAACTTCTCTTGAAAGCGAATTAAGTTTGGGTTCCTCATGGCCACCCGTGTCTAGGTCAAATTGTACCAGTAGCATTTTGCCATGTGTTATGGATTCATACGCTCTGTTAAAACAACTCGCGAGTAATGGGTTCTAGTCCCTAAAAAAGTGCGTGCCATGGTTATGAGAGTTTACATTTTAGACTGGCAGACGACATAAGGTAGCAGTACAACAGTACTAGTAGGCCTACTAGTACAAACAGTACTAGTATCTGCTTTGTTTTTATCACAAAGTTAATCATATCATAACGTTCTCAAACTTAACAATAAATTACATGAGTTAATATTACGACATGTTTTGTGTGGGGGTTATGTGAGAGAGAGGAAAGTGACGGGTTGGCGTTGTTAATAGCAAATACAAATTAAATGCGCTAGCAATGGTATCAAATCTAGAACCAACTCCCCGTGTACACCCCATCCCAGCCCCTTCAACCATTCCAACCCCACACCTAGAAAATAAAGACTCATAACGCACGAATATTGTAAAAGAAGTGGCCATGGGAATAGTTCTATCAAGTATCATGCACGCACCTAATGATTAGTAAATGATCGTAGTAAACAGTGATTGTGATTAAGGCTGCAAGGCTAGTAGGCTAATAATAGTATCAAGGCGGGAAAGTGCCATTGCGTAAGATTGATACTGGTTCAAAGCTGAAGTGTGTGTACTTCGTCAAGGGAGATTGGTGCAGTGGTTAGCACGTCCGCACATGACATATGACTGGTCTGAATCATGGACGGGAGACAGTGAGTTCGAATCCACGATCTTCCAAATAACTTTACGAGGCCTACTCGATTATTTCACAATATTCTTAACAAAGTCTCCCAAATTTCTAGTATCAAACCAAAACAATGACAAAACAATGACAGAATATGTAGAAATCATGAGGATTTCGGTAGATTTTAGGAAGGCCGAAAACTAATACTACCGAAAATTGAAACGCATCTTCAGTAATGCATAGCCACGAATCTTACAGAATCTGTGTGCATTTCAAGTTTATAGACTGAAGGAAAGGTTTATATGAAGATGCGGTTTGATCTATGTGAAGTACTGCTGTTGACAGATTGTACATTGGAATTTGCTGTACATGTCTACGTTATTTTAATATAGAACAACTATATCGTTCACTATAGAAGCTGAATTCTCTGAGACGGCTGAATTATACACGTTGCCCTAGATGTACGAAAATTGTATGTTCAAACCAGTTAACATTTTGCATAATTATGCGTAAAACATCACTTGTTATAATGTCAGTACTATGTGTGTATACGTTGTATTTTAATGGCAAATATATAGGCAGTTGCACATAGGCCACCATTGTCACAGAAGTTAATTTTTTGTGCGAAAAATGTTCGACGTGGTTTCACCTGTATGGCAACTAAACCGTAATATGATTTTCTTTATATCTAATCAAATCAAAGAAATTACATCGCAAAATGTCAGAAGTCATTTTTACAAAGGCCACGAGACTGCTATGTGAGCGGTTGTCTGCAGAGAAAGATTAGAACTCAGTCACCTAAAACACATTTTACGTCCGAAGACACGCGGGGAAGACACCGACCTAAAATCAAATCATGGTAGTCAATGTTAATTATGGAAACCATGTGTTGAAACTAGGACAAACAGAGGTCTGTCTACCCATAGAGCCGTGACATCAGAAGTTTCAGAGGCATCACCATCGGAGGATTCGTGTATGAACAATGTATCTTCAACTTCATCTAGGCGTTTACATGTGCTTACTTGACCGTAGATTATTCAGACCTTAATACCGAAGTCCAGCAATCCTTTTTTGTAAAATAAAACGTGGTAAGATTGGTGGGAATTCCCCGCTTTCGATAAGAAGCAAAACAACATCGTTGATTCAATCTGTATTTAGATGGCAGCAATGTAGCTCACAGAGGCGGAAAAAATAACCCGTTAGGGACGGTGCAATATTTACCAGGCAGGGGGACCGGTGCATTTGGTAGGGGGACAGGTACTTTTTTCAAGGTGCAAAGTAGGGGGACCGGATGATTTTTCATTCTCGTTGGGCATGGGACATGTACTTTTTTCAGCTGCTGAAATCCCACCTCGACGTGAGCGAATCGGTACAAATTAATCACGCGAATATTCATGGGAGGGGACGCGGACTTTTTTATGAATAGAGGTCATGGGACATAGGCTTTTTTCATCACATCAGCAGGGGACAAGACCTTTTTTCAGACAAGTTTTTCGATACGCACCGGTCCCCCCGCCTGTTAAATATTGCACCGTCCCTTAATGGCCATCTATGAGTTCTGTTACGGGAGCTTTGCCTGTAATTCGTAAGTTAGTGAGTAAGTAAATGCAGGCAGGCAAATGGCAAGTAAGTAAATGACCATGTGAGTAAGTAAGTCAGTCAGTCAGTCAGCCAGTAAGTAAGTAAGTCAGTCAGCCAGTAAGTAAGTAAGTAAGTAAGTAAGTAAGTAAGTAAGTAAGTAAGTGAGCAAATAAGTGAACAATCAAATAGGTAAGTATGCAAATAAGTACAGCAAATATAAGTTAGAACGTAAGTAAGTAAGCAAGTAAGCTAGTAAGTACTTTATCGATACGTGTGCCTTGTAAAGTGTGGCAGGTGGTGCAAGCAGGTGGCTGCCCCCCCCTCCTTACTCTACTTTTCACCCAGCCAACAGGTGGATTAGGGCGGATTAGTGCCTGTTGACAGCCAGATGATGGATTGGAGCAGTGGGAGCGGGGGTGAGTGGGGCTGTGGCCGCATTTCCACCCGTCACACATGAAGCACGCAACAGGTATTGGACATTGAAAGCTTACACGGTAGGGTCATGTGGATTGATTTAATGGGCAGACATATAGTATGGAGACATTTAGGGGTACTTGTTTCAGAGTGGTAATTTTGGCACGTACAGTATGTTCAGCTTGACAAGTGTTTAGAAATATGAACCCATTCATTTTTCCTATTGAGTTTCAGTTGAAATAGTCAGAGAAATACGTTCATTTCTGAAATTGGTAGTATGAAATGTGTGCGTGAAAATTTCAAGTGTCATTTATCGAATCGAATTCTTAAGTTAAAACTTAAATGGACTGTATACACCTGTGTAGGCCTTTATATGCATACATACACTTCCAAACGTTTAACCATATATTTGATGACTCAATCACTGAATATCGTTCAAATGTTGAGGGTCATTTGACAGTGTAAATCTTGTGTGTGTCTGTTTGGCATGACAATAAAGTCAGCTTTGTGACTAAGTCACGTGTCCGGAAACACGATCAAAGTCGTTTGCAGCATTGACTCGTATTTTATGATCATAGCGGAATGCTCCTTGCTCCGTGATGAGATGGTTTATTGTGTCAAGAACCTGGTGTAAAGCATCGTGTGAACGTCTTTATTGATTATGACGCTTGGAGATATGAACTAATACCTCTATAACATTATGATAAATGATTCCCATCATTCCGGGTGACTATCTTTTATTGATTACTCACTAGCCTCGGTACTTGAGTCGATTTGAACTCGAGGCAAGATGTACACTCTTCACACCAACGAACTAGATAACCAAGTCAGACAAAAAAATATAAAACCTCATATTTACATGGTCTGAGATCTTTGTCTTCATACATAAGTCAATTCTTTTGAAGTGTTCAAAAAGGAGTAAAACCACTGAATGATACACGTCCGAAGCACCACACTGTGAGAAAAATGCCAATCACGTGGTGAGCGTTGAGATTGCACCTGTTAGTGTGTTAAGAATGTGGAGGAATGACAGCTATTTTTGTTGTTTCTCATAAAAATGAGGTTTGTGTACCTGTTAACAACTTCGTGCCATAATTCACAAGGTTGAAGTCGGTCCGATTTGTTAGTGAGTGGTGCACCGCATCACCCCTCCCACAGAAAGTCTAAACCTAATAATAAGAATAATAATAAAAACAACAACTTGTGTAATGTCCGATGACAAAGAAAGAAGCAAAACTAAGAGTGTACCGTGCTTTGAGTACACATAGCTGGGTGTCACAAGAAAAGACTCACATAAGAAAGCAGACCACCTTGATACGCGTGTTTTATTCATTCAAAGTTGCGTGTGAAGTGATCGTGGAAAGTAATTTTGTCGACTGCGACTAAAAGGTTTGATCTTTAACTTTTGTAGCTGCTCTACCAAGGGCCAGTTTTACATGTTTTGTTTTGTGGCTTGCTCAGCTTAATTGTAATTGACACTGTTTGTTTAGAGTGTCTTTTATGTTAGTCTTGAGTCTTGTAAAGAGAAGATTTATATGAAGTACGATGTTATTGCAGCTTTGGGTTGTTGCTTACTGTTATATCATTCTCCTTTTTAAGCCTCTGATTCAATCTAAGTTGATGACGTCAGATGGTGATGCCTGATTTCACCGATTAAAACAACTGATTTATCAAGTGGATATAAAACCTGTGGGTCAAAGAGCATATGCATATGTTGGTAACATCTCACAAAGTATTCTTCCCTCTCACAAAAATGGAATACAAAAATAACAAAATTAAGGCCTATAATTAAGGGAGACCCGGATAAAAATCCAGGAAGTGACATATTAGTTTTCCATCAGCATTATCACACAAATGATTATTTGAAGGAAATCATTTCTCATTCAACTACCTGTAAGACTACAGTCGGTATTTATTTTGTCATCAACTGACTAAACATAGATTGTAGCATTTCGTCATATTGCGTGCACTTTGCACCTTTTAAAGTGAACAAAAGTTACATTATCAACATTTTCCCACACTGGCAATATTCACTGAAGATCACTGAATGCGATGGTATTAACGCACGTCTATTTTGACTATAACTACTCGAAGTTGACCCTCCTGACTGCTTCTATCACACTATAGTCTCGTATAGTATCGCAAGATCGTGGTTAGTGAAGATAAATTACTGTTTCAGGCCTATCAGAGGATTTGTTATTGATAATAACCTCATCAGGACAGTCTGAACAAACATGAAAAAGACTTGTCCGAAATGTTTGCTTCACATTCAGCGCACAGTCCTACTTCAGTCCTACAGTCCTACTTCCTATTGGAAATGGTAGTATTGATGCAGTAATTTGATCATTGAGACGTCAAGGTCTGTTGATTTTGAAATAGTATCTATACTACTGACATACACATGGTACGCAGGGGGTTCTTGACCCTCCACCCTATTCCCCAATTGACGACATCACTAGATAGGTTGTCGGCATATCATGCTCCTTCATAGATACAGGCCTCAATGACTGATTCAGTTGCGACCCTTTTTCTACAAACCTGTATCTGCCAATGATTGATACAAACTTTTTAAAATTAAAATGTCATATAACATGACACCCCTTGAACTCGTGTAACGTGGGGATTGGGGTTGTAAACACCAAAGCAAGCTATGCATAGTAAAATAATCGCCTACAATTACACTGTAAACCATCATTTCAAGCAATAGAGTGACGTCCTGTAGTAAGAAATCAAATAAACTAAGACCCATAAAAGGATCCCTTGTTCCTGTGATAAAGTCATCATTGTGAATCATGTGTAGTTATTTTAGCCGTCATCATCATATACTTTGTAAATCAACAACCTATGATAAGCGATGGCAGTGTCAAGTATAGTTCCGTCGGCCATACCTGTTGTTTGGGATTTAGTATAAAGTCACCGGCTTCTTAAATCTCTGTTCATCCGGATTATAAACTAAAGTTAGAGAAAATACTTTTAAATATTACAAGACAATGAGAGCAATACTGTGTTTTGCTGCAATAGCAGGTTTGTATTTTAAATGTTTTATATTGCCAATACTAATGAAGTTAAGATCATGATTAGTTATGCCCGGATGATGGACTTTATCTCTGTAAGGTCACCTTGCTTTTAATGTCATTGTAGGTATTTGCACATCTTCATGTCCACAAGCATTATGAGTTCCTATTTTGCATATAAAGTTGACAGATAGTTCCTATGTGTATATGGAACATGATGACGCTAAACAAAAGAGTTGTTTTCACTTATACCGCCATATCAGCCCTCTAGCTTTCAAATGAATGCAATATTATCTGCAGCATAAAGACGACTCCTTTACCCCTGTCCATTACCAAAATCGGAACTCAGTTGAAGAGGATCAAATTCAAAGGGAAAGAGAACCTACGCCTTTGTAGCTAATTGAGGGGTATCAACCTGGTACAGCAGTCACCATCACTTGCGTGCCATAATATTAAAATTCAATTGTAGTTCTGCAAATAAAGGTCAGCCTAATGATGCCATTATGTTCGTCTTCTAGCACTATGTCAGTCAGCCCAGATCGACATCCCTCCGTCCAACACAGCCGTCATGGTGGGGACAGACGTAAATCTCACCTGCCAGGCGTCCGGTGACCTCCAATCAGAGAAGTAGGTCATTGTTTGGTTTGTGTTATAAACTTTATAGATATGGGGACTTAAACCATATGAATAAGGAACATGGAGATTCATAGGTTGAGGAAAAGACCCAATGGGTGGGTGAACCCATCTGTGTGTACGAACTATGATGAAAATAGGGGTCTATACATATGATTGAATTATGTGTTCGTCGAGTTTTGATGTCTGGTACAAACCAGCATTATATCAGCATAATTTAGAGAATGATTGCTAACTTTAAAGATACTGATATCAGACTTTACAGCCTGTAAGCCAGGGACTGACTGAAGACCAGTTCTAGGACTGACCAGTGACCCCCTTCTTTTTGCATTATCTAGTTATTAACGTTTATCAATTAGATACTTAAAACTTATATGGTAGAGCTTTTCTTTATATGGGTGTCAATTCTGTCAAATATCTACACCATGTTAGGTTGCTGTCTTTTTCTAGTGTCATAAACTAATAACTAAGAGGTGATTGTTTTACAAAATTGAAAAATAATTATAATCACGGACCAAAATAGACTTCTCGTGGTATTACTATATATACTACCCTTACTACCCTTGGTATTATTAACTGCTATCTTCAGACTCAATTGGAGAGAGCACGTGACCACAGCTACAGGCGCCCTGATCTTCAACAGTGGCATGTCTGGACCCAATGATGAGGAAGAGTATGGTATCAATGGACGCTACAATCTCCTCATTAAGAATCCCCAACTTGATGATGGTGGAATCTACTCCTGCGGGCTTGAGTATGCTAGCAAACCTAATGAGGCATTCGTATATGTGTTTGGTAAGTTGTTTCTAGTATATACATGTACACAACTTCTATCAAATCCTGTCATAGAGCGTGAGATACTTAGAATCCAGTGAGTTGACCTCTATTTATGCATCCCTTGCCAAGGGTATTAAGATCTTAAAATGTTCTTCAAATAGCCCAATCGAGTGTATAAAGTAAACACAAAAAATAACAAGCTTGGTAAAGATTAAAACAGCTTCAACAGCATTTCTTTAAAAAGAAACACTGCCTTTAAAGTTCAACTTGTCTGCAAATCATCAGAACGTGGCAATCACAGGATAAAAGAGAGGTGATACTGATATAGGTACGCATGTCTTTACCTTCCAGAGCGTCCAAGCCTGTTGATCCCAGACCTGTCGGTGGGCAGTATGGAACAGGTGGAATGCAGAGTCAAATATGGTGGGCCGCCAGAGGTAGGTGTATAGCAATTGGGAACGTCTAAAGAAGGAGAGGCTCGTTGGCTCGATGTTTAAATGTATGAACTTCTTGCCAAATCAAAATTGAAGTGGTGTTGCTTTGTGTCTTTTCAAGAGTCAAACATATACCAGTCGGATAGTTATAGTGCTATAGCTATAGCCTTGTTGGAAATATGATATCAATGATGTAATATTGATGCACCATGCAGGGACTTTAATCTTCATCTTCATATTTTGTATTTAAAAGTAGATGTAGGTACAAGTTCAAGATGTCAAATACAGAGCTGTGAACTTTCTATCTAAAATCATTTTAACTTTTAAACCCAGTCATGCTAATGATGTGGAAAGTGAAAATGCGACAGCTTCTGCTTCTACTAGATATAGTCTGACAGAACACAAAAGGATTTGCATGCTTCTTGCATTCGACAATGTAAGGCTTGAATGAAAATATTTGATATAGCTACTATCATTCATTTACATGTACTTGATTTTAGGCTCTGGTTGAACCCGACCAAGTGCCACGCCTGATAGCAAGGATGGACATGACCACCATAGAAGACGGGATCGAGACGAGGACCAAGGGAGGCCTCGGACAACCTTTCTCCATCTCTTATGTAAGTCATCATAATTACCCTTTCAGTTACCTATTCCACTTTCTCACCCCAATCTCTGCGACATTTGTCAATGCCACAGTAAAATAATCCACAAAGGTACTGGTGCCTGCAGCCTATCAGAGCAGCTCATTTGCATACATGCACCTGAATATGAACTCGTGTATTTTTTATTCTTTAAAGACATCACTTGAGATTCCCCAGATCAATATTGATGATAGCTGATTATAGTAAAAGCTATCTCGCATCACGTTGGTCGGCTGGGATATGATTATTGGACACTGCACACTTTGTTTGCAATGGTTATGTTTAGAACACAAAAACTGATTTGACGACCTCACCTTTGGTTGTGTGCACTTCCTCTGCGACACCCTTATAATGTAGGTCTGAGAGCAAACCCAGAAGCCAGTGTTAGTTTTATCATTTCTCCTGTTATAACCACTTGAAAACCGCCGCACGCAGAATGGTGATAAATACAGTCAACTGCATAATATCGCCGAATTTCTTGTACTTGCTCTTTGATTAAAATTGGAAGTCACTGTTCCTTTTTTTATCAAGCATTGCCTTCCGCATTGTGTTACTCAGACCATCTTAACTGCCTTGCAGGTAGTCAACATCACAGCCTCCCCTTTTGATCATCTGAAAACCTTCAGCTGTGAAGTGGAAGTTCCAGAGCCCTACTTCAAGCTGGGTGATAGGCAGATGCTGCATGTAAGACGTAAGTACATTAAAATCCAAAAAAGCAACCCATGCAAAGCAGTTCATTTGGTAGCATCCCTTCGGATCACATAGCCACTCTTTTAAAACTTTATACGTGGAGCGAATGTCCATTGAACTTTATCACGTATCAGCAGTTGTATGTAGGAATGAATTTTGATGGATACAATGTATTCTGTGCTGACTAACTTTACACAAAAAAGTTTATGTTACTAATTTCCTCTAATTATAGTCTGAAAATGTATATAATGTCTGAATTATAGATATGCTAATAATGAAGATGTTATGGTATGATTCTAAAGACACGCAAGTTACAGCTCTACTGTGTAATTCACAAATATTGTTGACATTATGTTTTTTTCCAGACAAGGTTTATGGTATTGAAGTTTCCCCTCGCCAGTCGACATACAGTGTTGGTGACGTCATCGTGTGTGGAGCAACTGGCTACCCAGAACCAAACTACCGCTGGGCAGCCATTGAATCCTCTGGTGCAAGACCAGTGAGCTCTGGCAGACTGGAGGTCACAGGTAATATGCTTGTTTGCATTATGAACAAAACTAAAACAAAATAGATAATTGTTCGTCACATTAAATCAGTTAGATAGTTTGTGTATAATTACGTTATAGGTTCATATATTATGTTTAAAGTTTAGCAAAATATTCACTTGACCTTAAAGGAACTTGTTTTTTAAAGTTAAACTTCTACTTTAGTATTTATAAGAACCTCTTTTAAACTGTACACATGTATGCAATGCTGCAATATCTCCCCTAATGTTAAATGAACTCTTCCAACTAGAACAAGTTTGTCAAGTTAGTCTTACTATATACGTAGTAAGCAAGATCACTAACTGTTTTTGCTTACTTAACCTTGTAAGTAATTCAGAAGATAATACCCGTATAAGCTCGTTCAATCGATGCACATTCAATGTAGCTGAAGCTATATCGTCTTGAATTCTGGTTAGGTGAAATCTTGAGAAATTGCCTGGCCCGGCAGGGCCTGTGAAAGCGATGTATAGATTCCGAAATAGTGAATTCCATGTACTTCTGTGTATGTTCTAGAGACCATGATTGGCTACAACAAATGGAAGTGTGATGCAACCAATGACGACGGCACTGGCATGTCTACAGTGGAGGAAATATTTGAGTTCAACGTTGGTGAGTGAGAGGCTAATATCAAAGTATATACGATATCTTAGATTTCTGGTGATCTTTTCTGCACCTTGTGCACTGCCTATCATTTGCTATAGGTAGTTCCTAAGGAATTGCAACACAACACACACACTTTTACCACCATTGCACAGCTTAAAATATGCACTAGTTTTACGCATGGTTTCTTTAAGGTGGCTGGTTTAATATTATGCCACTCTAAAGTTACAATAGTCTATGCAAGTACTAAATTTGATTGATATGACTAAATAATATAGTGTCATAATTGCTATAGTTGGCATAATTGTGTAATTGTATACCACACAATCTGGTTTGGTTTTATTAAATAATATGTCTATTACAGTTGCTGCGACCCCACCCCCCGGATCTGCTGCTCCAAGTATCCACGCCTCCATCACTGCCCTCATCACTGCTGCCCTCTATACGCTCATGTAAAAATAGTGCACAATCTGGGTGCATTATGAAGCTTCATCAGTACAGTTTATTTTCAATTTTTCTTCCAGCAGTGTCATCGGGCATGTTGTGTGTGTCATTCTTTGTTATCTTTTATGATAAGGAAAAAAAATCCCATTAATTTGTTATACTTGTATATTTCAAGGCTTTTTTTTTATTCGCAAAGATTTTATATGCATCAGTATTTTCTTTTTTATCTAGGCATGTTATCAAAAGCTTTTTCAAGCGTTTGCGCATAGTTTTTCATATCAGATGTGAAAATATATCACTGCCTAAAATTTCAAATGCAGCTTGTAATGGAAATGTAGATTGAAGCTCAAAAATATGTACATCCAGATATAATCTAGCAAATGCTAGTACATAAAACAAAATTATGTACTCACAATTACGCGAGTCTAAATCATGTGATCTTTCCATGCAGTCAAAACAGCATCATCATTTGTACCTGTATGATAATACAAGGACGATCTTGGCCAGGATAAGCAGTAAGCTATGAACATTTTCATTGAAGGTTTTATAGACTATGTTTGAGCATAATTTACCCCATCGAAAGATGTAATACTAACAATTTAATAAATGATATGATATGTAAGTGAAGACATCTTACCATGTACAGTATGACATGTGTGTTTGTTCATAGTGTGATCATAATTAAAGATGTAATAAGAATAATTGATGTATCATTCAATGAACATGAAGAGATGTAAACAAGGAAGTCATAGCATGAGTACATTATGGCATGTGTAATCAAGGTAGTCTAGTACATTATGTTAGAAGATGGATTTTGTAGCTTCCAAATAAATGCTTTGTCAAATGTTGTTTTCTTACAAATCGTATTAAGTATTTTCTTTAAATAGATACAGCAATATGAAAAAAAATATTCAGTGTTACTTTCTCCAGCATTATTAATATATTAATCTTATTTAATCTTAGTTTCAAATATATAATATTTTATTATTTTATTTTCAAAATGGAAACAATGCTGCACACAGTCTGTAATGATTATTGGAGTTCCTTTTTTCTTCAAATTAAAAATAACAAAGAGTTTAAAATTGTCATTTTAAACTGCATTTTGAAATACAAAAGCTTTTATCAATACACATACATTTGTTTCACATGCACAATCAATTAAAAGATAGCACATCAATGTTGAATATTTTACATGAAAAAGATTACAATATTTACTATAAGATTATCACAAAGCCTTGGTGATTTATTTTCTTACATATATCTTATGTATATAAGTAGGCAAGTAAATTTCACTTTTCAGCGAGAGCACAACCATTTACATGTACAGTATGATCTCCAAAAAAGAAGCAACATACAGATATACAATAACGCATGCATACAAACACATCTCCAAATATTTTTGACAAAAGAAAGCATTAACATTAACAGTGACAACAATGGTTACTTTATACAAATATTAAAATTAATTGTTAGTTAATGAAACATGATGAGCCACAATACAGATCTTTTATCGCTAGTTTTCTGAATTTTTACCATAAACATTTTTAAATCATAATCTTTGTAACTTTGAAGTGATTACAATGAAATTTGAAATTATTAAAAACCTTTAAGTAGCTTCATTGGAAATATATGCAATTATATTTCTTTATGTACATCGAACCACAGTTATAAAGATTATAAAAAGGCACCATATCTCAACGTTTGTTTTGATTAAAAGACGTTTAAAATTTGTAATGACAATTTGTGTCAATGCATAAGGATTAACTCTCATGATAATGTGTTTTTTGAAAAAATAAAATACATTTTCAAATATCATTATAAAATATAGCATTTGGACAAATACTTAGCATCACTTTGGTCACTGCTGTCAAATTATTATATTGAAATAGAAACTTTATTCATATATAAGTTGCACTTCATTTGTTCTGCTAAATTTGTTACAAATCATTTCTAAATGCACATCATAAAACTGTATACAAAATTCCATAAAAATGGACGGAACACGAGATTAGTGGAATAAATACTCTAAATTGTTAAAATTACATCAATACCAAGGATATGTTACATTTTTTTCAAAATCCATTACATCAGAATTGTGGATAGTAACAGTAAACATACATCTGAAATGCTAATGTCAGGGATTGTGGGCATTAATTTATCTTATTTGATCAGCACACATTTGAATAAAAAGATAAAAATCTAGACAATTGTACATTACATTCATTGACTGGTCATTATACATGACCATAAGTTTCTTTTTTTACAAAAGTATAAAACTCTCAAGCTACTTAATCATTACAACTTATTACAGAAATTAAAATGTATCGCACTCGCAATTCACATATCACACCTCAAATGTCAGCTGACATATATCTACATGTATATTGATTTGCTATGTATCGTTCCTCCAGTTAGCGTGTTGACCGCAATTAAGCTAAAATCATTTTGACAGTGGGTTTATCATGCTATTACCAATTAAAACATTTTAAATATATTTTAAAAGCAATTAATTAGATATGGCTAGCTAAATTAGAATTTGCACACCTAGAAATTCATCATAGAACACCAAAGACAAACAAAGCACTATTCAGCAGCAAAGAAACTAGAATCTGGAATATTCTCAATTGGACATTCTAAAATGTATATATGCATTATGGGACCACTGATACATTTGATATCTTCATAATAACAGAATGTGTGTATAAAATACAACATACTTATATAGCAAAAATATTAACATCACAGAAAAACTAGTATGACACTAAAATATATTGTTCAGTTATGTAAACATCTGAACCAAAAGTATGCAGTCTCTTGGTAATATAGGTGTGGCCATTATAAATTAATTCAGGCACTGCATACAACTTATAACGTTAATGTTTTTAAATAACTGTCTAAACAATTAAATATACCTTCACTGCAACGCGTAATTGCATAGTCTCTTAACACCATGTAAATTATTTGATTAATGTTTACTGCTAATATATTATACTTCATTTTTGCCTCACATTATTTAGTAACATTTAGTATTAGCTTAGAAATATATTTTCGACAATCTAAACATTTCCAAAGGATTGAAAGACACGATTATCATTTTTTTCTGAGACAACAGGACTATTTTTTCTTATAAAGAAAAAAAGAGATTCTAAATCTTAACAGTGCTAAAATGCACGTTATGTTACATGGATTCTTTCTAATCATTTTATACAAATACTCATTTACCAAAAATAAAGTAATCCACACAGATCACCCTTGGAATTGGTTTGATTAATTGTGTGCCTAGTATATTCAAAATATCTATATTTATTTGTTCATGAGATTTTCTTTGAGTGTCCATTTGAACCATTGGCAACTTTTGCATGTCCATTTGTTGCGACGTTGTTATTTTTTGTCTCATCCCTGTATCCGACTCCACGAGCTTGTGGACCCATTTCTGGATCAGTGATGAAATCCCATAGAACCTGAAACAAATTGTAATACATTTTGAAAATGTGATAATAGCATATTTCAGTATTCATTAGTGTGTTACATGAAACTAGCATTTCATAATGTATTAACAAATATTTTAGACAAACCTGCGTAAACAACTATCTCTTTTTAACAACACCCTGCAGTATGCAACGTTTTTTTATAATTCCCTTTGAATGTAGCTTGGTTTAAACAAATTTTATTTCAAAAATGAAAAAGGATTTAGCATGGCAAAATGCGACTTGAGCCGTCTCCACATTGTAGTTTCAGACAGTTTTAACTTTTCTTACATTATAATAGCACAAACGTTCTGTACTCTTAACTACCTTAAAGTCATTTGTAGACTATTGAAATGGTAATATGGGATATATTTGAACTAACCTTGAACCATGATGTGTGGTAGGGGAGATCATCATAGAACTCTGCAGCAATTCTGCGCACCTCTGGCAATTTGGAATAGGGAACATACGGGAAGTCGTGATGTTCCACATGGTATCCCAGATTGAAAGTGATATAATTCATTGAACCATAATAGCTATGCGTTGCTTGATGTCCCTGAAAGAAGATATTGAAGTTTTCACTTAATCAATACAAAAGAAAATCATTGTGCCCATAAAAACTTTTTTTTTCAAGAATAAGCACAGAACAATAATATAAAGATAAATATTATTTAATCTAATCATTTTTATATAGTTATAGATGAAATGAATTTTAAAAGGCAGCATTAGGTCATAGCTACAAGAAGTTTAAATTTTGATCATTTTTCTATAGTTATAGGTGAAACATATTTTAAAAGGCAGCATTAAAACATAGCTATAAGAAGTTTACATTTTGAAAGAGGTAGTGTTCTGAGATGAAGTGTCCCGCCGAGGGATGTAAACCTAGAGCCATGAGCGTTCCTCCAGCGAAGTACACCACGGCCTTAAGGCCCCACATGTGGTAGATGAGGGCGTTAAATGACATCTGCACTATGAAATTCAACACCTGCAAACATGTTAGACAGAAATATATTACATTGCGCTTGAGAAAATAAGCACATAGCATTAGTTTTTTCTTGTATATATAATAAGCATAGGGTGAACAACTGTCCTGTGCTCATAATGCAAACGCAGAAAAATTTCATCAGTGACGTATATTTGTTCTCTCATTGGCACTGTAATGTTACACAGAAACTCCCTTAGCTTTTTCAGATTTCTATAAAATAGAAATCACTATGAATATGATGATGCTACTAGCATACATAATTTATTTGCCATATGAATATTACAAGATACTGCTTTTACAAGACAACAAACACAAATATGGATAATGACATCTCATATAAAAAGGAAAAATCTCAAGAAGATTTTCATTGACATTTGAAACAAAAATAGCTTTACAATTCTTACATGCTATGATGCATACTATATGCAGAGAAAATGGCCAGAGGAAAAAAAAGGCCACTTTACAGAGTCCATTATGTTAGCAAAGTGTTTTTTCTAATTAGATTGCTGTTCCAATGTGTTGAGTTTCATAACAAGCTACATAAAAGGTCTCCATTAATATATAGGCAGATCCATGGGGCGGAACCCCCCCCCCCCCACCAAAATACCTTACTTCCATAGGGTTTTTGGCATGTTCACTACCAATTGCGCAAATCCATAAGATCCCTTAAATGCCCCTCCCCCTTTTCTGAAAACCTGGATCCGTCTGTTGATAAATTACCAACCTCCATCTTCCAGATAGGAGTGGGCAGCTTGGCAAAAGGCCGGATGCCATGGATGGCAGGATGGATGATGAGCCAAAGCACACGTAGAGGCCGGTAGTGGAAGAGGTAGGTCTCGATGACTGAGGGAACATCCACATCTATTGTGTCATGGCCCAGGTATCTATAGGAAAACGCCATTGAATGGTTCAATGGATTTTATTCACTGAAAGGCTGCTGTAAGATTCATATTTTTAGGGACTTCATAGGGTTCTAAAGGGACTAGTGTGTTCTTCTGTTGTAAATATATAGAACACGTGTTTGATTTTTTAATTGAATTTGTCAACATATGTTTTCCTACTATTTCTACATACATGAACTAATAGTGCAACACTATTTATCTTACACATCCTGGACCGAAATGTGGATGAGTGAAGAAAGATCAAGAAACTCTCATCAAATAGTATTAACAAGTATTAAACACTCTTTACTCTCATTCGAAGGTTATTATTATCACAGCTTGTAAAGGTCTCATAATTGTCATAAACAAAAAGTATTGGAGTTGATGATTTTACAAAAACCAAGCCATCACATTAAAGAAAAGAATGGTCCTCGAGGCTTTAATATGTCAATTACAAAAACTAACAGGAGTGTTTCAGTATATATACGGCTTACTTTTTACATAAAAGAAAACGATTTTACTTGTTCAAACTTGTGGTATGCTCTGACGTGTTTACAATGTACAATACTATTGCAAATCCCATAGGCAGATCCAGGGGGAGCAAGGGGCGCATGCTCCCCCATTTTCCTACCGGAATACTTCATTTTCAAAAGGTTTTTGGCACGTCCGCCATTGATTGCACGTACAAAACCCATGAGATCCCTCAAGTGCCCCACCCCCTATTCAAAAAGACTGGATCTGCCACTGAATCCTGCGTGTATATCCTGTTATGATAGACATACCTGTGGTGATATGAATGGTACTTCTTGTATGTGACTGAGATGGGAATGCCCATGGGCAGATTGGCAAACATGCCGAGAAGTCTGTTGGCAAGAGGGCGAGAGTGACCGAAGGCCAGGTTGTGACCGATCTCGTGGATAGCACTGCCCAGGGAGTGGTTGATGGTGCCGCCGACTACATAGGCCATGACTAGCATGTAACTCCAGGGAAGATCCTGAAACATTGAAGCAAGGTTTTCAATACATGATATTTAATAACTAAGGTAAAGCTATATACAGACATCATTTGATTGCATATCTGATAGTTGGGCATATTGCTAAATTGCATAAATATTGTAAAACGCATGTCTTTTACAACATACAGATAATTGTATATATAGCTTTTAATCACATAAAATGTTGTGGAATCAGTTGTGTATCACCACTATATTTGGTTCTCATTGATATTTGGGGGATCCTGAACATTGGATGAGAAGAATTAAAAAAGACAATTTTAAGAAATTATAATGTTAAAAAAGCAGACATTCTCAAAATGATTGATAAGTACGAACAGTCTGCAATACACATACAGCCAAAAACGATTAACACAGAATACAATGAAATTGCATATTCCGCACATCAAAGGCGTGTGTAGTTCGTTACATTACTTGTTACAGAAGAAAGCCCCATGCACAGCAATTGCCTATTCGCAATTGCGGCATAACCCTTTCAATGCCGACTGGTCTAGCTCTCACCTTGACGAGCCAGCAGAGGGTTAACTGCAAACACACCTCCACAAACACCCAGAACGCCAGCATTGGCTCATACCCCATTAACTTCTTGATTTCTGGATATCTGGTTTAGAAAAATGCAGAATACATTAGCCTGACAATACAATGGTATACCAATCAATCAAATTTTAGATTTATTTGAGCATGCCCTAATTATTCATCATTCAGATGGTGTCGTGGTGTGGCCTGACTGCCCAGTGTACATCTCAACCGCCCTCGTAAAGCCTTTTGGTCATTAGGATCTTTCAGACCCTTGCCCAAATGTGCTCTATGTTTCTGCACCACCGCATCCAAAGTTTGTTTTGGTCTTCCCTTGTCTTTCTCTTCTATTACAAGGTTTCTTACTTTGCTAATGCAGCCAGAGCTGAGTTCAACATGACCCTTGTCATCTCAGTCTGACGACACGTATGACAGTTTTTGACTATACGATTCCATGTTGAGGTGAATATCAAAGGCTTTACTACTTATAAATGTATCTCACTGCATGCCTCTGCAGTACACTTATTTATACATTAATAAATATCGTTAAAGGATTTGTCTTTAATACCCTTATTTACTGAGTAAGTAGCATACATAACAACAACCACATAAGTATATTCTTTTGTCTAGTACTTACTTCTTCAGTATTTGCTGCCGCCGTTGCACGTGAGGTTCTTCTGAGTACTCCCAAGGTTCATCCTCTATGTGCTTCATCTTGTAACCAAGTTTGACGAACTTTCCGAACAGGTTACTCATTTCTGATTTACCCATCTTGCGTTAGTGCTTGTGTTTCTGAAAGAGAAAAGTACTTGATTAGATACATGCATTGTACATACACGATTGGCTACCTTCACCCAAATAGAAACCTCTGGATTTAGGAAAATGTTAGGGAGCCTTCACATTTGACGTCAACCACATTTCATGACATCTTCATCCAAACCCCCAAACCTTCAGTTAACCATCTAATCTGGTTAATATTTAAGATATGCTTCATTGGAATTGAATTTGTGTGCAGTTTTGTCCGGTCATGTCATACAACAATTGAACATTCCAACAAATACAAAGCATTTATTTCATCTCCAGTGCTACAACCTTAAATGTCAATTGAACTTTGATATATCTTTATTAATGCAACCCCCGCCCCCTACCCTACCCCCGTCATCAACATTTAGGGTGACGCCTCCCCCCCCCCCCCCCCCTCTGTAAACGTTCGTCAGCTTTTGCTGACCCCCCCCCCCCCCCATGCTTTCGTGGTTGACGTCAATGGTGAACGTTCCCTTATCATTCATGGTAAATATTGATAAGCTGTGAATTGATGCTATGTTTGTTTTTTTTTTTTTGCTCATGATATGCGTACATATTTAATGCTATTCGGCTTTCGTATACGTACGTGCACATGTACATGGATACATACCCGTCAATAACGATAATAGGCAACTTCATTCATTTACAATTCCCATGCATAACATTCACATAAACCACAGTATGCACATTAAGTAACATGAATGTGTTTTTTAAAAGTCAAATGACTCAGTTTTTAATTTCTTTAATGGGCAATTGGCATTTTGTCAGCCATGACAGTCGACACGTGATTTTTAGCACCAATCTACCAAATGCCGGCAAATGTCATAAAACAAGAGACATGTTCCACGGCATATTTGTTAGTCATGTATAGTTGATCATGTGATTGCTTTATACATGCAGTTATTGCTTAATGTACTCTGTTGCTATTCATATGCTATATGTTCTGGTCCCATATAATGTCAGTAAATTGCAGTAGAATTTGGCCAATCACAGGTCAATGTAGACTATCTATCAACTGCTATACATATTTAAAAATAAAAAATGGGATGGGTTTTATTGAATTTCTAAAATGACTATATAAAGTAGATATTGATGTGTAATTTTGTGAGTGTTTTTATCAAATATATTAATTCATAACCATATCATCTTTAATTCAAATAAGTTATACAAAGTGTTTATTGGGTCTCAAGTTAATATGGCACTTCATTGATCGGTTTCGAGTGGGGTACCTAAACCAACAACAAATGCATTATATGTTGCTATGCAAATGCCAAACTAGATTAGCCATGTTTGTTCAGTAAGAATTTAACCCATACAGCCAAATATTCCCATAATATCAATACAAACATTGAACCCTTTTGCCATTCTCTTTTTGAACAGATATTGTTTCTTGCTATTTCCAAAATTGCCATTCCATTTTTTGAACAGATATTTTTCTTGCTATTTCTAAATTCACCCATTTCTTTCTTACTTTCCGTTTGCAAATTTTATTCAAATTAATTGACAATTGGTCCACTAAGTGCACATCGGGCTGTATTTGTTCAACCCGGGGTTGGTAACCATATTTTAGGTCACTAACTTACTAGTTACTTACCACTTTAGATCCCAATCGCATCACTTTCACACGTGTCAAATAAAGCACGCTTATATTAGATGGTATCTGCTATAAACTTCTACAACTGCATATGCCACTTTGCTATTTTAGTCTCAAGAGAAGAAAGAACATCTCTCTACGAGTCCTGAATATTGAAGCGGAATCAGTCTTGCCTTTGTAGCTATTTGTTAATCCGCATTTTGCCTTAATAATACAGACGTGTTTTAATAGAAGGGGAAAACTAAACCCACACCCCTGTATACCCCAACCTAACCCTACAATCCTGGCTAAACATTTCGATGAATCTCCATTTACTTATATAAGACTAGCTAACTGTCTTATTACCGAATGTATTTGGTTAACCCATACCCTCCCACGGTACTGCAAAAAATATAAGATGGGGCATTTGTGACCTTCAGACTGAAGATGAACTCTAGACTGTAGCCTCTATATCCACTCCCGCACACAGCTTTAATGAAAGTCACAGACACAGGTGATAGGATGGGAATCTTGAAATCTGAAATCCATATAGATGAGGCTACAACTCATCATAGACGATTGTAATTGTGTCACAGGGACAATTAATGCGCCTCGTAAACTTCATACGCACATCATACATAATGCATGCATTAATCAGGAATCAATATTTAATTGCAGGTGTGGTCTTTTGTACTTTATTAGTTATATCACTGATAAATAACCTGGTTATTTTATAGGGTGCTTCAATATGCACGTATTACATGATATAACAGCACTGATGTCTATGCAGTTTATCACATGTAGTTTTTGGATGCCAAGTGGAAAAAATATGGAAAATTAGGTCATCATATGTCATACCAAAATGCAGGTGGAAAATTCTCTTTTAGGTTAATGGCTGTTTATACAGAAATGTTCCATTTGCTCTGCCTATCATAAGTGAGGGAAGGCCGACTGAGATCTTATAAGTTGGAGAAAAAAAACACTTCTATCTCTATATATTAAGAATGACATACGTGCAATATCAATACCCGGTCCCGACTCCACATATAGTAAAAGACTGCATTTTCTGTTTACAGATAATTTTCAACGTTTCAAGTTCAACAACCGGCTATCAATAGTGATGTTTTGTAAGCCGGGTTACCAGGGTAGCCCCCTCCTCTCACCCCACCCCCTCCTTCTCTTTTTTTTTAAATTCAAAATACAAACATCAGAGCTAAAACTAATTCAATTGTTGGTCTGCGGGTTATGAAACAGATAATGTTTTGCAAACATTATGCAATCGCCTCAACAATAGCATGGATCTATTAATTATTGCCACTGAGTGCAAATTGCTGTTTACAGAGGTATTGAACCTTTACCAAAGACCAAGAAAGAACTGTCGCTCGATTGTTAAACACAGAGGAAAATAGTTCTAATATTGAGCAATCTAAAGTTAATGCTTACGTGCACACGAGATAACGATTTAATGGTATTTATGGTTATAGTTTTTTAACGTTTTATATTAAAACATTGAGTACTTATCTGGGTCATACAGATAACCGAACAACTTCTTACTATAGTTTAGAAATTAAGATTTTAGACATAAATTCCAAAGATGGTGAAATGTACCAATCAGCTTACATAAGAAAAGTTCGATTTGCATAACAACTTTTTCATATCCTATGAGTTAACACATGTGAGTTAAGGCTTTAAGATTTGTCTGAAATTTCTTTTGTAATACAGTTTGTGAACGTGAAATGGTTTATGACTGATTTAATTGCCATTGGAATAGAAATATATATTTATATTTCATATCTAATAAACAAAATATTTCCCAAAACTAAAAACTCATTTAAAGTTTGCATATTAAGTTACATGAGGAGTTGACAATTGTTAAAAAAAATACTCACTGTTAATTTTATCCTCTAATGTAAATGCAAAGCGAGCACACTACATACTAAGCACTTTTTACAATTATACTATGACTAACTACGCTATCACACCATCTATCCAATTCCAATATCATATAAGGACAATTGATATCAATAACTCATGCGCATGTCTATAACAGTTTGATAAAAATCAGGTTATCACTGTAGCATTGCTGTAGTCATACCATCATCAATTACAAGATGCAGAACAAGATAGTACTGACTTACGTAAGTACAGGTAGCCTTGGCGTCAAAATATATAGCCTAAAACAATAAATGAAGTTGTTGAATAGGCGAATAGGGCTGGTTTACCTGATGGGGTGGTTCAAACTAGTCGCTCTTTTAGACTGAACGCTTGGGTTGCTCTTGTAAACATGGCCAAACAGCACGTAGACTAGGGCTATAAGAGTCTCATGCCGTATTTGATTTACGGCAAGTGAAGGTTTTATTTGTGTTGGTACTATGCAATTGGCAACGCGCTTGCAATTTGCTGCTCTTGACCATTTCTTGCCTGGTTTAGTATTGCGGCCATTTCTAGGGTAGGTATGGAAGGTTACGGTTAAAGTTATGTTAAGGTTTAGGTTTGAATGGATGAGTATCCATAACATGGAATATACTCCCAAGACTTTATTAATTTCTTATCTCTTTTTTTTCAGAATTAAAATCAAACTCCATATATAGATAATAGAACAAATATGAAATACGTCTAGTTAGTTAAAATTTTTACACGTGAAACCTAAAAACTCTTTGATGACTACCATTGAAACTATAAAAGACACTTGTATAGATATTTTTAACTATCAAATAGGTTATGACTGTCAGCAACGCGTTTTTTGTTTTGTTTTTTTTTTTTTTTCTTTTTTTAAGAGCCTAGAGCTTTCCTAAACAAGATAATCCAAGAATTCACACAATCGCTTACATAGAAGTGCGACATGCTACAATCTCTATTGAGTTTTAAAAAGCTTCTGCAAATATTTGTAACCCAGTTTCATATCTATTCTACATGTGCCACAGATCAAAAATAGGCAGTCAATACATTGATGAGAAGTCATCAACATTTCACTTTTTATTCGTCTCCCAGTTGTAGATCCATGTCAATAATTAAATACATGTCCTTAGTTTCTCCTGGGTATGGTTTTCTCCTATTATTACATGACTTTATGACATGTCTGCATCAGCATGTAGACCCACTTCTGACTTCTTGTTTTGGTGCATTGATTGTCACAAAACCAACCTACACTGGTTGTATCTTGTTATGTGAAAATGTCATCTGCCATGTACCATTATAGCTAGTTGCACGTTCAATATGAATGGGAATAGTTGTTATCATATAAAAAAACATCTAATTTCTGCTTAAGAGGGGTTTTAGTTTAAGCAGTCCCCACCATCGCACCAGTTTGGTTCTTGACTGACTTCACAATGCACATTTTCATCGTTTTCGGGTTTAGTTTTCAATTCGCACATAACAATGGAAATGTGTAGAGTGTAAAAGAGATTCCCGTAGGCCGACAATGCAAAATACATACGCAATAATTCACATGATGTAATCAATAATTATTAATTAATTTATGGAATAAACATAACTTTCACCGTGCATTATATTTCACACACCACTAAACAATATTAATGTATTGCTGACTTAATTGATAAAATTCGGCATGATAGCTACGATAGGCTTCTTTCTTTTCTCGTTTTCAACATCTACCCTTTCAAAGGCTCTACTTAGATCAAGATCATTTAGATTTTTGACATCAAGATTGAGACACGTGGAAAATGTAAATCGAGAGAACAAGTTTGTTTTGTTAATAAGCAACGGAATTTTTTAGACCTGAATGAAGATATCAGTGTTTGATAGAGGAGAGCATATTAGGGACATAGTAGAGCAGATCGTTTAGACTTCCACAGAACCATACGCATAACAGTAATTACCTCTTTATTATATCAGATTCGATTTGATCTTGGTACCACGGTCTTATGTAATATAGAAGTGGGCTGGGATCAATTTTTGTATTGTGTATGTGCAAAACAACCACACCTCGGATTAATCTTTAATTAGTGTTTATTATTGGATTTCTTGTGATATTCCATTGTTCAAGAAGAAAACATATCAGAGGCTTATGTTATTAGCCTTGGACAAATAAGGAGAGCGCGTGGGAGTGGGCAAACGAGCTTCACGCGTCGACTTAATGGTGTAATACTTATAAGGCCTATGTCCCAACCGGCAGTACTGCTGCACAACTGCCTCTGTACCGTACAGTACTACAACTCAAGAAGACCGTGGGATCAGTGCGTATCCAGTGAGATGAGAATGCTTCTAAATATGTTTTAGTCAGCACGAAGACAGTGGAGAAAGTGCCGTGCTGCTTTCATCTAGGTGTGTGTGTGTGTGGGGGGGGGGGTTACATGGGGTAAAGAACTCCCACATCCATATGTTTTGGCCATATTACATACATCCCACAAACTCTCCGGCTTTTCTCCAACATTCCAGTTCCTTGAAATCCTGCATCCCTCTTGTTTGGCCTTTTCCACCACATCCCCTAAACAACCGGTTATGATTGACATCACGGGTGTAGTAAGTGAATGGTTCACATCTCCACGCTAATTACAGAAACGGCAATAGTCTGTGATCAATAAAAGAGTTTACTATTCCCTACTCAAATCTTGTTTGATGTGTTTTGTAATGCCAATGTAACACATTGCATTTTATTTTCAGAATTACATCAATTGGCGTACGTTTGGATTAATAGTGCTAACCCAGAGGCTACGGTCAGGGTATTTTTTAATGTCTACCGGAAGTCAGCAATTTACACCCAACCAAAGGTTAGGTTCCCACATCACTTTGTTGTCTGCGTTGATAATTTACACACTATAAATGAGTGATAATTTATAAAATATACTACACAAAGACAGATCCAGGTTTTTATAAAGGGGGGGGGGGGCGCACTTACGAGAACCCGCGATGCTAAAAAAACCCCTACATTACAATATCAACTCATTAACTACAACTTTCCACATTCATGTTCAGCGACTAGGCCTACAATCTAGACGTGTACATTGATTTTCACCTTGCTGCACGCACGCGCACACCAACCCACAATAACCGCCTAATACCAGACCGAATAGGTATGAAAAGGGCCTTTTACTCACGTCATTTATTAAGCTCTACACCTTTTGCCTATCCTCAAATAGGTGTGTTTGTCTGGTGGGTTGTGACAACTGATTACTCGCCTCCATGCGGTGGTTGGGGGTGGAGGTGGGGCGTGTTGACAGCAAAACAAACAAGAAAGCAAACTCAAATATAGAGGCAAAGGCAGCTCCAAAATACTTTATTTTCAAAGGCATGTCCGCCATCGAACATGCGTACGGAACCCGTGAAATCTCTTGAGTACAACCCTCCCCCTTTCCAAAAACTTGTTTCTGACTGTGCATATGGCAGGTTAATGCACCTTTATTCGGTGCAAAACTGAACCTCTCATTAAATGTTTCCTCACGTTCTGCGTTCCTTTCCACCCACTGAGAAGCTGTATTTGCCACTGGCACACTGTCTGCTGAATATGCAACGAAAGAAGATCAATCGCAAGTGCATCTTTATGGTCTCGTCATATGATTGAGAGAAATGGCAAACACAATATGTGAAATGAGAGATTTCCATGGTACTAGAGCACCCGCGCTCGTTCTTTTATACAGTGTCTCCGGAAATGCAGTCAATACAATCAGCTTTCGCGTTACAATATTTTATTAAAATGATAATAAAATGGTGTGCTTCTGTTCGAATGGATTTGGACTTGTGACCAGAAGGTCGCGGGTTCGATTCCCGTCGGGTCTTAATAAGTGTTGAGCAAACTTTACCTCAAACAGGTTCCACACTGCTCCGTGGTACCTACACGTTAAATAGGTACAGGTCGGTGATAAGCGTGCGCAAACAGCAGCAATGCCGTATGCAGCCAGTATGGTATTCCCCGGGGAGTTGAGAAAGATATATAAGAATGTGCCGATGACCTGGTATAAATTGTAAAGTCGTGAGATCAAAACTTGGATCATATAAACCAGACAAATTTACATTTACATCTTTATATAAACCTAAACAGAGTTGAATTGTTGCTAATGCGGAACAAAAAAGGTATTCATTTTTTTCTTGAATATTTAAAGTGAAAAACAGCTCAAAGCACGGTATTCCGAAGTACCATATTATTGGGGTAATCAAAGCGATTATTATAATAGGCCTGTTGTTACCTCACTTAAGATTATAGTATAATGCAGGTACAATTATAGTATCAATAGACCTACGCATTCAGTCCTGTCACACAAGCTTTTAATGACAATAGACTCAAAATAATATGGTTATTACAAACTACCCGTAAATGTAAAATTAGTGTATTCTTGTTTCTAAATTGTCAAACTTCTCATTTTCTGAAGCTCAAACCAATTATAAACTCATCACTTTTACTAGCCCAGATAAATGTCACATATGTGTGTAAAAGCAAGATTTTGAATTCACACAAAACACGTACAAGTTCTTAATATAAAAGAGCCATCATTGACACAAACTTGGGTTTTGTTCTTTCATCATGCATCATCCCCAAATAAAAGTGTGAGGACATTACATTTACAAGATTTGGCCAGGCCTTGGCTAAGACCCTCATCTTGTAGGTGTAATCCCAGCTGTAACAGGATGAGCTTCCATATTGAGAAGTCCTTCATGCACTACACTGTAAAACCACTTATGTCGAAGTTGAATTGGGGTAGTAGGATAGTAGAAGAGAAACCGTATATTCTACTGAAAGTGCGGCTCAAATACAGGTGACACTAAGTGTTTTTAAGCAAACACGTTGACTTTTGATCATTGTTAGATACGCTATGGCAAAATGGTCTTTACTGGATTTTTCAGCCTCTTGCTATAAGCTAATATTTTGACACAAAGTCTACACAAGAGTGCGTGTACTCCTAAAAACATGCCAAGAAGACGTTTTTTGCGTAAAATCTTTTTTATTAATAGTGACCAAAAGTGGTATCAAAGTGAGCAATTTGATCAAATTAGCCTTGCATCAAATTTCCAGATGCAATTGACGCAGACGTTTTTTCCTCTTCTTTTTTAATTCTAGACTAATCATTTAACGCGAACGAACATTACTGCATGCAATTCCGTCATTACTCAGCAGGTGGTTTATATCTAACCACGTGCATGCCAAATTCTAGAACTACTTTGATTACTTTTATAATTCCCTTCGGTATTTATAGCCACAAACCCTGATTTGATCGATTTGAACGGTGATATTCTTTCTGTTATATCACAAACTAGCAATGCTATGTGAGCGCATACCAAATATTATTAGGTGACCCCCAACCCAATCCTTTAGGATGTTGAACAAGAAGTTGGGCTATCATTTCCGACTCTCTCAGAAAACTGACTTTGAACGTGGTAGACTCAATCAAAAATACATGTAGTTATATTTCCCATTGTAAAGTAAACACGCGCCATTGGAACACTTCCATAAGTAGACCTTACAATAAATAACACATTAATTCTTCCATTTGCATGAAATAGGGGACTACATGCATATGAAAACAGGGGGCGGGGTTGGGAATTGGGGTTTGTTTTTCAAAGACACTTAGCTACCCATTGCCATCACCCGACCCACGGTGTCGCAGATGACAAGGGTAATTAGCCTACTAATTATAGATCTCGATTTTTAACCCTTATTGTCACCCTTCAAAATTGCTGTATAATGCGATCTGCAATGGTGCAAAAAGACAATGCTATAGGATTACAATAGCTTACAATGTTGGATTTTCCAGGAAACCTGGTACGCACTACACGAAAATAGCTAAATGGCTCACTTTGTCACGATCCTCTCAGTAATGTGATTTCATAACAGAAGATTTGCTGAAAGCTAATCTGGGTTGTAAATTTAGTAGCATTTGAAGTGACATTTTGACATTGACATCATTGCATTGATGCGGTTACAATGTCATTACGTCATTCGTGTTTCTCGTGGTGGGGGTGGGGGAGGCCAGGGGGTATTACCCCCAAAATGCTACACGTGTGCCACCGGGGGTATGAAATCAGTACCTAGAAATATAGTGCAACCAACGAAGATATTAGACCCAAAAATATAATGAAGCTCTGAACATATAATGTCATAAGCCACATAAAATTCTGCCATGAATGAATCTGCCACTAGGCATTCATTAATGCCATCTCACATATGAATATCTAATCTCTTAAGTGTTGAGTGTTTGCTGAGGTTAGCTAGAACAAGTACATATGCACACGATCGATCGCTCTGCAGTATTTGTGCTACTAATCCTCCTACAATAGACGATCCATATGAGTAGGCCCATATATGTGGTCCGAAAATAAGTGGAGTGTCCAGTTTTCACCCTAGAAACTAGGACAATATCAATATTGTAGTAACAGAATGGAGTGTGGTTTCTCCTCAGTTTGCCGTTCATTCTCGATTCTGATTGGTTAAGAGCCGTAGGAGATCAGGTTATCTCCCTACTTTGTGAACGCTAAACACCATCAAGTTGAATAATTCGGTTAAACTAGGGAGATAAAAAGGCAATTGTCTGTTTTAGTGTTGAGATAACACTAGCTATGCACTTGTTGTGTCTTAGCCTGCTCTCGTTCGCTAACGCTCACTCGAGCAGGCCTAGACACCACTCGTGCAATCTAGCGTTATCTCCGCACTAAAACAGACCATTACCCTTATAGTCTACCCTCCTATGGTTGCGAGCCAGTTTTACGATATTGTTTTACGTTTCAATATGATGTCTGTATAATAGGAACATGCATGTGTTTCGTGTCAATAGATAAAGATTTGCTTTTTCAATGTATAATGCCTGTCACTGTGACACTTTTAACCCATGTAGGGATCTATAAGTGCATGATTATAATCCACCCACGTATAGTCCTCAACAGAACTGAGATGCTCGTATTACATCTTAGTCCGTCGACCTTACGTAGTTAGCACTCGGTAGGATTTACACGACTCAATATCATCCCTGTTTTCCTATTTTTTTTTTCACGAGTAGTTGCGCATTTACTTTCACATAGTGAGAAAAGTGAAAGAAAAATCACAATTCAGTCACTGGAGGTTATTGTAAGCTAATTTAGTACTCTAATTCATTCAAAAACGGTGAATAGGTTGCCAGAATATAATCCCATGGTACTGATGGTTATAGATAATAATACCCTTATAGATACACGGAGAGAACTTTCCCGTTCATGTGGTTGCAATAAAAGCATCATTTGACGTAGATAGATTACGTGCACATTTTCATTGTACATTACAACCTTTCTATTAGGACCCCCTTTGGGACCAGTGTTAGGTGGTCTCAATATAGAGGTGGTCTTAATGGGAGGTTCTACTGTAATCCAAATTTATCAAACTTCAGCACAGAGGTGGAAATAATTACATGACAGAACAGCCCATGGGCACCAGCATCGTGAGAGGGCTAGAATGGGATGAGTTTATAAGGAAGGGTGTGTGAGAAATAAGGCAAATAAAGCAAAACAATAGGGATATGAGGGAAAGGCTAAAATGGGGGATGTTAGATTTCAAGGAAGTGGGATGTGGAGAAAGAGGCTTAAAGTTTGTAAGATATGAGGGGAAAGGACAAAACAAATGGGCGTGTTAGAAATATTTAAGGCCAAAATATTAGAGATGTGAGATTCCTTGAACACTTATAAACCCCCCTGATATAATAGATAACAGAGTATATATGCCCCTCCCCCTCACAATTCTGGGACACATGATTTCAGCTATTCGCTTGAATTCCCGAAACTTACATGAATCTGGTGAATTACATATACATGTTAAAGAGTAATTTGCTATTAGATATATCAGAAACGCTCGTAGGATCATTTCGGCCGTTAGGTGGTACCTAGCTAGTTAGTCTTGATCAAACAGAACCAGTGATGGTTTAGACGAGGAAATGATTTAGACTCTAGCAATGTGTGTCTAAAAAATACCCACGATGCATTTTAATTGTAAAAGTCCAGTGATTCGATTTGCTTGTCTAAAAAAAATTACCCACAATTCATAGATACGCGTATTCGTGTATTCAATCCAGGTTATTCAATTCAGGTGTTCCACTATTTAACCCTGTTCAGTGTTTGGCTGTCTCCATGCGAGTGCGTACACTTTGCCATGCAAACATGATTTGTGTATTTCCCACATTGAGATTTATCGATCTGCTAATTGAACAAATACAAAAGTTACTATTAATATAGTGATTCATGCCCTTTATGAAACACTATTTTGATCAATTGTGGTCTACATGGTCATTCTGCATGAAAGGTAGAGTGAAAAGGAAACCTCATATTTAAGTCCATTCAATAGTAGTTATAACTCTCGATATAGCTGGCGTCTTTGATGAATACATGGTCATCGTGATAATGCTAAAAATAGTACGTGTTTATGTGAATGGAATTCTTTACCAATAATGAACAAGAATGGCATTAACCCTGCATAAAGAAAACATGTACATTTAATGCACGACAATCAATATGCTTTTGTACATAATACAAATACTGAATATTCCATGCATCATTTACTTGATCAAATTATAATTGGGGCGAAAATACGGGTTTTAGGACACAACTACAAGAATGGGAGTTAAAATGAAGTTATGGGGTGCAGCTTAAGATTTACCTACTTTTTTCTGCATATGTCAGATTCAGTTGAATGCAACTAACAAAACCTCAGTCAGAAGTGAAAATTAAATATTGAACTAGCCCTAGTGACTGAAAAGAACATTTCTTTTTTGTAATTATGAGCCCCAAATGTTACTTGGTTTCGCCAATGAGCGTTTAACTCGAGGTGCTATTTTGTTGTTAAATTTCAATATCCATTAATCCCTGGAGTAATCCTCAATATTGCCCAACTACTATGACGGCGCTCATGCATGACATCGAGTGAAATCAATAAACAATAACATTGAGCATACATAATAAATGACCCTTTTTTGACCTGTAATTGGAGAATGACGGCTGGAATTTGCTTTCATCATGTTCATACTCCACGATGAATATGCCCAAAAATTCGTCTGGGTAGCAGACATGTCCTTGCAATTCAGTTTGGTGCCGCATTATTTGGTTTTGTATTTAATATGCCATTCTTGGTGATGATTCACCAATGAGAAGATCTTATATATGCTACATCTTAGAGGTGGGCCATTTTATTTTGCATTGGTGGTGTAATTTGGTACCAACAGAAAACAGACAAAACCACCATGTCAGTGGAATAAATAACTTTGTATTCGATGAAACAAAAGTATCATATTTATGTTACTGACGTATAAACCCACTGATCTGTGCCTGTTTGTGTATCGTATTAATTACTGTAGATCTACTGTGTCAGTATAAGAGACAAATGTTTGACTTCGACTTGATTAAGTAATTGTTTTACTCAAAATATTTCTAAAAGTCATAGCTGAGAAACATCTTAATATATTTTTTTAGCGTACAGTTGAAGATTGTCTTATAGAAAGCGTATGGATATCCGTCGTATGACAGTTACATGCATCTACGATACAAATTTATGCTTATAGAATATTAAAATCACCACTAGCATGCCCAAATACAATGGGATAGAAATATCAGTACAAGCAACAGCGCACAGCGAAAGTCATGTTGACATGTCTATTTAGCAATTGCAATTTATCTGCCATTTATTGATTTGGACCTTTTTTGTCATACAGAAAAAGCGGTGCTTCCAATAGAAATGTAGGTGTTGTTAATATAACAATCAATACAAAGTGTGTCTAGTCTTTACGCTTAGGAGTTCAAGGTTCACTACCTCGTATTGTATGGTCAATTAAGGTCATAGGCCCTCTAATGTACGAAGCAGAACAATGTAAATTTCATAATGTACTCCTGAGAGTTGGGTTTTCGCGAGTGTTGTGTGAGTTTTCGGGCATCCTCATGAGAAACCAAAATTAATGATGGTTACATTCAACACGTTATAATACCCATGATATTTATGAATTTGGATACCAATTTGTTGCAACTATCAAGTCACACTTGTTTAAAGGAATGCATCTCCTAGATATTTGGAACTTGCTCTATCAGTATAATCACTGTCCTCAATCATCTTATAAACAATCACATTCTCCAATGATTGGTGCACTTGAAGGCATTTTTTGTACTGACATTTATAGCGTGCATATGCAGATAACAAAATATTGGTGCCAAAGGCGTAAATTTCAAGTTAAAATATTTTTCAATTGTTATCTTTTTCGTCTCTACATAACATTTAATTTTATGTTCATTGTTATCTTTTTCCTCTGTACATAACATGTTACACTTTGCCACAGGGTTAATATGGATGGTGCAAATTTAACAGCCATGCAAGGGAACATTAGAAGTTACTGCAAAATGAATAAAGCAATTGCATATCGTATTATAGTGTTATTGATACATTACATAAGTCTGTTTTAAGACTGTTAGTGTTTTATTTATGTAATCCATTTCTCAATTATGTTTTGTTAATAATTCTTCTTGTGTCAATCGATCAAGGGATATTGTTCCGTGTTTTCCGTCGTTCAACATTTATTACTTAATATGCACAGTTCAATATGAGTAATTACAATGTAAATGTAATGTTACAATGTAACTTGTACGAACCCTCTCAATGTTGCTACACAATGATATGCTATCACAAAAAGGAATTGATAATATGATATGTTTCTATATTTAACCCATGGGCACTTAGAACGGGAGGTTTGATTTCTGCTATGGCAATACTGACATCTATCCCATCAAACCTTAATCAAAACACCACTTACTGATCTGTAAAAGAATAATAGTGAAAAAGCCCTGACAAAAATATACGTACATGTATCTCTGAAAAGAAAAGAAATGAAATGAAATGAAAAGAAAAAAGAAAAATCAAAAACTCACCTGCTTAAAACAAATACCAATCCAAATCAAATCACCACTATCCTGTACAACTCCCCACCACCTCTGAGCTTCGCTATCGTAATATACTGCCGTCAATATCACCAACCGTGACAACTTTTGTCACAGGCCGGGGGGCAATGTTTTATTTGCAACGACATCAAACCTCGAAAACGGCGCCGTTTCTCGGCAAAATCGATCGTAAATGGAAATGGTTTTTGGAAAAAAAAGGAAAAATTTTTTGGATTTTTTAACAAATTTTTTCACCCGGGGGGAAAAAAAA
>CM032661.1:32667457-32720730 GCA_019095985.1 Streblospio benedicti
ACAAACCCTGGGGTTTTTTTCCCCCAAAAGGAAAAGGGTTTTTTTCCCACACCCTTGCCGGAAGCGAACCCGGGACCGCGCACGCCTCACCTCTCCGTAGGGGTGGATTTTTGGGCTCCCGAAGCCTCAGACCATCTGGTTTTAAGACCCAGCCCAAACCCGGACCAAGCCTCGACCACACGTGTGGCCAAACGGCAAGGGGCCTAAAAGGTTATACAAGATCATTATAAAGGATTAATTACTTGCAGACCTTTCCCCCAATCATAGGGGTTATAAAATGTTAGTCTGTCAGCCCTTTTTTGGCAAGGGGAATTACCCCCCGTCCATCAACCAGCCATTGTCCCAACGGGTGCCGGGGCGTAGAAAGGGGACATTGAAAATTTTTTTAAAAACCCCCCAAATGCCGTTTTTGCCCCTTAAAAAAAGGGACATATTAAAAAACCATAAGCACAGAAATGGGTTTATGTGTTTAACCAGGTTCCCCTGCGCTAATGAAAAATCACCACCATCTGGTACACGTCCGCCCACACCACGCATGCCACCCTAAAATAAAAATCAACCATAATGCAAAAGTAGCTAAATGCAGTCAATAAAAAGCTATTGATTAAATTACTGACACGTCGCCCTGCAGCAGACATTTACTCATATTGCACACTAAATCATGTCACAAAATGAAGGATAAATGAAATAAAATTAAAAATCAACCATAATCTGACCATAATACAGATGTTACTAAATTCAGTCAATGAAAAGCAACTTCCTGATTAGATTACTGACACCCTGCAGCAAACAGTAACTTTGTATGGTACTCATATTGTATATGAAAGGTGAATGTAAGTGTAAATGTAAATGTGATGGTTTGTAGTCGTGATCCAAGTATTTTTGCTGTCACGACTATACATTTTACACCAGGCCATTGGCACACTTATTAATCATTGATCATTTCTCTCATACTTGAACCTACAGCACATTCGGCGCACAATGCTAATAGCTCACACAATCACTCACTCACTCTTTCAACCCAATGACCTGTACCTAATTAAGGTGTAGTTGCCACGGAGCTGGTTAGGCAGAAAATTAGGTATGAGTTTGCTCGACACCAACAGCCAGATCCGAAATTATCAATAATGTCACAAAAGTAGGATAGATTAAATCAAATCAAATAAGAAATAAATCACAATGTAAATGTAACTAAATCCAGTCAATAAAAAGCAACCTCTTGGTTAGAATACTGGCAAATGAAGCTATGGAAATTTGGTGAAAACATTTAATTTACGATTGACTAGGACTTCGTCAGCTTATTTCAATACTATATCTACGAATAGTATGAAGTGATAAAGAATATATATGTCAGATCATAAATCCAGTTTAAAACGGATGCCCTGGCTCCCCTTGGACACTGCATTATTGTATAGTTAGTAACCCTGTCTTATATTATATGAGTAAGAACACCGTGTCATGGTCACAGGCTGCTACGTGATGAGCATGCTACAAATACGTGTTGTTGTTGGTTTGTGGGATTGTTTGTTTTTTCATGTGCGTTATTTTATGTGGGTTTTTTTCTTGTGTTTCTCTTGTGGGTTTTGTGTTGTGTTTGTTTTGCGTTCGTGTTTTTGTTTGTGTGTGAGTATTTTTTACGTTTTTGTTTCTTTGTTTGTGTGTGTGTTGGGGGGTGTTACTGTAAAATGTACAATGTAGTACATGTGTACATTGTGTATCCGTGTAACGTCCGACTCAATGCATGATTATTTACATTCTTGCACGATATTGCACAATATAACTGATTATATAGTATGTAACAAACTCTCGTGGTTACACAACTGTGTATGAAACTGAGCCACTCACCACTACTGTATACTTGGTGCAGATGAGTCCGGTGATGGCTATAGAGAACCACTCAGGCAACCCGGTCACTGAAATGTCAACATGTAATATAATCTAACTCTTATACCTTGATATATAAGTACAAGCGGGTGGGATTGTAGGACTAATATGGTTTTTATCAAGGGAGTTCTTTGGGCGTATCATGGCAAGCCCGAGGGACGAGCCTAATGCGCCACAAGAACGAATTTGGACCCTGATAAAGTTATTCATGATACACAGTGAACCTGGTTTTGTATTTATCAATCATTTTTAAACAGTTACAACAAGGTTTACAAATAAACTGGCTGAAAAGAATGCATCAATAATTTGAATAAGTGCATCTTGAAACCGGATAAAAAGTGGCCCGGCTGACAACAAGCCATATACAATGTATATGGTCATACAGTACTGATAAAACTTTTTTACAAGGCAATTCTGGAGCATGATAACCGATGAATATACATGCAAAAGAATGATAAACTGAAATTATTAGAATCCTTTAATATCGTGGTAAATCTTGTGATCCCATATTAGTGCATTCCTTATCTGATATAGGCCACGCAAATGTTACAGCATTCTGTTTTAACAGCGTAGGCAGATCCAGAACCGTACGTGTTGTTGTTTTTTGTGTGTGTGTTTTTGTGTGTTGTTTGTTTTGTTTGTTTGTTTGTTGTTTGTTTTTGTTTGTTTTGTTTTTTTGTTTTTTGCTGCTGTTCTTTTACGTATATGTAATCGTTCACGCATATTTACAAAAACAATGAAATTCCACTACTTCCATCTCATTAAAAAAAAAGTACATACATTGCTAAAAAAAATGAAATAGCTCAGCTTTACCGTTAGAAAATGCGATTCCCGGAACATAGAGCACAACACCTAGAAACATGCACTGAAAGCAAAAATAATAAGATTTTTTTAAAAACTAAATCAAAAGACAACAACACCTTTTAGGTTTTCGTGGGGTTTTTCTGTCTGCTATAAAACAAGACGGAATATGAAGTTACATGTGTTGTTGCCGATTTTTGTTAAAAATCATAGCTTTGAAACGTGCCTTGATTGAAAACATATCCAGCTTATTGTTGTTTCTTAGAATACAAGCCATCATATTTTGTCTTAGAATAGCGTGGTGTCTATTACTTTATTTTTTTTTCATAGTGTAAACATGTCTGCAGTGCAGACTGTAAATAGGTGTAGTTTGGTTACTAGACAGCACACTCATTTTAGGACTGTTTTAAGCTCAATGTAGTAGTGGGGGTATCAGGAGGTTGGATGTGGGGGAGGTGGGTGTGACACCGAAAAGAGGGATATGGGGAAAGGGGGCATGAGGGGAATATGTGTGGGTTAATTTGGGAAAAGACAAAAATATGGATATGTGAGATAAGACAAAATATAGATGTGTATGATTTCTGAGGTCTTTCTATTATTATATAGATGTATGTACACCTAGGTGACATGCTAACATACATGTGTTATACATACCAAGTAGAGCGTAAAGATGACGGCTGCTGTAACTCTCACAGGAGTACTGAAGCGCTTCTCTAGATACTGAAATAACATTCTTCAAACTTATTCAATGTCTGAAAGAAAACTCCATATATTTTGAATTCATGTATGACATTATAAAACTCTTCTGGTTATTAACCTACGTCTCTTGACGTCTTCTGGTTATTTGATACTTATATTGGAGAGCAATGTTGTAAATTGCAAATGCAAATGTCAAAATTCTATGTTGCTCGAGTATCACTCTGAGTAAAGAACTATCGTGGTAATTTTGTCGAAGAAAAAAATGGTTAATAACAAGTATTATACTAATAACAGAATACCATACACATCAAAACCTTGAATCACCATGACCTTCTCTTAAATTTGCAGTCCTATAAATGCCTATAACGTGCCCCTTTAAATTTACCCACGCTCTAACATAAACATACCCATCACCAGGCGCATCATAAACAGACAGCCATTTAGCTGTATTCATCTGCATATCATAGGCAGATCCAGGTTTTTTTTGGGGAACGGAAGGGTACACACACTAGATTTCATGGGTTTTATACGTGCAAAGGCTCGCAGAGATGCCAAAAAGAAACTGAGAGCATGTTTAATGATTTTTAAAAGTGGGGAACACACCCCATGCACCTCCTACCGAATCCGCCTCCAATAGAACCTCCAATTAAGACCACCTCTCTATTGAGATCACCTCAGTCTATAATGGTCCCAAACTTACATAAAGTTACCACAACGAACCTCTGTGTATAAGAGACCACCTGTCTATTGAAACCACCCAACACTGGTCCCAATTAATGGTGACCCTAATAGAGAGGGTCTACTGTATATGCATACATTCTACAGTATATATGAATAGGGGCGGTTACCCCCTAATCCAGACATGGGCCTCAGCATCATGGGAGGTGGTAGGGGTATATAAGGGTCTACTTCTATGGTTTACAAACACTATACCATGCAGTATACAGTATATATGTCTAGTCATAGGGTTCGTGACAAGTCATATATACTGTATACTACAAGGTATAGTGTGTGTTTGTAAACCATAGTAGTAGTAGACAATTATGTACCCCCTACCACCTCCCATGATGCTGAGGCCCATGAACCCACCAGCTCCCTGCCCGTGGTTCCCCGTTACCTCATACACGCTGGGCGACTCTAGGCGGCGGTAGATGGGCACGAAGAGGTGGACGGTTACGAGCAGCGTGACGGCCCACGACACGCCGAGCAGCCCGTACACCGCGCCGTTGTAGTACACCTCGGACGGCGCGCCCATGATGAACACGCCTAGGGGGAGGGAGGCGGGAGTTACGTAAAGGTGTTATGAATATATTTTAGAATTATCTAAACATTTCCTTCCACGTTGAGATTTTCTTTCAATCTCTATCTGACACTATGTTACGACAAGTTTAAATGAATATATTCAATATCCTCTAAACATTCACTTAAAAGTATCCTTATTTGGTGAATAGCACTTGGTCTCATATTATTGTTGGTATATTTCTTTTTAGTGCTAGGTAATTCTCAAAATAAAATAGAAAGTAATCAATCAAAATGTAATCTTAACTGAGAATTTAACATTAGTTCAGACGACAAAGACATATGGCCTAGTTCATTCAGTCATAACGTAAACAATAAGAATCACGTTGATCTACAAGGCTGCATTATAGACCATGCATTACAGCGGGAGGCTGCATTTACATAATATTACATTTTATGGAATGGATAGGGAGTTTGACTCGTGGCCGGAAGGTCGTGGGTTCGATTGCCGGACGGGCCTGGTTGTGTGGGTATTGTACAAACTTGTTCCTAAGTAGTTGCACAAAGCCAGAGTGAGTGATTTTGTCAAGAGTGATTAGTGTCCTTACAGCTTCGTGATAACGAGGTTTTACTGCATCACACCCTGCATACCAATCTCCATGTATCATTACCTTAGTGGATACGGATGGCACAGCAGTAACAGCAGAGGGAAGAGAATGTGCATAAGTTTGAAAATACCTTTGTAACATTTATACCAGGTGTATGCTGTGTACAAGGCCATTAACAAGGTATATGGTGATCATACCCGAAGCATCAGATGATACCCCTTCCTAGAAGACGTCCTACTATCGCAAAAAGATTTAATCCTGCATTTACTTGGCCTTGGTAACATTCTCAAAACGGTGGTGATTGAGTCCTCATTGATAATTTTAAAATCAATACTCATTTTAAACCCGTACTGTCGCATTTGGACTGGGGTTTTAAGAACCTAACATACACATTGAGATGATAAAGGATTTTTTGTTATATATTTTTTCGCTCTGTACTAGGGGCAATCAAGATTGTATCTTGCAATTTGCAAGATACATTTTCTTAGGGTCTGAATGATCAATTAGGCACAAGGCACATTTAAAATTCAGTCATCGTGGTTAGAAACGTGACAACTATTGATACTCTAGCAGTTATAAAACCACGGTACCAGGACCTCCAAAAGAATATCACGGCAGTGGAAGTGAGTCCGGAACAATCATACTTCGCACCACTTAATCTAAAAGGTTTAACTTTGACGCCCGTATATGGGATCAGAGCATGAGTACCAGATGGTAAGTAGTAAGTCCACGGGGCCGTTTTGAGATCTCAGGTAAAATATTAGAGAAACAGATATCAATGGTGCGGCATTGAGCTTTTTCTTCCCATAATGGTGCGTGGTACCGTTTTACACGTACAAGTGTTTAATTAAATGGTTAAATCGGGTCTAGCTTCTAATAAGTGTTTGGTTTTAGCCCATGTAGAGGCCCGTTTAGTTTCGCATTCCGCCATGTTGACGTTGACGGTATCGTCGCTCATTAACTATAGGAGAAATCATTAGTTTTCAATTAGAGGTGCGACCACCACCTTATGGGGCACTTAGAGTTAAACCTCAAGCAAATGAACATCATCCTAAGATATATTAAAAACCAACTAGATTTTATTTAGGAACACAGTGGTGCATTCCCGTTGAAATATTAACCTACTGGAACTTTGAAGACATGGATATCGCCTGGCAATTATTTGTTAAAGCATCAATATTTCATATCATGGTGTATATTGTGCTGCGCAATGCTTATGCAGCCTTTGAGACACAGTCCTTTGAGACCGTGAAGAGAGTGTATTACATGAATGCAACTCTGATGACAGATGACATCGTGTTAGCAATAACTCCCTGCAGAAGTTACGTGGACTGTATCCACCAATGCCGGGGTGCCGAGGGATGCCATGCTGCCGTTTACAAGGATAAGCGATGCACTAAAGCGAAAATGCCATCTCTACAAGTAACTTCTGTGAAGCAAGAAGGTCTGGACAAAGCTTTCGTAAGTTTTCTATGGGTCTATATCTGTATTGATTTTTAGGAGCAAAATCAATTATTTCAGTTCTTTTTTCTGCCATTTTCTTTTCAAATAGAGTATACATTGCAATCGTTGATTGATCTAGATGGTTATTTCTTCTTGTACCTCTAATTGAACCATGATATCATTTCAACCGAGTATAGCAAAAAAAGATAATATTGATAATATAACAAGTATAACGAATTTTCGTTTCAGAGTGACATCCCCATTAACATTGACAGTCCAGTTGATTTTGGCTGGATCGTGTTCCAGCAGCGAGTTGATGGGTCAACAGACTTCTACAGAGGCTGGCAAGACTACGTGAACGGCTTTGGAAACCTCAATCATAATTTCTGGTTGGGCCTTGAGAAGATACACCAGCTAACAAACACTGGTGATGCTGAACTGTATGTCTACATGGACACATTTGAGGGAGAAGAGTTCTATGCCCATTATGACCACTTTGCTGTGGGCGGTTTTGAAACTGGCTACGTGCTTTCTCTTAGTGGGTACAGTGGCACAGCTGGTGATTCTATGGTGGCTTTTCATAATAACATGAAATTCACTACATATGATAATGACCAAGATATTTCATCTGGCAATTGTGCTATTAGTTTCAAAGGGGCGTGGTGGTATAGTAGCTGTCATCATAGCAATTTAAACGGGCTGTATCTAAATGGGTCACATAGTTCTTATGGTGCTGGCATGAGCTGGAAACATGCCAAGGGTCATTACTACTCAATGAAGAGTACAATATTGAAAATAAGAATGAAGTCAACTTAATGATCAAAAGTGTATCCCTAATGGCAAATTGAAAAGAAATGAAATAAAGAAGCCAACAACAACAACAGCAGCAGCAGCAGCAGCAGCAGCAGCAACAACAACAACAACAACAACAATACCACACACACCAACATCCACAACAGCAACAACAGCAGCAGCAGCAGCAGCAACAACAACAACAACAACAACAACAGCAGCAGCAACAGCAACAACAAAAACAACAGCAACAAGAGCAGCAGCAGCAGCAGTAAGTGAGTTGTGTACATGTGGTGTGTTCACCTGTGAGCGGGGAGGCGACCAGGCTGAAGCCGATGGGCACGGCACCCAGCTGCTTGCTGCCCAGGAAGAACTCGGCCGTGGAGCCCTGGCGGTCACCTGTGGGGTGGAGGACAGCATTGAGGCAACTGGCACCAGCTTAACTATTTATAGGTTGAAATCAGGGGTAGTATGGCGGGATACTATCTGGAATCACAATCAGCTTGTATTCAGTGTACTAGAACATGTTTTCTTAGAATCTGGATTCAGTATACAAGGAGGTGGGTGGAAACACAACTTAGATGCTTCTTCGTTTGAAGCAGTTGAGTAGGGTTTTTCACCTCCTTGTGTGCTAAAATGTAATCTAAAAACTTATGTAAATAATTTGGCAGCTGACGAAAAGTGTCCATATTACTGAGGTGTCTCTTTTGTGAAACATCATATCAAGAAACCTTAGAAAACGGTGATGTGTCCTATTGGCGAGGTTTTACTGTATCATACTCAGGTGCAGGAATCTCCCCCCCTCCCTCCACCCAAAAACCACACCGCATCGATCTTTTCCAAAAATCAAGTGATCTCCCCCACCCACACCCCAGCCGTTTTCAAAATAACTGGATCTGCCAGTGTGTGTACAACAGAGCTACCACGTGCACGTACCGACCCAGCCAAACGCCAGTCCGATGATGAGCGCCACGACCATGGACGCGATGAACACGATGTAGTCTGCCTGCGTGAAGCGGAACCCCTCCACGCTCGCCAGCGACGCCGGCACCGCCGCCTCCGCGTCCATCGTCGTCCAAGGGAATTGGTGCAAATCTAACTGGATATATACAGTAGAACATCTAATTAAGACCACCTCTTTATCGAGACCATCTCTATAACAGAACCACTTCTCATGGTCCCAAATCTGCATGGAGTTAGTAAAACGAACCTCTGTATAGAGACCACATCTCCATTGAGACCAGTTAACACTGGTCCCAAAGGTGCTCCAAATAGAGAGGTTCTACTTTACAGTTTATTGAAGACATGTCTTGGAGTGGCCTCAAGTAGTCGAAATAGAGAGGTGGTCTTTATATTTTTATACTTTCTCTCTCACACACACTTCTTTTTAGCAAGCATATTTCTACCAACGATAGATATAGCTGAAGACAGGTTTTACAACCCTAAGCTTCCATTTAACTATATCAAGTGGCCCTGGCGGGGCTCGAACTCACGACCCCAAGGTTGTGAGACCAGAATGATACCATCATCCCAAGCAGCGAGCTGTTAAAAGGTTACTCGGCTGAACCGATGTCTCTGTAACCCCCAGCTTACATACACATGTATATAATTCAAAAGCACTAAAAATGCTAATAAGACCCTTCCCACAATTTCTTCCTCAAGTGGGATTTGAACCCACGACCTCTGGGTTGAGATGATAACAGACCAAGTATGTAAGCTGGGGGTTACAGAGACATCGGTTCAGCCGAGTAACCTTTTAACAGCTCGCTGCTTGGGATGATGGTATCATTCGAGTCCCGCCAGGGCCACTTGATATAGCTAAATAGAAGCTTAGGGTTGTAAAACCTGTCTTCAGCTATATCTATCGTTGGTAGAAATATGCTTGCTAAAAAGACGTGTGAGAGAGAGAAGTATAAAAATATATCCGCAAGCACTGGGAAACACATATAGGTCTTTATATTGAGGTTGCCATTGGATAATTTATAAGAATTGGGACCGAGAAAAGTGGTCTTATTATAGTGATGCGTCATTATGATGGTGGTATTAATTGGAGGTTCTACTGTACAATAGAACCTTTCTATTAAGACCACCAGTTGGAGTGACCTCAAGTGGTCTCGATAGAGGGGTGGTCTCTGTATAGAGGTTCCCGTTAGTGAAGAAAGTGGTCTTATTTTGGAGGTGGTTTCTTGATAGAGATGGTCCTAATTAAGAGAGATTTTACATTATGCCTATATTTTCATTTGTTGTGTTATTAATTAGATATATAGGGTTGATGAGTAAATTGTATGGGTCCTCGCCGTGCTTCTTTTTATCTATAAACTTATTTACAAAATTAGAGCGTGCTGATAGCAGACACGTTCTTCAAATGATTATATTTTTTACTGGAATGAATTGCAAATATTTTTGCATTTTTAAACAGTTCATACTTTGAACTACATGTGAAAGGGGTTTACAGTGAAGGTTTGCGCGTCATTTTCAATTACGCATTGAATTCTTACTGGTCAGCAACTTCATTCATTTGCATGGTAACCTTCAATTCCAAATTATATATTATGATAAAATCCAGCCTGAAAATGGGTGTGGGGGGTGTTTAATAGCGTAACTGACATCGTGTAAATAGGTTCAAATATTTGGCTGCATCATTTTTAATAGACAGTAGTTTTATAAATATATTCAGCATGGTCTTCAAATATAGTACACTAGATAGTACATAGCCCACGTAGGAGTTTCGGTGAAAGCGAACACTGTCGTTCACCTGGATGTAAATCATCTTTTGCAGGAAAAGTAATTATATACATCTACTGTAAATGTAAGAAACTTTGTTTGTTGTTATTGTAAATGTAAACACTGCATTCGTTGTTATAAACTCAATAGTAAAACCTCTAATTAGTAGACGTGATTCGGTTACTCCCGGAAATTGCCCCCACCCCCACCCCTAAACCCCCTTTTAGCAGACTCTATAGGTCTCACCCTGCCAATATAATGAGCTTGAATCACGTGACAAATGACAGGTGCCCGTTCGTCTATTTCCGTGTTATTTTGTAACATCCGGGCAACTTCATTGACGTCTGCCCTTTATGTGTAGCCTGTTTGCTTATTTATTATTCACACTGCCCTAGGTGTACACGAGAATCCATGCAAAAGCTTTTCGCTACTATTTTATACAGTGATGACCAATCTGAATCAGAAAAATTAGATTAGGCCTACTCACATGTTTATATCAGTATTTGGTGGTAGCGTTGTCAATTAATGAAAATTCTTTTTAAACACATATAGCTTTTGTGCAGAAACGTGTAGTTCCAAACAACACTGGATTTAGTCGCTGAGCATACGTATTATTGTAGATGTACATGTATATTCCTTTAAAAAGCTATATCTAATGATGTTTCGTAGAATGCTACGTGGGAAGATTTAAATGAATAATTATGACCACGAATTCGATTTTTTCCTGTTACTACACCATCTATAATCTTAGTTCTTAAAATTACAGTCTTACTCGTAGGTGTCGTCATCTGTCTCTTCCTCACGAGCAGAATCAGTGTTGTATTACGGTTTGAAAGAGCGTGACTCACATCCATACAGACTATCGGTATTTAATTGGCTTTATTTACACAGACAGTCGAGAAAGGCAAAGAAGGGACCATCCCTCCAATCTGCTGTCTAGAAAGGCGTTCATCACGTAGGGTAACTCATTACCAGCAGATGAGTTTTATGAGTTTGTGAGTTCGGGGGGAAATCATTCTCATATATGAACTGCGCCTGATTTTGCGTTCATATCACAACCGAAATGCCTGCAAGTAGTTTACAAACCAGCTGCGAGTATATATTCTAACTAAAACAGTACGTGGGCACTCTCTACGAGAGGCTTATATGTAATAAATAGTGGTTCTTCTGTATTTGTCTTGAAAAAGTGATTCTTCTGTACTAGTCATTTGTTAAAATTCTTAAAAAAACGTATAATTTTAGTTTTCAATTACACATCAAAATAAGTGATAAAATACAATGATACAAAATATGATTCACTAAAAAAAAAAAAAAAAAATCTTGACCTCTCGTAGAGAGTACGTGGTACGTGGGGTTTGGTGGAAGTGTAGTCTTGTTAAAATCTTAAACTATAATTTTAGTTTTGAATTTTAATTGTACAGATACTTCCAGAGAAAGAAGATACCGAAGATATTTATTTAGACCTAGATGCCTAAGTTACAGGCCTCAATGATGATTGTTCCGTTGGAGATTTCCCATCAGTGTAAGTGCTTACACCTAAATACAGGAGTCGGTGCTGCTGATGCAACTTACATATGGTCATCGTAATATGGAGTTGATTTTTTAGAGCTACAGTGCCTCCGCCTAAATACGCCAGTCAATTATGCTGTTTTGTTACTTATTTGGTGGTGGGTAGTCCCAAACAACCATACCACACTTTTTACATGAGGACTCTCGTACTTCGGTGCCTAGATCTATATACAATCTATGCTCTAATTGGAATACTCCAACCCCATTATCTAGATATCCCATTCATAACACTAAGACGTAATAAAAAGCCAAATGCCAATCACCAAAGAGACTCCATGCAGATTGGAAGGCATTATTAGTGGCGTTTCTGGACATCCAGTTTGCATGATTGTACGACTCGGAATATGAATAAGGATGGGTCTGTCGAGATGACTTTGAACATTTTTTTAAAGGAGTGTGGCCTTTTTGAACTAGAGAATGGGTTGCAGTGGCTGGCTTTCATGTACGCATGTAAAGGTATTGTTTGAAGTGGATGCAATTCCATAAGATATCATATATAGCAAGTATTCATAACCTGTAAGGGATATGTGCATTTTGTTTCGCTCCGCAAAACCCCCACTTGGGTTAGGTCAAGTTTCTGATTTTCACTTTTTGTGGGTTCTTTCCCTCGCACAAAAAATTTAGGGCGCACTGAAAATTTTCACATCAGGATTCATCTATTTGCTATTTAAATGTCTTAAATGTGGCATTAGGGATCAATATACAAGACAGTGTATAACAGTTTCATCCATGCATCCACAAATTGTGATCGGTAGATATCTTATTATTTTTATTATGTAATTCTTATGTCAGTGTCATAGTATGTATCCATTAAATATTATCATATGTGTATGCAAAGGTATTTTTTTTTATAAATGATGTTGCGAAACGCAAAACACTGTGTATGTGTATTTTGATTATGTCATGCATCTGATATTTCCACTTTTAGGAAGGGAGTCAAGAAAAAAGAAAACATTGTTCCACTTTTGTGGAGTGTAACAAAATGCCCATCATCCCTGACTTCCACACGGAAGAAATTGGACCTCGTGAACACATTAGAGTGATCATTGTAGAAAAATAACAACATTTGTTTGAATTTTACAGTACACAAACACGCTTCGTGTTCATGGTGCATCACACTTAAAATCAGGAGAAAGAACTGAAAGTATTTCTATTAACAAAATACATTAATGCATCTACTACCTTTCTAAAACAAAACGAGATCACTAAACAATGTCACAAAAACACATTTGTCACTTTTTTTTTACATATGTCACTTCTGAAAAAGGTTAAAACAACTTACATGCAAGCAGTGGTGGTCTAATCCTTAGTCAAACATAAACATTACTTATTTACCAGTTATAGGTCAGTAGAAAATACGTGAACATGTAACAAGAGTACCCTCCAAAGTCAACCATCTGAAAGAGTTCTTGACAGGTTTTGAAAATAGATAAACTTGGTAACTAGGTGAGATGAATTTTTGGCTGAATGAATCTAGAGACATTGTTAATATGGCTACTTTAAGAGGACGGGGCTTTTTTATGGTCTATAATGGTTGATCTATGCGCGGGTAGCGATGTTATCAAGTTAAGGGTCTTTTATTTATATAACATTTTTAAAAGACAATTGTAATAGCGAAGAAGAGATGATGAAATTTGTTCACGAACGTGCAGTGAAATTGAAAGTTTCAAGAAAAGAAGGCGAATAATTTGAAAAGTAAATTACCTATGGGATCATATTACTGGTTCAGGGATTTTCTGTAACAATGAACTAGTAATTCAATTGTGCAACATTAAGCCAATATACATTCCGTAGCAATCTTTAAATTTTAGCTGGTCAATGTAAAAGGTTATTAGAGGATGTATATTTGATCCATCTCTGCGAATCGTTGGCATTGGGACATTTTTAAGGCCAACCATTTCCACATCCGCTGCACGGGTACCTTATGGACGTGTAAATTGTATTTTAAATGTAAGGGGACAGGAAACATTATTTTATTGCTTTTCTTCTTCTTATATTATAATTTCTTCAATCTGTGCCAATTACCCCTTGTTGGGTAGGTAATATTCGTGTCTAATAGTATAACACGGTTTGAAATGAACAGAATAACGTAAAAAATATGCAAAGCAGTTACTACACACATTTTGAGTTTAAACACCACTGATGTAGCTAGATTTATTAGCATTCAATACAAAAAACATTGATAATTCCCGAAGAAAAATAGTTCTAAAATCCCAATCAGCTTTTCTCAGGAGGTATATATTATCATATTTCATCAGCATTTGTAGACACTTGATTGGGCACATTATCTCCTGCAACATTGTTAGATTATGGCCTAAAAGGACACAAATTTACCATACTTGATCTCTGGTTCCCACTATCAAATGCATTATAGTCAATCGCACAACCATTTTAGTTAATTTGGGCTTGTTTTCGGCTTTTTCTAGGCTGCAAAAATAGCCATCTAGACCTATAACTGAACCAGTAGTAAAGTTTTTAACCGTCATCTTAATTAGTTGGTCAATTAAGAACTTTCATATTGACCTACAGTGTACATGTATGGATGAATAGATAGAAAAGCCTTACGCTTACACCCTCCTACGTTTTACGTCCAATCCCCACGCGCACGTGTTAGTGTCGACGTCATCGTTGACATCACCATGACAACAAAAGCGCGCCAAAACGGGCAGCACGGTCATGGCGACAACACGTAGTAGTCGTAGGTTACAAAAGGAACAAAAACCCCAAATCCCGTGGATTTGGGGCCCTTCTGGACTTGTCTCATACCTAATAGAGGTGGGGACACGTTCGTGCATACTCACGGGTGTGTTCAACTTCAAACCTCCGTTGGGGCGCCGTAGAGCACTGCACACCCAGTTCGTGCATTTTATTATTTAAACAATCGTAGCACAGCTATTAATGAACCCACAATAGTGTTTGATGTGTCAAAAGCAAAGCTACTTACTTAGATTGTCGCATGATAAACACAGTTGTTATGATTCATTAGAATTATATGATCTATGGTGCAATTCGTTGCATGCACACCCAGTTCGTGCGTGGCGATAATCGGGGATTTGAACATGTTTATTTACATTAGATCTTGCTACAAATTTTATTTTTTTCTCTTTGGCACCGGGAAAGCAATAATGTTTAAAGTAGTAATATTGTGTGCTTATTGTTTGGAGCCTAACAATTTTATTTAAATAACACACGAACTGGGTGTGCACACGAACCACGGCCTGTGAGGCTTGTTCAGAGTTGTTACCGCCAGCATCAATGACACTAACAGTGTGAAGTGACACCGGAGGAGGGCCGTCAGCTTGATTGAGGTGAGTGTCTCAAAAACTTATGTGATAAGAGGCAAACAAAAAAAAAAAAAACAAGCATGTAAATAAGCTGTGTTGTTGAAGCAGGTGTGTAGATCTAACAGGCACATCCATAATGTTCTCGACTGTCCCGGCTTCTCTGTTTGATAAATGTTGTGACCACGTTGTTGTGAACAGGTCAAAGGTCGAGGCTGACGGCAGATTTAGAAAGTGCCAAACATCCATAAAGTGACCATGTGAACCTTCATAAAGTGACCACTGTGAACCTCCATAAGGGAGTGGTCACAAAATACAGAGGAGGGGGCGTGAAGAGAAAATTGGGAGGGGGGCGTGAAAAAAATCATGGTGCTCTATTCTTACTTACATTTTTTTTAGATGACAGACCATAGATCCTTACAATATGTTGCAGCGTAGCGCGGATGGCCAACGGTAAACTGCCATAATTCCCATAGAAATGGAAGTATATCAATCTTTTTTCCACCAAAATGTAAAACCATTTTAGTTTACCCCATTCCCAATTTCTCCAATGTATTGAAACCAAACATCACATTTCCAATGCTTAGAAGAAGCTCCATACAGTTCGTTGGGAAGGAGCTTTTTTTTACAACAGCGTCAAAGTAAATGCATCTAAGAAATAAGAAAAAGATTAAATAATTTAAAACTGTATCTAATGACAGTGACATGCAGGGAAAACAATGAATAATCAATAATAATGTATTAAAGTTAACATGTAAAATCATTAAAAAGAAGGAAAACGTGATCTAAATACCTCCTGGAACCTCCATTTATCAAAAATAAAAATAAAAATAAAAATACTTTTCTCAGAAAAAGAATGCACCAGAGAACTTCTAGAGACATCCATTTAAAAAGAAAATCTGGGGGAGCATACCCCCGACCCCCCTAGCTATACTGACTGTCTACGCCACATGCAACCGCTCCTTCACCGCTCACTTCCAAGGTTCCACCTGTGACGCTCCCTTCCTCAGCAACTTTGAATTTGACCAGTGTCCTTTGAATATCCGGCCACTAATAACATTGGGCTAGTGCTCCTGTTATTGCTCTCGCCAAACTGGCTCGGGGAGTTTGAAATGAGAGTAATTCCCTGTGATCACAAAGCTGCTGGTGTTCTTCCATCATTTCCAATGACTTGTTGATGTATATGACCTCCTTTTTGCTCCCAAATCTTTCCACCTTCAACAGCGAAATGTTCTTTTTCCTCTTTACCCTCAACTTGATGTCATCTATTGATATAGATAAAGCTTCCATCTCTTCTATAGGCTACTATAGCTTTATCACTGGGGAGGTGGTGTCCCTGCATAAGATGTTTTGGTGTGATAGTTTATCCTGGTTCTGTCTGAAAGTATGTGATAGAATAATTAATATTGGGGGGGGGGGCAATGGAAAAAACATATAATGTGCCAGGGCGCGCATAAAAAATACTGGCATGGCGATAGGGCGGCATGAAAAAAATGTCAAGAAAACTATTTCTCTTCACGCCCCCCTCCTCGACATTTAATGTCCACTCCCTGAAGAGACCACTCCGAGTCCTTCATCGAGACCACATGAAAGCACCTGCCATATGCATGTGGAAATGTTCCACTGTAAAATACGTAAGACAGATGACATGTTACAATCTCGGCCTAGTCCTTTTAAATGTCCACCTTCTCATCTATAATTCTATATAATGCAACAGTAAACTGAAATTTCACATCAAACCTGCCATACTAGTACCACAATATTGCACATTGTAACATTTTTAACAATAGATTTTAACAATAAGTTTCCAACATTTAATAATTAATTAACATGTCAACATTTGATCATTCATACATTGCCCACTTTTATACCAGCTTATCAATAAGATATATTTTAGCTTGTATTTATGGCAGAAAATTTGCTGCATATAGCCAGAAATTGTTTTCTTATGCATTTGGATATTTTAGCTCTGATGAGGAAATTATCCATTCGAAAGTACTTAGCTTATAAACTTTTAGAAATCTAATTCAACATTATCTTTTTCGGCCAGCGTTTCACATAATGGCACATCAATGAGAGGACCTGCTGCTGTTCAAGTATTGAATTCAGCTGGTACTATTAAATGAGAGTGATGAATTTTGTAGTGTGACAGGCTGCGAGTCTTTTGATTCCATGTCAATCGAAATTTGTAAACCTCGGTGTCTGTTAAAATCTTTTATGTTTGTGTAGAACGAGTCTAATCCATAGAGTCAGGTCACAAGTGTGATCTATGATTAATGACCAAATTTGATGCGATGTGAATGTCCAACCAGATAATAATATTGTTTAAACCATCACAGTAGAACTTATTGTTTCTGGAGGTCAGTGATGATAATGATGTTAATGAATGTGAAGGTGAAACCAATTATATTGAACAGAATTGTTGGCACTAAAAGAACCTCCGAAACATAGGCGCTCGCATCAATAGATACAAAACTTAGATCTAGGGACTTTGAAAGAGAATTAATTTAAACAATTAATTCAAATTTATTTTTCTCTATTCTATTGTATATAACAATCTCCTGTACTGATGCGAGCGCCTATGCTCCGAAACACCTACCTTCTATAACTACTTCAACTTGTCAAAATATTTAGTTTACTATTTCTTGTAATGTAAAAGTGTTTTGATTTTAATACATGAATTGTAATTAGATAATTTTTAACGTTCAAAAAGACAAGGGATGTGGGGGATTTTTTTTTTAAAAAAAGTTGGGGCGTTTAGGATTCTGGACACCTGATAGCCCCCCCCCCCCACCACCACCCCACCCCCCCCCACCACCACATCTCTCCAAGTCAGGTAAGGACTATATCACATAGTCTTTGGTGGAGTTAGAACCCACGACCATACGGCATACTTGGAGTCATAAGTCTAATGCCTTAATTACAAATAACAATGTATACCCAAGTCCATTAATCAAATCATAAATCATTTCAAACCATTAGACATGTGTATGTACACAAAAGTCAATAATTCAAAGTAATATCAATAATTCCAAGAAGACCAGCGTGGTTTCAGTATAACTCACCAACAAAACTGTCATTTGAGCCTTGGTTTTTAACCTGGTTCCGGTGGCAGAGTGGACTACTGAGTTGGCCTGAAGAACAGTAAGAACTCGACCAAATAATGGTCCGGAATGGACCCAAATATGGACTGTTTAGGTTCATGTGTAAGAGGCTACAAGAAGTTATTATTTACAACTGACATGCTAAATTTGAGTACGCAACCTCAACCAACGGGACCTGTGGAGGGGTAGCAAACCGAATGGACGGAAGGTCTGTCGTTAGTATGACGCAATGATTAATAGGGTCTTGGCTATAGTGTAAATACTGGAATACATGAAGTCTACTTGAGCAAGATATTTATCAAATGAAGGTGTATATACTACAATGTATTTGGCTACAAATTGTCTCAATCGTATGTACAGACATATTGAAATCACAATTAAAATATAACAAAGAAGTACATATGACCATTCTTTACAGAATTCTCAATTCTCAAACTGAAAAGGATACATTTTACGCACTTTTGTCGCAAATTGATACATTTCTGCAATATGCATGGTTTTGCATTTAATACTATTGGCCACTATTGTAATGTCAACAAGTCAAATAGATTGCTAACTATGTATTCATTGACCATTGAGAGTGAATGATTCATTGCAACTGATTCATTGCAATGCACTTTAAACAGTTTTCAGGGAATCTGTCCAATGTTAAACTTTATAACATGAAATTACGCCATTGTTCAAAATTATCCGGGGGCGGGGGATGGCGCTCAGTTTCTTAATGTTCACATGGGGAGGGCATTCAATTTCAAAGTAGAGAGCTAGGGAGGACGTTCAATTTTTTATCTCGTCACTACCAAATGACACCCCCCCCCCCCTGTACAACCGATGATGGGGAGTAGGGTTTGTCCTGCTTTATGGTAGAGGCTAATGTTGTGCTTCTTGAAGCTTCTCTGAAGGCGCCCACTTACTCCTTTTACAAATGGCAAGACAGTAAACCCATTAGCCTTGTCTCTGTGTTCTTGATCATTCTTTTTGCTTTTACCCTTCCTTCCCAGTTGTTCTCCTTCATTTAGTGTGCACAGAAATCAGCTCTCAGCCAACATCAAGAAAAAACAAGACATGTACCAATCATTCCAACACTATTGCAGAAGATAAAAAATCCTTGAAAAAGAACCAAGAGATAGACATAGCAAAGTCCTGGAAGCCATCAATATCATAGCCAAAGGAGCAAAGTTAAACAGAAATGATGGAGTTAAGATGCTTACCTACCCTTATTGAGGGGAGGAGGGTGCAGCCACGGGAACCGAGCACTGAACCAACACTCCTTCGAGGTTGTTTACTTCCAAGTAAATGACCTCGTTTCTTTGAAAAAGATGGGCTGACAGCCATTGAAATATCAAATGGTATATTCATATCCAATATTCAGATATTGACAAGAATAATTCATATAGTATCAAATACATAGCTAATGAACTTGTTTAACAAATATAGTCACTGTAAAGTACCATTCAATAATAAACAATTCGCAACCAATATGCTAGGTGATCCAGTGTTCTTTAAATGAACTGAACAATGCCATGACCATCTCCAATGTAAAATCAATAACACGAACGTTTTCGCTGTGAAAATGAAAGCTTCATAAGTTACTTTTAACTTTGACGCCACATAACATAATGTTTTCATAGAGAAGCGGAGCTTTAGCTGAGAATCATTCAGATGGTTTCTAGCGCGCATTGTGACTAAAAATGTAAATGTTATTTTTGCTATTCATCACTTTAATCAAGAATATTTTGATATGCAAATATTATATTAATACAAGGTATTTTATTTTAAGTTCAAACTCATAATGCATTTTTAGGAACCATGTTTTTTTATTCAGCTATGTAGCACATTTAGAATAAAATTACATGCAATTCTATATCAAACTTTAGTGCAGAATATGGAAAAAATACTTACTTACTTACTAGTGTGAAAACAAACAGTGGATTAAAACAGCCTATAATTCAGTAAAATGTTCAAAGATAAGCCATGTGCGATATGTTTCTTTAATTAATTGGATTCTGTTGCTTAGTGTAGACGCTTGTAAGTCATATAACGTGCTATAAAATCAGATTACTGTGGCAAACCACAGTGGTGAGGGGGTCATATAGCAAAAATGTGATTTGCCCTAAATCTTGAGTGTGACTTGTGAATAGCCTGTATTCAAGTGAAGTGTGTGAAATGTGATGGAATCTATCATTGGTGACTGGTGATCTGCTTATTACAAAGGCTGTGATTGGTGATTTGTCCTAAATCTTGGGCGTGAATTGTGAATTGCCTGTATTTAAGTGTCTGAAATGTGATGAAACCTATTCAATTACAATTCCTGGGGATTCGTGAAAGACAGTGAAATGTATTGGTGACTGGTGATTTAGGGAAAAAAATGTTGGTGCATGGATTTTCATCAAGGCTATATACCCCACTTAGTGGTATGCAACTGAAGTGGACATCCACTGAGAAATCATTCAGTCAAAGGGATTATCTAAACTCCTAAATAGAAAATTACAGATACATTTATATCATATATTAATATATTCTATACCTCCACATGCAGAATCAAAAGTATCAGAGTAAAAACAATAGATTAAAACTGGTGATATATTCAGTAAAGTTTTCAAGGATAAGACGTGGGACTTGTTCCTTTAAATAATGAATGTTTTCAGTGTCTAGTATAGAAGTTTGTAAGTTATATAACGCATAAAAATCCATTTACAATGGCAACCCACAGTGATATGCAAGTAAAGATGGAATCGAGTGAGAAATCATTCAGCCAGAGTGATTATCTAAAATCACAAGAAGAAATCTCCAGTGACTGGAAATCATCTGAATGTAGTGAATGTGGTAAGTGTTTTAGTGACAGTACGAACTTGACAAGACATATGAGAATCCACACGGGGGAGAAACCGTATAAGTGTAGTGAATGTGACAAATGTTTTAGTCACAGTAGCAACTTGACCAGACACATGAGGATCCATCTGGGAAAGAAAGAATATCAATGTGTAGTGTGTGATAAATCATTCAGTCAAAGTCATCATTTAACAAGACATATGAGAACTCACACTGGTGATAAACCGTATAAGTGTAATGAATGTGGCAAGTGTTTTGGTAACAGTAGCAGCTTGACGGGACATATGAGAGTCCACACCGGAGAGAAGCCTTATGAGTGTGTTCAATGTGGCAAGTGTTTTAGTGACAGTAGTACCTTGACCAAACACATGAGAATCCACACGGGAGAAAAACCTTATGAGTGTAGTCCATGTGGCAAGTGTTTTGCTAACAGAAGTAGCTTGACCAGCCATATGAAAATCCACAGTAGAGGGAAGCCTTACGAGTGTATTCAATGTGGCAAGTGTTTTGATGATAGTAGCACCTTGACCAAACACATGAGAATCCACACGGGAGAAAAGCCTTATGAGTGCATTCATTGTGGCAAGTGTTTTGCTAACAGAGGCAGCTTGACCAAACACTTAAAAATCCACAGTGGGGAGAAAGAAAACCGGCCTACGGTTTGTGGCAGCATGTCTATCACAACAGAAAAGTTGAAAACAGCGATAGCTGAGCTCCTCAAACATGCTGATCTGTCACAGGTGTCTACAAAAAACGTTCAAAAACAGCTGGAAGAAAAATTTAATGCAGATTTAACAGAGAGGAAGACGGAAGTTGAGGATCTATTAATGGAAGAAATTGAAGTGAAACATAAGACAGAAGAACAGAAAAAGAAAGAAGCTGCTCAGAAACCACATGATGGCACTAATCGGGAAAAAGCCGGAAGTGAAGAAAACAAAGACGACAGTAGCTCGCACCTTAATTTGGCTGAGGTCAAAGATGAATGTGCAGTCATGAGAATCACCACGGGAAAGAAGACTCATGAGTGTAGTCATTGTGGCAAGTGTTTTGCTAACAAAAGCAGCTTGAGCAGACACATAAAAATCCACAATGGGGAGAAAGAAAATCGGCCTACAGTGTGTGGCAGCACGGCCATCACAACAGAACAGTTGAAAACAGCGATAGCTGAGATCCTCAAAGACGCTGACCTGTCACTGCTGTGTGTAAAAAAAGTTCAAAAGCAACTGGAAGAAAAGTTAAATACAGATTTAACAGAGAAGAAGACAGAAGTTGAGGCTCTATTAATGAAAGAAATTGAAATGAAACAAAGGGCAGAAGAACAGAAAAAGAAAAAAGCTGCTCAGAAATCACATGATAACACTAATTGGGAAAAGGCCGGAAGTGAAGAAAACAAAGATGACAGTAGCTCACACATTGATTTGGCTGAGGACATAGATCAGCCTGCAATCACGAAAATCAACACAGGAAAAAAGTCTAATGAGTGTAGTCATTGTGGCAAGAGTTTTGCTAACAAAAGCAGCTTGACCAGACACATAAAAAAAATCCACACTCGGGAGAAAGAAAATCAGCCTACAGTTTGTGGCAGCATGGCCATCACAACAGAACAGTTGAAAACGGCAATTGCTGAGACCCTCAAAGATACTGATCTGTCACAGTTGTCTGTAAAAATAGTTCAAAAGCAACTGGAAGAAAAGTTAAATACGGATTTTACAGATTTTGAGAGGAAAAAAGAATTTGTTATTCTATTAGTGAAAGAAATAGAAGCGATAGATAAGGCAGAAGAACAGAAAATGGAACAAGCTGCTCGCAAATTACATGAAGACACTAATGAGGAAAAAGCTGCAAGTGAAGAAGACAGAGATGACAGTGACTCACACATTGATTTGCCTGAGGACATTGATGAACCTCCAGGCAAAACACTGTACAGAAGCCTTATGAGTGTAGTCAATGTGATGAGTGCTTCAGTGACAGTAGCACCATGACCAAACACCACATGAGAATCCACACTGGGGAGGAAGAAAAAGGGCATACAGTGTGTGGCAGCGTAGCTATTACCACTGAACAGTTGAAGACAGCAATTGTTGAGATCCTCAAAGATACTGATCCGTCACAGGTGTCTGCAAAAAAAGTCCAAAACCAACTGGAAGAAAAATTTAATACAGATTTGACTGAGAGGAAGAAGGAATTTGTTATTCTATTAATGAAAGAAATAGAAGCAATAGATAAGGCAGAAGAGCAGAAAAAGGAACAAGCCGCTCGCAAACTACATAAAGGCACTAATGAGGAAAAAGCTGCAAGTGAAGAAGACAGAGATGACAATGACTCACACATTGATTTGCCTGAAGACATTGATGAACCTCCAGTCAAAGACGCTGCAGAGAAGCCTAATGAATGTAGTCAATGTGGTGAGTGCTTTAGTGACAGTAGCACCATGACCAAACACATGAGAATCCACACCTGGGAGATAGACAATCAGCCTACAGTGTGTGGCAGCATGGCTATCACAACAGAACAGTTGAAAACAGCAATAGCTGAGATCCTCAAAGATGCTGATCTGTCACAGGTGTCTGCAAAAAATGTACGGAAGCAACTGCAAGAAACATTTGATGCAGATTTGAAAGAATGGGAGGAGCAAGTTGATAGTCTATTCATGAAAGCAATTGAAGCGAAAAATAGGGCAGAAGAAGAGAAAAAGAAAGAAGCTGCTGGTAAACACCATGAGAGCACTAATGAGGAAATAGCTGAAAGTGAAGAAGACAACGATGACAGTGACTCAGTCATAGATTTGCCTATCGAAATTGATGAATCTGCAGTTGAAATCACTGTTGAATGTAGTGAATGTGGCAAATGTTTTAGTGACGATAGCACATTAACCCAACACATGAGAATCCACACTGGCGAGCAAGAATATGGGCAAACTGTGTGTGGCAGCATGACTATCACAACAGAACAGTTGAATGCACCAATAACTGAGATTGTCATAGATGCGAATCTGTCACACTTGTTACAACAAAAAGATCAAAAGCAACTCGAGGAACAATTTGATGCAGATTTGAAAGAAAGGGAAGAGGAAGCTGATAATTTATTAATGAAAGAAATTGAAGCAAAGGATAGGGCAGAAGAAAAGAAAACGAACGAAGCGGCTCGCAAACCACATGATGAATCTACAGTCAAAATCACTTATGAGTGTAGTCAATGTGGTAACTGTTTTAGTGAGAGTAGCGCCTTGAACAATCATAAGAGAATCCACACTGGCAAGCAAGAATTTGGGCATACTGTGTGTGGCAGCATAGCTGTTACTATAGAACATGTGAAACCTCCAATAGAGGAGATCCTAGAAGATGCTGATCTGTCACAGGTGTCTACACAAGAAGATCACAAGCATCTAGAGCAAAGATTTGGTGCAGAGTTGACAGAAATGGAGGATGTTGATAATCTGTTACTGAAAGAAATTGAAGTGAAAGATAAGGCAGAAGAACAGAAGAAAGAAAATGCTGGCAAACCACATGAAGGCACTGATGGTGAAAAAGTTGGAAATGAAGACGACAAAGATGACAGTGACTCAGATATAAATTTGTCTGTCGACATTCATGAACCTCCTGTCAAAAACACTTATGAGTGTAATCAATGTGGCAACTGTTTTAGTGACAATAGCACCTTGGCCATACATATGAGAATCCACACTGAGGAGGAAGAATATCGGCTCACAGTGTGTGGCAGCCTGGCTATCACAACAGAACAGTTGAGAACAGCTATTGCAGAGAACCTCAAAGGTGCTGATCTGTCTCCAGTGTCTGCAAGAAAAATTCAAAAACAACTGGAGGAAAAATTTGATGTAGATTTGACGGAAAGGGAGGAGGAAGTTGATAATCTATTAATGAAAGAAATTGATGTGAAACATAAAGTAGAAGAACAGGAAAAGAAAGTAGCTGCTCAAAAACCACATGAAAGTACTTATGGGGAAAAGGTTGGAAGTGAACGGGACAAACGTGATAGTGATGCAGACATTGATTGGCCTGAGGACATTGATGAACCTCCAGTCACAAACACTGGAGAGACGCTTTATGAGTGTAGTCAATGTGGCAAGTGTTTAAGTGACAGTATCACCTTGACCAAACACATGAGAATCCACACGGGGGAGAAAGAATATCGACTTACAGTGTGTGGCAGCATGGCTATCACAACAGAACATTTGAAAACACCAATAGCAGAGATCCTCAAAGATGCTGATCTGTCACAGGTGTCTGCAAAAAATGTTCAAAGCCAACTGGAAGAAGAATTTGATACAGATTTGACAGAAAGGAAGAAGGACGTTGATAATGTACTATTAGAAGGAATTGAAATTGAAGTAATAGATCAGGCAGAAGAACAGAAAAAGAAAGAAGCTACTTGCGAACCCCATGAATGCATTGATGGGGGAAAAGCTGGAAGTGAAGAAGACAAAGATGACAGTGACTCAGACATTAATTGGCCTGAGGACATTGGTGAACCTCTAGTCAACACTGGCGAGCAAGAATATGGGCGTACAGTGTGTGCAAGCATGGCTATCACAACAGAACATTTAAAAACACCAATAGCCGAGATCCTCAAAGATGCTGATTCATCAGAGATGTCTGCGAAAACAGCTCAAAAGCAACTGGAAGAAGAATTTGATACGGATTTGTCAGAAAGGAAGAAGGATGTTGATAATGTACCATTAGAAGGCATTGAAATTGAAGTAATAGATCAGGCAGAAGAACAGAAAAAGACTGAAGCTATTTGCAAACCACATGAATGCATTGATGGGGGAAAAGCTGGAAGTGAAGAAGACAAAGATGACAGTGACTCAGACATTGATTGGCCTGAGGACATTGGTGAACCTCTAGTCAACACTGGCGAGCAAGAATATGGGCGTACAGTGTGTGCAAGCATGGCTATTACAACAGAACAGTTAAAAACGCCAATAGCAGAGATCCTTAAAGATGCTGATTCGTCAGAGATGTCTGCGAAAACAGCTCAAAAGCAACTGGAAGAAAGATTTGATGCAGATTTGACAGAAAGGAAGAAGGATGTTGATAATGTATTATTGGAAGAAATTGAAGTAGTAATAGATCAGGCTGAAGAACAGAAAAAGGAAGAAGCTACTTGCAAACCACATGAATGCATTGATGGGGGAAAAGCTGGAAGTGAAGAAGACAAAGATGATAGTGACTCAGACATTGATTGGCCTGAGGACATTGGTGAACCTCTAGTCAACACTGACGAGCAAGAATATGGGCATACAGAGTGTGCAAGCATAGCTATTACAACAGAACAATTAAAAACACCAATAGCAGAGGTCCTCAACGATGCTGATTCGTCAGAGATGTCTGCAAAAAAAGTTCTAAAGCAATTGGAAGAAACATTTGATGCAGGTTTGAATGACAGTGAGAAGGAAGTTGATAGTCTATTAATGAAAAAGATTGAAGTGAAAGATAAGGCAGAAGAACAGAAAAAGAAAGAAGCTACTTACAAACCACATGAATTCAATAAGAGTGAAGAAAAGACTGTGAGTAAAGAAACCAGAGATGACAGTGACTCAGATGTTGATTGGATTGAAGTCACTGATGAACCTCCCATAAAAAACACTTATGAGTGTAATCAATGTGGCAAGTGCTTTAGTGACAGTAACACCTTGACTAAACACGTGAGAATCCACACTGGCGAGCAAGAATATGGAGGCACACTGTGTGGCAGCATGGCTATCACAACAGAACAGGTAAAAACACCAATAGCTGAAATCCTCAAAGATGCTGATCCATCACAGGTGTCTGCAAAAAACATTCAAAAACAAATGGACGAACAATTTGATGCGGATTTGATGGAAACGGAGAGGGAAGTTGAGAATCTATCAATTAAAGAAATTGAAGTGAAAGATAAGGCAGAAGAACAGACAAACAAAGCTGCTGGCAAACCACTTGAAGGCATTAATGAGGAAAAAGGTGTAAATGAAGAGGACAAACATGATAGTTACTCAGACATTGATTGGCTTGAGGTCATTGAAAAAGCTGGAAGTGAAGAAGAAGAAGATGACAGTGACTCAGACAATGATTGGCTTGAGGACATTAATGAATCTCCAGTCAAAAGCTTTATGAGTGAGAAGCTATATGAGTGTAGTCAATGTGGCAAGTGTTTTAGTGACGGTACAACCTTGACTGAACACATGAGAATAATCCACACTGAGGAGAAAGAATATCAGCGTACAGAGGGTGGCAGCCTGGCTATCACAACAGAACAATTGAAAACAGCGATATCAGAGATCCTCAAAGATACTGATCCGTCACAGGTGTCTACAAAAAACGTTCAAAACCAACTGGAAGAAATATTTGATGCTGATTTGACAGAAAGGGAGGAGGAAATTACTAATCTATTAATTACTGAAATTGAAGCAAAAGATAAGGCAGAAGAACAGGAACAGGAAGAAGCTATACACAAATCAGAGGGAGGCACTGATTCGGAAGATGCTGTAAGTGACGAAGACACAGATGACAGTGACTCAGACATTGATTTACCTGTAGACATTTATGAACCTCCAGTCAAATTCACTTATCAGTGTCCTCAATGTGGACACTGTTTTAGTGACAGTATCACCTTGACCAAACACATGAGAATCCACACTTGGGAGACAGAATGTCGGCCTACAGTGTGTGGCAGCATGGCTATCACAACAGAACAGTTGAAGACAGCAATTGGTGAGATCCTCAAAGATGCTGATCCGTCACAGGTGTCTGCAAAAAAAGTCCAAAACCAACTAGAAGAAACATTTGATGCAGATTTCACAGAAAGGGAGAAGGAAGTTGAGAATCTATTAATGAAAGAAATTGAAGTGAAAGATAAAGCAGAAGAACAGCAAATGAAAGAAGCTGATCATGAATCAGATGATGGCACTGATTGGGAAATAACTGAAAGTGAAGAAGACTCTGATGAAAGTGACTCAGACATTGATTTGCCTGTGGACATTTATGAACCTCCAGCCAAAATCCCTTATGAGTGTAGTCAATGTGGCCAGTGTTTTAGTGACGATAGCACATTAACCCAACACATGAGAATCCACACTGGTGAGCAAGAATATGGGCAAACTGTGTGTGGCAACATGGCCATCACAACAGAACAGTTGAATACACCAACATCTGAGATAGTCAAAGATGCTGATATTTCACAGGTTTCTGCGAATAAAGTTCAAAAGCAACTGGAAGAAACATTTGATACAGATTTAACGGAAAGGGAGATGGAAGTTGATAATCTATTCTTGAAAGAAATTGAAGCGAGAGATAAAGCAGAAGAACAGACAAATAAAGAAGCTGTTCCCAAATCACATAACAGCACAAATTGGAAAAACGCTGGACATGAAGAAGACAACTATGACTCTGACTCAGACATTGATTCGCTTGAGGATGTTTATGAATCCCCAGTCAAAGACACTTATGAGTGTAGTCAATGTGACAAGTGTTTTATTGACAGTAGCTCCTTGACTAATCATATGAGAATCCACACTGAGGAGAAAGAATTTCGACATAAAATGTATGGCAGCATGGCTATCACAACAGAACAATTGAATACATCAATATTTGAGACAGATGCTAACTTTTCACAGGTGTCAGCAAAAACAGTTCAAAATCAACTGGAAGAAACATTTGATGCAGATTTTACAGAAAGGGAGAAGGAAGTTGATAATCTATTCACGAAAGAAATTGAAGCGAAAGATAAGGCAGAAGAACAGAAAAAGAAAGAAGCTGTTCCCGAACCACATGACGACACAATTTGGAAAAAAGCTGGAAATGAAGCTGACAACAATGACACTGAGTCAGACATTGATTTGCCTGAACAGGTTTATAAATCTCCAGTCAAAGACACTTATCAGTGTAGTCAATGTAACAAGTGTTTTATTGACAGTAGCACCTTGACAAATCATATGAGAATCCACACTGAGGAGAAAGAATATCAACGTAAAGTGTCTCGCATCCTGGCTATCACAACAGAACAGTTAAAAACAGCAATAGCTGATATTCTCAAAGATGCTGATCTTTCACAGTTGTCTACAAAAACAGTTCAAAAGCAACTGGAAGAAACATTTGATGCAGATTTCACTGAAAGGGTGAAAGAAATTGATAATCTATTAATGAACGAAATTGAAGCAAAAGATAAAGTAGAAGAACAAAAAAAGGAAGAAGCTGTTCCCAAACCACATAAAGACACTAATTGGGAAAGAGCAGGAAAGAAAGACAACAATCACACTGACTCAGTAATAGATTTGCCTGCAGACATTGATGAACAATCAGTCAAAAACACATATAAGTGTAAACAATGTGGCAAGTGTTATAGTGACAGTAGCACCTTGACCAAACATATGAGAATCCACTCTGGGGGAAAAGATCAGCGTACAGTGGTTGGCAGCACGGCCATCACAACAAAACTGTTAAAAACAGCAATAGCTGAGATCCTCAAACATGCTGATCTGTCACAGTTGTCTGCAAAAAAAGTTCGGAAGCAACTGGAAGAAAAATTTGGCGCAAATTTGACAGATAGGAAAAAAGAAGTTGATAATCTATTAATGAAAGCAATTGAAGCAAAAGATAAGGCTGTAAAACCTCCAGTCAGAAACACTGGAGACAACCTTTATGCATGTAGTCAATGTGGCAAGTATTTTAGTGACCATAGCACCTTGACCACACATATGAAAATTCACACTGTGGAGAAAAAAGATCTGCATACAGTTGGCAGCAGCACGGCCATTACAACAAAACAGTTGAAAACAGCAATAGCTGAGATACTCAAAGATGCTGATCTGTCACAGTTGTCTGCAAAAAAAGTTCGAAAGCAACTGCAAGAAAAATTTGACGCAGATTTGACAAATAGGAAGAAGGAAGTTGACCATCTATTAATGAAAGAAATTGAAGCGAAAGATAAGCTAGAAAAGCAGAAAAAGAAAGAAACTGCTCGCAAACCACACGAACGAACAAATTGGGAAAAAGCTCGAAGTGAAAAAGATTTGCCTGAGGATATTCGTGAAGCTCCAGTCAAAAACACTGCAGAGAAATGCAAGTGTAGTCAATGTGGCAAGCATTTCAGTGACAGTAGCGCCTTGACCAAACACTTGAAAATCCACAGTGGGGAGAAAAAACATGGGCGTACAGTGGATGGCAGCATGGCTATCACAACAGAACAGTTGAAGACAGAAATTGCTGAGATCCTCAAAGGTGCTGATCTCTCACAGGTGTCTACAAAAAAAGTTCGAAAGCAGCTGGAAGAAAAATTTGACGCAGATTTGACACAGAGGAAGAAGGAAGTTGAAGATCTATTAATGAAAGAAATTGAAATGAAAGATAAGGCAGAAGAACAGAAAAAGAAAGAAGCTGCTCACAAACCACATGAACGCACTAATCGGGAAAAAGCTCAAAGTGAAAAAAGATTTGCCTGGGGATATTCATGAAGCTCCAGTCAAAAACACTGAAGAGAAACGATGTAAGTGTAGTCAATGTGGCAAGCGTTTTAGTGATAGTGGCGCCTTGACCAAGCACTTAAAAATCCACACTGGGGAGAAAAAACATGGGCGTACGGTGGGTGGCAGCATGACTATCACTACAGAACAGTTGAAGGCAGCAATTGCTGAGATCCTCAAAGGTACTGATCTCTCACAGGTGTCCGCAAAAAAAGTTCGAAAGCAGCTGGAAGAAAAATTTCATGCAGATTTGACAGAGAGGAAGAAGGAAGTGGAGAATCTATTGATGAAAGAAATTGAAGTGAAAGATAAGGCAAAACAAAAAGAGAAAGAAGCTGCTCACAAACCACATGAACGCACTAATTGGGAAAAAGCTCGTAGTGAAAAAGATTTGCCTGGAGAGATTCATGAAGCTCCAGTTAAAAACACTGTAGACAGACATAAATGTAGTCAATGTGGCAAGAGTTTTAGTGACAGTGGCAGCTTGACCAAACATTTGAAAATCCACACTGGGGAGAAAAAATATCGGCATACAGTGGGTGGCAGCATGGCTATCACAACAGAACAGTTGAAGACAGCAATAGCAGAGATGCTCATAAATGTTGATCTGTCACAGGTGTCAGCAAAAAAAGTTCGAAAGCAACTGGAAGAAAAATTTGACACAGATTTGACAGAGAGGAAGAAGGAAGTTGATCGTCTATTAATGAAAGAAATCGAAGCGAGAGATAAGGTAGAAGAGCAGAAAAAGAAAGAAGCAGCTAACAAACCACGTGAACCTACTAGTTGGGAAAAAGCAGGGGGTGAAAAAGATGTACCTCGGGATATTCATAAATCGCGAGTCAAAATCTCCGTAGAGAAATGTTGTAAGTGTAATCAGTGTGGCAAGTATTTTAGTGACACTCGCTCCTTGACCAAACATTTGAGAATCCACACTGGGGAGAAAAAATATCGGCCTACTGTGTGTGGCAGCATGGCTATCACAACAGAACAGTTGAGAACAGAGATAGCGGAGATCCTCAAAGATGCTGATCTGTCACAGGTGTCTGCAAAAAAAGTTCGAAAGCAACTGGAAGAAAAATTTGACACAGATTTATCAGAAAGAAAGAAGGAAGTTGATACTCTATTAATGAATGAAATTGAAGCAAAAGATAAGGCAGAAGAGCAGAAAAAGAAAGAAGCTTCTCGCAACCAACATGAAGGCACTAGTTGGGACAAAGCTGGATGTGAAAAAGACAAAGATGACAGTGACTCACACATTGATTTGGCTGAGGACATTGATGAACGTCCAGCCAAAATCACTTACGTGTGTAGTCAATGTGGCAAGTGCTTTAGTGACAGTACTGCCTTGACCAAACACAAGAGAATAAGTCACACTGAGGAGAAAGAATATTGGCGTACAGTGTATGGCAGCTTGGCTATCACAACAGAACAGTTAAAAACAGAGATAGCTGAGATCCTCAAAGTTGCTGATCTTTCGCAGGTGTCTGCAAAAAAAGTTCAAAAGCAACTGGAAGAAACATTTGATGCTGATTTGTCAGAAAGGAAAAAGGAAGTTGATTATCTATTAATGAAAGAAATTGAAGCAAAAGATAAGGCTGAAGAACAGAAAAGGAAAGTTGCTGCTCGCAAACTACATGAAGACACTAATTGGGAGAAGTCTCAAAATGAAGACCTAGATGACAGTAGCTCACACATTGATTTGGTTAAGGACATTGATGAACCTGCAGTCAAAATCACTTATAAGTGTCCTCAATGTGGCAAGGGCTTTAGTGACAGTACTGCCTTGACCAAACATAAGAGAATAATTCACACTGAGGAGAAAGAATATTGGCGCACAGTGTATGGCTGCACGGCTATCACAACAGAACATTTGAAAACGGCGATAGCTGAGATCCTCAAAGATGCTGATCTTTCACAGATGTCTACAAAGACAGTTCAAAAGCAACTGGAACAAATGCTGGATGCAGATTTGACAGAATGGGAGGAGCAAGTTGATAATCTATTCATGAAAGAAATTGAAGAGAAAAATAGGACAGAGGAACAGAAAAAGAAAGAAGCTGCTGGCAAACACCATGAGAGCACTAATGAGGAAATAGCTGAAAGTGAAGAAGACAAAGATGACAGTAGCTCACACATTGATTTGCCTGAAGACATTGATGAACGTCCAGCCAAAATCACTTATAAGTGTCCTCAATGTGGCAAGTGCTTTAGTGACAGTACCGCCTTGACCAAACATATGAGAATAATTCACAGTGAGGAGAAAGAATATTGGCGCACAGTGTATGGTAGCATGGCTATCACAACAGAACAGTTGAAAACAGCAATAGCTGAGATCCTCAAAGATGCTGATCTGTCACAGGTATCTGCAAAAAAAGTTCAAAAGCAACTTGAAGAAACATTTGATGCAGATTTGACAGAAAGGAAGAAGGAAGTTGTTAGTTTATTAAGAAAAGAAATTGAAGCGAAACATAAGGCAGAAGAACAGAAAAAGACAGAAGCCTCTTGCAAACCACATGAAGGCACTAATTGGGAAATGGCTGTAAGTGAAGAAGACAATGATGACTGTGACTCAGATTTTGATTCAGCTGACGACATTGATGAACCTCCAGTCAAAAAGCAGAAGACTACAAATGCAACAAGTGAGTTTGAGGACATTGATGAACCTCCATTCAAAAAGCAGAAGACTGCAAATAATACAAGTGAGTCTGACTCTGATGAGAGTGACGAAAAGATCGCGCGGCGTCTGCAGGCGGAGGAGGCCCGGGGCAGGTTACGGTCACGAGGAGGGCCCTCTAAGAAGTCACGAAAAAAAGCAGTCAAGAAATCATCTGGTCCAGGAAAAAGTACGTTTTCTGCAGAAGTGAAGTTGTCACCCACGTTAGCTAGTATCTTGGGCACGGATACAATGCGACGAGGTGAAGTTGTGAAAAGGATGTGGGAGATCATCAAAGAGAGAGGCCTACAGGACCCGAAGAACCGGTCGTTTATGATCTGTGATGACGAACTGCTACCCCTATTTCGCAAAGAACGAGTGAGAACTTTTGGAATGATGAAGCATCTTTCTGAACACATCTTCAAGCCTGAAGATTACGAACAAAGGTTCACAACGCAATGGACCTATCCATCTTGTTACCCTTATTACCAATAGCACTGATGAGTGTCTACTATCTGCTGATGTCAGCCAATTGAAGCATAGACAGTTTGGGGAAAACGTGTTATGTGAACAAGTCATGCAATATTTTGAACGTTTTGGGTACATTAATTCCCAAGGATAATTATATTATAGAAAATAGATTAAATTATTGATTTAAAGCAAAGCCAACATGTGATAGTATGATAGAGTCCCTAGACAATTTCTCATTTATTTGATTTGGAGCAAGTGTTTGGGGTGTGTTCGGGTTATATATGTGTTAATTGATGAAAGTGCGTTTGGATACCGAGGACAGTACAGTCTGGGGCACAACCCAGATTTGACCGGATATCATGTGACTGTACCCATGGATAGCAGTGACATCACAGTGCAATAGGCTACGTTGGTGTTATCATGTTCTGTGTAGTCAAAGATTAGAACTAGATAAATATCATATTTATATATAATATATAATTCATTATAATTCATATATAATTTCATATTTTCACATTTCACATTCAAAATGTTCATGTGATAAATTTTATTTATTTAGAACATTGGATCATCTAGTGCATTGGTTGCATATGACATAAGTCAGTATTGAATGGTACTTTATAGTGAACTGTGATTATATTTGTTTTTTAAAATATTCACATGTTTTAATGGTAGCTATTCATTGGTGTTAGAAGTGAACTTACGAAACGATTTGTAACCAAATACATTGAAGTATACAGTTACACCTTCATTTGAAGAACATCTTGCTCAAGTACACTTTTCATGTATTTTATATTAGTAATAAATGAAATGTGCTTAAAATCAAATCAATGATATGTAATGTTTTTCCAGTTAATGATTTTATAATTTCAAATTTAAAATGCAAAATTGGAGGATTTTACTAAGGGAAACACCAAAAAATCTTTTAATGTTGCTTAGTTATTTATTTTATCATAGTGTAATTACAAATGTATACACATTCAATTTACTGCACTTTTTCCCAAAAGTACAACAAAAATGTAACTGTCTTAGGGCAATGCCTATTTATATTAACTGCAATTTTTGATGTGCATAATCCAGAGGTGGGAATGAGAGACATAAAATTAAGATTTTTGATATGTAAGTTGGTATATTTTGGGCATTACAGATGGTCTCATTTTGGTATCGTTTAGTCTTTTTCTGTATTGTTTTGGAGACTTTAGTACTCTAAATTATTCATAAAGTCTCCAAAGCAATACCGAAAAAGACTAAAAGATACCAAAATAAGATTTTTGGGGTCTGTAAAATCATTACATTCGGGATAATGGTATATTTTAAAGGATTTTTAATTGTCGTGTTCGATGGCAGCCTGTGACCTAATTGGATGCCTGACGATCCGTCACGAAAAGCTTTCATCATGAAAATGCAGGGATCGTTACATCAGTAGATCAAAGCTGTTCTGTCGTGAAATCCTGGAGCCGATCCGTCATGAGAATATGAGGCCTATTTTTCCAATAACACCCTTTTGAGATCGCATTTTAACAAACATGTCAAACAAAACTTAATTTTGAAGTGTAGAACACAACTAATATGAATTTACATATTAGTTAAAAGTCATCTGTTTTATTACATAGGTATTGTGCTCATATTTAATCATCGTGGAATATAGGGTCTTAGAACAAAACTAACTTAATACATACATGTACACATATTTTTTCCTTTATATGTATACTGTAAAACTAGAAATGTTTGTGCACGATTTTATTTGGGAATTTCGTGGGTAGGTGCAAAACCGCAAACCTAAATAGTCAGCAAACAGTAATGGTCGATGTAAAGTAGGTCCAGGATGGACCAAAATCACAAAATTAAATAGTCAAAAAATATTTTATAGATGAAAATCGCAAGATTTAATAGCCACGAAATATTCTAGTTTTACAGTATGTAGATATCCGAACGTGGATACCTATGACGGAACAGCCCTGCAAACCATGACGGAACAGCATGCAAAAAATGCAGGCTTTTCCGTCTTAACGAGAAGTTTTTGTGACGGAAAAGCCGACCCCGTTCATAACGCAACCTCCATTCTGAAAATGCTCGTCACGTAGCCCTAGATACACTCTCTACGAGAGGCTTATATTTCATAAAATAGTGGTTCTTCTGTAATTGTCTTGAAAAAGTGGTTCTTCTGTACTAGTACCATTTGCTTCCGAAGTTTGAAGAACCGAGATTCATAACAAATGTATAAAAATAGATATTCATAATATCATAAGATTTATCATCAAAATAAATTATCAAATACAATAATACAAAATATTATGATATTATTTACAAAGAAATAAAAATAAAAAATAAATATTTGGGCTCTCGTAGAGAGTGCTCTAGATACGTACTATTCGAAGCCCAGTAAATTACATTGTGTAGTTATTTTTGTCAAATTAAGTGAATTTGGACCAAACTGTGTGCTATTTCTCTTGAAAAATACATATTTTCCTTGGCAATTGAAACTGCTTCAAAACCATTTGTCTGTGGCAACGTTATAGCAGCTGGGTCATTTTTAATGGTTTTATCGGTTGTCAGTGCGTTGTCAGATCACATAACAAGAGGCCCATCAAAAACCCTTTTAGGCCAAAGTAATCATAGGCAGATCCAGGTTTTTGGAAAAGGTGGGGCGCACTTAAGGAAAGCGGGGGGGGGGGGGGACGCACTTAAGGGATTTCACGAAAAACCCTATGAAAATTATATATTTTGGTGGGAAAAGGGGGACGCGTGCCCCCCCCCCTTGATCTGCCTATGGCTATGATACGGGTAAAGTGGCATTTTGATTAATTCAGACCCCAGTCAGTGTGAAGATGCCTCCTGTGGTATACTTGTAGGCCTCTAGGTAAGACAATGTTCAATATATCCATCTAGAATTTTGCATTTTCACACAGTTTAGAACAATGAAGGCATAGAGTACACAATATTGACTAACAATCCATAAACCATTGTTCCTCGTGGCCTAGAATGTACAGATTTGGTGGGACAGACACGGAAACAATATTTCTCTGAAAGAGCTGCTCCCGTTCGAACAGAATGAATTTTGTATCATTTCCTTTTGCTGTTATTTAATTTATAAAAATTAAACTAGAATTAATGTTAACTTTGAAGCAGTAAAAAAAGTGTGATTTCTGGGCATTCAAACATAAGACATGGTGTAGAACTTGTTCCGTATTTTGTAAATCTACATATAACTTTTAAATGCTTGAATTTGCTAAGAAATCAAGGTTTGAGTGACATGACATTCTTGGACATGTTATAAGCGTCATAAATATGCATTCAAGAAAATATAAATCTTCAACATTTCACTCATTAGGACTCAGACCACCAAATCAACGCAAAATAAGCATATGGTATGTAATGGGCCTAACAGTCGGGTGCACCTGGAATAAAGTCCTGGATATGTCAATTTAAATGAAATGGGGCATTGTTCCGATTATTTACTCATTATAGACATGGTCAAAAATAAGCTTAAACGAACTAAGTGCCAAACCAGTTATTTTACTTAAAATTGGTTGAGTATTTAGTGTAAATGGTCAGCTGTTAGGCAGTCATGTATAAATGACCAATTAGGCTAGATTAGAGAGCATTTCGGCGAGTAGAGCTCATCAATGGCTGCCAGAGCTCTCAAAAGGTGGTTATGCTTATATGATTTTTCTTCTCAGCAGCTGTAAATTATTATACTCTTCTGAAGAAAAGTAAGATTTTCTACCAACACCCTACGCAAAGCATGGGGTACCAGTTATTTTATTGTTTCTATATCTTTATATGCAAATACAACCCACACAACTTTCCTTAGCATTAACATACATTTACCATGTGTACAGATGACAAATTTGTTTGTTATTGACTTACTTATTTGAATAGAATCTGCAAGTGGGGACCCAAGTTTAGGCGGCAATTTTCAGTCAGGCAATATGGAGAAATAATGCCTGGCTGGTTTAGACTCCAAGCTAATCAGAATGCAGGATTTAGAGATGTGTCACAGAGTGAGTGGTATAATGCCTTATCATCACTTTTGCTTGCTTTGCATTGATGATTGGGAAAACTATAGACCCAGTCGGCTGTATTATTTCACCTAATTGCAAGATTAGGATTATTACTGTAATCATGAAAAGTACCTTCATCATAGTTATGCTTTTACTTGGCAATGATGTTTGGGTTTACGGTAGCACTAAATAACGCCAATAGGAACAATTCAAAGAGATTGTTCCATTTTCTAACAATCATGACAATTACAGGTACTCAAGTGTCAGGAAACTGCGACAGGTGATTTCCAGGATAACGATTGTACTGTATTCCTGGTAAATGTCATATGGGTACAGTCAATGCGTATTAAAATTTCATTTTGATTTCTTCATATACAATTCACAAACTTACGGTTTTTGTTTGTTTGTTGTTGTTTTTTGTTTTTTTGTTTGTTTTTGTTTTTAATTTCAAACATAATGATAGTATTAAAATAGAACAGAAAACAAAGAAAATATTAAAATATCAGCATGTGTATCATATCAAATAGGGAAAGAAAAATCGGGTTTTGTTCATTTTATATCATTTTATTGACGGAGATTTTGCTAATGCACTTACAATTTATTGCGATTAAAAACAAAAGAATAAAGTAATAAAGTATAAAAGCAGATGCACTTTTTAATACCGTATTTTGCATAGAAGTAATAAACGTACAATAATTATCAGAGAGAACTCAGGATTCCAACTTGATATATACATACACGTACAAATGATGGCCACCACACGACAAAGCATGAGTTTGCCATAAAGGGTGATATAACACCCAATGGATTGACTTTGAATTGTCTTAAATACATCAATAGAGTTGATACAATATCATTGGAATCTTCTCTAATGCACATATCACTTCCACCTGAAAATGTATTTGGTAAACAACAGTCACACTCAATATTAAAATGCACATGATTTCAGCGATAAAATAAGTTTCTAATGTCAGATCACAAACATCGACACAGCAGTGTTATTCGTATGTAACATTTTGGATTGAATTACTCCATGAGGGCTTGATCACAAGCTTAGAGCAGCGGATCCGTATTCAAATCCTGTTATTTCATTTGACCTATCATTTTTGCAGCATAAAGCCTTATTTTGCATTTCCTGAAAACTATCCCTGACGATAATGATCAAGGCTATGACATCCGTTGCTGAGCTGCACTGGATTCTGTGGGTTTTTTTCACCACATTTAAAAAACAGATGCTTGCAAAGCTCTATGGCAGAACCCGTGCGCTAACACCCCCCCCCCCCACACACACACACAGAGTACCAGTATACGGCCATGGAAGCGCCCAGGGCCATTAAAATGAAATTTTCTCATACTGGGGGTGGGCTATTACACGAGAGTGCAGTTACTACATAATTCTTAAGGACATTTAAGAAAAAGAGGGAGCAGGCAGGGCTCAGAGGGCTGTTACGCGAGGGTGGGCACTTGGATGGTTATGTATGGTTCATTCCAGTGTGTAACACACATAACAAAGTAGAGGTTGTCATCCACAATATGCCAAAGTCACTGACATGACAAATTCACTTACAACAAAATCACAGATTATCAAAAGTCTAATGCCCCAGTTGTTGTGGTAAATGGTTACAAGTGTTACAGGCTGGTTTTGGGAATAAGCGCCACCCGTGACAATGTCTGCTTCTGCCCACCCCCCGCCACCGTCTCCTCCGTCCCCGACCCCGGCCCCTGGGTGATGGTGTAGGGCCGGTGCCGCCGACGCCGACGCGCCCTCTGTTGTCGCTCGCGGTACTTGTCTACAACAGACACAGACGACAATTGTTATTGTAAAGAAAAAATACAGTAGAACCTCTCTATCAAGAACACCTGTGTGGCCAACTTTAAGTGGTCTCAATGAAGATGTGGTCTCTATATGGATGTTCCCACTGGAATCATGTTTTGAAGGATTGGGGCCGAAAAAAGTGGTCTTATTATAGAGGTGGTCTCGTTATAGAGGTGGTCTTAATTGTAGGTTCTACTTTGCTAATGTTTACAAAGACTTTGTAGTACGTAAAGTGTGTTGATATATGTTACAGACGTTTACCAATGTGGTGGTTTATAGTAGCGCTTCAAGTCTTGCTCTCACGTCTTTACATTTTACACCAGGTTATTGGCACACTTGTCTATCAATTTATCATGTCTCACACACGTGTACTTGCATCTGCAGCATATTCAGTGCACAATGCTAATCACACACTATCACTCCCACATTCTTTCAACCCAATGACCTGTGCCTAATTACCGAATAGGTTCCATAGAGCAATGTCTAACTATTTTGAAATGTTAGAGATGAGTTTGCCCACCACCAACCACAAGACCAGACAAGGAATTGAAAGCACAACCTTTGGGGCTTGAGTCCATCTCCCTATCCACTCGGCCACAGAAACCCACTAGGTCATACAGCCTATTTCTGAGGTGCATGGGCGTGTAGTCTAACCCATGCCTACATTTAATGCTAATACATAATTCAATTTCAATTAACTTCATTATAAAACTTTCTTATGGTATATGAATTGCATAAAATACAGTCAGTTTTACACAATCTGTCACATTCACCCCTACACTAAACCCTATGAAATCTCGATATTGACTCAGGAAACAAACTTTATCAAATTACGCTTACATACATGTTAGGCCAGAAAATGTCACAAAATACGCTTCACACGTCTATCAAATGTAATTACAGTGGCGTCGCGAGTACACTAGCTTTGTAGCTTGCTCAGATATCATCAAGGCCATGCTTAACAAGGTTGTCTTATAAAGAAGTCGTATCTCATAATTGTGCCCATGAAATGCATTGTTTGCTTTGTTGGAACAGGATGGTGAGGAGTCTTGAGCACAACATGTAGACCTCCTACCCGTGGGTTAAAAACAGGTGCTATATCAAGATATTCTCAACACTTACCTCAGTGCCGGTCACAGCAGATGGATTTTAAGATTAGCGAGATTGCAAAATCTATTCTTAGTTTTAGGCCCCAATTACATGTGTGTGTGTGCGTGCGTGCGTGCGTGCGTGCGTGCGTGCGTGTGATTAGCAGGTGAAGGATCTAGGGATATTTTTTTATGGTGACATTGGCTGAGAGCTAGGAAGATGTTCCAGTTACTAGTATATTCTTACTTTATTAATAATTTCATTACTTACTCACTTGTGAATGAGCTCTTATTTTTAGTAAGTTGTGTTTTGATTCGTACCGTATTTTCCGGGTAGCGTCTGCCCAAATTGTAGCCTCGCCTCAAATAGACGCCGGATTAGATACAATTTTAAATCAAGAAACGCCTCCTGCGTATTTAAATGTCTAATCAAAGCCGGCAGTATTCCGAGGCCGGCATTTATCAAATAGAATAACGCCTGCGTCAAGTTGAGTAATGTGTTTATAACATAGGATGTGGTGTATTTCTTTAATTTCCTTGTAACTTCTTTGTTCTCAATCCGATTTTGATAGTTGACATTTCAGTTTAAAGCTACGAACTTTATGGATATGACTATCTGCACCAATATATGAATATTTATATAATTAAAAAATGTGTATTACGTTAAAAGTGGGATCACACACTAAATCCTGTAATCATACACTCGGGAGCAAGTGACGGTGTTTCTTTGAAGTTACTTGAGTGAGGTACAGTGGCTTCCTCAAGTGTGTCTATATATCTTAAGGTGATCAAATCATTTTGCGTTAATTAACGCCTGATTCTAATAGGCGCCTCCTTCATTTAAATGACTATGCAAGACATATCTTAAAAACAATAAACGCCTAGGCTACAAAACGCGGAAATACGCTAAGTCCGAAATAGACAATGATGGCCTCATCTGATCTCATTTGGGCATCGTGGATGGCAAGTCCCTTTGTTACATTTGGACAGAGCGGTACAAGAGGGATCCACTTTCGCTAATACTGCTACTATAGGTAATACTTACCATATCTAGATTAATACTTCCCACCATGTCTACTTATCGTATCTACTACTGTATTAATACTTACCATATCTGGATAGCAGTATCATGAGACCTATGAACAGTAGCAGTGACATGGCGGGTAGATAGATCACGTGAGGCTCCACCAATGGCACGTCTGCAAAGCAAATACGGTATGCTATATATATAAGTCTGTTCCAATGGTACGAATAAATGTTTCCCTCAAATACATGTGGCATAACCGACATATCTAAAACTGATCATATAAGCATCAACGTACATCTGGCTAGAGCTAGGGTTAGAGAGAAGCAATTACTGAACCCTAATCACTTGTGGAATCATTGTAGGATTTTGTTGCCTTTGCTAATTAGCAATTCAGAAGGTATAATTATATACTCCCCCACAGATTATAAGGGTAATGGTCTGTTACCGCTAACGCTCACTCGAGCAGGTTCAGACACCACTCATGCAAGCTAGTGTTACCTCCACACTAAAACAGATCATTGCCTTTTTATCTCCCCAGTTTAAAAGAATTATTTAACTTGATCGTGTTTATCGTTCAGAAAGTAGGGAGATAGCCTGATCTCCAACGACTCTTAACCAATCAGAATCGAGAATGAACGGCAAAGTGAGGAGAATACTGTTTATGTAATCTATGTACTCCCTGTGTAAAATATATATTTGCTCTTACAAAGACCAACAATGTACATCGCTACACCATGCACCCCAGTACTGTGACATTGGTTTATCAATGAGAGAACTGTTATAAAGTGATGCGCTCTTATCTATTTATTTTTATATATTTTTTGTGCATCATTTCGATTTTGCATACGCATATTTTATCTCAAATAGTAATGGGAGCTGCCGGTACACGTAAAAGTTTTCCTAACAATTTAGTCCACATACAAGCTACACGCATTCAATCTCAGGAGGCAATGTCTTTATACTATCTAATGCTGCCATCATCAAGGTGGGAAACTAGAATGCAAGCGAACAGTCTTAAATGCACATAACACTCAAATATTGGTACAGTAGAACCTCTCTATTAGGGCCATCTTTGGGACCAGTGTTAGGTGGTCTCGATAGAGAGGATGTCTCTGCCAAGGCTAGTTTAATTAATAGCTTATGAAGGCTTCCGGGACTGTGAAAAGTGGTCTTATTACCGAGGTGGTCTCAATATAGTGGTGGTCTTGACTGGATATTCTAATTTCGGGGTTTGAATGTAGTTGTTTTCATAATAATTTAGTCCATATTCAAGCTATACTTATACAATGTCGGGAGGCAATGTCTCTATCCTATCTAGGTGGGAAAGCTTACTTAATGCAAACGACCCCCAAATGCACATGACACAAATTGGTACTCCACACCCCGTGCACGTACACACAGCGGGCCGGCATTGCTCGTGAGTTTCGTCATCTCCGTCCGGACAGTCAGCGTGCCCGTCACAGAGGAAGCGCGTCCACACGAACACCGTGCCGCCGCCGCCGCTGTGTGTGCCGTTACCATGGTTACACGTGTGCAGCGCCTTGACGCGACTGCGGTGACGCAGACACACGTCTGAAAATACATGACATAGTGTACTTTGCTGCATGGTACCCAGGTGAGAGTTGAGAACGATATAGTATGAACATGATGCAAATGACCTGGCGTAGAAGTAGAGTCGTACGACCCTGCCTAGGGGAGACATAAGACACACAATTAACCATTGTGTTTGATATATTGGAAATTAACTGACTGGGTGTAAGTATTGACATTAGAGGATTCTTTCCCCAAGTCTATAGGGCTATATCACATAGCTTTTGCCGGGACTCGAATCCTGGACGACTATCACTGGTATGGGTACCTATTCACCAAGCACTTAAAGCAGGTGCATTTGACCACACGAACATCTTGCCACAACTAAGAGCTAAGCAATACGCCGGCCTTATAAGTGCTTGGTGAATAGGTACCACAGTGATACCAGTGTTTGAATCCCGTCAGAGGCTATGTGATATAGCCCTATAGACTTGGAGAAATAATTATTCTCTAATGCAATTGTGTGTGATATTGAATTGTGATGTTGACCGTTTATAAGCCCTTTTCCCCTTTCCATCCCACCCCCCAACCCTAAAGCCAAAAATAAATCCCATTTATCATTATTGGTATCTGTCGAAGTAGCCAATCCAGATTCAGAAGATCCAGACAACATCCCACGCACCGTATCTCTCGTCAGTGCCGTCCTGACAGTGGCGCTGACCGTCACACAGGAACCACCAGTGGCGCCCGCGGTCAAGCTGGTACACCAGCTGGCGCGGCCACACACACTGACCGCTCGCGCAGCGGAAACACGATGACCACGAGGTGTCCACCGACGTGTTCACTGCAAGATACAGTAAAAATTGCAATTTAGACCACCTCTCCATTGAGACCACCTCTATAGTAAGACCACTTCTCACGGCCCCTAGTCTTAATAAAGGTACCAAAATGAGCATCTAATATTACCACCTCTTTAATAAGACCACTTTCACATCCCCAGCCTTCATAAAGCTACCAAAATGGACCTCTGTATACTATAGTGTATGGAGACCACCTCTCTATTAGGACCACCTTTGGGACCAGTGTCAGATGATCTTAATAGATAGGTGGTCTCTATACAGAGTTTCATCTCGATAGCTTCATGAAGGTTTGGGACCTGATTAGTGGTCTTATTAAAACAATACAGATGAGGTCTCAATAGAGAGGTGGTCTTAATAGAGAGTTGCACTGTACAAAGCACATGATATGTTATTTCATAATGTTCAAATTTGGTCTATTCATTTCTGACGATGGTTGTGGGAAAATATTAAACTGTATGTAAAACACATTGGGTTGATTTGTACTAACATTATTCAGCATTAATATTATATCTTGTTCTTTTCTAAGTTGAGTTCTTCTTTTTAGAATGGTTCACCTTTCTACTTGTAATATTATATGGATCTTGTCTACCTCGATTTCAATACAAAACATACTTTCCTTGGACAATGAACCCAGGGTACACATAACGGTAATTAATGTAATTGAGGACAATCTACTGTGAATTCAAATTACTGCATTATATGAACATAAAGGAAAGTCTGAGAAGCTGTGTTAATTTTGTGTATCTTTTTCTCTAAGGGTAGCTTAATCAATGACCGTGGTGTGAATGCGGAAATTATACTGATTCATCTAAATTCATTGTGTTGTGCTAAGATTCAAGTGCAAAAAGTCACACATGCATCTATAAGGGCATGTAGAAATACAACTTGTAAACTGAATATATGACCGAGAATATTATATTTCATCATCTACACTCTTTGATAACACCTACATGGCACATGTCGCATTGTTGTAGTTGTCAAAGGATGGATTGTTAAAGTTGTCTTGCATTTTTCATTTAAAGTTTCGGTAAATTCTTAACAGTGGTTGCTATAAAACCGTAAGAATATAAATCATTCTTGAATAATTAATGCTGGTAGTTGGTTGGTGACCATTTTCTTTCTACTTTTATTTTATTTATTTTTTTATTTTATTTTTTTTTGCAACTCTATCCTCAATCAGCCACATGAATTCCTTCTCAATTACAAAACATCAGGATGCAACAAAGAACACAAATTGACTGAGATTGAAAATAATACCCAAGCGACTGAACTAATATTAGTTCAGTGCAGGTCATGGCTAACACTATCAACATAGTATTGATATATATGGAATGGCTAACATACACATTAATGTATTACCGTATGTGCAATGTCATCTTCCTCAATTATGGAGTCTGCTCATATATCATTTGGCTAGTAGCTCGTTGTGACAAGATGGTGTAATGTAAGATAACAAGTATCTTCCACCTACAGTAAGCTGGATATACGCCATGTCGTGCCATCTATATGTTTTATATTTTACACATTTCTTCTAAATTGAAAACAAACAGAGGTTCTAAAAATTACAAACTAATAAATGTATATGAATACTGCCGTGGAGAAAACAAAAATCTAAAAATCGTTTCGTGACCAGAAGCAATGGATGTGTATTTTATTCTTGGAATTGAACAAATTTCCCCACAGCTAAACCAAATCCCCATGGGTGTGTTTGTTTTTTAAGCTTACCACAGTACTCATCTTGGTGGTTCGTACAATCGGCAGTACCGTCGCACACTTGATACAGTGGTACGCACTCCACTTCAGAGCATGCAAACTCACTTTCATTACAAGTCACTGAAAATGTTAAAGGTGTATAATTTACAATGCAATGTAATGTCAAAGCCCGGAATAACTCTGAATTACCTGCAAGACTTTGAATTAGCGCTGAGTTGTCTAATATTTAACATTACAAGGGGGGTAGAAACAAGATTCTAATATCTGACTTTGATCCCAAATAGTACCAAGTATAGCATTTTTACTTCAGCACATAAGTAATATAATACAAAGCTATTCATTTTGTAGCATCAATTTACATGTTTTGTATTATGCTCTCTTAATACCCCGTGTTATTGGAGATTGTGTAACTTCAACTGTCCTTGTTTGTGAAGTAATGAATTCTGAGAACAACAATGTTTCTAAGCCCAAGAAAAAATGGGATGAATTAGTTGTACCTCGGGGGAGTGCTGTGTAAGTTATCTGTTGCCATGGAATATCACTTGTGCTCTCTCCCTCTATTGCTATCCACATCATGTGTTCCCGAGATACAATGGAAACTGGGGAAGACCCATTGCAGAATCTGTATGACGTCAGCGATTCCTAGTAGAATAATAGCAAAACCAAATCAGTTCTGGTTGATAATGAAATAAGCCTGTTTTATAAAAGATAAACTCGGGTTTGGATATACGAGATTCAGAATTTGAAATGACTACACTACACACTAGCCACCCTTGTTTTAATGTTCATCCCCCTGGTACGTTGGTATCTAATTTCATAAGCAGATCCAGTGCTAGGGGCCACTTCATTTTCATAGGGTTTTTCATGAAATCCTTAAGTGCGCCCCCCTCCCTTTTCCTTTTCCTAAAAGACGTGTTTAGAAATCCACGTACAATAATTTTGATGTCTTTGGTAGTAACAAGCAAAGTTTGCTCATTCTCATCGTCGGTCTACGGGAATTTCTTTTACATTGCACATATATTCACTGTTGTAATAATTCACGGCTATATACTGCGTATTTAGCCGTGAGATATGACGATAGCTCATTCTTAGTATTAGTACCGTATTTATAATACATGCGTAATTGCATAAATCTATACTCTAGATGGATAGCTAGCTCCATACCTGGTTGACCCTGTTGATGTCATTACCGATGTGTAAGGATGGCGAGCATGGTAATTCAGATGTCTAAAATAACGAAGGAAGAATAAACTAAATCACAGCTAAACAAATCGAGGTTTCTCATTTTAATAGTATGGGCCTATGGTGTCCAAATATCATACTTTATAGTTCGTAATTTTACACGGTAGACACAAGTTGGCACATGCATAACTAATTATTGCAAACAGAATATAGAGATAACAGATATAAATTTACGCATAGTTGTATACCCCCACAACAGGATTATCTTTAAGGAGTAAGGATATTTTATTTCAGAAGTGTTAAAATACATCTGTACTGTAAAATTAGAAATGTTTGCGCACGATTTCATTTGCGAATTTTGTATCTTATCTTTAAATTAAACATTACACCTACGTGAATGAGACAACGTTTATCACCAAACAATTGCTATACGGTCCCCCACCTGCTTTATGAGTGACCCATTGAAAGTGACCTGTATGGGCCACGTGGTGTGCTGCGAAACCAGCCAAATGATGCACGGTGATGTGTAGTTCGCCTGGACGCTCATGGTGGCAGCACTGTACGGAAACGCGGGAAACGTTTGTCCGCACGAGGAGGATGTTATGACTGAAATTCGGGGGAAAAAACATGCGTAGATTTTTTTTTAAAAGACAGATAAACGACGTCCTATCTATTTCACATGCAGGACGGTAGCACCGGATGATCCGGTTTCGGACATACGTGATTGATGTGGCTTCAAATATAGATATGTATGGTCAAATTTGTATTTCTACAAGCAAACGGGGCATTCGGACTGATTCGGTTTTGGGACGGGGAATGCGTGATCAGCAATGTATTTGAAGAATGCATCTAAAAGGATTAGAAAATTTTGATATATTTGTGTGTAATCAATAAATAATTAATAAACTATTGAAACTCAATTGTGTTTTTAATGGTTTATTTCAATATTTGAATCCATTCCCAAAGACATTATACACGGGTAATACAAGGGTAATGCATGGGTAATAGAAGTGTACTACACGGACAATACACGGGTAATAGAGGTTACTACACGGATAATACAATAGACAAGAGACAATTACACGTGTAGTACATGGGTATTTTGGACGGGTATTATCCTTGCAATCTACACCTGCAGTATCCGTGTAGTACACTGTAGTGTACACGTGTACTACACGGATACTACACGTGTAGCGCTCACTGGGGTTAGTATGGGTTATTATTACATGTTCGGACTGAAAAGGATGCGAGAGTGCCGTGAAAACAGTACATGCGGTGGGAACGTGCTTGTTATAAAAAATTGAAAGGGGTGCTTGTAATTAAGAGCGAAAAATCACACATTTTTAATAATTGTACTTAACTTGGAATTTTATTTCAGTTGGCAAGATACAAAGGTCAAATAAAATTTCAGTGTAACAATAATACGTACAGTTTGTACGCAGTCATGAGTAATTTTTTTTAATTATTTTTCATATTTCAAAACATTTTTTGGAGATGGCTGGGTGCTACAATATAATAACACCATATATCAGTAACTTACACATACCATTCGTGTCATATTTTATAACAATGTTCGAATAGCATCCATCATTGCCACGAAAAACTCTGGTCATAATCCATGGGCCTTATCTTCATTTCTGTAGTTTTCAGAGAGTATCTATACTACACCCATGCCATTTTGTCCACTCGATACCATCTGCTACCGACTCTGGATGTCTGCTTCCTAGATAAGCTCCATTTTAAATGGTATTTAAGTTGGCCCGATGACAGGCGTCGTACTACCATCCTCCATAGTATTATTATCATTTATTATTTATTTCTTTATTGACATCTGGTATAAAACAGCAGTGAAACAAATATCATGTGGCTATTCGATGATGACGATGACGTGGATGATGATGACTTTCACTCAGATGAAATTAATTCACCGGCATACGCATCACTACTCTCATCAGACACATCTAGCACTGAAGATGAGGAACCTGATGGTGTAGCAAGGAACCTGATGGTGTAGCAAGGAACCTGATGGTGTAGCAAGGAACCTGATGGTGTAGCAAGGAACCTGATGGTGTAGCAAGGAACCTGATGGTGTAGCAAGGAACCTGATGGTGTAGCAAGGAACCTGATGGTGTAGCAAGGAACCTGATGGTGTAGCAAGGAACCTGATGGTGTAGCAAGGAACCTGATGGTGTATAAGGAACCTGATGGTGTAGCAAGGAACCTGATGGAGCAAGGAACCTGATGGTGTAGCAAGGAACCTGATGGTGTAGCAAGGAACCTGATGGTGTAGCAAGGAACCTGATGGTGTAGCAAGGAACCTGATGGTGTAGCAAGGGAGCGTATACCCACAGTCGCGGACTCCTCTTCTGTAATAAGGGGACAATTGGATGATTTTGAGCAACAGAAGTCATCTTACATACCGGTAACAGATTCTGATTCTACTGACACAAATTCCTGTCAAGAGGCATTGGAATATAGTGATAAAAGCCCTGTACGCGAGAGCAATGGTCATTTAAATGCTGGTACTTTGCCAGGGAGAGCCCAGACAACTGATAACATCCCCCAAGAACCACAACTCCTGCGTCCCCCTCGTAAACCTCCACGATCATCATCTGCTCCACCTCGTGCACGATCTCGCCTTACATCAAGACGGGAACGGAAGCCTTCAAATTATCTCAAAGACTATATTACGGCATCTATTGACGCTTATAACATAGAACAGTGAGGAGGGAGAAATGATAAGATAACTAATCATTATGATTTACCACCTTAGACTAATCAATGTATTGTATAATACACAACCAGTTTCATCTTATTTTATAGACCAAATAGTATTTCGATAATTTGTTCACAATTTGTAATTGTCTAGCACAATGTAAATTAGCTTTATCACAATCATCATCTCAAATGTTTTCAATTTTGTTTTAAGTGAATAAAGTTTGTGAATAATCTGAGCCTGTCTAATCCATAGATATATATGTATCACTACACTAATAACATGACATCTGGGAAATATGTCTGTTTAAAAAATTGCATGCAGAGTACATAAACCCGGACTTAAACGAATGGTTTAATATACATCTATAAATCTAATTAATTTGGGGGACTTATAGCCTGTTGCTATGAATATATTTTATGAAACTGTCTGCGATATTAGAAGAAGTTATGGGCGCCGCCATTTTGTCAGTCAGTGCGCATGCGCACGAGCATCTCGTAGTGATCCCTTCAGCTCCCAGTTCACAAGTCGTAAACACGAGATAAACCTGTATCAAACGGTTTTCACCACTCGTCAACTGGAAAGTACCAGTTCACGAGTTCGTTCCGAACGCCCTATTATGTACACCAAATAAGGATTCTGGATGACATTGGGTTTATCATAGTTTCTAAATCCCCACACGCCTGAAGCATAATCCATTACATGGATTGAGAATTGGTGTAATACCAGTTTCATATACCTTTGTGAATGACTTGTAATTAGAACTATTTTGTTTCAGACATTTGTTTATCACAAAGTAACTACCGTTGTGATATGTCATTGAATCTCCTGCATTGCCGCTGTAATTTCCCAGCCTCATCCTATATTATTTTGTTGCGTGCATGGTCCACCCGGAAGTTTTCATACTCTGCATACCGCCATTCACCTTCAAAGTCCTCCATGTCAATTCTCAGCCTGTACATCCTGTGTGTGGTCAGCGCCGAAAGCAAGTCATTACCCAGCCAGAATTCCGCATTGAGATTTCCAAAACCATGTGCATAGTCATTCCAATTTCTTGTAAAGTTTTCGTAGCCGTCCATTCTTCTTTGAAAACCAGCGTAATCCTGACTCCTGTGTGAGCTTTTATCTCATTTAAATGTTGATGTATATTAGCATTATCCTCTTGTAAAGATTCTATCAAAATTTTAAGTTCACTCATAGATTTAACCAATCGTCCATATTAGTTGCATCAATCTTGCCAACTGAACAACTTATGCACGGACGCTATAACCTAGATCTACACACGCTATTCAGTCCAGACATTGTGGCGTCACTCTTGTGGCATAGACTAGGTGACGCGCAAGTTTCAAATTAAAATACGCCCACGTAGCAAATTAAACACAGAATAACGTTACAGGAATATCACTATTGAATGATATAAGTTCATGTATCCAGTCTACTAGTATTGTTTGTTATTCTGTGAATGTTAATTTTATCTAAACTAATGAATATTCACGTATAATTAGTAAAAATTGTCTCGAAGATATTTTTTGCACCAAACGGTGTAAAAGCACCAGCAAAAAGTCACGTGCCCGCTTCTGATCAATCAGAAGCGGTACAAGTTAAGATGTCATGTGCTAGACTAAATGTCTGCGATGGTTTGATCACAGAACACGTGTTTTTGGGTGCCGGATGTCCTGGCAAGCATAGACGTCATCCACGAAATGTGGCACTTCACTGGAATCGTTGTATGACGGGTGTGTACGTATTCCAATGCTCTTGATCTGGACATGAAATGCGGCAACTTTGTCCTCAAGTGCCACAACTTTATCCTTTAGCTGATCCATCTTCAGCTGCAGCATGGTGCTCTTCCAACATCCGATTTTACATCGATATGATCTTCTTGGAGTACTCTAGACTGTAATCATGCAGCCTCATGTGGTGCATCAGCAAATCCAAGCACCCTGGCAAGTTTTCCTCATGATCATGGTTGTTTTCCTCAGTGTCTGGAGCCCCACCAAGTTCTGGATTGTTGCATAGTCCTTGTGTTAATACTGTTATTAGAATACTAGTAGATCTACTCCACATCATCACAATCAATGCTATATTCTGATAATGAAACATTATCACCAAATTGATTGGCTTTATAGACTTATTTAGCACGTAACACTTATAAATGGTTCTTTATTCCATATCCACACTATTAGTTTGAGCTCAATAGCTTAACATACGAGACAGAACACAGAATGAGTTTTTACAAGGAAAAACGACACAGTAAAACAGTACATACAATGAATTATACAAAGTCACTTGAAATCAATATTTAGATCTATGGGGGCTTTCACTACGAGTTACGTTACTCGTACTACGTAAAATTGGTTTCAAGTGACTGAAATTATATTATAGACTCCTGTTGCCATCGGCCGCCATACAGCCGACGACACAGATCTGCTAATCTGGACCATCTGCTTGCTTGCTTTTCTGGTTCGTCTGGAGGGCTATCTGGCATATTTTCAACATCGTTTGGCCAAGATGATTTAATTTTTAATAGTGGGTACAAAATGCATAGAATAATGTAGGAATACGCGATACAGTCAATCGGTAACATGCTGAAACACGAACGCAGTGAGTGTCAATCAATCACATTTTCTGGGCATTTCTATCATGACTAAATCCGCCTAAATGCATACAAATATTCGTTTTTATTTTAAACCAAATCATATCATAACGTTCTCATTGCCATTTCTTCATGCGACTAACAGCGACCTGTTGCCAGTTAAAACCTTTGAATATTTAGGCATAGTTTCGAAACGATCCACAATTCATTTGTGAATGGTGGACAAATATGGATTTGACACCCTAAGAAATCAATTACGTCAAACAACTATTTTTTGTAAATATTAGTTTGCCATTGGAAGGCAATCAACATGTTTGACACGTGCTGATTTGCGCATGCGTTACTTGCTTAACATCGTGCATATCTGGATGCTTGTGCATATCGTATAATTGACACGCCTGCTCGACCAATCAGCGTGGGTTATTGGCGGAGATTTTTGCACGGAATGATAGAATGCTTGATTGCAGCCGATGCAACCACGAATTGCAATGTATGGCGTATTCTAAAGCATCTGGATTTTTCTTTCTCCATACAGTTTACGTTCAAATAATGTATTTATATTTAAGAAATACTGTTAGCTCTACATCTGAAGGTAATCACGTATTAAACTTTTATCTATAGAGATGTTCAAAACATTTTTATGTATACTTATTTTATATGCTTGTTGTGTACTTACCTATTTCAGATTGGGATATGTTGAGTGCTACAGAGCTGACGAGATTGAAAGTAGCAACAGCTGTAGCAACGACGACGGACTGTGTAGCCCACTGACTTTTGTTCGCAACAACCATCCTCTTGGTCAGCTTTCAAACACGGTTATCGTTTCAAAGTGATGAAATGTGTGTGGTTATGGCCATTCTTGTTAAATCTCTTCAGCGTGGATATAGTAGACGGGATGTATTTCATTAAGAAAAGCTAAAAACCTACTCAGATGCTTCAATTCTGCCTGACATATCTAGCGACGATTTTGGCGAAAGTTCTACACATGACTGGAAATTCCACTCATCACGTGACTTACCACAAAAGCAAGCTGTACAATATATTATATACTTTTTGTTGTCTTTGTAAGTGACTAATAAGCCCTGAATGGCTGGGTATACTTTATGAATAATCAAATTTTTATGACTTGTACATACTATGCCACTATTGTAAATTTAAAAAAAAAATCAAATCAAATCACAACATCC
>CM032661.1:32726841-32826210 GCA_019095985.1 Streblospio benedicti
GATCTTTTGATTGTAACTAGTTCATATTAATGTGCTCCAACGGTGGCCATCTTGAAAATTGGCAGCCAAATTAGAAGTGTCACCAAGTGTACAATTATAATAAACTAGCCTTCCCCGTCTCCTGCGGAGACATAACACACGCAGCAACAGAGACAAATGCACGCACCAACAGGGAAACATAACGCACCCAGCAACAATGTGATGGCGAAAGGCGGAAGTGCTTGTTAAAAAAACCCAATCATTTGTACTCGCTTTTTGATGGTAAGTCAGTTTTCTCGTCAATACTGATGAAAGCAAGCGCAGGCAGAACAAATAAACTCGTAAAACGTGATTTCCCATAAAGTGCAACACTCAAAATGCGTGAAAGCGCCCCAGGAAAGTGATTGCAGGCGATTTTCAAAAAAAAAACACAAAAAACAACCATGGTCACGCCCATCTCTTCGTAATTATTATTGAAGACACATATCACATACTTCTACAATTTTGTTTCATGCATACATATGGTATGCAATCATCAGGAAGTTATGCATTATGAATAGAGTACTATCACATGCCAAACAACGGCATGCACGCTATTGATTTTCTCATGTTCTTGGAAATGAGTGAGTTCTGGGAATTCCCCTACTATAGTACCACAGCACCATAGTGCTGTCACTAATTTCTTCCCTCGTTTCCACCCTGCGCTACCATTCCACCCGGCGCCATTATTTGGCATGTGATAGTAGACATTAAACAATCAACATATACTATACCATGTTACACAGTTTCTAGTTTGCAATATTTGGTTTATACTCAGCAATTAATTTTGAAGTCATTACACTATATACTTTAGAAGGAATTTGTTCTTATGCCTGCATGTGCTTATCAGTTCAGATCTCTTGTTCAAAGTAGCCATTTTGTTGTTATATATAATAAAAAAACTTTTCCAATGTACAGAGGTTACATCTTTTTGTTCTGTTGTCATACGCTCTAGCTTTTTCCCATTATTTTCCATTCAATGTTGTAAGGCAGGTTTTTCTGTTTTAGTGTCCAGATGTATTTGCTAGTTCTTTGCACTTTTCAGATTCTTTTCAATTGTTTCGCAATCTTGAAACTGGTTTCATTCAAAATTCTCAGAAAACATGTTGGTTCTTTGAAAGACTGGAACTTCAGGAAAGCTTTTTCGTGAAGACATTTTCCCATTTTGTCACAAACCTAATTTTAAACAAACCGACCTGCAGACTAATTAACAGTTTGAAAGTGAGATGGGAAGGATAAGCAAACAAATTCTTGAAAGGATTGTGGCCTGCACCGTAAAAGCAACAAAAGTAAGACTATGGAGAAACACGCAAGCAGTGCTAGATTGGTTTGAGAATATACCGAACAAACCCAAAGCCTCGTTCATATCGTTTGATATAGTGGACTTTTATCCGTCAATTTCAGAAAACCTAAATTCAGCACTGGACCATGCAGCAAAGTACCAAACCATAACCACATCGGATAGGGAAATAATAATGCATTCAAAGAAAACATTACTTTTCAATGATAACAAGCCCTGGCTAAAGAAAAGCACCAACAGCAACATGTTCGACATACCGATGGGATCATACGACGGTGCCGAGACATGCGAGATAGTAGTATGCTATATACTATCCCAACTAAATGAAGAACTAGGAGAAACATGTTCATTTGGGCTATATAGAGATGACGGGCTTGCAGTATCCCATGAAAGCCCACGAAACATTGAAAACCAAAAAAAGATGATATGTAGAATATTCGAAAGAAACCACCTGAAAATAACTATTGAGGCAAACAAAAAAGTGACAGACCACCTTGATATAACTTTAGATCTGAACAAAGGGGAATATAGACCATACATGAAACCAGGAAACAAACCCAAATACATCAACACAAAAAGCAACCACCCGCGAAGCATAATAAAATCTGTACCAGAAGGAGTAAATAAAAGACTATCACAACTCTCATCCTCAGAAGCAATATTTAAAGAAGCAATAGTGCCATACCAATCTGCCCTCAAAGAAAGCGGTTATGACTACAAGATGGAATACAAAAAAACACCTACCAATAAACAAAAAAATGCAAGAGCAAGAAAACGCAATATAACGTGGTATAACCCACCGTTCGACCTCTCCGTCAAAACAAATATTGGAAAAAAGTTTTTCAAAATCCTAACTGAAAGCTTCCCAGAAGGACATACCTTAACACAAATATTTAACAAAAACACAATCAAACTGTCCTATAGCTGCATGCCAAACATCAAAAGCAAAATTGATAACCACAACAAAAAGCAAATAGAAAATACCATCACCGAAGAAAGAACATGTAACTGCAGAGAAAAAAGCAACTGCCCACTAAGTGGGAAATGTCTTGAAAAATGCCTAATCTACCAAGCATCAGTGACATCTCCCAACCAACACACTGAGACTTACATCGGGCTCACAGAAACCACGTTCAAGACGCGATTTGCCAACCACAAGCAGTCTTTTGAGAAAGAATCAATGAAAAGTGCAACAGAACTGAGCAAATACATCTGGACACTAAAACAGAAAAACCTGCCTTACAACATTGAATGGAAAATAATGGGAAAAGCTAGAGCGTATGACAACAGAACAAAAAGATGTAACCTCTGTACATTAGAAAAGTTTTTTTATTATATATAACAACAAAATGGCTACTTTGAACAAAAGATCTGAATTAATAAGCACATGCAGGCATAAGAACAAATTCCTTCTAAAGTACATAGTGTAATAACTTCAAAATTAATTGCTGAGCATAAACCAAATATTGCAAACTAGAAACTGTGTAACATGGTATAGTATATGTTGATTGTTTAATGTCTACTATCACATGCCAAATAATGGCGCATGGCGGAATGGTAGCGCAGGGTGGAAACGGCCGGAGAAATTGGTGATAGCGCGGGGTGGAATGGTAGCGCAGGGTGGAAACGACGGAAGAAATTAGTGACAGCACTATGGTGCTGTGGTACTATAGTAGGGGAATTCCCAGAACTCACTCATTTCCAAGAACATGAGAAAATCAATAGCGTGCATGCGGTTGTTTGGCATGTGATAGTACTCTATTGATAGTACTCTATTCATAATGCATAACTTCCTGATGATTGCATACCATATGTATGCATGAAACAAAATTGTAGAAGTATGTGATATGTGTCTTCAATAATAAAAATAGACTATATTACTGCTCCAAAATATATATTTTGTTGAGCACTATGGCCTTTATCAACTAGAGTGCTACATTGCTGCACACACTGAAGAACCAACAAAGCGCGGGCAACAACCTATACATATTAGAAACACTGCCAATAAGTGCAACAGTAGACTTGGTTTTCTACGAAGGAAATTTTATGTAGGTGCCCGCAGACACTTAAGCAGACTGCATATTTCAGCCTAGTGAGATCAGGAGCGGAGTATGCATGTGCAGTATGGGACCCCCATTTTCGGACAGATAAAGAAACACTGCAGAAAGTACAGAACAGAGCTGTTTGCTGGGTGTGCAGAAAGAGACCTATGGAAGAGGTCATTGTGTCTAAACTGCCAGGGACTTGAAGTGTGCTCTCTTAGAGCCGTATCGCAAAATTCAATGCCTAACCCTAATGACAAGATAGTGCATGGAGAAGTGGCCGTGACACCGGACCAGCTCGGTCTGGTTAATGCTGACAGTAGGAGTCGTGCGTCACACTGCCATAAGTTTTGCCAGTGCTCCAGAAGAACTGGCTCGTTTCTGAATGTGACTGTTAAGGAGTGGAACCATCTTTCCGCCAATGTGGTGGATCTGACTCGTCAACCAGCTTAAAGAGTCAGCTGTCTGCACAGCTGGTTTGAACCAGCAGGACTCACCTGGCGCAATGAGCTTTTGCTCCCTGCCGGCATCAACACGAACTAGAACTATGTATTGGGTGGAGAGAAAACAAAAAAAGTTGAATAATACTTTTATTACATTGGAATAAATTGCATACATGAAGCTCGCGTCATAATCTATATCATAATATTTGTAGTTTCACTTTGGCACCCACTTTCACACCGAATCAAATATCTATATATATACAACACTAAACTTTATATCCTTTGGTTGTTTCTACAATGACATATTTTTACCATTATAAATTATAAAGTAAAGAAAAGACGCATTTATTAGTTTATAAATGTAATGTTCATCAAGACAAGTTAGTTTAACAGTGGCCTGCTGTCCTTCATGGGGTGTGTTTTCTTGTGACGTCATATTGTTGACAGGTGGTTTTTCAGCTGTGCACTTGTTTTTTTTTATCAGTGTTTATATTGTTTTAATCTTGTTTCATTTGTTATTTATAATGGATTCTTTATAGATCTAGTGACAGTGTTATCTAGATCCAGTGATAGTGACAGTGTTACTCTGATGGAAATTCATTGTTTTTGATGTGATATATCTAGAGCAATGCACATTAGCTCACAGTGTTTCAGTGTACACAAAAAGACCTTGCATCGATATGTTCTTGAACTAATCATACATTTTTAGTTCAAGGTATGTTTTTGGACATTAAGATTTTACCCATTTTCAAACGAAATGTTAGTACTTTATCTACCAATGCACATCCATTACTCTAGAATGCCATATTGTACTAGTAAATATAATTAAAATAAATATAATACATATCGGGATATAAATCCAGTTTGACAAACAATAGATGATATCAACGATTCAATAAGTATTTACCTACTGTTGGTCCCACTAAAATTAGACTTATCTTTGGTAAAATAGTAAACTACATGAAGCAGCCATATCAGGTCTAGATTTATCAAAACCATTGGCATTTCTAACCTTGCTCTAACTGTATACAGCCATATACATAATCAGGTACTGAAGTGACAGTATGCGAAGTATTACTATTATTGCCATTTATACTCATTTATATGAATTAGCCATTATGTAGATCTATATGAAATGCTCCCGTGTGCACTGGTACTGACACAGCATATGATATGCTGACATAGTACTAATACTGTCATCTATTCACACCATATATTACACACTGCAGTCTATTAATCTTTGGCATTTGTCTACCAGGTTTAAAGGCCTGATGATGTGTATGATTATATTTTAACAAAGCAGGAGATAATCCCCTGTTTTTATGTTTTAAAGAACAATTTTATAAAAGAAAGTATATATTTACCTAGTCTAGCACAGATCCTCGTTCACAAAATGACGTCACACTATTTCCGGATTGCTCAACAATAGCAGAAAAAATGAAAGCTAATTTCTGATGGTTTAAACTGTCCTTGTTCATTAATGATGCTGCTAATATGTTGTTTGACTATTGCAATGGTGTATCTAATCAATGTTTAATCTTACCAAGTCTAAATTTAAAGGCATCAAAGCGTTTGAAACACACAATATATTCCCTTTAAAAAAAAAAGCTAACTTATTGTTTATATTCTAACCATAGATTTGTACCACACAACGTAAATTGTTAAGTTATATTTGCTATAAATTCATTACCAACCAAACAACAGTGCAAATGATGTTGTGCATGGATTGATCAAGTAAAACATTGTTAAGTTATATTTGTATATACTATACCACAAACAACAGGCACTGCCCAACCAAAAAAAAAAAAAAAAAAAAAAATCTTATCAATTCGCAATAATTATGATATTCATGATATTCATGTAATTTCAGTATTTAGCATCCAAGTATTTCCTGTGAATACAACATCATATTACATTTTGTGTCCACATTAAAATATGCTTGTGACAATATGGTACCAAACAATGATAATTTCATGTTAATTGTTTCAAATGCAATACGAAATCGAACATGATTGAAGTTTAAATGTAAGTCATAGGATATAATATGAAATTTACATTAAGGATTCATTCAGAACGGTGGACTTTCACTTTGTACCAGTACACGGATCAAACACTCTACAGCTACAAACACTCTACAGCTACGTATTCTGAATCATTTGCACAATCCATGTATAAGGACGCATCGGTCTGAACACTCAAAGAACCGTTGAACTACATAGGTCATTTGCATGGCGGAACTTTTACTATATTGCCAATACTTGAATTCAGCCAACTTCCATGTATTAATTAATTAATTGATTTACTAATCAATCAATCAATTAGTTAATTGCAATCGTACAATCACTTGAATATGCACACAGACGACACTACATCCACAAAAGGTCATTGGTATCAATGTGTAATTATATGATAAGGCCTTTAATATAATGTACAACAGTATATAATACAAACACATTTATTTGATAGAAGATACTTCTAACAAGTTACATGTAAGCTCATACTATGGCACATATACACAATAACATGGAGTGATTTACAATTGATTATAGTCCTATAGACTACTGAGTTTGTTTCTCTAGTAGCAATCAACTATTATGAAGCCATGCAAAGTAATCAATCTTCTGTACGAATTCTTAAGCTATATGAATCCATTTTCTATAACTACATCGTGTCTAGCTAAAATGCCTAACATTCTAGAACGAAACTACCAATCACGCTCATTTGCAGAAAAAAGTGCCGTCCTCAAAATATGGTCTCAATCTAAATACTTATAGTTACTGAAATAGCACTGGGTTAATATGATGTTTCTGTATAGTGAAACAATCATTTCCAATTTCATCTCAATGTTGGGGTTGATCCTTCAAAACGAGTTCCATGATTTTGTCGATCTTTTCTTCAAGCCGGATCATTCGCAGCTCCATGTTATCCATATTGCTGTCTATGGCATTCACTTTGGAGCGCAGACCTACTGTCTTTGAAGCTGAAGAAAGACAATTAGATTTGCTTGTATAATCTTTAATTGATTTTACAAATTTAATTTGTAATTCTTAAATTGAAAACAATGCGGGGTGGGGAAAGGGTCCTTTTCCTCAACAACAAATACATCAGGACCATCGTGTAGACTGGCATCAAGACATTTAAATAGAGCCAGTCTCTTGAGAGAGGTACACCGTCGTCTTTATGGAGGTTTCGGACCACAAGATATGGTCGTTTCATGATGTGATGTCAGCATAGAGGTGGTAGTAATTGGAGGTACTGTGTAAGACTTTTCCTGTTTCTATATGTATAGCTAAAGATATAATGTAATTGAACTTTACCTTATTCGTAAATCTATCTCTATATATTTTCACTCTAGAATCGGTCAGACTTTATGTTTTATATTAAAGGTGACTGATAAGCACAGACGGGCTGGGTATAATATGTGTTTACCATGTCACTATGATAAATAAATAAATCAAATCAAATCATAAGGCACCCACCTACAGCATCCCCTATCATTTTCTTGGTGGTGTGTATGTTGGCTACGTCGGTCCCGCCCCCGGTCATGTCACCCTTCCTGTCGAGCACTGCCAACGCCCCCTGGGTGATGTCCTCGGGGCACAGCTCGCCGTACATGGACTGCTTAAGGCGGTGGGCTACACCGTGGCATGTGTGTGCGTGCACGTGCAGCTCCTGACTGCGCACATCACTACACACCTAGCATGTATGCAACGTAATACTGTTTGATGTGACAATGGCAGATCCAGGTTTTAGGAAAATGGGGGGGGGGGCACACTTAAGGGATTTCATTGGTTTTGTATGCGCGATCGATGGTGGATGTGTAAAAAAACCTATGAAAATGAAGTATTTTTGTGGGAAAAGGGGGATGGGTGGTGGTGGAGAGTGCCCCCTGTGCCCCCCTCTCGATCTGCCTATGTGTTATCATTACTACAATAAATAAAACATAGTGTAATGTGACACAATCACACTTAGTATTTTTTTCTATTTAGTTGTCTGAAAATAATATGTGTTAAATTATATACCGTATTTGAATTAAAAAAAGTCTTCTTTGTATAGGGTTCCGTCAGCATTTGCTATATGACATATATGTCTATTTTGTTTTTTGACCGGCATATTGATTGTTTCTGTACCTTGTTTCTGATCCACATGGGCATGGCAAACTCCACGTCCAGGGCTAGTTCTATCTGGAGCGCCAGGATCTTGTAATGGGAATCTTCTTGCAGACTCTCCACACCTACAATGGTAAGTAAGTAACACATCAATAAAACAAACTATGACCAAGACCCCTCTTCATCTTTAAGTTACCTGGCTGAAACTATGATAAAAATGACATAGTGTGGGAAAATTATGAAAACATAATTGCGATAAGAAGAAAATATTGGTAAGAAATTAGCATTGAAACTACCACTGTACCCAAATTGCTATTTGCTTAAAGTACACCTCAAACATTGTCCGAACTAACCTGCGACAAACGCAGTGTATAAACTGATCACGGGTTCCATTAGTAAATTTGTTATATTGGGTTTTAATACTTATGTATTTTGTACTTAGTTTAATATGCTTACGAACTCTATCACTTTTGGTTCGAGGGGTAGACATGTGCAGAAGTTTTAGTTGTTTGATTAGAGCTGGCCATGAAATAAAATCTCTGTTCAACATACGTTATTGTTTTGGAGCATCAACCTCAACACACAGAATCCTAAAAAATATACCCTACCCCTTTACACACACACACACACCCTCGACACAAATTACTGACCTATGACAGCCAAACTGGTGAGAAGATTCATAACAATGAGAGACATGAACACGAGGAAAAAGATGTACAACAACCAGGTGAGAGCTTCAAAATACAACTGAGCTCCTGAACTATCATCCTGCAAATAGAATATAATATTGAAAGTGTGCTGCTAACCTTTCTGGTTATTTTAAAAAGGTAGACAATAAAAAATTAGATATTACTATAAAATTAATTCAGTAGGTATCAATTTTAATTTATGGATATTCTATTTAATGATAGCTGCATTCAAGTAAAAATATATTTATGGTCTTCATCACAGAATGAGGCTATACAATGATTTTTCTTTTTCTAAAAATTCTTTCCCGTCTTTCACTAATATAACCATAATACCTTGTCCCATACTGTTCATACTTACCTCCCAGTGACTGTGAAAGATGTCACCGAAGTCCATCTCTCCTATCATCATCACACAGTTCTTCATGATAGAGAAAAATGGAGAACTAAAGGCAACCTGGAAGAAAGGATCAATTTGAATGGATGGAAAATTACAATGTACATGTAGTATCATATCTCCTGTGGCAAGGGACCGGTCATTGCATACTTGAACAGTCTTTGTCATTTTTTCACCTAGATTAAAACTAAATCTTTCTCAACACCGACTGACAACTCCAACAGTGTGCCTGGGCTTTTTCACCTAGGTTAAAACTTCTTTTCAATCATCTTTTTTTTAAAATTTGCCAATTAACTTTCTTGTTGCTTTGTGTTAAAACATGGTATTTCAACATTATGGTATTTTTTCAGCAATTGTCAGTGACAAGTACACATTTATTCAAATGACGTAAAAAAGACTGTGATGGTTGATTAGTGGTACACAATTAAATGAACATTTCAGGAAGAGAAATGCCCTCATTCTCTTCAAATGTGTACACAAGTAAGTCCAGCAATACAATAACAAGTTGCCAAATGGATACACACTAAAAGAGACACCTTGCAATTAACTAGGGACAAATATTTCATTCTACAGTTTTCTATGTGATGGTACTGCAAAAAAGTTTCACATATGGGGACATTTCGCTAATGGGGAAACCTTTACCTCTTCCCTCCAATGTCCAGAATAGAAGGGTTTTACAGCACCTTAGAGGTGGGGTGTCACCTCCTCCAACCATAAATATGACCTTTACCTGGTTTTGAACTAGTAAATAGAAGCACATGGAGAAGGCAAGCACGAAGAGGAACATGATGCTGAGGAAGCGCAGGAAGTTCTTCAGCATCATGGCAATCATCATGACGTAGATTCCTGCATATAGTATGTAGACATTGATTAAATGATAACCTAATCATAATCATAAACAAGAGCAAATCAAAGTAAAAATCACTAATGGTTAATTCTTCCAATATTAATGTTACATTTATTTTGTGGAATAGACGTGGTTTCAATAATGGTAACTTTCCTCTTATTTGATATGATGATAATGTGGTCCCTGACTGTATATATTCGAGATAGTCATGAGTAATGCATCTAACCAAGGCAGATTTAGTCACATAGTACAGCTTTTGATATTTTCTATAATAATCATATTTTATATGCATTATACCCATCCAATTGAAGCAATGAGGGTACTAATTACCGTATTAGTATTACAGCCAGTGGCACATTCTCTGTTGTTTCGTCGCAGAAAGACTTATGAATCATTAAATTGTACAATAGTTTAAGGCTCTACAAACAATATGCATATCAAACTACAATTAACCATGTGACATGAAATAAACAAAAGAAGCAGTGCCCAATGGCCAGTTAAGTAATTGGAAATATATCTGTTTTCTGAGTAAATCTTGAACAGCTGCAATATGGCAGGGAAATTTGAAATGTTCAAATAAGAAAGGTTATTGACAGTTTTGGGAAAACATAGAGTACCCTCCCCGAATAAGACAGATGTCATTAAACGTGAGGTGTCTGGGTGAACAGGTATATGGAACAGGTTAAGGAGAAAGGTCTTACCTTTGCTTGTTTGCACTTACCAATCATAGGAATAATCCTGAGAAAGAACAGCATGTTCATATAGGCCACGAAGAGTCCTGCGACACCCAGCTGCCACTGCCAGCTGGCCACTTGACCACAGTCTGAGAGCGGAGTGACCACCAGGATAGGGGCAATGTAAGAGAACCAGTCTAATAGGTTGTGCAACTCAATGTAGTTCTTCAATTTGCAGAGCACAAGTTGTATTACTTCAGAAACAATACCTGAAAGCAAGAGATGTTTTATATATAAGCACTTTTTAAAGAGGCTGTCAAGCATGTTTTAAACGGATTCTTTCTTCCACACGTATTCACATAGACTCAGTATGAAAAGTAGTGGATAATAAATTCATTTACTTTGCAAAACATACACATAGAAAGGTCTAGTGTTTGGCTGGTTTGTACAGAAAATATGCATGTAAATTGTTGCATTTGAAAAAAGTATTTTTTACACTGGGTCCAATTAATATTTTCTCTTTTCATGGTACCTTACAGTGAAAAATAGTTGTTATTTATAAAGTTTAATTGTCATAAATATACCAAGACAACAGCAATAACCCAACCAAAGAATAAATGAAAACTACAAACAAAGAATAGATCAACAAACAAAAACAAACAAATGAACCATAGATCAACCTACCCACACCAGCTAAAACATAAATACAGTAAGTGAGATTGTCAATAAGCTGAGTGCGCTCCTTGACATTATCACAGATACAGTAAGCTTGTCCATCGGTTTCACTGACAATTGTATTTTCCGCCACCCTTTTACCATATGCATCAAAGCAGGTTTCATTGGAAAATGGCGGTGTTGATTTTGCCATAAAGACTGTGGTAAGCGTGAGAAATAAAGTGTAATACACTAAGAAGGTGTAGTAAACAACCATAGCCACACCCCACTTCTTCTGCAGCAAAGATTTTACCTGAAATTAGATGAACTCTCTGGTTATGAATTTGTAATATGATATATGGCATTGTGAAATTGTGAATGGGGTATATTTAAATCAGAGAACAAACAAAACCAATCATATTGTTTAATGAAATAGAAAAGGATGCCATGATTGTAAGATGTTTTATAAGCCATCCATTAAATTGAGAATAATTACAAAGTTCTCTTGATTAATGTGCTTATGCCTCACCAGGGGGTGGTCCAGCAGTTCCTTGTTCTCTGTGCGCGCGATCATGATCATCGGATGGTTCTGCTTCACCACACTGGGATCCTTCTTGAATCCAGGCTTTTCAATAAGTATGCTCGCATCAGATGGGTCAGATGGGTTGGTTTTAGCTACCGAATCCAGACTCTTCTCATCATCAATGGACTTATTCGATGCACACAACGTATCATCCACCAATTCAAAGTTCAGCTTGACAATTTCTCCACCATCACTCTCCTCTACACATTGGTCTAAAACAATTCTAGCAACATCTGGCATTTCAACAATCGCTTTCCTTAACGGTGATATTTTAAGTCCATCGTTGATACTATCATTGTAGAAGAAATCCTTCCACAGTTTCGATTTGGCCATTTCTAACACTACGGAATGAAAATTATTCTCCAGAGCTACATCAAAAGGGTTCTTCAGGTCAAAATCGCTTTTGTCTTTGAACATTTGCCAAGCAGTGCTATCTTTTTCATACAACTGTAAAAACATCTTCACCATTTTCAAATGATTATTCTTCACCGCCACCTGGAAGGGCAGGTTTCCATCTTTGTTTTTCATCAAAAGAACCTTTTTGTCATGGTGAGCGAGGTGGGAACCAGACACTGCAAAGTTTGTCGCTGCTGACAGGTGAACAGGCGTGTTGCCCTCATTGTTGGGTATGTCAGTTGAGGCTCCGTGTAACAGGAAAATCTGCAAGTAATATAAGTAAGCAAGTCCATAAGCATTTTTACTACTACTGCGGTAACTACAAAGAACTCATGTCTCAGCATTACTCTGGTTTTGAAGATGGTCAGATGCTTTGGATGCCCCAAACCACGATAGAGAATTTTTCAAATATATCGAAGTTGTGTCTCATTAACCTGATATCTTTCTGTTGATCTTTTTCATGGGACATTTATCTTTTTACCATTTGCATCTCTTATATGGAAGATGCGTTTAGGTGTATTACAACATTATATTGGAATGCAATTTGTTTGGTGTTGGTTTATTTAGTGCAAGCCCCAAGCTTGTATGCATAAGTTGGAGGCATTCATGCTGGAGGCATTCATAATCCATCGGGGCAGATAAAGAATCTTTACACAAGGAAAACAGCTACCTTCCTGGTTTCCAAAGCTGGACACTAATGGACATTTAGTGTAAACAGGTTGCTTCCAGTGAGTACACACTACTTTCCTAACAGAAATATGTGGAAACATTAAGTTTCTATTGTGAAAACTATTTGCTTCTACCCGTTTTCATTACAAGCTTCCAGCTTGTGTACATATGCCTGTCTGTACCACCCACAGAGACTACTACCCACCTGAATGGTTTTAAAATGGCCACCTCTAGCGGCTATATGCAGTGGTGTGTCGCCATCAGCGTTCTGTTGCTCTAGCATGTGCTCATTCTTCTTCACAAAGGATTTCACCTGGTCCGCCTCCACTGCACTTTTGTGAGCAAACAAATGCAATGGTGTATTGCCATCGTTGTTTTTCACATCTATCTTAGCACCTGTTAAAGGAAAATGTCAGTCAGCTAAAGCGTATTATCATGGTTTAGGATTATTGTAAAAGTTACTTTTGTGATACGGTATTTACAATATGCGGGTTTTTTATCACAGCCCAAGGGTGTTTGTGAAATAAGTACAGGATAGAAGGTTTGGAAACGTGGTTTGTAGTGATGTTATGAGTATATGTAGTAATTTCAGGAATGTGTGTGTACCTCTAAAACTAATTTTCATTGCAGGCATAAAAAAAACTTACTATGATGGTCCATCATTTCATACCCAAACCAAGCCATGATAGATATAAAAGAAGTAATAATATATATCAATCATAATTATGCTTACTTTCGCAACATACTATATGTCAACATACAAGACCTTTAACAATACAGACAGATCCAAGTAATTTGGAAAAGAAAGAGGCGCAATCAGCAAATTTCATAAAAGTCACATAGGCTTGTGAAGCTCATAGAGAAGCACAAAAAACTAGTGGAACAACATCTTTAAGGGGGAAGCCTAGAACATTTTTTTACTTTTCTAATTTTTAGTTGATATAGATGATTTTCATAAACATTGGTGTAACATGATTTAAGGTTTTTTCTCAATATTTTTCAGAAGTGAATTTAAAAAAAAATGTTTTTAAAAGGCATTTCTTTTGAAATAATGATCACATCTTTAGGTACATACACTGAACCACTGATGGTGTGTCAATAGATAGAAACACATCTCTTGTATAGCGGACATATTTCTTTAAATCGCCCCAGCCTTAGAATTTTTAAATATATCCTTTTAATGCAAAAATAGTAATTTCAAATATGATTCCAGCTTTTATGACAGATATTATAAAATGGCCTTTCGACAGCTCATTAGTAGTTCATTATGTGTGTGAATATTCATGAAGGGGATTCCGGACGACTTTTGGTAGGCTTTTGGCTCCAGAAAACATCACATCACATTGATCAAAGAATATAACAAAATTATATCCATCATGAAAAGTTGATTCAAGGAACAAGCACATATCTTTAACTTTGTTTAGTATGTTAAGAGCAATAAAAAAATTGGTGGATGATAATTATCAAACCCAAACAGATCATCAGACAAACCAATATGTGATTCTGTGAAATGTTGGTAGCCTCTAATTAGACTTTATTAATGCCTCACTGCACTTTTGGAATACAGTCATTCCCCTATTGAAAGGAATTATGAAAGCCATTAAGTAGTACAAGGAAATACAGTAGAACCTATCCTTTGTGGAGACCTTTGTAAAAAATGAAAATCGTCCACGTAAGGCAGATGTCCTGAACAGAGAGGTTCTCAATATGACATTGAAGTAATTGGAGAAGAGAAATGTGTCCATACAATATGGGTCTCCTAAATATAGACGTGCCTACATAAACAGGTTTCACTGTACATGGGACCTCATTTCAACAGTATTATTGCTATTAATTTCATGATATCTGAAGATTTCAAGAAATTGCATAATTAGTTTTCTGTTGAATTAACATTCTACAAAAAGAAGTGGTAGATACAGTTATAATCCAATCAATGGAATAAGCATCTTTGTTGAGTCAACACTTTAAAGAAGGATTGACAACATTGGATTATGGCATAATCTTGGAAAAATCTTGTAGCCATTGTAATATTGTTCATGACAGAAGAAAACACCTTCTCAAATATGGATGTTAGAAAATTTCCATCAATTGCTTGAATACAAGGCCACAAAAGGAAAAAAGAAGGCTGGGGTGACGTTGATAAATAATCTAAGATAGAACCACAGGATTTACAGAAGTGACATGTGGCTGACTTTTTTTTATTTATGTACTTAAAGATGTGCCTATATTTTTTTTGAAAAAAATGTTTATGTGGTGGGGCTATTTTTTGTAAATGAATGAAGTAAAAATCATGATTATGAGAATTCTTTCTCTAATTGATGAAAAAGTATTCCCTCTTAAGGCAGAAAGTATGGATCTACCCTAGCGATGGATAGAATCTTACATACGCAGTGGTGGTATATGCATACTGACCAACTTTGAGAAGCAAATTGACTGTCTTCCAGTGTCCCTTGGACTCTGCAGATCTAAGTGCTATATGCAGTGGAGTGTCATTGTTCTGCTCATCTCCCTCATTGACATCAGCCCCACTCTCCAGCAAGAAGTTGGTAATCTTGTCATTTCCCTTGTTGGCTGCAATGTGCATGGCCGTTTCGCCACTTGCATTTCTGCAGTTCACATCTTTAGACCTAAAATATGCATGCAAATGGTGATCTAAATTGTTCCAAAATCTGTAAAATGCATACCCAGTGAAATGTGTTATAAAGTGTTATGTCCTGTTATGTATGGAAACAACTGTGAATATTTAATGTTCAAATATTTAGACCTAAAATATGCAAATGCTACCATAAGGTTTTCCAAAAACTAACAATGCATACAGAGAAATATGCTGCACGTGGATGCATTTGTATAGTGACTACATGTTATAAGGGGATGGTTGCGAGCGACTTCAGTGTCTATAATTCTTATGATTCAGTGGGGGTCAATTTGATTTATTTGGACATATTTAAATATGATCTCAATGTATTCTTTGTACCAGACAGCATAAAAATATACGTTTCATTTATATTTTTGCCACGTTTGGTACGAAAGATATTACTAAAATGACTTTTCAAAATTTTGAAGCGGCATTTTCAATTATTCAAGATTTTTTATGGTTTAACCATTGAAAATAAAGCTCGGCAAACTCTCTAGATCGATTTAGAACATCCAAGTATGTCTAATATTGGTCTTTGCCAGGTATAAACATGAAATGCTTCCACCAATATTTTTTTTAAAATTCTGCATAGACTAAGAAATATCGGTACCGGTATAGATGTATACACAATCAAAAGCAACAGTGAATGTTATTATATCAAACGTTCTGGACTACTTGAGCTAGGCTCTTCTTGTGACAGTTGAGCAGCATGCAAAGCCACTTCCTAATTGTGAATAAATGCAATACAGCGACCAGTGATTTTCATAGCTTTTATATGCATGGAAGCTTGTAGAGCTACTAATAAACCCATGAAAATGACATTAATTAGGTAAAAAAGAGGAAAGAGGGGTACCCATCTGGAGCTAGCTACTTGTATCTACCAAAGGTTTTAGGCCACTTCTCACAAGTGTACGAGCATGTTTATGACTTTGAATGTGGGCAGTGATGGTGAAAACATAACTAGGATTCATTTACAAAAGGTGTGTGTGTGCGTATCCTTTGTGGCCTCTCCAGCCCCTACTCCCTCCTGACAGACAGTGCTGCATAGGCAGATCCAGAGGGTGGGGTAGGGGGGTGGGGCCGGGGTGTGTGCCCGCCCCACATTTTCCCCACTAAAATACTTTTTATAGGGTTTTTGGCATGTCACCCATCTACCGCGCCATGAAATGCCTTAAGTATGCCGCCCCCCCCCCTATTACCCCCAGACCTGATTTTTTCTGTCCACCTACCCCCTACTGATCTAGCTAGCAGTGCTCACCTTTGAACGAGCATGTTCATGAGCTCTGCGCGCTCCTCGCGGCTGGCCGTGTGGAGTGGGCCCTCGCCGCGGTGGTTCATGGTGTCCACGCTGGCGCCCAGCTCGAGCAGGCATCGTGCCGTATCCAGGTGGCCGCGGTCCACCGCGTGGTACAGTGGTGTGTTGCCTGGCAACAAGTACCACCAGTAGTAGAGGAAGTAAGGTCACAAAAAATGGCCTGGAACTTCATTTATTAGTACTAGCATTTCCTTTGGAATACAAGTACCTTATAGTCAAATGTAAGGATTTATCTAAAGAGACAACTTAGACAACCCTTCAAATCCAAGATGGCCGCCATATTCCAAAATGGCCCAAAAATATACATTTAAATTTTCTTATCGTTCTTTGTAGTATAGATATAACAATAAAATTAGTTTCTAAACATATGTTTTTAAGATAAAGGAATCAGATAAAATGCACTAGAAATGATAAAACCCAATATGTTCAGTGTCAGGTTTAGGTTTTGTGGGGTCCCTCTCTGAGACTTGTTATGTGAAACATTCCCCACATCCTTGGATCTTTTGAGTTCGGTTCCACTCACATAAGCTCCACTCCAGTTTTACTAATGGGTACATCATTTGTGGTGTAATTTGTGTCTAAAATTCTGCTTATATTATCATTATGTCAAAAGTGAGGGAGCCCTGGGAACTGTCTACTAAGCCTCCTCCTTAAGGAACTTGGAAAAGTCACAAGATACAATTGTGTATATGTATGACGGTGTCACATAATATTACATAAAGCTATGTCTACTACTGAGTACTACAAATTGTTTTCTTATAAAGGTATACTTGATGGCAGGTAAATAGGAAGTATTGCCAAGGTGACAGTAAAGTGTCAACAGAATGCAGTATGTAATAACTCACCCTCATCATCTTGGACGTTAACATCTAGCTGCTTAGCCTCAATAATCTGCTTGACTTTTTTGGTGTTGCCTTCCCCTGCAGCATTATGAAGGGTAGTCAAACCAGAATCTTCTCTTGGCATCGTTCTCATTTGCATAGAGTCACTGCTGTCATTTTCACTCATGATGTTGTTTATTGCTTATCTGAAATTGACGAATTTAGTAACCTTTCAATTCTCCTGTTGGTTAAACCATACTAAAATGCTACAAACTGTGATGCCTCAATACGGGACACTTTTACTTTCACCAACCAGTGTCCCAAATAGCAAGGGTTTACTTGAAATGATGTGGGTCTTACACTTATTCCGCATTGTACGTAGATTATTACATTGTTTGAAAAAAATGAAGAAGACCCTTGCAAAGTTATGGTATTAGTACTGAAATAGTACACTATAGATCCCTTCCACAAAAGCATCAAAAGCCAAAATCTTACCTATTATACACACGCCTGCCGTACTATGACCATGTCATTATGATATTATCATAATCATGGAGTGCTATCGCAGATAAGAATAAACAAATGATACATGTAGTTCCTACTGTTCTAAATGTCATGCCAATTATTAGACATTTAACTTGTTACAAATTTGGTAATTGCAGCTTCAATTGTGTAGAAAACATCTGCAGTGAAACATCATGCTATTGTAATATGGAGAACCAAAGTACAGTTTATACATGCGATGAATGTGTTTCCTAATGTGTGTGAAATTCATTTCTATCTTCTATCTTTCTCACATCTTTCTACAAAGCATATTTACAGGACGGTAGATACAGACGAAGACAGTTTTTACAGCCCCGTGGCGCTGAAGGGACTCAAACTCACAACAATAAGATTGTGAGACCAGAATTTAATGATACCATCACCCCAAGTAGCGATCTGCAAAAAGTTACAAAGCGGAAGCGTTGTCACTTGATATAGTGAAATGGAGACTTTTAGAAATATGCTTGACGCGTTAGACAGATGAGAGAAGAACAAAAACAAAAATACAATTTAACCTCTCGAATTAAGACCATAGGCAGATCCGGGGGGGGGGGCGCAGGCGGTGTGCGCCCCCCTCTTTTCCCACCAAAATACTTTATTTTCATAGGGTTTTTCATGAAATCCCGTAAGTGCGCCCCCCCCCCTTTTCCTTGCGTGCGCCCTCCCCCCTTTCCAAAAACCTGGATCTGCCTATGAAGACAGCCTGATACCTTACCTCAAATGGTCTGCAGTAACATGCCCTATCTCTGATGTAATCCCCAACCCATAGTCAACAACCAATATTGCATATCACCTGTCTACAGCACCAGCACCAGTCTTGACACCCCACCACTCGTCCTGACACCGCTACACATGCTGCACTCCCCCACTCTGTCCCGATGCCTCCAACCGCTATACTGACAACACCTATCACTGTCCTAATAATGTGCACACACACCCTCTTATTTTGACAGCACCTTCACCCCCCCCCCACCCCCACACCGACATGATAGCACCTACATATACGTATGTGACGATCATAAATATAAACGTGCACTGCTTCTGTATCTGCTGACTTATCTTCCCCTTCATATAGTTTGCCAATATGACTCATGTACACACAGGACAACAATGAATATTGTACGGTATGAGCATGAGTGACTGTCAGACTGGGGTTTACAAACTGTACTCTATTCAACTATGCTGAAACCTTAGACAATGCGAACCAGTGGCTGCCTATATTGTTACTGGTGCAATTATAGCGCACATATTGAGTCAAGCCAAAAGAAAAACAAGATAAGCTCCAACATATTGCAGGTCTTATCTCTATTTACAACAGACGACATACAGTAGAACCTCTCTGCCATGCCCATCTCTATAATGAAACCACCTCTACAATAAGCGCACTTTTCTCTGTACCAATCCTTCAAAATGATTCCAATGGGAAGCTCGATATAAAGACCACCTCTCCAATCAGAGCACTTTACGTTGGAAGTCCTACAAGTGATCTTATTAGAGAGGTGCTACAGTACTTCTCATGCTCCGATAAACTGATGAACGGGTAGACGTACAGAACAACTCCCCTCTATTATGAACACCCGGGGACTGGCCTCAAGTAGTATCAATACTAGAGATGTGGTCCTATATTATGAAGGCTCAAGTATTTGGTGTGTTTGTAAAGACGTGGGGCCGCTAAATTGGTCTTATTGTAGAGGTGGTATTACTTGGAGGTTCTACTGTAGCTTGTGCCATCATGTATTGAGTTAAGTCGCTACAGTCCATGGTCCCTAAACACAGTGATCGTATAACACATTGTATGATTGTTAATGATTCTCCCCCAACCATACTGATGACACACCAATCCGATTTGACCAGAAATCAATGTGCGAGATACATATTATTTGGACATGGAATCACATAGGATGGGTTTGTACAGGAAATTGTATGTGGGGAAAGGCATGGCGGAGGGGGATGTTCTTCATGTTTCGCTATTTATCATATATAATAACGTTGTCATCAAGTATGGCTTGAAAAGATGCATTCAAGCACATTAACATATGACAGAACATCTATTGAGACCCCCTCACGAGGCGGACTCTTTTTAGAGGTTGTGAAGTACATTTATGCAGTTTTGGGACAGCGAGAAATAGTCTCAGTTTGAGGTTCTGTTGCATCTTATTTCTTTAATCAGACACATTCACGCTGTTCCATATCCAGTAGAGCCACCAATTAAGATCACCTCCATATTGAGACCACCTCTATAATAAGACCACTTTTCACAGTTCCAAACCTTCATAAGCTATTAAAATGAATCCCTGTATAGAGACCACCTCTCCTTAACACTGGTCATAAAGGTGGTCCTAATAGAGAGGTACTACTATAATTGTATTAAAATCTACTAAAGATATGGCAAATAAAAATGATAATCCAATTGAGACCACCTCTGTGAAGAGACCACCTCTATAACAAGACCATTTCATGTAGTTCCATGTTTCCATATTATCTTAGGAGACCAAAGTAAACCTTCATAAAAAAGACTACCTCTCTGTCTAGACCAATTGTGAATAGCCTCAGGTTGGTCTTATCAGAGGTTCCACTATTCATACAAGTCCAGGGTGGACACCAAAACACCCGTAAAGAGACCACCTTTCTATCAAGCCCACCTGGGGCCAAGTGATCTTAATTCAATGGATGCACATACATTTATTTCTATTTGATCCATTATATTCATTCGCATACACGTTACCTTAACTATTATCCACCGCTGTGTGAAAATCCTTATCTTGCAAAGGGATGTTGTTGACAAAAAAGCAGCACTTGGCAATGCAATCGACGCAAGATTCACTCAGCACAATGAAGGTCAAAATGCAATAGCATCCATCCTTTTCCACAGCCTCAAACCACCTTGATTTATACAGCTATCACCATTTTATCTATTCCACCACGCATTGCAAACATATCCGCACACAGCGGTCAAACACACCCACGTAGTTTTGTTTACGAAGGTCATCTAGGGCAACAAATCCCCCTAAATATCCTGTCCGGTTTGTAGAATAATCGTCTGCTCGGCACAAGCAACTAGTACCACGGGCCATGTGCGAGCATATCTCAGCAGCAGTACTCGTAGTACAATACACACTGCAACGTCATTTTGACCCAGTTATGGTAGGCGGTCACTCAGACCTATTTGAGCACATTTCCATTATTGAGTCATGTGTTCAGTTTTTTTCTTATTTGGGAGCGAGTGTTGGAGTTTATTTAGATCGCGCTTTTAGGTGCTTTGTGAGGGAGTATTTTGAAATCAACGAATACACAGGCATATAAAATAGCTTAAAAGTAATATGGAAAAGAGTCAATAAAGCAAAAGGGTGAAGAAAGAAACTTATTTTACTTTATAACTTAGTTAGTGATACGAATATAGGCAAAGTCGATTTTAAATAGTTTTTCAACTACATGTCCTATCAATATACTTCTCTGCATTGAAATAAAAGAATTGCATGCAATTGGTTAATTCTATTTTACTTGTATCTCTGTACATGTGGTCATGTTGCTGATTTGTTAAAAACAAGAATAACATAGAAAATAAAATGTATTCAGAGTGCAATGAGGATCAATTTTCATCAGAACATTGGTCTAAATACAAAATAGCAAGAGCTCGAATGGGTAAGAAAACAGACTTACTTGTCTCCTTTGATTGCTATCAATGCTATCAATTCTTTGCATTCAATGTACAATGCATATTTATTAATAAAAGGTTATCCCGTGCACACTAATTCAAATCGAAACCATTTCAGCAGATCGCCAATTGCTCTAATTATGTGCTACCATATTGAAAACTCTTCATAAGAAATACTTATATCCGTACCATTATTTATACCATCATTTTACCACATACATTTTTTAAATGTACAAAAGCAACGTCAAAACATTAATAATGACCTACAAACGATTCACCGAACACCCATTGATGCCCTATTTCATAGTTGGATGGAAAATTCACTATGCGGTAAAAGCTCAGAGGGTAAGACATCCCACACAGTCAATCTTTGTAAAAGCACTTACCTCTATAAAGAGAACACCTCTCTGTTGGCAACACTTTATATTAAGCCACACCAGGTTCTAATGGGCGACTCCATCAGCCTTATAGCACTGTTTTGCCAGACTATCTTTCTAATACAAGGTCACTATACCAGAGGCTTGTATGTTGTTATGTACAATGTATTCGTTTTTTCTTTCAACCATTAATCATTCCACAAGGACTTTATTGGGTTATTGGCAAACCATACTATATACAACACCGACCCAAAACAAAATTATGTCAATTGTTTACTCGTACATATGCCATGAAGTATTAACATGATTGATCTCACTGTGCTAAAGCATGGGCGGATTGATCTCACTGTGCTAAAGATTGGGCGGGCAGTGAATCGACACTATAACCTCTAACTCATACCGCTCGGAATATGGCCCAAGGAGGTATCAGACGAGAGATGGTCTCTTTAAGAGGTTTAAAAAAGTGGTCCCTCTGACAGTTTGAAACAGGAAACAAGGTCTTATTTTGAGGGAGCGTTGTCGAGGTGGTCTCGTCATTTGTAGATGTTATACTGTATGCAATTTTACAATACTACAGACGTCAAAACTTTACATACTACCTGCCCCCCAGACATAGCCTATCTCAAGGCCTTTAAATGATCTGACATGAAGGCCTATTCTAAAAGCCTCTGTATGACGTCAATTTTGCAAAGAGTTTTGCTAAAGTGACGTAATTTACTAAAAGCACATGGCTTCTATTTTAGAAACAGCAGTCCAGCTGTAGTTGGGTATTTTCCCGTTTAAGCACGTGGTACTGTTTATTTGTAATGTGTTTCTGGTTCATTAATTCACACATAAGCCAGCCCCAGTTAGTAACAGAAGCTTTAGCATGTGGTACTGTTTATTTATATTGGGGAATGTTTAATGACGTTCTGTTTTGTAATAGTTTGTTTATTTGATACTCTATTGTTATCTGATCATGGATAATGAAGCTGACATCATTATTTGTTTTTATTGGTGTACTGTAGTTAACTTTTGGGGGACTATTATTTGGAGGTGTATCCATTTTGGTAAAAAGAAACTAAGTCATACATGTAAAAGTAACTGAGAAACACATCAAGTATACATCCTTAATATCTTGGCTGACCCTTACCTGATCACCCATGCATGCTGCTGCAGTGTCTTGGCTGACCCTTACCTGATCACCCATGCATACATGTTCTGCTGCTTCTGCAGCTGTTGCTAGTGATTACTCTGGTTTTAAAGACTATAACAGGGCAGGATGTTTGAGGCTGCATATTTAATATCAGTGGAATGCCTTGGGTTTCGTAAAAGACCCTACATCTATTTGAGTTAGAGGCTGTCACAATTGTACTTGCTCTTTATCTTTGCACTTAATATATGGTTGACACGAGTGGTTTATGTAATAATAGAAATAAAAACTATTAGATATAAGGTCTTTTGAAAGACTACCCCAGACATTCAACAGAAATATAGAGGATTTACGTCTATTAAGACAATATCTGATAGTTGACGCATATCATCTGTGCTCTCTATATTTCCATATCCAAAGTATTGCACCACTTCTATTGGAAGGGGGCGGAGGGGTGGGGGGGGGGGTGGGGGTGGGGCATTATTAGAGATGAGCGTTGAATGGGGGTAGGCGGTTTTTAACTTTACACAATTGTATACACAATGCAACCTCGTTATAAAAATCGAAACGGATCCGGACTCACACATGCTGCTATAAAGTTGGTCTTGATTATGTGTGATTAAAATGTGGCATTTAGCGATTTTTACCATGAAGTGTCATAATGTTCATTAATCAAAAATCTATGTGATCAAAGATACTTGTCAAGTCAATTTTACACTTATAAGTTAAATAGCACTGCAGACAGGTTTACTTGGACAATGTTGTCCCAATTTATGTTTGCTATGCTATTCTTCAATTTAATGCAGAATACACTACAAATTTACCCAAACCTTAAAACCATAAATAGAACAAGAATAGCTTCGACGAACCTATCTTGGGACATTATTGTCCAAGTGAATCTGACTGGAATGCAATTTATCTTATTTAACCATTATAACTCCACATTATAAACACAGCGTAAAAGTGAAGCAAAACACTGGTTTATGATTGATGAAAACAAACTTATGACAAGTGCTCGAATAATTAAAAGGCAATCAATTACAACTTATATTTATCTTAATACTAGCAGTACCATCCTTGCATTTGTCGGGCATTTGATCACACATGACCACCAGCTGAAACCAACTCCCCGGGCCGACTCCACAGTTGACCTCACAGGGTGTCACCTCATTGTGACCTCAGGTTTGAACAGATTTTCTTACATTGTTTGATAATATTCATGTTTATTTTAACAGGTAAAGATAACAACGATGACTACAAAATCAGATAAATTAAAGAGAGCCGTTTACAATGAAGCCAAAGACGGCAATGACAATCAATTGAGGATGTAGCTAGACTCACGCCAAAAAGGTGAAGATGGCAAAGTTGTTTCTGCACACACCCATTGTGCAACACTGCTTATAATAGCTTGCTTCAATGATCAATCTGAGGTGGTTCAATACCTAATTGATGAATGTCCTGCAAACATTGAACACATCGGATATTTGTGTTGTGATCCTGATATTGTTTATCCCCTTTGGTGTGCAGCTGTCAAAGACCTTATGGATATTGTGAAATTGCTGACCGCAAGAGGAGCAGACGTGAATAAATGCACCCCTAGAAAGGTTACTCCCTGATGGAAGCGTGTGACCGATGCAATTTCCCACTTGTCCAGTATCTTGTTGACAATAAAGCTGACATGGAAAACAGGGATTCGCTTGTTGGAAGATTACGTTTAATGACATCATGCCGAAATGGCAACTACGAAATGGTAAATATCTTATTGACAAAGAGCCCAATGTCCATACGAGGGATGTAAACGGTGATAATGCTTTACATCAAAGAGATCCTTGTACCTTTATATATACCTTTGAAAAAAGGCACTTTCGAAAAAAGGTTAAAAGTGTCTCGCATTCACGTATTAACCTTCGAAAGGAGGCACCTTCGAAAGAGGGTTCGGGGACGAAATGGATTCGGATGCAAAGTCACAAATCACAAGGCTCAGTTGGTTACCTAACCTGCCAAAGATATAATATACTTCGAAAGAAGGGTTCGGTTAAAAAAGTGTCTCGCATTCACGAATTAACCTTCGAAAAGGAGGCACCTTCGAAAGAGGGTTCGGGGACACACACAAATGGACACGGATGCTAGTCACAAGAGCACGGGACACACAACTACACACACACACACACACACACACACACACACACACACACACACACACACACACACACACACATTGTGTGCAGTTCCGTGATACACCTGCTACAATAGATAATATGATAGAGATTAATAAGCTTTTTGCTTAAATGTAATGCTAAGATGGAACAAGGGCAATCCGCCCATATTCATGATTTTTTCATGAGATTATACTGTTGTATACCTTGATTTAGAGAAATAGAGTATGCAAAGATATCATGGATCATGTTTTTTTTCACATTTGCAAACTAAAGTGAAAACATTAGTTGTGCTAGTATTTCAATCAACAATGTGACGTATGTGAACATGCAGTTAGTGGCAATTTTGCACATCCAAGAAGATCGTTTATTAATGTAAAATAATGTTGTGTGCATACAACCTATTGCCCAAGATTTACATAATTTGTGGATTAATTTATATATCTGTTGAATATATAACAAGAACATTCATTAGTCCTTGGCCTTGGGATAGAAATAGAAATATAAACTTCGTTATTAAATTGTTATGTGCAATATAACAAGCAATGATAACAGTGACACATTTACAAAGATTAGCACGCATAGTTGATAATTTGTTTCAAACGGAGAATGTCAAATGTTACCAAATATTTCAAATTAAAGCTGATTTGTCGTAAGCATTTCGGAGAAAAAGCCACTAGCACTTAGGCATCAACCATTTGATCTCAGGGGTGGGGGGGGGGGGGCAGCAAAAATATTGAAAAAAAAAATAAATAACGCAAGGCTGAAAATTGGTGGAAAAAAGAATAAGGTTTCATTTGGCTAGAAAAAAAATTGTCGATTCACACTTACAGTCACATCTCTGCAATATTAAAAACATAATTGAGGTTCAGTAATCTAAGAAAAAAAGAATTAGATGTCAAATTTCATGAAAAAAAAATTGAAGCTATGGTGAAAATAGCTGCCCCCCCCCCCCGAGATCAAATGGGTCGATGCCTTACGATACAAATGAATTGATAGTATATACTCATATCTATTACACTGTTATATGCAATATGCTTGGGGGGGGGGTATTGACAAATTACTAGTGTTCTGCATCTTTTGATAGTAGGGGCATCACTAGTGGATGTCACTAGCTGATGTGGTTGGGCCCAACCGATTTTGTGCAAAATTTTGTCATTTTTGTGGGTCTTATTTCCAGCTTTCTAAACCTAGAAATCATCGCTCCGCAGAAAAATTTCATTGGGCCCAAACATCATTTTAATGTTAGTGACTAGTGGATTTCACTACTATTGAAAATGTGATAAAGATGGCCTATATAATTTGCAATATATTGTTCTTATGTTTTTCTGTTCCAACGAATTGCAAGGTCAACAATTAATTAAAAACATCAGTGATTTTTTGTCAAGGTCACTCAAAGTTCAGATAAATTTGATGTATTGCAGGAAGATAAGTGAAACCACTGCCAAGATTTGTCTTATGTAAAAAAACAAACATGTGATGCGTGTAAGTCCTAGCTTAAATGTTGAATAATAATCATTTGAGAGATAACATATATTTGGAAATTTATAGGTCAGTGGCAATGATTAAATTTCTATAGTCTATGGCCTTATCATTTCTAGTCAGTTGTTTTTCCATGTTTCACCGACGTCCACTATGGAAATTAACCTCCCCATTTTTACATGGCTCTCTTTGTAGTGCTTCTTGTTTCTCACATAGTTTACTTTATTTTCATTATTATGTATACCTCAATTCAATTTTTAGTTCTATTTATATTTTTACCTATCTGAATCTTTTATTTACTTATTTGTAGTATGACTATGCCCGTGATAAACGGAATAAATAAAAAAAAAGAAGATTTTTCATAGATAGATTCAATATTTTCAGACTTAAGTTTGATCAAAACTCGATTGATGAGATGCATGTAAATCACAACAAGCCATATGGTAATTTTTATTTAACAGTAAGTGGTGGGCATGCATTAAGAAAGTACAAAATGAGTATACATTCATTATTGAATCTATTGACAATTGATGGTTGGAAATTTGTTATGTACATTATCATACAAGATTTTAGCAGAAATAAAACATCAAAAACCAATTCACAAGAGTGTAATCATTGATATTTATCCAGTCGTGTTCATTCAAGGATGGCTATTTTGAAAATTCTGCACATTATCACAAATAAAGTCTGTCTCTAGAAATATAAAAACCTAAGAAACTATTGAAAAGTACCATAATCTAGTACTAACTAAAGAATTTCCTCCTTCCAAAAATATAATGTTAACTTTTATAATTAGGTATAAAGTTAATGTACGTAAACTTCTAAATTCTAAACAAAATGGAAATCGATGTCATGACAAAAATAGAGAGTATATATTATATATAGATGAATAAGAAAATATATCATATTAAGAATGTTTGAAGTGATAATTAAAATAAAAAGTGAAGAGATCATACTTTCCCCCAGCACATCACTAATTTCTAAAACAGCACAGTTCACAATTGAGATTTATAAGCTTAAGACCAAATAATGCAAATACAAATTACCAACAACTGCTTTCAAATTGGATTTTCCAAATTGGGTGCCAAAAACACACAGTTTATGAGATTCTATGTACTTCTATGCAGTATTGAACATTTGTTGGTAGCCTCATTTGCACTACTACTGGCCTACTTTCTATCACTGACTACTTCGTATCACATAGTTGAGCCTATAAGGTCAACCATCATAATTCATTATTGAACAAGTCATGCAAGTCGCTTTACTGCTACATTTGCTATGCAGTACACCATGAAATTCAAGTGTTAATGAAAGTTTGGAATGATGCACTGGCACCAAGCAAACTAAATTACAGTAATCTACTTTCTATTACAATTGACTTGATTGTCACACAATTTCTTTTTTGATATATCATGTCAATAAGTTCAATGCATCAGGAAAATGACCCACATCACTGCTACAGTATATACAATTCCAACACATTCTACACACGCACAAATGTATCTAGAATATTGCTAAATCTGCACCAAAAGATTAAAAATCATCTAATATACCAAAATGCAAAATCCTCAACGGACACTCGATAGTATATGAACTATGTTACAACAATTTATCTAGTTGCATAAGACAATCTATGAGGTTATGTACAATTTCAGAACACGCTTTCTTAAGACGAGCATTGAAAACCCAGGTGCAACAATAAACTACTGCAAAATAGTAAAAAAAAAACTTAAAAGCAATAACAGTACAGACTATACTGTGGTCATAATGGAAACGAATCAAACGTCAGTCAAACTGCATGTGTATAACACAATGCAATCATGCACTACTAAAAATGTAAACCACCTGAACCTCTCAAAATGCTTACAGTTTAGTAGATTATTTTATACCCCAAAACGACAAAGGCACAGGTTTTTCAATATTTGAGTTAGCTCATTTCTAATTGATACACAGTATATCACATATAAGTACTCTATTGCATACTAATTTGTCTCAATATGAATATACAGATAATTTTAAGTAATCTACCTATCTTGATAGACACATCTTACTTAGTAATAGGAGAAAATATTCAAAGTGCAAATGAATTGTAAAACAAAAATCTGTCAACGATAAAGGTTCATATTTTTCCTGTTGTTTTGTTTGTTCAATAAACAAATATTATTAATATGTTACTTAATGAGATGTGGTAGTGTCTCATAAAAAGATAGCCTTTTAAACATTTTCAAAGTTATTCTTAAAGACCTGTTATTAAAAAATATGTGAATATAATATTTACAATGAAATAGTGTCTTCAATAATTTACATTTTATAAAGTCTCCTTCACTCCAAACGTTTAAAGGGAGACACTACTGTTAATAGTACTGTCTTATCAACAATTTGAAAAGGAAACCTACTAGACCACAAACGTATCTGTAAAAGTGTCGATTTTCAAACTTAAGAAAAAATAAGCAAAAGTAATATCAATTGCATACAAGCAGAATATGCAACCGTCTGTGTGTAAAACAATAAAATTGAATGAGCTCAAAAATGAGCTATTTTTGCAGCTAAAATAAGGAAAACAGAAGATTGGGTCCATTTTCCACACCAACCCATAAGAGCTAAGCAAGCAACTCAATGTTATATCCATTGATAGGTCCACTGTCACACCTCTCTAAGTAAGTTTAAGAACAGTGAACAGTTTAAGAAATAATTTCAGAAATTTCTACTCAACAGAAAATTTACTATCAAGTTCAGCTTGATCGCTTGTTCCAATATAAGTGAATACTCCTGGTTCATTTTGAACTGCTCTTTAAAAAGTACCTCTTACATTCACTAATATTTGAACACAACCTCATGATATTTTCAAAATACTGCCCGAATCACCCAGCAAATCAAAGAAAAAAAGAAAGAAAAAAAGAAACTCATTTATCATCGTGAGTAATACTTGTCAGCTGACGAAGACGAGTGAGCTGAGTCTCTATGCCGACTGCGCGATTTGTGTGAGTGCTCTCTCCTTGGTGGGTATGCAGCATCATCCGGGACGCTTCCTGGTTAGGGCGATGTTCGCCCGGCACCACCGCTTGCACTTCGAGTACTGCTACTGTGCTTGCGACTGCTTGGTGGGTACTTCTCCTCGGAGCCATATCCGCTGGAGTTTGACGTCTTGGTGTAGGGGTCAGATGACACAGCCGCATGCCCTGCAGCTGCTGCGCTCTTGGTACTGCTGAAGTCAGTCTGCGAAGAGTAGTAGCCGTCATCTGAGTACTGTTCCTTGTGACCAGCACCTCGCACCTTACCACCGCTAGTGCTGTAGTAATCATCTCGGGCAGATGATGAGGCCTTTCTGCTGCTGGTTGACGAGTATGCAGCCTCAGATTTGCCAGTCACACTATAAGGGTCATCACTATATTTATCCCCGTATTGGTAGTATGGGTCATCCGCTGCAGAATACTTATCAGGTGAGAATTGACCAGCTCCAGGCACTGTGCTAGCAGCTGGTGTTGCATAAGCATCTGCTGAAGGATACTTCTCTGGGGAATACTCCTCTCCTGGGTACTTTTCAGGAGAGTATCCACTGCCTTCTGGATAAGCAGTATCATAATATCTGTCACCATAGGCCGCACTTGAGCCATTACCTCCCATGTAGTATTTATCCTCAGCATATTTACCATTTGCCTCAATGTACTTATCTCCCCCATATTTATCACTATAGTACTGATAATCACCAGAGTATTGATCATCATAATTATAACCTGGATCACTTGCTGCGTAACTACTACGTCCATGTCTTTCATTGCTTACTCCATATTTCTCACTATTTCTTTCTGCACTTGTGATTTTCTCACCATGCCTATCCAAATGTTTGTCACTACCATAGCGATTCGAATACTTACTACTGTGTCTATCTAACTCTCTTGATGAGGGACCGCTTCTGGAGGACCCCGCTTCCCCATACCTATCCGCATACTTATCACCATATCGATCACTATATTTATCAGCTCCATTGTTTGAGTACTGAGGCTCAGTGGCCAGATAGCCTTGAGGATCGACATATTTATCATCCACTGCCGGATATGCTCCGCTCTTTTCTGCTCTTCTTCGATCTCGGCTTCTATCCCTTGACCGATCTCTTGTGCGCCTGTCAGACGAAGGCTGTCGGTCAAGTGGGCGGCCATCTTTGCCGAGGCGCTGCACACCTGCCCCACCACCATGCGGCGTGGTCACCCCAACACCAGGCTGCTTGGAGGAGGGGTCAGGAGGCAGGTCCCCATGATGAGGCTGCACAATCTGGGGGGGTCCTCCTAGTCCGCCGACACCTGCCAGCTGGCCTCCACCTGGAGAAGCAGGGAGCATACCAGGTGTAGGGAGCATTCCTCCAGGGACCGGTGTCCCTATAGAGCCAGGAGGCAAACCAGAGCCAGTGGGTGTGTTGGAAGCCACCTGGGCCAGCATGGCCTGCGTCTTGGGGTTCACCTGCCCCATCGGTTGGGCGGTGCGGTCGGCCATGGCAATGGCCTGCGCTTGGGCATGCACTGCTGCCTCTCCCATCACACCTCCCATGTCCTCCAGCTTGCCCTTGGAGTTCACCTTGGCTATCGACATCTGGTAGCTGTACAGCTGCTTCTCCAGGGAGTAGTTCTCTGTTTGTAGCTGCTTAATCTCCCTCCTGAAACAATGAGTACATCAGTACTTTGCTGCTGTTGGTGACGTTGATACCCAGCCTCAGTCAGCAGACAAAGTACCTACTCACAGGCACCTAGCCGATGGATGATGAAGACGAGGATGATGTTGTTGAAGATGGGTCTTCAATGAAACCTGTAATCCCACTCTAACCCTTCGCTCTTCTGAATTATTGATTGGTTCATTAATCTTCATTTTTCGTACTTAACGATCTTAGAATAGTAATCTATCAATTCAAAATGGATTATTTTGTAATCCGTTGCTAAGTGCCTGTTGTAAGTAGTATCCACTTTGCCTGCTGCTACTGGTTCTTGCTTTACTGTAGAGAGTGAGGGCATTTGAAGATTTGGCAAAGAACAGTACTCAGTGACAGCTGCGGCTCTTCGCACACTGGACACTCATAACACACGAGGGTAGATAGGCATTAATATTACAGATCTAGACTGCTTGAAGATAAAAAGAAGAGAAAACACTATTATTGCATACTAATTGTGCAATTAGTTTGAATTAGTCACCAAAAGATGTAAAAAAGAAAAGCATATCAGAAAAATGGTAAGATAAACTAATGCTACTAGAAAATGTATAGAGGTATAAAACAGCTGTTTGCTTAATAATAATACTAAGACAAGGGGCTCAAATTAAAAACAGCAGGAATAAAATTGAAGTTGCCAAGTCTAAAATTGAACTACCATATTTCTGTTCAAATGTATTGCTCTAAGAATAACTATTTGTTAAATCCAAATCAACATTAGAGATTGACGTGAATTACACACATTAGATATATAAATATAGCATAAAAAGCATGGAAATAATCCAGCTTTTCGTCAACCAACACTGAGAGGTATTATCATTAAAAATGGAAGGCATCGAAAGGAAAGTTAACCGCTGGTTTCAAGCTTGTTTACAAAAGTGTTTACATCTTTGTAAACTATTGTTTCCTGTTTAGGCGTCTGTAAACACTCATTTTCTGATGTCACTTAAAACATCAGACAGTAAAAGCAACCCTTCCTTCGGAAGTAGCCTGGACACAACAGGCATATACAGATTTATAGAGACATTAAAATGCAGCTATTTTCTGTTTGTTCTACATGGATTTTTTATTACTCACCCACCCTATTTGTGCAAAGTTAAGAAGCATGTATACATACGCCATCTGGTATTTATGTCGGCTGTTGATCTCATCAAAGCGGTTGTACTTGTCATTAAACAGCAGGTGCGAGTCGATCCACTCGATGTGAGCGATAATACCGCCATCTTGATCCAAGATGGCGCTGGCAGGGTTCTGAATCTGGAAATAAAAATATGGCCAGTTTATGCTTCTTATTTTATCTAATTTCACTTTTCACCCACTAACTCCAGCACTTACACAAATGCTGTTTTTAATATATTTGTTTGTTATTGGGTTGGTTCATTGAAGATGATGCTTGCAGGATTTCGGATTTTGCTAGACTTCATAGGCAGAATGCTGAGATGCTAGATTTCCAGAAAAAAAGGAGACACGCACATGGAATTGAGGACTGAAGACGCAAAGACTAACACAGCTATGATCCCAGGTCACTCAAACACCATCCATGATTTATTTCATCGTGCAATATTTGCCAATAGTTGTTGAAGTAAATGCAAATCTTCATACTTGGAATTAATTCTGTGTGGCGGACTGCCGCCTATGCACATGATAAATCAGATTCACTTTCTGAATACAAATGAGAGAATAAATGTATCCGTTTTTCATATTTTGGCAGTACTTCTAAGATACATTCTGTGCTTACATGGCACATACCATCACATTGGCATTTGGTTGTGGTAGCTGTGTAGAATTGTATGGGAAAGTAGCTTATTCTACCAAATCCATTACACTCATTTGAGACAATGAGATAGAAATGCCTTAAAATGAGAAGAGTACTGGGTCTAAAAGAAAGGGTAGTAAACAGAGTTTATGAATGGCTTGATCTTGTATAGTAGGACCTCCATATCAAGACCACCCTGGTGGCTGCGTTAAAGTGGTCTCTTTATACAGATTCTCGATGGTTTCTTTATGAAGGGTTCAAAATATGGTCTTATGATAGCGTTCGTGTATCTGTAGAGATGTGGATTAAATTGAATGTTATACTGTACGCAAAGAAAAAAGAGAGAAAAAGAATCACGGATACTATCTCTGTGTTGATATTTATAGATATAAAAAGGAGAAAAAGATCACGGATACTTCCACTGTGTTGATATTTGTAGATAAAACTCTCAGTGCAAACCATGGTATCTTTATATAATACTTACTCAGAGCACGTCCATTGGTTTTATAGCTGATTTTATGGAACCACATAAAGTATGAACAGGAAGGCCATTTTGTCTCAATCACAATTCGGCGTTTAATGTCTTTGTTTCTTTTGCCGCTCACTGATCGCCAATATTTGTATATTATCATGTACATGTATACCATAGATTCAATGGACAAGCTCGTCCGATTTATATAACAATGGAGGTTAACGTCTAAACTAACCCAAAAGATTTTGTTTTCACAAAATTATTTCAATGTGCTTATTTAGCAAAACGTTTTTTGCCCAAACTGTATGCATATAAATAGAAAGCTAAAGGAAATATACCAGCAGTTATCTAAGTAACATATTCCTTGACATTTTAATAGTAACGAGTCGTCTGTATTTTGATTTTTTTTAATCTTGAACATTTCTCTGACACATTACGAATGCCGTATAGCTACCATTTTTCAATTGTCATAGAAAACGGAAAGACAGAACAGAAACTAGCATCATATGTTTAATATTGCAAACTACACTTAGTAGTAGCTCATAGTATTGTGCCGACCCTGGCCAGGGTCTCGAGGGCCCCACTACGATGAAATGCCAGCAGTTGGCCGGGCTTCAGACATTTCCTCACTTCCCCCATGATACATTACGTGTGGATAGGGGCATTTAGATAAAGGTCTCGTTTCAGCCTTAATAAATGTAAGATCTAAAAGGCTGCATGTTATCCATGCATGGGTTTCTGCTACCCGTGTAGCCTACTAGTATAGTGGGACCTCTATTAAGTTCACCCGGGCGCAGTGGTTGTCGGAACCAAACTGCGACAAACGCAGTGTATAAACTGATCATGCGATTCATTGGTACTATATTTGTTATGTTGGGTTTTGATACTTCTGTTTTTGTACTTAATTATGTACGCCTACGAACTCTGTCACTTTTGTTTGAGACGTGGATATGTAATGAAGTCTTAGTTGTTTGATTAGAGCTGGACATGTAATAAACTCTCTTAATCTGCGCTTCGTTTAGAGCATCGACCTCAATACGCAGGACCCTAAATTGTCTCAACAGAGATGTGGTCTCCTTAATGGAAGTTCGATCTGGTTTTACGTAATTAAGGCTCGGGATGGAGAAAAATGGTGTTAATATAGGGGTGGCCCCTTCAAACAAGGCGCCTTCTTCATCGGAAGTACACAAAGCAGATTGTTCATGATACGATTTGCAGTAAAAATATGGAACCGTGCTGATGTCTATTGTCTAGTTAAAGTACTCTCTGACTGTTGCCGTTCACATCCAACTTATCTTTTGAGACGTCTTCGGTCACTTTTTTCACGCCAAATCCAATTCAAATATTTCTTTAATGCTATGGTTTAAGTACCTTTTATTAGATACGCGTAGTATATTAAAACTCTTATTCCATAGCCCACTACCGGGCATTTTAGATATTGTAGACCGCCTTCTATTAGATACAAACTCTACTCTACAACCTATGCAAGGTACCTCTACACTTAAAGACAAAAAAAAAATGCTACAAAATACCCAGTGTTATTATTACAACGACAGTTTTCTGTCTAAATGCTCACATCTGTAAGTGATTATGTTAAAATTCATTCAGATATAAGCTTCAGTGTTAATGTAGCGGGAGCATCCAATCAAAACAAAACTTGCAAATCAGACGAGATCACGTAGAAAGGCTAAAAACGGGGAGCATGACCCCCATGACCTAGGCCTATTTTATTGTTTGCCTAGCAAAAGTTGGGTTGAACGGTGAAACATACCACACTGTGTTTCACATTCATTTCGCTTCGATTCGCTCAGCTTATAGTATGAAGTGAATCTGTGTATTCATAGCAAATAACAGCAGGGTGGACACCTGTTTTAAAAGACTTATAAGGAAAGTTCGCAGAGACATATGAAGCAGGTGATCATAAAATACAGGCTTTACTGTACATGTACGTGGTATAGATCAGTGGATAATTCGTCCTATTGTCAAAGGATACAAAGGCAAGATGCAGAGAATGATTGGATATTGCTAGCCAGTTTGACATCTGTGTGCTGTAAATATGTATTGCTGGTATTCATGGGACCATTGTGTAATATTCTCATTGTCATTACATTATGAAATCTTATTTATGTGTGTTTTTACAGTAGAAACTTCAAGACCACACTGGGGACAAGCCTCTAGTCGTCTCAATAGAGAGGTGGTCCTTTTACAGACGTTCGCGTTGGCATCAATATGAAGGATTAGTTGGGACTGCGAAACCGGTCTTGTTATAGAGGTAGTCTCAATAGAAATTGTCTTAACTTGAGGTTCTTCTGTATTGTGTATATTTGAGGGCTCATTGTGTAATATTCTTATTGTGTATGTAATCTTATGACCATTTTGATTTGTGGTTTACTTTTGAGAGAACGAACATGATTCGTAATGAACCATCTATCGGTAGTCGCATATGTGTCTATCTATAAAGATATCTATGCACATCAGTAATATCATGACAATTGTGTTTGCTTCTGATACAACTTTGCAAGCATATTGTATTGTAAATGAAGCTGCAATACTTCATGTTTTAACATAGTTTTTCTTCAAATGGTTGTTTCCTGATACGCAAAAGCTGTATTTATATAGGCATATTAAAATGAAGGAACTCGCCACTTTTCTCATAGGTGAGTGTAAAAATCTGCTAACATATACTAAAGCCATATACATTGACTTGCATTGCACATTGCTTATTCATCTACCCTCTTTGTTGCTGTATTAAGTTATGCAACATATAGGCATAGAATGTTTTCTCTCATAGAGGCATGTGTCTGGCTTATGATTTTTGTTTCATGCATATATATGAACACAGATGGTACCCATGTGTCTACTAAAATGCAAGTTTCTTGCATAATGGGAAGAAATAAAACCAAACGAACTCTACGTCAACAGTTACAATACGCTTAAGATAATGACTAAGTCATATTTGTCAGCCTATGTGGAGAATGGTGGTAGATAGGTTCTGACATCTACGAAATAGCAATGAACATTTTTGTCTCATCGTATTTGTAACATTCATAATTATACAGTATAGAGCCTCCAAATAACACTACCTTTATGTAAAGACAACCCCCTGTAATGCGACCTTTATTCCTGGTCCTCAATCTTCACATGAAAGAGATCACCTCTCCCCACCGGATAAGCAATTGCACTTGTACATCAGTACCATTAGTGCACTCACTTCAGTACTCACTTCAGTACCTATGAAGTAATTCTATGCTACTTACCTCTTTCACTGAAACTTCGGTAAGGACTTCAAATCCCTCCGCGTCTACATCCACCTGTGCATAGTAGTTGGAGAATGGGCCTCCCAGGGCTTTCATGGGCTTGTAGTGTCCCCTTGCAGGCACCACAATGATGTTGTTCCAGATGTGCCGCATGTGCTTACGTGGAACATTCCGTACATCTGTGTAGTATAGCTTGAACCTGAAGGCATATTATATAAAATTTTGTATACATAAAACTTGGATTTTAAATAGTACCATGCTGGGAGCATTTTTTCGGTTGATGTAACCGTTTGAAAGAGCAAATAATGATTGAAAAAGGCTATTTTGGAGTATTATTATTAGGCAGACTACAATATAATTTACTAATATATAAATTAGTAATTCATTTGTACACTATTTTGTATCATAGTTATCGGCTTACTATCATTATAATGTTCATATTGCTCATTCAGCGGTCATAGTAGTATCATAATGAATGATCACACGAATGCAAATCAAATTTCCATTTTAGATTTAATTTCTTCTATAAGAATCTGCCTAGAAATCCAACAAAACATTGCTAGTTTTAAAGTAAACAATGATTGGTGTGCTTATTAGGGAGCTGCATTTCTGTACGAAATCAACATTGGTGCGTGACCATGAATGAATGCAGTATCTGACAGCAATAGTATCAAGCAGCAGTACCTGAGTTGTGGCAGATTTGTGTCAACCTCGATCATCCAGGCTTGGTTGTCCCGGTCATAGAAGTGAGCCTTGTTTTTGTTGCGGTCAAACGGCATGAGTCGTACTTCGGTCATGGCTGACACAGAGAGAAGCTCCACTCTGATCCGCAGCCCCGCGCCTGCATTGGAGTGAACAAAACATCTGATGTCAATGCTAATAAGTGATCCAAACACAGCATTTTGTGCACTTTCCTTTACCACTATCTCGCTCCCTCGAGTGGATCCTGCTACCATAGAAATAAATAGAAAAATAAATTAAAAGTAAGAAAACCCTTTTGCGCATTCGAAACTCATGAAATCAGTGGTTCTTTTCAGAAAACCTGAAATTGCCAGTGTTAATTTTATATAAATGGGGGTAGGGGGGTTTGGGTTTGGGGGTGTTCCACAATAAATGGTAGGTTGGTACAGCCACTAGCCAGCCTATTACGATTGTTTAGGATATGGTATTGTACGATTTAGCTGCCTTAACGTTAAAAAACCTGGTAGATGGTGCAGCTACTTTGTGGTAAGCTATTAGAGGCTGTACCTGCATTACCTTTATTCTTGGTAAGTTGTAGCTGGCTTACCTTTGTTCATAGTAAGCTGGTAGAAGCTGTAGCTGCCTTACCTTTATTCTTGGTAAGTTGGTAAGTTGTAGCTGCTTTACCTTTGTTCGTAGTAAGCTGGTAGAGGCAGTAGCTGCCTCACCTTTGTTAATAGAAGCTGGTAGAGACTGTAGCTGACTTACCTTTATTCTTGGTAAGTTGTAGCTGCCTTACCTTTGTTCATAGTAAGCTGGTAGAAGCTGTAGCTGCACTCCCACGGTGCAGCCGTGCCGCACGACACATTTAGCACCTGAAAATGAAACCAAAGTCCATTTAAAAGCTTTTAAGAAGGTTGTTCATTATTTACCAACAAATTTTATCCAATGATAAAAGGAGTCTGGACTGTTGCCTACATTAATTGGTTTTCCATTTGACAACCTACGTATAAACCATTTCAAATAGAATATTACATGTTACATAAAAGTAGGGTTTTAGGAGTTGAGACTTTAGTCTAACAATTACCTCTTCCCTGGAGATATTACACTTTATCCACGTTGGAATGAGATGCATACATACATATACATCACAAGTACAGTCGGTCAGATATTCTTTTCTATTTTTAGAAAGCATTTTTGCATCAATATAGCCTTTCTAACAATCAACATAAACAGAAGTAAAAATTATTGTTGGGTGGTTGGTATTTAGATAAAAAAATATTATCAATCCTCCCTCCCATCAAGCAACTCCATCCTTTTAATCTACATACGTTAGTACACAAGCCCCACCCCCCCTCCCCATCCCTCTCCAAAAGAAAACATAACACAAAACAATACAGGCATAATTACGCCAACACTTCATCATTGGCTTGATACTCTATATAGAGATTGGCCAATTATCAAACAGAAACAGAAATTAAAAATACAAGACAAAGCAATCACCCTAAAACAAACAAACAAATGTGAAGACAAACCAACACAAACAACAATCTATCAAACAGACAAAACTCGACCATGCACTTACCTGTTCTATGATCTCCGACTCTATAGTCCGGTCGCGCTCCCCAATGATGATCTTGTAGCGGACACGACACAGGTGGTTAAGGGAGGTTTGTCGCACAAAGGTAGATGAGGGGCCGTCCGTCTGTCTGAGGGCTGTCTCCTAGTGGGTACACCTGGCAGCCCACGATAGAAAAAATGATATTGTTTACAAGCATGTAAACAGGGCATTATAGTTTACGAAAGGTTGTAAACGCAGTGGAAACAGATATCAGTGGGAGGGTTGTCTCCTCGTGGGGCAAGTTTGTAGTTGTAGACAAGGAAAGATGGTATTTGATTGCAAGTCGTTTACAACAGACTACATTTCACAAAGGTTGTACACACGGTGGAACGGATATCAGTTTTAAATGGGCTGTAGTTAAAGTAGAACTGAATTATGTAATTTGAATTCAAAATACAGGTGTGTGAGCTACAAATTGCAAAAACACATCTTGGATGCCATCAGTTTTGAAGGAACAGGATTTTAAACAAAAATATTAGAAATCTCATAACTTGAAACCAAACACATGAGTTTGATGGACATGGTTTGGGGTGGAGCAATTGTATGTATGAGAAAACACGGATTTTAAAGTTACAATATCTAGAAGCATAGGAATTTCAAATAATTTTATTTTTCTATTTTATTTGGGGCCTGTAAACACGTTTTGAAAATTATAAATAAATTAAAACAAATAACAGGTTTCATGATTCCTTAAACACATCTGTTTTACAGGCGTTAAAACTGTCACATGCCTGCCTCAGATGCATGGTATTTAATGCAAAACGATTAATTATGAAGAAATGAAAAGCGGCATATAGTGTATATATTCAAATGGCATATCATGCAATGTTTATTAAAAAAGAGCTGTAAATCACACTAAATATGGGTTGCAAACACATGATTAATCTGTTTTACAGGCATTAAAAGCAATTGATTTAGCTAAATGGAAGTAAAAAAGAGAAACTATTCTAAATATGAAGTTATAGCATTTGAAGGAAGTCCTCACCGCCACGTTCCAGTCCATCTGGCCGAACGTGAAGTAGCTGGTCTCGATCTTCTGGTGGCGGGCAGGACCGCCCAGCTGGGTGGCCTTGCTATGCTCCGGCGGTAGCTGGATGATCTGCAAGAAGGACAAGGCGTCATTTTGAGAACGGTTTACAGAGCATAGTACAGAGAGTGTTCGTTGTTGAGTTCCATGTTTCATCCCGATATAAGATATGGGAAGAAAAATTCAGGGAAATCTGTGTCAGTTGTGTTCTAATTAGATTGTTGCTGACTACCGATGGTCATACTTTACATTATACTTTTTATATGAAAGTAGACAAATGTACAGATTCACATATCTTGTACACAAAAGCACCTAATTAAAAACGGTTGTCATTTGAACATCACATTTATCATTTACGTAGCATAGAGAGACAATGGTAGAAACGAAAAATGACAATACAGCATTCTTGCTTTGAACTACGTTATGTTTAATTGCACATTTCAGGTAGATTACAGTAAAGGAGAACATCCCTGCATCATATAGAAAAGGATATCATTGAATAAAGACTTCCATAGACACACTTCTTTCCCCGCTGCATTGATATGCAGATTGATTAGCACTCCAGTCGTGTTTACATTTCATCTCCTGATAGCGACCTTGGCGATGATTATACCCCTCCATTAACCGGAAAGGGTGCGGGCGGGGGCGTATTGCAATGGCCTTAAAATAGACCCAATTTCAATTAGAAGTGTACACGGATTGAGTCTGGGATATCGCATGAGAATAGACTCTCATGTTAGGGACAAATACATTTGTATAGGTTGCAATCTCGCATGAGAAAGGCCATGTGCGCATGTTCACTTGATTTTAAATTCCTTATGTGGAATTAAATGTGATAACGGGAAATAGTTGTAACACCTTATGGCATCGCATCCATGGGAATTTAGTAAATATAAGTTGATAGGGATATCAGCCGTAAAATGATTTGTAAAAGACACGCAACACTCCCCACATGTAATCCTATTCATTCATATGATTTTGTTTCAACTTCATAAAAACATCAACAATTCGAAAATGTTTACTGCGCAATATGGCCATACATTAGAAAACAAAAATTACATTATCAGCGCTTATTATGAAACATTTCATGGATGCTTCCTGGATTCAAATTCTGTACACAACGACCGATTAAATCATGAGTTATTAGACAACACCAAAACCATTACAATTCGGCGACAATAAATATCAATTAACCCTCCTAAACTTGCTATCCACAGCCCACATGCTCCTAGCACCAGTGGGGGCTATGTCCTTAATGTTTCCTTGACCTATATCAGTACAGTAGAACCTCTCTATTAGGACCACCTTTGAGACTCAATAGAGGCGGTCACTATACAGAGGTTCATTTTGGTACCTTTATGAATACCTGGGACTGTGAAAAGTGGTCTTATTATAGAGGTGGTCTCAATAGAAAGGTAGTCTTAATGGGAGCTTCTAGCTACTGCATTCGAAAATTTGGACATCTTGACCTAGGTTGTTTAATTTGAGAATGCAAGAACTTGTTTTGAAAATATGTAAATTTGTGTACACCTCTAAGAAACGGTCATCTATCTCGGTCCCAAATCTCCATAAAGAGACCAATAAGTTTGCTTCCATAAAAAGTCCACTTCTCCTTTAAGAGCACTTGGGTTCAGCCCCCCAAGCTTGCCTTAGCGGAGAAGTTCTAAGTTGGCAATGTTTATGTTGTGCCAGATCCAATCTGTCACACGCAGATGGAATTCCTTGTGTAATTACAAAAAGCATGCGGTAGTATGGAGTGATCTTGAAGAACTAGAATCACACCTGCCAGGTACGAAGGTTGAAAACAACCGCTCAAGCGTGCATTTGGGGCTAGGTATGGGGTTTCTTTGAAATACCAACTTTAACCCATATAGATTTTATTACAATGTACAAACGAATGTTCTTTTAATGAGACCCCATCTTATGCCTCCCGCTCAAGTGGTTTACATTAAATCCCGTGAAAATACGGCGTCGACACTGTTGACTACAGATGGTTTCAAATGTAATATATGGGCATATTATGTACTGCATATACGCATGATGATACAAATATTGAAACAACCTATAGAATCTACGGAAACACACGAGGCCCATACGATGTTTGCCTGAAAGGCATGGCATCGGATTTAGCAAAAATAGCGTGCATCTAAACGGGGCCACAGTATCAAAAGTGGCCCGAAACAAATGCCAGGGATTATGTAGTACTGCAGCATGAATCCCCAGGGGCGAGAAACCATTAAATTAATCCACTGCTGTCAGTAGACATTTGCATTCAAAGGCATCACTCACCCACTCTTGCGGTAATAGATGTGTACAATTCGTGACACATCCAAGCAGCCATTATCATAAACTGTATATAAATTACCTTCTAATTACTGTTGTTAGATCTACTGCATGTGCATCAAGTCAGAGAAAAAACATCCATTATTATGTATTTCATGAATATTGTAGGCAAGTGTAAAAAGGGCGGATTAATATAGACAATCATTTATCATAACAGCATTGGAGGCACTTCTGGCCCTTGTTACTCAGAATAGCTAATCGGTTCTTCGAATGTGTTAGATTAATTTCATGAATATTGTAGGCAAGTGTAAAAAGTTTCACGAATGATTTGACTTCAATTGTTGTACATGTCTGATTCCAGTCATTCGAAAGACTGTATCTATTTGCTTATTTGCAAATGTGACAAATCGTGTCAGTTATCTTTTTCCAAATGTATTTAGCAGAACACGAAGTGGGAATCGTAACACTTTAGAGCAGCTAAGTCAGAGCAGATACCACTTTACCCGATATCCATTGGCTCTTATAGCCACTTTTGCATTTAGATTTCTGGGAGAAAGGCATGACCAGATCCAGATTTTAAAGAAAGGGAGAGGGGGTGGGCGCACTTAAGGGATCACATGGGTTTGGTACGAGGGATTAATATCAAACATGCCAAAGACCCTATGAAAATTAAAGTATTATGGTAAAAAAAGAGGGGGGGGGGCACTCTCCCTGTGGCACCCTGGATCTGCCCATGAAAAGTTACAAGCATTACCAAACGCAAAACCTCCACAGCCAGGTGAACCTTATGCACTCACCTAGCCAAAATGGCTGCTAATAACCAGCAAGACCGCCTGGTTATGGTGTACAAACTGCTCCTATGACATTTACCACGCATTATCTGCTATTATCGCCACTTGCGCAGACGCCATAACAGGTGTGTTTGTGTAGTCTGCTTCCAGAATTGGCGCCAATTACCGAATTAGGTGACAGTATGGCGGTTTGCGGCCGGGTAATTGAAGGTGAGTGTGACATTGAGAGGACAGGGGATAAGTGCTCGACATAGACCCACGTGGGTGAGGTGGAGTTTTCAAAGATTCGTCACTGCCAGATCTTGGGGAGAGGATGAGGAGTTGCCGTGTTACTTTACCATCATGAGATCCCCAGAAAGTGCGAGAAACCCACTCTTCCATCCATTACCACGATTCGAGCTCTGTTTTTCTCCTGTATATTTACCCTACGTTTTGTGCAGTACTCGTAGTGTGTCTTTATCATATACCTCTAGGTTTATATTTTGTGTCATTAATATGATAAACTCCAACAAAATATTTCGGTTATGTCAACTGCACCGAACAAATAACTACATGCTTGCCTTTCAGCTTTATAGTCGATGAAGACAAAGATAAAACACCCCTCCCCCAACAAACAGCAAATCTATCATTCTTGTATTATTAGAATCCCTCAGCAAAGCACAGTGTATTCAAATACAAGATAACAGGCACTTACTGTATATTGCCAATCACTACAACTGCTGACCCCTTCTGGCTTGTTGCCAGTAATGAGGGGAGGGCCTCAGATGAACACCGACCATAGATCTTAATCCATCACAAGCCTGTCCCACTGAAGGAGTGCTACTATGGATTTCAAGTTTGTTGTGGGCACCTGTTTTTGTTTTCTTTTCCCTTTCATATCCACTGAGCCAGATGTTATTCTAACTTTTAAAGACCATTGTTCACAGACGTGATTCGAACATGCCCAACTTACAGATTGCGTCAGTGATTCTTGTTGTTTTGCTGAGTATAAAGTAGCCTTTGCGTTGTAATATAGTTATGTTTAATTCATTATCTGTATCATATTGGCGGTCCCGTCACTTTAATTGATCATGTATACGGTCGTGGACGAATAAAATGTTTTCTATAATATATTGTAAATGTACTATCGTCGTTGCACTACTGTTCGTGTTATGAGCCCTTGTTTTATTCCCATTCTTTCGACTCACTTGAGTCAAACCAAAGAGAGTTAATGACTAATGTTTAATTTTATTGGTTATCTTTTTTATATCTTGTTTTTCCTAGTATATTATCTTTATCTTATTTTTATCTATTTAATGTAATACTACAATGTACAATGCTATTATAAATAAATATCTGAATCTGAATCTGAATCTGATAGGATATTCAGTATCATTGGACAAATGTTATTTCAAATTTTCATTGCTCACTGTAATGTTACGTGTATTTTGTAATGCCGTTTAAATCAGCGCCCAGATTAAGACCACTTGCATAATACTACCACCTCTTGTAAAAAGACCGTTTCTCTAATTCTCAAGCCATCACATAAAGACTAACCTCGATAAAGAGGCCGCATCTCCAATAAGCCTTTTTAGGTCAATACACACGATAATCTTAATGATAATCTTCATAGGGGTTCTATTCTACTTATTGGGTTTGGACATAGATCGAGGGTGTCTAGCAAAGTGTGTCACGGAAAAAGCTGATATTCTAGCTCCTACCCCTGTCTCACTTCAAAATGTGCTAGTTTTATGTCCAGCATGTCCAGTATATACAGCACACAACTATCGTCCCATCGTCATACCTGCTCCCAAAATGCAACCACCATTCTATTGTACCAATAGTAGTTAGTGTGAAGTGTGCGAAATATATCATGTTTAAGAAATTTTGATTTGTAATTTGATATTTAGCTAATTTGATAGAACATAAAATAAAAATAAAACAAATGAAACATTTCTTGTAAGAATACAAACATTATCACTATAGATCCAACCCGTTCAAAATTCTATATGCATATTTTTTTCAAGATGGAAATGAAGCAAACGTCCGGCCGGAAGTGTATGTTTAGTAGCAATGGAAGGCCATGTAGTAAGTAAGTGAGTAAGGCCAGCCTGTTCTCTAATCAGACTGGGATGCAGCCAATGTGCATGTAAATGTGTGGACTTCTCCATAGTTTGAAGGGCTCGCACACCTTAGTTGTGGTTGATGCTCATTGAAATCATATTCACACACCCCTAAACAATTCTCCTCACATTACTTTCAGTATATGGTACATATTGACGGATGAAATTATCTGTATTGCTTGTGCAAGTAGTTCATGTCTTTGCAGCAGCAAAATATGTGTAATGCATTTTAAGGAATCAAGTGTATGTGAGTTGCATTTCACTGTACTCTCCTCAGATATGATCGTATCTCATATATGATCATGGTTGAGTTTGCAATTCATACTTTCAATTGAAAGAAAATGGACAGCAACATACTCCCTCACTAAACAGTATGGGTGACATAGCAACACAACTCACAATACATTATAACAAGTAACAGCACTTAAGATGAGTAAATTCAGAGCACACTATGCCCACCTAAAAGTCTTTCTGTAAGACAAGAAGGGAATAAGGAAGAAAGGAAGCACAAATACCACACAAGAAAGAAGGAGCTTTGTTATTTGCCTCGCTCTGATTTCTGATAAAAGAATCTCTTGAGTTTGAATCAGCAGCAAATTACATCGCAAGCCTCTGGGTAATGAAAGCTTAAACGGACGATCCAACAGTGTGGTCTGTTTTGTAAAGAGCCAGTGTGAATAAGCCTTCCCTTTCATTGTAATATAAGAGAAAGTTGGTTTTGTACGCCTTGCATAGGTCGTGATACAGTAGAACCAATGCTCCTTTATGTGGATGTGCCGTGAGATGATTGTCTCATAAATCTAAAAATATCTCCCTTTCTCCTGCCATATAGAGATCGAACTTTCTAACACGCACAGATGCTGATTTCCTTTTAATGTGCACATGTGACAGTAAATGAAATGCACTGGGGTGAACTTACTGGAGTAAATTAAAACTCATGTACAACAAAGGCTAACTTTATAGGCCTTATCTACTTACAGGGCAGTCACTTTTGGCCAGAGAGCCATGCATTTCATGGTGTCCAGTCCTGTGTCCACGAGCCAAGTTTCATGAGTTTCATACTCTGCTAGCAGTGTGGTCATTGTGATTGGATGGACTAGTAGTCCAGTATGTTCATTGTAAATGGATGTTCTAATAGTCCTGTGTGGTCATTGTAAATGGATGTTCTAGTAGTCATCGTCGATAGAAAGGCAGTTATCTTTTCTGGAAGAGTAATCAAAACTGCTGGAAGGGGGTGAATTGGTGAGGCTATTACACAAACGATTGTAGAGGTACGCATTAAGGCACAAAACCAAATCTTAGATGGGAAACCTGATCTGATAAGGTTGTTAAAATGGAAATTACATATTTTTAATGACTTCCATAACACGATACCATACTTTATTCACTAGCCAAAACCACATAAGTGCAACTTGGTGTTACCCCCACCACAAAACACATGTCTATAATACCCTGTAATAGCAGCCTCTTCATGAAACATCCAAGTGACATAAAACTGTTTATTATAGGCACATATTTCTCAGCCATGTATAGTCCATCTACATTCATTTATTGTGATTGCTCTCTCATTACCAGGCGCTGGGGGAAAAGAAGCAGATGCACCCCAAGCAGACGATGCACATCAAACGGCCATTTGTACATGGCAGGCCCCCTGGGGCCGGCCAAGAGAACTAAACCAGCCGTCCTCTCAACACTGGCCTCCTCAACACTGCAAATTGCTATGTTGTGAAATGTTAAATGAAGACAACCAGGAATGTTTATCTCTGGATCTCTAAGGTGCAGCAGGGTTTGGAGACTATATGGTAGCAATGATTTTTCAGGCTTTGAAAAACAAGTCCTCTGTTGCCAATAAAGAATGGGTATAACATCACGTGGTAGTCTAGTGTAATATTCGGGACTGTCTGACCATAGGTTTATGTTAGAATGGGAATCCTATAAAGTTCGGGTCAAAGATCTGCAGGGACCAATGACATGGTGGCTAGTTGCAAAAAGATGACTACTGATGACTGCGTTACTGAAACTCTATTGATTGTACAGGGTTTTTATTTTCGTTGGGGCGTAATGACACAAACAAGTAGATCACTGTCAATTGATTGAGCAGTCTCCATACAACATATCCATTATTATTGGACATACATGTACAGCGGTGCAAGGGATGTGTTGTTTGACAGATTGCCTTAAAAAGTGTAAGATCAGCCCCTTTCATTGTACTGAATCCTAAATTTTACGTACCCCAACAAACCCACTCCCATAGATCCACTTTTGGTCTTGAACATAGTACTTCTAATGAAGTATATTCATAATGTATTTCTCTTTCACACGCTAATAGTCTAATGGGTGTACGTACATTTATATTCAATGAACTACATAGTGGTATTGTTTTCGCCCTATTATATGGTACTCTATATGCAGTGGTGCCTCTAATCAAGATCACGTCTTTATTGAGACCACCTCTATTATAGGGTCAAATCGCGTGGTCCCAAATCTTCATGAAAGAACTTCCACGTAGAAACCGTCCATGACATATGTGACGACTCTCCCGCCCCGTCCGCCTGATAAGAAAAAGAGGTTCTACTGTACCCCTGTATAACATGTTCAATATTATGCAGATCACCCAACTCTGTAGGGTCTTTACACAGGCACTGTTGAATTGCGCTTTAGTTTGCCCCTATAGTTAGGCTGTCTTAGGCAAGGCCCATGTGAGGTTATTCTTCCAGTCGTAGGAGGTACATGCCCGTGAGGTATTGTAGTTGATACTTAAGGGATGGCTGTGCATAACTTTGAAATGTATATTAGTAGGCATATCAGCATATGTGTGCCTGTTGTTATTCACATTTTGTATACAGACCGTTTCTAAGGGCTAAAATTGTCTCTTTCATTGTGCAGTATGTTGGTTTGTCATTTTTTAAAGACAGCGTCAGCCAACATCTATTTGTCCAAGTTCATCTATGGCTTGCTCAGTTTACAGTACATACACTATTCATACACACTGACTATTGAAAACATCACTAATGTTGTGCAGGTGGCTTGCAAGTCTAGTCTGTCTTAATCCAGTAACACTGGATACCAAAGTACAGAAAGAAACAGAAATAGTTATAGAAATGTAGACATGTGCTAGACATCTTGTCCATTCTACTGCACCTTGGCAGATCTAGATTGGTGCGATGCCAAAAAACAGATGGGTCTTTGGTTCTTGGCATCCATAGGCAGATCCAGGGGGGCGCAGGGGGCGCGCGTCCGCCTTTTCCCACCAAAATACTTCATTTTCATAGGGTTTGTCATGAAATCCCGTAAGTGCCCCCCCCCCCCTCTTTTCCTTCAGTGCGCCGCCCCCTTTTCCGAAAACCTGGATCTGCCTATGTTGGCATCAACGCCCGCTATTGCATGTGCAAATCCTCATGGCTTATTATAGGAGTGATGTGAGAGACCAGACAATATCTCATTGAGTGTGCAGTGTGCAGTGTACAGACAGAGTGAGCGCAGCGAACGAGTATAGTTCAAGTCCACATGAGGTGAAAGGTCTTCTAATCTCTCAATCCCATTCGTATAATTATCGCTTTCTCCCATGCTTACTAATCATTTTTAGGTTTTGAACTTTGAAATTTAGGAATGTAGGAGACTAATATTTCTTCTCTGCCTCTCGGCCAATCAGAATTCTGTCTCATGGAATTTCGTATTTAAAACCACGATCGGCACGTTCGTAACAGATAGGGAAAATAAAACATGTAAATTTAAATGTTTGAATCCGAAACACACGTATGATTCTTGCTATGGACCGTTTTCATTTATGTACCCTTACATCTGGTACATCTAAATGTTCATATTTGTAAGGCAGTATTCAGCAGTAACTGATTCGATATTTAATGCAAACGTTATGCCACAGAATGAGACCAATATTTGCAGTTTTTGTTTATTCCAATGGGTGAATACGTGGTTCTGAATATACTACAAATGGTTCATATTTATGCAAATGGAAACTTTTGCTTAGTTTTTATGCTTGAATTACGTATGGTAAAATATGTTCCCCATATGCTCAGAGCATACGCGATTATGATACAGTAGAACCTCTCTATTGAGAGCCACAAGGGGAACTGATCTCAAGTGGTCTAATTAGACATAAATGTATTTTTGGGGAGGCTCATGAGGGTATGTTTGTGAAGGTTTTGTATGGCGATAAATGGTACTTATTATAGAGGTAGGTTTTATTGTAAATTGGAAGTTGTACTATATAGCATGTTACAACGTGCACGTATATACCCACGACTATTTCACATATTGATAAACATTATATGGAAAGGAAACTACCTCAAAAGTCCTAATGTGTTTATAATGTTTCCCAATGGAAAACAATGAGGGAGATAAATTTGCAAAATAGATGTGTCCGCGTTTGGAAACAAGTCCCTCAGTCATGGCTGAAAATCTATCTTCATTAAAAGGCAGCCGGAAATTCATGAGGACCCCTCGCATGATATAAATATTTTATTGCTACTAATTACATGTAAATTTCATTTTCATTTTAAACATTTGTTTCTTAGATGCACTGCAGTTTATCTGGTGGTTTTAACATTGATTAGATTATTACATCATATTTACTTGAACCCCCTCGTAGATCAAGGTTTTTCAAAGTGGCTTGACTATCTATATAATATTAACAACCTGCACTGCAATCACTGCGGAGGAACCTACAATTATATTCATTTTTGAACACCTACATTTTCACCATAGTTAAGTCTTGGAATGGCAGTGTCTTCAGTGAAACAAGATACTTTGAATGTAGGTTATTGTTGGGAAAAAAAGATTTCTCTGTAGCTACCTGGCTATGATCAATTCATGATAAACGGTATGTCACTCTATGTAATATCAGTTCCTGGTCTGGCAGGAACAAAAGCAAGTTTTGAGCAATATATTGAGCCCTTGATATTCAGGGTGCGGTATGTGGATTAAAAGCGGGGAATTAAGTGCATATTTGAGTTCAGAAAATAAAAATAGACGCGAAATTTCTTGTACTTTACCACTTGCTCTCTGTATTTTGCAGTATAGACGTGACTGCTGTAAAGTATTGTACCAAGGTTACGTCACTTACAACACTGGGTCAGTAATAAACATGTATATAATTAGTTAATCATGGCAGTGATTTAGAAATCGAGCAAAATATTTTTGAAGAATTAAATTCACACATCAAGATTGTACAGAAACTCACAGACACAAACATTTTTTAAATATTTGTGTTTAGGTAATACAATTTTAAAGTATTGTAGTGCGATAGGTCACCCATGATCATTCACAGGTTCAATTATAGCATTTTACGTAGATAGTCAATCCTTATAGTATAGTTTAATGGCATGGGGTCTGGAGGGGTGAATAGCACTAACTAAAAAGTATGTCATATAGCCCAAGAAGAATACTGCAGTACTACAGTACTGTGACTTAATCCCGCCATAGCTGCTGTTCACACTCGTCGTCTGCTATGGCTGCGATAATATAAAGTAATTAGTGGTATTGTTTGCTACGTCAATTCCCGTCTGTTTGCCCGCTCTTGGCTTCGCGCCATTAGCAACTATTGTTATGTAGTGGAGCACCTAGCGACACGTGAGGCTACAAACAACTGCAAACCTCAAAATGAAGCCCATCACTAAAAGGACACCACCTTCATAGCAAGAACGCCTTTCTCAGTCCCAATACTTCACAACAAAGAGACCAGCGCTAACCTCAAATACAGAGAACACCTCCCCACTGCGACCACTTTAGTCCATTCTCACTGTTGGTCTAAATAGAGAGGTTCTAATGTATTTCAAGCAAATAGAACATCTACAATGTCTACACCGCTGTTTGCATTGCATCATGCAACTCTTTTTTTTCAATTTGATTTTTTCTGATGTCGAGCCGGTAATTATATTTGTAATATGATGTACACAATTGGTTAAACGTGTAATGTATGTTGATTACCATCCTGAGATACGTGGCATGAATAACCTATGCAGTGTTTGTATCTATGGATGTTAAAGTATCTAAATTACAGTAACCGTCACGATACTGTTCCTTGCATAGTTCAATACAAAATAGAATCCCGCAAAGCAAAACACAATTCTACCCCAGAAATAAATGGAATACAAAAGTTTACCATAAAATGCATTTAGTCGAAGTTTAGAAGAAAGAACAGAATGCCTTCAGAAAAACAAACCTCCACCCCATTCCAAGAAAAAAGTGGATACAACAAAAATAGATGAAACCGGTAAAACCAAAACCAAAACACAAAGCAAAAACAAGACAAACCATAATAAACCATTAAAATGCTAACAAGACAGAGACACGATTCAAACTGTTGAACGTTCATATCCAGCAGCAAAGTCGGCTGCTGTCAGCGTCATATCAGCCACGCGACAAGACTACGACATAAAACATTCACGTGGCCTTTGAGAGAACTCACTTAGAGGGAAGGCGGGAGTTATGTATGGGGCTACCGACCAGGTTATGTATGGGGCTACCGACCACCTAAGTAATTGGCTCTTGCGGTAATGAGCAGCACGGGCACTTGTTTATGGATCATAATTGATGGCGGATACTGGACAATTGTACGGATGCGTCACGTCTACACAGCAAGCTACTACCTACAGTTTGATCACTCAGTAGTTGTGTTACATCCTCATATAGCTTGGAACCTTTTCCTTTTGGACTTTACATCTTATATCCTTAACTCCTAGGTGTCCCCAACCCCCATTTCCCCACCAAAGTACCTTATTTTCATATAGGCATGTTTGCCATCGATTGCGCGTACAAAACCCATGATATCCCATTCGTGCGCCTAACCCCTTTCCCGAAAACCTGGATCTGCCAGTCATCCATCAGAGTTTTTTTTCTTTCAATCAGGAGTACGAATCTGTGAGACATTGGATTGCGGAGGTCGCATTGGTTTTTCAATTCACGGTGGTTCATACACAGGGGAAATTACGGAGCTGCCACATTTGATATTTCAATAGATGAAACAAATACATTTAAATCCGTCAATTACGGACACGGGCCCATTTCCTGAGGTGTCTCCGTTGGTTAAATATAGCAATAGTAACAGTATGTAGAGACGATAGAATATGCATATCCCAGCTTCACTATAAATAAAATTGCAGTCACAAACATCACATGGCAGTAACAAACATCACCATGTGCACAGCATTTTCCTATAGCCTAACATATGTTAGACATACTGTTTAATACTGTCTTAATCTCTATTTGTTTCTGCAAGTTACTATTTATGGTAAAGCTGGGATAGAACTATAAAGGTGTCCCTAATTGCAAGGTGTTGCTAATAAATAATGAGGAGTTCCCATGGCGAGTTTGAGGGTGTATACCATGTGGTGTAATCTAGCTTATCTTCTATAGTATAGAGTTGACATAATTGTTACGTGGTCTTCAGAAAATACAATCACTGGCAAAACGTGAACATGTCCCTTATCCAGCCTCGAAACCCCCATCAATATCCAAGATATCTATACCATGTTACTCTCACGTATGCGATACATGATAGAAGGTTAGGATTAGGATATCAATACATTAGAACTAATCCATTAGCGAGGATCAACCGCTGACGTAGGTCTGAGTCCAGTATTTCATACAGTTAAGTGGTCTCATCTGAGCCATTAAGCGCTGGTTAATAGCATATAGTCGGTAAACAGTAGATATAAAGGTGTCCCAGTTCTCCAACTGCATATCGCAAAAGAAGCCTGCAGTGGAAAATGTACATTGTTAGGAAAATAGTACAATAAAATATTCAAATTACAGGGAAGGACGTAAATGTTATATATCCGTACACAAAGTAGAATGCTACGACCACGCTATTACTAGCATGACGTATGTAAATAGGTGCGTGAGTAAGTGAGTGAGTGAGTGAGTAAGTAAGTAAGTAAATAAGTAAGTAAGTAAGTAAGTAAGTAAGTAAGTAACCGAGTGCAACAGACCAGATTTCTGACAATTTGTAGCTACCTCATCACTTCCCCCATCTATGACACATACATACTCTGTCACGAAGGGGTCCCATTTAAAAGTCAACCGATGGGCATTCGCATTACTGTTTTAGGGGCACTTAACCGCTGGCTCTATTGTGTACACTACAAAAGCTGCCTGACATTTCATATCCTCCTACGTCCCATCCCACACAAACCGAGTCCCGCCACTCGGTCACTGAGACCTTCTTCTATTATTAAGGAATCGGTTTCTCAAAGACCACTTACTTCCCAGAAGGCAGATGGAAGCTTGATATGACCTTTAAACGCAGAGACCTTTTTTGAGCGATGAACCTCAGCATGCTATATATTTCAGACTTTTAAAATGCGAGATTATACTTAGTCCATAAACTGGAAGTTATTATATCCACCGGAAATCGAATAAATAAAGTTGATTGAAGAAATGTATTGGTGGCATATACTGACCATCTTTCTATGCTCTACATTTCCCCAGCAAACATTTTTAGCAATGGCTCAACATTTTGATGTAATACAATAAACAACATATGTAGTTGTTCTAAAAATCGATATAGAATTAATATAGTCGATGATAAGCTCAATGATCTGGTGTATACATGTGTATTCTGTTTTACGAAACACTACCCTCTTATTGTGATGCACAAATAAACTACAGTCATATTCACGCCAATACATCATGCACAGTAAGGGAAATTACAGTGAAAATGCTGCGTCTATTGCGTCCCATGAATTGCACATGACAGTTTGCCCAAAATATCTGATGTAAACACATAGGCAAAGCAATGCTGGTGCAGCCAATATAGGGGATGTCCACCCCACTGGGGATTTATTGAGGGTCCGATCGATATCCAGTCTGCATTACAGTACAGTGAATCCGACCAAAGCGGGTCATATTAAGGAACAGCGTTCACTTAATACTATTGGATTATCTAGTATTTAATACACTCTACTGTAGATGGAATTTAACAAGGATTTATTAGGCTTCCATCAGTATTCAGTCTGCATTAGAGTACAGTGAATCCTGCAAAACTGATAGTTTTCATGCGTAGAGTTGCTTTAAAGCGTTGCATCAATCAATCATCATACAATAATCGTTGATGCACCAAACTAATGATAACACATATGCAATGGAGTTAAAGAAATAATGAAAATTAAAATATTTCAATATATCATTCGTAAAATTAAATAGAAACTTAAGGTCAAATGGTCTTGAACTCGATAAAGTCATTAATCTTTCTTGAAATACTTTTATCCATCACATATATTGTAAAATTAAAACATTATTGGTTGTCACACTAAAATATGTCTATAAAAACTGTGTGTGGTAAGTGTTGGGAAATCGTGGCGGCCATTTTAATTAATGACTGCTTTAGGCATAAAGCTACTCCTGGTGCAAGTCCATCACGTGGGATCATATACTAGAGACATTGAACTACGTAAAAAGGATGGTGGCAATTAGTTCCCCTTTCTGTACCAGAACTAATTTTTGCCATGGATGGCTAATGGTATGGTAGACTACATATGACTTGCAGTAGTAAGTTTTCTACAGAATTTAGGGTGGGGGTTTATTCACGTTTCATCTCATAGCAGATTGTAATAGTGTACAGGGAATCCATCCACCTGTGGTTATAAAGGTCAAGTGTCCCATTATATTAGGTATACTGAAGGGCATACAAATGTGGATACTTCACAGATTCTAGCTAAGTGTTTGCAATTTGTTTGATTTTCTAATTGTCTACAGCAATGGAGATAATTGGTAATTGATATTCATTCACTGGATTGGTATAACAGTCAAAAACCTTTAAAGGTCAAAATCTTCAAAATTGAGTTCACAGAAAAATGCATATACAGCAGAATATCAAGTTAAAACAAACTGTATAGGTCTAAATATACCCCTTCTCTAATAAAACCAAACCTTCGTTACTGAACATTGCGCATCTCTATTGCGACCACTAAAGGCCAATCACATAGTTGGTCATAGCAGACATGTTCCACTGTACACCATGTAAAAGTACATAGGCACATCCAGGGATGTGGGTGGTCATATAGGGTGGGTCCCGGACATTTACCGCACCATTTAAAAAAATCTAGGGGTCGCCAGCCTTTGTGCCTACAAAACCTATGACATCCTGTTAATGCCCCCGCCCCCCATCTTCAGTTCCGAGAACCTGTATCCGCCAGTGAAGTACAGTGTGTTTTACTGTCTCCTGAAACTAGTCCACATCCTAACTCACACGATTACGACGCCTTATCCGCGGAGATGTTCATAATGGCATATTAATTTCCTGTCTGATGTCATGTGGATATCTCATAATCTACTGAATTAAGAGACATGTATTTCTGCATCTCCATAAACTGGTTGCTGCTACACATGTTTTCATATTTCTACTATCCAATATGGGCATCAAACATGATTTATGAGATGTACACCATCCTACACAATTGTGAATAAATAACAACAGAAGCTCAGTTGTACTGGTGTTAGTAGGAGTTGAACAAGTAGCATTCTTATGATAAATCCAACTGAGTTGTCGTGCCAAACGCAGAAAAAAAACACCACATGACCAAGACATATATCTCTGAAGACCAATTAAAACAGTTGCTCTGGCGACAAGAGGCGAAGTGTGCTAAACACAAGAATAAAAGCCAACTGACCTGCTCGAAGTACGTCTTGATGTTCCTGAGCTCGATATCCATGAGGAACTCCCCACTGTCAAGGTGGAAGCCGCGCATGGGCAGTTCGGGCAGTCCGATGAAGTTCTTGCGCCCGTTGGTGGGCTTGTCGTGCTTGAACACAAAGTCTTTCTCAGCGTACGCCTCGTTCTTTGTGAAGTGCTCCTTGTTCTGCATGGTGAATGTCACGTCCACCGACACTGTCTGAAGATGGAATCAGGATTTGAGATACTTATAATAATGATGAATTTTTGTTTGGGTAAAATCGCTTTGTTTGATATGTCATGAGTTGAAATTTCATAAGGACTTGAATTCTTTGCCTAAATCTCTTAACTTTTATTTTATTTTAGTGATTTTCGGATATTTCAGGATTTGTAATTTTAGGTACACCTCCCCCTTTTTGTTTAACTTCACCACCCATTACCCACATAGATTCTTTTCCAATACAGGGGCGTCATATCCCACATATGACTGTCTGGCATCAAATGAAAATGGCTATTTTGGAAGCCATTTTTACAATTTTCTTTACCCAAGGCAAGGCCGCCTTTTACGCAAGCAAGCTAATTTCATGTTATGACCCTGAATGTCTAATCATCAGCCAATGAAAAAAAAGAAACAAAACGCCTTTTACTTAAGCAGGCCAATGTCTTCTTATGACCCTGAATGTCTAAGAACCAGCAAAAGAAAAAACAACAACAAAACACAAAGGAAAAACAGAATCGACTCATCTAGGTTGGCAATCTTTCTACCGTACTAAATACACCCCTGTCTTACACACTGTTGTAGTGTTAGGTTTGCATTGCATAATAAATGACAAGGCTTATGGAAATAAATGGTACATATAAAAAGAATCATCTCACCATCCCCGCTGAGATGTTCTTGAGCGTGAGGAATGTGCCAAGCTGCTTGGCGTCTCCCCGAGGGAACGACACAATCCATCGATGGCTCCCGTACGTGAAGTCCTTGGACTTCACCTCCTGGCTGTAGTTGAATGACAACAGTTTAAAAGAAACTGGCAAAGAATTCATTGCTATGAGGGTGCCGATGTAAAGTCAGTGTGCAATGGGAAATGGCTTAAAAATTAAGTGTGAGGTGAGAAATGAGCCAAAATTCAAGTGTGAAGTTGGACATGAGCCAATATTTAAGTGTGAAGGGTGAACAGGACCCCGTTCCCTCTCTTCTAGACCCCCTCAGCCATGTTGTACCTGATGACTTAACATAGTACTGTACTATTTTTCTTGAATACTAGTTTTCAACTGCTGTTCTTACTCCTGAACATACATGTACACTGGTGTACGTCCACTATATGACTGATAACACAGGCTTAAACTGGTGTCCGACTACCGGCTAAAGTCTTATACTTGTATACTATTATTTTCCTGCTCTAGTATAATACTGTTCTGGTACATGTACTACATTTGTACTGTTCACACCTGCTACTGTTGTACTGTTCATGCATACTACTGTTGTGCCATTCTCGTATTAGCAATACCGCCATTGTGTTATTCTCGGTCACTACTGTTCTACACTACCTGATGTCCGTGGCCAGCGACTTGGGCAGCAGGAAGGTGAAGGCCTCGGTCTCCTGCCGGTCGTTGAGGCGAACTACTCTATAGAGGCGAGCCATGCTGCTCACCGGCTCCATGCACCGAAGCCTGGAACACGCCGAGGAGGAGACTACGTTAAACATAGTAGTGTACAGTACAGTACTCCCAGTGTGTTACGTCATTGGACCAGATCCATATTGGCACTCTCGAGCACTGGCGGATCCAGGTATTTTGGAAGGGTGTTTTCCTTTGGAAAATAGGGCGGAGGGAGTTTATTAAGGGATCTCATGGGGTTCACAGGCGTCATTGATAGCGAACATGCCAAAATCCACATGAAAATCAAGTATTTTGGTGGGAGAGAGCCCAACCCCACACCACCCTCATGGATCTGCCTATGATAACATCTTTGAACTAGATCCATATTAGCATTCTCCAGTCTTGTTATAAACTCATTTTTCAGAATATGGTTAAAGACACTCGTAGCTAGTATAGCTATCAAAGGCTTCCCTATTAATCATGCACAGAAGCTTCCAGGATGCCAAGATGCTACTTTATTGAGTAGTGTTATATCCTATGATGGCACTGTGAATGTGTTTGTATGCATGTAAGGATATACAGCCCACGTCGCATTTTTGTTGATGTGAATCAAACCAAGCTGACAGCACAAATCTATAGGCCCTCTTATTCATTGTGTAGATGCTGCAGAGCAGTGTGCAAGTTGTTGAAGATGAGGTTGTTCGCCACTCACAAAATCCACCCCAATGTAGTATTTCCCCAAATCCCTGTAGCCGAATCATCAACAAATATGAATCTATTCATATGCAATTTGAATTAATCAGAATGTACATGCGTGCTCCTTTTTACTAAACTAAAAGAAAGCAGGACTATGCTTCTACATAATGTATACAGAAGAAATGAGATATTGATTTCAGGTAAGTCTAATCAGCATTCATATAATTAATGTGTACAGAAACCCAGTATATTGAACTTATTGGATGACATATTTGGGTAAGATAATGTTGAATAGTGCCCTGTTAGTTATAAGGCATTGAGATTCAAAAGACGCACACTAAATCTTGTCATGAAAACACAGAATTATCACCTTCTTAGAGCAGCTAAAATGTCATTTTTTGCTGAGATGGCAAAGCTTTTTCTACGAAAATGTCCAGTTGTTACACCCCTTATTTTCCCTGCAAACCTGGATCCATCAGTGACCTAACAACAGTTCCAACATTCAACACGTGTTCAGAAATACCAGCTTCATCAATAATGTAAATTGTCTGCCTTACTCTATTGGGAGTATCAAGTAATTGTGTGAGTCGAGTGACCATGGGAAGTGCTATATAGGTCGTAACCATAATCACCCGCTATTACGCTAAGTGAAACTCTTAGCACTAGGGTAATCATCTGTAATATGATACTTGATGTTGATGTGGATTGTGATGATGACGTAAGTGTTTCCTCTTCCTCTCTTTATTACTTATGCCGGGGTCACACAATCCCAACACCTGAAGCCAAATCAGTCGGGTTTTGTAGCTATTGTTGCTTTGGGCTTTTTTTTCTCATCACAGACAGGTTTCGAAAAGGTAAGATTCATGCACTCGATGTGTTCTGTTGCATACTTGAGGGGGAAAGTGGGGAGGCTCATTCGTGACTGTCAGACTGGGGCGTTAGTTAAGGCTTAACCTGACATTCAAGAGTGTCAGTAGTAAGAGTTGCGGAACTGTGCACGATTCAATTCAAGAAACATCATTTGTATGATGAGACAATGTCACAATGAAAAATGACTGCAAAATGATAACTGAGTTGGAATGTCAGACTAAATTATTTTGTTCAGAGTCAGCGATGTAGCCTAGTTGCAAATTGTCTCAGTGATCTAAAGACTGAATCCGTATTAAAAAATAAGTTTAAGCTTAATAATTAACTCAACGCTCAAGCTTGACAGTCATGAATACTCACATTGCAAATGTTATTGTAATGTAGGATGTGAAAAAAACACGGGGAAAGATAATTTTAAATACTATGAAGACTACTATATACCGACAGTACTGATTTGGCCTCAGTATTCGAGATTGTTTTACCCTAGTTTAAGACCGTCGGTAAAGTCGAATATTTGAGTGGGGAGGCATGATAAAAGCTTTAGATAGAGATTTGAGAGAGATATAAAGGGCACGAGAGAGAAAAGAAGACAGTATCACACAATAAACTCGCCACTTGGCTCACCTATTACTTAACAGGATTCTGAATCTGCCAACCATTCGGCAATTCCATCAAATTGGCAATATCAAAGTCATTCCCCAAAGACCACTTCTGGCACATGGAAGCAGTGAAAGGGTTGATGCAGAAAAAAAAAATATTATTGCAGTTACGCCTGTTTACCGGCAAATTACTGTGTTAATAGCCCGTCTATGGGGTCTGACCACAAGTGCAGTGTCTAGATATAAAGTTCAAGAAACAATAGCAAGATGATTTTCCTGTAAAACGAGCAAAAAGGTAAACAAGAACTGATAGTTTGTATTTAATATAATAGTTGCAGTGTGCGTGCTTTAGAAACGTAACAAATAGCTAGTTTATATCAATTGACACCGGCTCAAAAACCTCCATGTCAACGTGTTGTTTAAGGTTTTACCCTTTGTATGGGCCTTTTGTTCATCACCATACATTGCCATAGAGTCGACGCTAAAGCGATTCCACTGAAATATGCATAAGCTGTGTCCCCCAGCCACAATACATCACACAATATACAGCGAATATCATCATCATACACACAACGGCCTACACCCAAGACTTGCACAGACAGTATAGTGTGTGGCAACCACCCCAATCGCGTTTCAGACATACACATGTTCCCTGATAAAATGATACAAAAAGTAACATTTTTGATTTAGATTAAAACATCATTATACACTACAACCGTTTTTCTCGGGGGTCTGACAACTCGAATGTATCTACAACTGGAGCAAATATACCCATTTCTTTCATGATGCTATACAGTATCAGTCTGTCAACTTAAACGTTACGATAACTCGATTTTTACTTCCTTAAAGTTCGAGTTAACCGGGCTAAACTGTGAGTATCTTTACACGATTTAAAGAGCTATCCATCTCCTAACTCTTCTCTTCTCAATATAATCATTGGGTTTAGGAACATGCTTGCGATAGAAGAGAGAGAGGCAAGACTGAGAGGGAGAGATACATGCGCAGATGCTACCAATAAATGAGAATTTATCAAATATAATTTAATGGACAAGAATGTAATTCGTGTGCATTGAAGTGAATCTTAAGAATGTTACAATGCAGCAGTTTGAGCTAGTGAAATTGAGGTTTGGTGACATGGGATGTGCACATGGAAATGTATGAGCTATATGAATCATGTAGAGCTTTTTACAATTTACAGCTGGACCCTGGATCTGACTGATTATATTATCCACAAGATGTGCTTGAAATATGCACAGTTTGCTTTAACGAGTATTTAATATTTTTTAAATGGAGTGCACAAGGAAGGTGGTCCCATCCTTAAAATGATATTTTATAATTGTCTACATAAGCTCATTGCAGATTTCTCATCTGTGACCATTTGGGTCGTGCTCACAGATTTGACTACATAAACATTCCAGAAAAATACTTGGTAAGTAGTTTGTTAACAATTATGTGCACAACATATCAATAATGATTTTGCTCAACAAGCACCATGTCCTAACCGTGGATACAAAGTCGTGCTAGCTTCACTATTACATGAACTTTCAAACGATGGTCAGTAGTCAGTTTAAATGTAATCATTCCCTATTATATATACAAGACAACGGTTTTCCTTCAGTGGGTCAATAGTCACTATTATAGCCCACCAAACTTCCTCCTTTTGACCCCAATAATTTTCTGTTGCATGTTAAGCAGTTCAACAATAGGCCATTGATGGTCGGTAATGAGTGGAAAGTCCGCAGGCTGGCAATCTTAGAGCTCACTTATTCCATTCAGTACAATACTGAAGTTCAATATATAATATTGCTCGGGTTTATTAGCACGAGCTACTGGAGTTGAGGATCATGTAGTACTTCTTATATGGCATGTTAGTATAAATGAGTGCAAGGGGGTAAGATGAATGGGTGATTATTTATTAGCTGATATGTCAAATACGCAAAAGATGAACATTCACCATTCCATATATTTGTTCACACTACAATAATAGTAATATCTACATACGGCAATGAATTGTAAATATACATTCTACAGGACTGCACAATTGCAAAAATAAAGCAATATTGCACGTCATAGTCAAATCTTGAATGCCAACTTCGATACGTTTGAATACAAGGAAACAGCAAAATACTGTCAGCTACTAAACACTGTCTCTAGACAGTAAAGAAATAAAAAGTGTGAAAGGTTTATGATTGTAGCCTTGAAAAGCCAATTTTGATTTGGAGGAAGGCAGAAGCCCAGTTGGAAACGGACTCAATGAGATAGGTCTGTGTCAAGGAAACCTTGCTTTATTACAGGTGTCACCCCATTATATTGACAATTCAATGTAGGTTAAGTGTTAGTGGGTAGCTTTAGAGGGCATTTATACGATACATGTACAATGCATTATCTTTGTGCATGATTATGTTGTTAATGATGATGTTTAGGAAGAAAATACTTAAGTAGCCTGAAATGGACAGTGTAATGTCATATTTTAGAGTAGACATGCCATCATTTTATGCATCAATGTTTATGATCTCGTGAATACATGTCGTAAACGTTATAGCCAGCACCCAACAAGGTTACGTTTTGGTTAGATTTCTAGGGTTAGTGCTGTTCTGCAAGCTGTTTTTAAATTTATATCTATTTATTTGTTTATTTTAAACTAAAGGGTATGAACTCCATACAAGCTGGGACTGGAAATCGTTCAAGTTTAGAGATTAGTATAAACACCAGGAGTATATTGCACAGATAGTAATATCCATGAAGCGAGCTTCAAGATGGAAAAATGAAAATAAATGTTAATACGTGGGGAAGCCCTAACCATAAATGTCATACTTAGCATCTAGGCATTTTGACCCTGAAAGAACGGTTACTGGATCCCGCAGTGTTAGTCTCATCTATCCCTTGCATATTTAGATACCGGTGCTGGTCCCTTTAAAGTAGCTCCTATTTTATATCCCCTTTCTAAATGTGCTCTAATCAGGGTCAGGGCTTCCCCACGAATTGCACTTGGAGCAAGTCTTGTGAATTTACTGTGACAGTATAATACTTGTCATACATGCCACACATCAGTACCACGTGCATAAGGCGAATTCACCAAAATAAATTAGGTCATTGTATTGAGCAATAACATAGATTAGAAAGCATAGCTTAATCTAGTGGAATATAGGCCTTCAGAGTTGACTAAAGTCTGACTTACGTTTATGTCAGATACGCTTTTTGGAGTGATCCAGCCATAGGCGCCACTGTGTGTGGTGCATTTTTAGTGACAAGATTTAGTTCTTCCCATGGGCAGGCTGGCTTCAGTACTGGGAAGCAAGCTCTCGGGGATGATTGATCTGTTGTTATATAACGAGGGAGCTGATTGGATAAAGGCAACACACATCGGCTTTGTACTATCCTCTTAGTAGGACTGCTGGTTGGTGGGTGGTCAACTTGACATTTAATTTATGCTTTAATATCATAAATGAAAACAAAGACATCATTCTGTTGCATGATCTGTTTTTCACATGTGAACCAACATGTGAACCAAAACAGTAATGCCTCAGACTATCTCATATATTCTGGATTTCTCTTCATTAGATTGAACTCCATTTTGAAACACAATAGTACGTGCGTCGGCATATAATAGAACATGCATTCTAAGATCACAAATCAGAGTTCCCAATTTTCATTCTGGACCTACAACCACATGCCACTTTCACTCTCTGAAACCGTATGATTCAGAAATTGAATTGATGTTTCAATATCAGTTTTAACATCAAATGCACACATGTCATTTTAATACGGCAGATTAAGACCTAGACACGGATATAAAGCTGAAATGAAGGAAAACTTTTAGGCAGTATTTAAATGTTCTTCTACTAAAGCTATTGGGCTTAAGATCAAGATGGCAATAGACCCTCATATTGAGACCACTCGTGGTCTCAATATACAGATTTGATTTTACGGAGGTTCATGATGGTCTATTCTTGAAGGTTTGGAAGAGCAAAAATGGTCTACTTATAATGGTGTAAGCGGATGTAAAACGATGTTCTCCGGGTATGCACTGTATCCCTTCACTGTCTTTAGTGTTGCATTGGTAATTGCATTGTAATAAAACACATTGGACGCCTATTACCCTTTAGGTCAATTTAGGGTTATTTCAATAAGGGACAGTGCTGCTATATTATGTAAATTAGAAACTACAGCCTACAAAACGCGGTTTTATAGACTATGGGTGTATCGCTTTATAGCTCTCCCGGGTATGGGCGTTAAATAGTGTTCAAATTACTACTTGGTGGGTAGTATTTACTAGTCGTTGAGGATTTACAACCATACAGCAACCAATGCAAGAAGGACCCTAATGTAATGCCTACCGTTAATATCCGTTAAATATCCCACCCCCTTCCCATTTAAAAAGGAGACCACCTCTATTACAACACTTGGTATTACTGACAACAACAAAAAACGCCACATTTGACAAACTCTGTTGCTCACTTATGTACTGACTGTTGATAGAATCAGTACTGCACAGCACAAGCAAATCCCAGTTCAATCAGCATTGCATTCATTGGTTTGTTCAAAACTTGTTTGACCTAATTAAGTTAATCCACTGTCTAGGTTTGCTCAAGATGTGGTTTCTTCATACAGTTTTATTGAGGATTTTTTCCTATGTTCTGCACATTGGTGTTCATGCTGTCATTCCTTTAGCCTTTTCATTTAAGGGTTTGCAGTTTTCTAAAAACTAACTGCAAAGCAGCACCCAAAAATACACAAAATTGCACAAACACCGTCCTTTGGCCTCTTATGTATACTAATCTATACATTTCATGGTCGACTTCTTTGTAAATCAAGTACTCAGCCAAGCAAGTAAATCTTTTCTTGATGATATACATACATCACTGAAAGGCCAACATAGAGTCTCACAGTTCTTGGTTCGTAGAACCAAGTACATGGAGGAGTGATGGATTGAAATTCCACCAGAAATATCCCAAGCACATTGACCCCCATTCCATTCCAGAAATAAAGAAATTCTTTCAACTAATGCCCGTCGTAATGATCTTTTGTTACGTTGTTCTTGTTATATAATGGGCAGGACTCATTACATTAGTGAGCATCGACAAAAATGAAGCTATGAAGCCACGCTGTTCTTGCACTGGAATCGTGAGGCGGGGGCCTCTTGATCCATGTTCTCTGTTTTGTAGTATTCATATAAAACTTATCTACTGTGAAATTACACAGATTAAACTACAATGCAGGTTGCGTTGACCAACTGGGCCCAATAGTTCTTGCTTTCAATTTTGTTGGCTGGTGTGCCAGGGTGTGTGTGTGTGTGTGTGTGTGTGTGTGTGTGTGTGTGTGTGTGTGTGTGTGTGTGTGTGTGTGTGTGTGTGTGTGTGTGTGTGTGTGTGTGTGTGTGTGTGTGTGTGTGTGTGTGTGTGTGTGTGTGTGTGTGTGTGTGTGTGTGTGTGGGTGTGTGTGTGTGTGCGTGCGTGTGTGTGCGTGTGTGAGGAGTTTGGGATTGTGATGGTGGTGGGGGCAGTTTCGCAGACTGGGGGCAGAATTTTACACCCTGATTACAGGACGGTGGGTCGTTTTTTAATAACGTGGTGGTGATGGAGATTTCTGTGTGGGTTGTTGCAAGGTTTTGCATACAACTTTGGTGGATATCACAGGGCGGTGTTAAAGTTGTAACATCCACCCTCGTCCCCACTGGATCTGCATCATCATCCGCCTCTGCTCCGCTCAACATAATATAAGTAATTGTAATGAGCAGGCACTCTATTTAATCAGTGGACGGTAAGTTTTCCTGGTCAGAATTTATATCTGCTGTCTATTACATCATTAAGAACACAGGCCATCCTTTCCTTTCAGCGACCCCAATGTCCTCACGTGTAGCGGCGTTCAGCTTGGTCAGCTTATAGAACAGACCGTCCCCTGATTATGACCGTGGTCATATTGCGGATGTCTGAACAACTGCCAAGAATGCTCACTGTACCGTACAAAACTCTGGCATTGACAGTATGGATGTAGCACTTCAGTCACTATCACTTTACAGAAAATGTTGGCCACACTTTCGCAGGTTTTATTTCAATATCCACATGGTGAGCATTGAAAATACGTAGCAGGAGTTGATGTCTGATAGTTGGCATTCATTTCAATATCAATCTTGCTATGTGTAACACAATACACTCGATTAATATACATCTTATAGTAGTGTACAAGGGCATTTTTAAGAGACTGATATACTGGCTAGTGTAAGCTTATATATAGCAAGTTGAAACTTATATAACAAGTTGCTGCAATATTATGCAGTACTATCCAGTATTCACCTTCTTTGATTAGTGGACCAAACTATCACGCGAGCAACAGACGATTACTGAATATTTCATTTCATCTACTTAACCAGCAATGAACAGCGCTTTACTGATTTGCCCTCGGTGCTTATGTCGTGGTTAATATTTTAGTACTGCCATTATTAAACCCTAAAGCACTTGCCATGACTACCAAGCAGCCAATGTTGCAATTGGATGGATTGTCTATTTAGATTCAACTTCCGTTATTAACGAACTGCCTCATCGTAAAAAGTAATAGAAATGCATTAGAAATGTTGTGAGCAGAGTGTATCCCATCTCTTATTTTATAGTACCAACTTGTTTGTTTTTGCTTGCCCTGTCAAACGTAAGCGACAGAGACCATTAATAGTTGGAATATACTTGTAACATTGGCAATATAGTTAACGATTCAACTTTATTCTGCATATATTATGTGACTTATGATCGAACACATGATGACGTCTACTCTCTCAAGGTCACATTGACCGCTCACTATTTGCACATCACTCACCACCTGCCGAAAGCTCCCCACAAATCACACGCCCACAACTCTTCAGTAAACCCCCTCAAGTCTGACACCCTCTACTTTGAGCCATCCACTCAACTTACCGAGTTACTTAGTCATGTGAAATTGGCTCTTACTGCACCACGAGCATATACTATGCCAAGTTGCAGTAATAGTGAAATGGGATTCCAAACACAGCAACTGCATAATTATGAAGGGCTCAGTATGGGGTCCGAAAAGAAATGCCATGTTCCTGTTTCCGTTTTTAGGGTATTGCAAAAAGTTCCAGTGTCACTTTTCAATATTATGTTCTTGCAGATGAAATGTGCATATGTGTCTCGTGTTCATAGATGAGGATTTCTGACGAGTCACTTTTAATGAGAGTGGCTCAAATAACGGCTAAGTCACCGTGTCATTTTTAACACATGTAGGGTCCTATATACGGTTTGTCTAGTGTGGCTGATTGCTTGTTAATGACGTCACGTGCGTCACAAATGAGTCCAAACTTAGCAGCAGTGCATTGTTGACTGGCCACGTGACTACGGATCTTGTCTGCTTTTCACTTCCGCTTCCATTGATGGACTGAATGAAACCTGTGGTTTTATTTAACCATGGTTCGGGACTGAGTAGAGTAAGCAAACCTCTGGGGTGGAAACCTTAGTGGGGGCATGTTTTTCTTGTACATAGGGATCTTTTCAAATTGTTGCTTAAATAAACTTGTGTAGAAAGTAGTGCATTAGTACGGCATTATTCATCTATGTAGGCCTAACCTTTTCAGTAGCCATTGCAATGATTTAATGTAGGTGGTGCTCATTATGAATCATTGGATCTGCAGTGGTCTGAATTAAAAATGATAAGATATATCGTAAAATTCAGTTCGGTGCAAAAAGAAGATACGTTTTTTCTCCATTTTAAGACTTTTAACGGGTATAGGCGCATACGTTAGCTGGATATAGGTTCAAAGTAACCACACTAAATATTGAATCTCATATGCACTGACGGTCTTCAGTGTTCAAGCCAAGTTCCAGTCAGACATTTCTAGAGAGTAATCGTCCACTGCAAAATTCATAGTTTGGTTTCGGTTGAACACTGGAAATACATGACCACTGATAACTAAAGGTGTGGGTCGGGAGGTGGGGCGGTGGCAAAATTCTGTCCTAAAACATTTATGTCACAATGTGAAACTAGCAATAGCCAACAAAATGCGTCAATGGTGTCGACCCCAACTATCTCGAACGTCAGACTCTAGAATAAGATGAAAAGCATAAGCATCAAATGGCCTGAATTCTGTCCAATTAATATTGGCTATCACGCGCGTTTTGCCCCACCCTGTATATATAGTACCACGGCGCCCGTAATTACTGCAGTAAATCACAGTATCGGGCAGAGAGGGCATAGGCGCTCGACTTAATTAACTCATGGCCAGGCTTCTACGAGCCAGTTTTTGGTTAAAAACCAGTGTTATGGTACTGAATGGGTACAAGGTACGCCATAGCAGATCCAGGATTTAGGGAAAGGGTATGGGCAGTGGATTTCATGGGTTTTGTGCTAGCTATTGAAGCTTGGGGAGATAAATACATCACATGAGCAGTGTTTTTTTTTCTTCTTTTGATTTGGGTGGGTTTGGGGGTGGGTTGAGTGGAGGACATTCCCCTTACCCTATTAATGACTGTCACGTGCTCGCATTTAGGAAATGTTACGGACTGCGATGATGTATAATGGTCACTTTTAATAACATTTTATATATATCACAATAGGCGATGATACAGCATGTAGAAATGGTGCAGCTTGTACATGTATGCGATGGTGGCTCCTGTTGTAAGAATATGAGATGGAAAACGTGGGTTAGGAGGAAAACAAAAGAAGCACACATGATGGCAAGTCATATGGGCGTAGGGAAAAGAAAGACAAAATAAGAACAAAAACAAACTTACAAACAAACAACAACAGTGGGTCGTGAGAAAACGGTATAACATGCTGTCTAAAATATATAAGAAGTGTATATATCTTCATCATTCTACATGCCACTATTTTAAAAATGCATGCAGACTATATGTAAAGGGAGAGTGCAATAACAATTAGGCACTAGGTCTAACAAACAGTAGAACCTCCTTTTAAGACCAGACCACCTCTACAAAGAGACCACCGATGTATTGTCCACAATCCCAAGACTTCATAAACAGACATCTCTGTGAACCTCTATACAGAGACCACCTCTGCTGAGACCAGTTGTCAGTCGAGGGGTGGTCTTAGTAGAGAGCACATGGTGAAAAGGGCATTATAGCTGATTTGCATGAGCAAGAGCAATGATTATTTATCTGCTTCATTAATATCCTGTAATTAGTACTCATATCAATGAGATTTCATCTGGCTGGAAATCCTTATTGCATGGGGATAATGGTTATTTGTCTTATTTTCAGGAGAGAGATGGTTACTTTTTATTTATATGAATGGAGATGCTTTATAAATGAATATTGTTTTTACAATGTATTGCCTCTGCAGAGATGGATGCCATTTTCGGGACTTTGCTTGCATGGAATATAAATCTAAACGATAAATCTATGAGTTATGGGTTCATAGAAGAGACAATGTTTATAAGAGAATATTCCACTTGCTTGGATGCAATTTTCATTTGCACAGAGGAAGACATTTTATTCATTATGCAATATGTGACACAGGTTATGTTAGTTTATGGCTTAATGGTTTATACTGTTAAAATATCAGTTTCAAGATCATGTTGCATTGTCAATTAAAGTTCTTCAGAGCTCTATCATTATAATAGACACTGCAGTCGACTGTGTGTCTTCAAACATGCATTTGACATTGTGATCCAGGTGGCAAATCCGTAGAAAAAAGAATAGGAGAATATTTTCTCATTCGCGCTACATTTAGAGTCACAAAAAGAGACTCATGCATGTGTGCATGACTTAATATACTAATACATACCAAGATGATGCTAAATTGTGTAAATATACGCCTACTCATCAAAGCCCAAGTATCTAAACCATGGACATTTACATGGACTTAGCAAAATCTCCTATTTCCCTGATAACATTTGTCATGTCTTGTTGCAAGATTAGAGCTATTGGTCGCACAAGGACAAAGTTAATGGCTAGTAAAGTTCCATTACTGCATCAAATCTAGCATTTGGGAAGCCCTCATTGAACATATTGAGTCCAGTGGAGATGGATGTTATTTACAAATGTGCTTATATAATTGGATGAGGCTAGGCGAATTGGAGCATCTTTTACAGATGATATATGTCATTGCACTTATGTGAGGCAAGGTACTGGCGTGCAAATGGACGGTTATTGCCAAAGCCCAATTAAATTGTTTTTAAAGCAGAATGAATGTCCTTATTAAGACAACCTCGGGGAATAGCATCTAGTAATAGCAGTACAAAGGCAGAGATCCGAGTAGGGCTTCCTCTTTTTTCACCCCGAAAATTTCATTTTTATGTTTTTGTACCATCTCTGCAAGTCTTCGTGTGTACATAATCCATGAAATCGTGTTGGTGCATTCCCCTTAATAGAAATCTGGATCTATCAGTGCTCATAGAAAGTTAGTCATTTTCATAAAGGCGGTCTAAATTTGAGGTTCTAGTCTCTATGCTTTTAACTACAATTTTATCATGATCTGTGTTGCTGGTATGATTCCAAACGGGCTGAATATTATGTTGCATATTCCAAGTAAAGTGTAGCAAAAAAGTTATTTTTGTTAAACACTATTCCAGCACAGCAGAAACTATCATATATGTTTACGTCTACATTGCATTACATTTTCTATGCAACATTTGATAAGTATTATGTTCATGTCACAACACATTTAGCACATCATTCTTCACACAGGCCATTGCCATGGCAATAATTACATTGTGTCACGCCAAGTGACAATTATTAGCCAGCAGGATATAGAAGAAGACCCAAGTGTCACTTACGCCTCTAACTGACGGACAATTGAATAGCAAATTAATGTAACTGTAGCCTACACTTTACGTAACAAGCTTTACGGTTAGGGTTTTGCAAAATTTTGCATTTGCAAACTGCTGTTCTGTGCTTTTAGCCCTGTGAATGTTTTATGTATTGGACACACCATGAAAAAGAATATGCATTTTAAGATGAAGAGAAAGGAGAGAAGAAGGGGAAAGTCTATATATGATATGGACGAGAGAAGCATCTGAGTAGGGCTGTTCCTTCTTCATATGATGAAGCCAGATGCTAGGAAATCACTACTTTATGAAAAGACTACGGTCCGTGGCTAATCTGACCATGCGATATTGACTCGTAGCATACAATTGTATAGATGGGAGGGGGCTGGACTTTATTCAGAATGGTCCTAAGATTTCAAAACACCCTGTAATTTGAGTAAATATCATTAACCTTGTCGGCAGCGCACAGTTATAACACACACTACCTATTGGTAATCATCTAGCATGTTTCAAATACTGAATTTAAAAAAGGTCAATCATCCCAAATAATAAGAAGTATCTACCAACAACACATAGACTGACACCCGGTGCATATTAAACTCCTACTGTAGACAGACAGACATACTACTTTTTAAATGTACAGTACATTTGTAATATGCCAAAACAAGCAGGTGTCCCAGAAGAGAACAGACGACATGTTGAGATTCGGGCTCTTGTGAGTTAAGTACGTATTGATCCACAAGCGTGCAGATACTGTCTCCCTCATCACATGTAAGTAATTGCTGGGATTTGCTTCACCAATACACAATTCAGGCCTCCGTTTATATTTGGTGTGAAATTAGACAAAATGGTTGAGTAGTCTGGGCTATGTTGTTTCATAAAGATGCATTTGCCATTTTGGTGCACATCATTTACTGTTATTTACAGTTATTGATACTGATACAAGGAAAAAAATTGTGACGTGTTAATAAACCAAGAAGCAATGCACGAGGGAGCACACCTGGTGCAGAAATCAAGAGTTAGCTGAGTTACTCATCTATCATTTAGAGGATAGATTATTAAATTACTTAGTGGATATGCAGACGTGTATGTACAGCTTCATAACCACCACGAAAGCACCAAGAGAGGATACAATTGCCTAACAAAAGAATGGATTTCAAGGTTCTAAATCTTGATTAAGTGATCTATCTTAACAGACAGACCATACCAACTAATGGATGCCTGTTGTAATCCCTCAACAGCCTCTGTTCATCGTTGTGAGATGTGATGTTCATTGTCATCTCAACCAATGTATGTATTAAAAAGATCCCTACAACCTCAATAATAGTGATTCCAACTTAAGTTACAATTCCTCGCAACAAAAGCGAAGTGATTCAGATGTTGGGTATCCTCATATATAAAGTTCACCTTCAGTTCACAACTTAATGTAAAAGAAAATGAAAAGTCGATGGTACATTTTGAATTTAGTCCTGTCTACTGGAGAAATAATGCTGCAAGTAAATGAATTCCAAAAGAATGAACACTTTCCGGGATATGTACTAAAACAAAAACGACCAATAACAGAATGCATAGTGTTTGAGTGAGATAGCCATTAAGCCGACAGTTATAGTTGAACGTATAATTACTGTTCAGGCAAACTGAGTGCGGACCCAGTATCCATGATGGCCTAATAACGTGTTGGCTTTCTTGTTTGTTCCTGCCAATGGGTTTGTGTGCAGAGGGAGGCAGTCATCCATAATGCTGTGTTGACATTAGGAGCGATATTATAGCCAGAATGCTGGTTGAGACAGTGCAGACTATTCTTTATAGACATGTACTACACTAGCAGTGGCAGCGGCAACAGCACGTTTCTTGCATTTTTCCAACTGTTTTGGAAGCCACTGTAAAGTGATTGCTGGCCTGTTGTTATCAATGAAGTGAAGAGTTAACGTCTTATTAGAGTGGATAAAAATATTTTTAACAACTGTTGCAGGATGATGAAATAAAGACTAGCATGCTAACCCTAAACCATATGCTAGATTTTGTTTGGTCGTAAGACAATAATTACAAATACGTTGGATGGGATGAGAAGCACTTTTCTACACCATTAGATAAGCAGTTGTTAACTGTGTTTAAAGAAACACAGGAAAGTCGACCAACTTAGCCAAATATAAACCTTCTAAACTAATGAAATCCTAGAACTCCAAATACTCCAACAGACTCTCGGTATTTATATTCAAGTTGGATTTCAAAAGACAGTCACTGATATTTTGAGCTGCAGTCACAGTAAACTAAAGTTTTATTTTTACCCTGCAGAACAAGGCCGGCGCGATAGATGCTCACTGTCAGCAATGACAGGAAGATGGATCGACTAACAGACAGAGTACTGTGTCCACAGGCAAATCTGAAGATCTGGTGGAGAGGAGTTGCAGAGGGTGGGTGGGTGCGTCCCCCTAAGTTCATCTGAAAACCTGGATCTGCCAGTGATCCTAGAAGCGTCCGAAAATATGTGCTCTCTTTTTAAGGAATCTGAAAATGTTCTTTTTTGTGTTTTATAGTGTCGTTTTAAGAATCTGTCAGTCGACTTATGGCAAAAAATGGTTATATCGATGTGAGAATGGTATGTGCCAAAGCTTGCAGAGATTGCAAAAACACCATGAAAAGTACCCGGTATCTTTTGTGGATTATGTGCTTGCCCCTGGATGTTAATGCAAAAATATTGCTCCCATGTATAGAATTCATGTGACACCCCTCCCCCCCACACGCACAGGCATACACACGATGCATCATCATTATCACAAACGTATGCAAATATAAGCCGGCTACTCTCCATGCCAGGAGAATAATGTAAGCGTATACTACACCGTGTAACCACTTACGTTATAATTTATTCACGATAGCCACGCCACGTGACCCTTCATGTCATAATCACATAACTACCGCACATAGTAATCAGTATGTAATTGAAATGAGCGTGGTCACTTCTCCCCACTGACCAATCGGTCCCTTCTGTTGCTTTCAAACTCTTGAGTGAGCGATAATAAGGTCTTACCATTAGAGGGACCCACGAAATAACGTGGCGATCCCCGGGGACTGTGATGGGTCAATAGTTTTGGGTTAGTTGTGTGCCATAGAGTATATATTTAGCAGTAAGCGTTTTGTAGATGAATATAGTTGGTCGTAGATGGTTTAGGTATGTGGATGCAGATATAAGTTGATGAGTATTTACATAGAGGCGGTTTGATTTGATAGCTGTAGTTAATGTTTTTTCTGACCCCACACGATATCACAACGTAAAAAAATGTCACGTACTTGCAGCATATGCTGTAGAAAATGACCATGCCGATACTATCATCAATTCCAGATGGAGGAAAATTGAACAACGAAGAAGCACCGCATTGTGAAGGATAAGAGAGTACAACGGTCAAACCATGGCCAGAAAAGACAAGCAAACAATATAGGGTCAATATATAATTTAGAACATGTGTGTTGTGTTGTTTTGTTTGTTTTATTGTCGTGACATTATGGTATACTTTAATAACATGCATTGTAACAGAACAAGCTAAAAGGTCAGAGTTTATGAAGGTTTAACTGTGTGCACAACCGTATGGAAGCCACGTGGCCTCCCATGTGGAGGACGTGACAAACAACGTGTCTGAGACTAGATAGGTTGGCAAGCAACAAGACTGCAATAACGCTATTTCAAGCTTGTCGTCTGCGCTGAGGGGTGGGGTGGGGGTATTCCAAGTATTCCAGACAGAAATATATTTCCAATATCTGAATTGATAGAGTTGACAATATTGGCCTTGTTGAGCTTAAGAATACACACAGCGGTAGTAGTATTGTAAAGGATACTTCATTTAATATGTAGTATCCTTGCCAATACAAACCCGGCGTACCATACCTCAAACAGATTGAGCTACGCAGACATCACCCGATACTGATGTTTCACACCATTTAGGTGTACAGTTAATCTCACATTCAATAACCCAGGATCCTACTCACGTGACTCATATTGATTGATGAATAATTAAGCTGCAAGGCTGTGGTAAATCAACCAAATTCCACAACTATCACTCACTATATCAGTGTTTTTTGTAGGGCATCGATGAGATAATCCTTATGTCACACTAGAATACTAAAATGTCCTCACTCCAGTACACTTGCATGTTAATCATTTATATGGTATTAATTGCCAAACTGAGCGCACATTTATATATATAAAGCTAAAGTACTGAAACCATGACCAACACCGTTTGTTTTTGTACTATCATGATATCTGCATATCCCTTTAAAAATTAAATTGAAACAAATAATATAAAAGATGTAAGTGCATATACACACGTCTTCATTCTAGTGCAATATAAGTTTGAATATGAAAGGGAAAAGGCAGAAAATTGTGCTACAAAGCAATTACATGGAAGAATTACGTCACTTCCTGACAAACCACATGGGTATGTAACTGAACAAAAAGAGAGCTGTCCCTCATAAGCAAGGCTTTAAAACCTTATTTTCAAGGGATTCTGGGAATTATGGCTTTAGTTGAGCGTTGGCTATTTACATAAGCCATGTACTCAACCCAGGATCAGTATTAAAATATATAGCGCAGGGGTAACACATAATTCAATACTATTTTGAGCTTCCAATGCGGACCAATCGGCAAAGGTGCAAGTTTTAAAACATTAGCTGCGCGTAGTTACTGAATTAATGAATCTACATGTAGTTTACATATTTTAGTTTACTATTAGTTATATTACTTATTTTAACTGTTTGTGTTGCTCTCCGTGATTAATAAGCATAAATTAAGAATATTGAAAGCAAAATGTATTATATTCATGCAATTCAAGCTATTTACAATCACATGATGCATGACACTTTAATGGTGTTGTTTATGCAAACTTAAGATTACAGCAGTGTCCAGTATTTCCTGTAAGGGCCCAGATAAGAGCCTGCATGTCCAACATAGGACGTGGGCAAAATGATGAACAAATTTGCCACTGGAATGGCAAAACATTTTTGCAATTTCCTATCTATTCAGACAGTAGATTTCACAGGCACATGTTTTTTTTTTTATTTAAAGGAGGGGGTTACAATGACAAAATATCATGGGTTTTGTATGCGCAACCGATTATAGGACAAGCCAAAACCCCATGAAAATGAAGTATTTTGGCGGGGAAAAGGTGGATACCCATACGACCATTCTGGATCCGCATATGCTTTAGGATTCAGTGCTTTGCGGTTGATGCCCCAAACAAAACGTAGATTGAACAGAGACTTTATTTCATGTCCAGCTCTAATCAAACAACTAATACTTCATTACATATCCACCAGGTCTCTAATCAAAGGGACAGCGTTCGCAATCATGAATTATCATAGGCAGATCCAGGTTTTTGGGAAAGTGGGGGGCGCACTTAAGGAAAAGGGGGGGGGGGGGTGCACATTGGGATTTCATGAAAAACCCTATGAAAATGAAGTATTTTGGTGGGAAAAGGGATCTGCCTATGATTAATATAGAAAATACATAAGTATCAAGACCCAATATAACAAATATAGTACCAATGAAACGTATGGTCAGTTTATGCACTGCGTTTGTCGCAGGTTAATTCTGACAAATGCATTTACATGGAGATACACATGTTAGCGTGTTGGTGTATGAGCCTACGACATTGACCGAGGGCAGAGACGTGTGGAGGATCCAACTGTGGTCCACATTTACAATCAATCAAGTGCTCTTACTACCTTTCATAAATAATGCTCACGTCCCATCCTTCTCAAGGAGCTACACGTTAGTTACCAGTGCACATGGGAATGTGGGCTAGAAGAATAGAGTGCAATTATAGTCTATTAGTGGCAGTGGCAAAGAATTACAATTTGACTAAGTTTTAATAGTTTGTAATATGTACTTGGATCATAGAGACAGAAATTTGGAAAATAATTGCATGAATTATTTGAGCTTTAGAAATTATAACAGTCTCTAAAAAAGTTAACTAACTCTTGTATTTTTATGGATAATCTTTGAACACGACATAGAGTAATATCACATTTAAATGAGCAGTACTTTTCCTATAGTAGATTCTTATTGCATTTTCAAATTTATGATAATCGGGAAACAAGATACGAGCTTTATTTTGTAAGGATCTGAATGTAAACAATTATTGTATGCGTTTCGACAAATGATAAGTGGGCACTGGAAAGTATAAAAGGCGGTAATACAATGTACATAATCACAATGAATGTTTAGTCTTGTTTTGGTAAGTTGTGTGGTATTCACTTCTCGATCCATTCATTCAACTTGGCTGGTACGTTCAATAACAGGAATAAATTGCAGATCAGCCATTGTAATAGTACTGTGGACAATATAGTAAATGCGGTGAAACCTCCCTATGAATACCACCCGTAGCACTGGCCAGTAGTATCAACAGAGAGGTGGTTCATTTATGGAGGTTCAAGATGGTTTCTTTATGAAGACTTGGCAGAGGGGAAACAATCTTTGTTACAGAGGTAGTCTGTTTTTAAAGATGGTCTTAATCGGAAGTTCTACTGCTTGTAATTAGAACCATTGCAAATGATCTGCTTAAACTGCTCTTGCTTATACCATGTCTGATTAAATTATGCATATCAGTCGAACAACTAGACTATTGAAATTTCAGGGTAGCAACATGGTGAGTATTCATTGATGAGCAATTCTTTGTGTCACATAATGAGTATTTTTCGGATCAGTGAACATATGTCTGTACTTGGCAGCATAACCAGATCCAACAAAATGCTTATTTTGCATGAGGTTTTGGCATGTCAGCAATCGATTGCGCGTAGGAATTCCATGACACCATTTAAGTATGCGCCATAATACTCCCCCCCCCCCCTCAATAAAACAAAAACAAAAAACAACAACAGCAACACACATACACATAAAATGCACCCACAATTTGATCTCTCAGCGGACGCATCCAGAAGACATATCAAATGAAGTGCGCCCTGGATCTGCTATTAAAAAAAAGCAAAAATAGGCCTACAATATGCATTCTTCTTAAAGGCATTGAGTCATGTACAGATTCTCCCCCACTCCATTCCGCTTACTAAAAAAAGATCAATGGCAAAATGTGAAATTAGTTTAAAGTAGGATGATCACGGACAGCTAGTTTCCCATTTATGATGTTAGTAGCCTATTGGTTTTTTTTTAAACAATAGGTATCTTTTATGTGCGTCAACTGCGGTGTATAACCATAGCTATGCCTTTTAATTTACTCAAAGTAGTAGTCGCTACATGCTCACTTATCTTTTAATCACAGGAGCCTTGAAATAACTACCTGGAGGGAAATCCTCACTGACAATTTATGACCATCGCTGACATGCCAAAACCTCATGAAAATTAAGCATTTTGTTGGATCTTTCTATGCTGCCAAGTACAGACATATGTTCAAACGGCTGCAATTATCAACAAAACCCCACACGATCAATGACATAATTTACGCATGCGATACTGTAACCATGCCAAAGCCAATATTCAACGTGATTACATGTCCTTCCAAATAAGCAACAAACCCCCACTATTAGTTCACCCCATCAACAAAATACCCGCACCACCCTTCGAATATACAACTCAAGTATACTGACCCATGACTCACACCCTTTCAAAAAAAAAAGCACACACCCCGAAAAACACAGACCGCAACTCCAAATTCAACAACTCAACCCATAATACTCTAAATTCCAAGCATAAACACCAACCCCACTAAAAGCCTAAATGCAGCACAAGGAGTATACAGAGATAGAAGCTTGTTTGGCAGAAGCGGCAGCCAGCAGCCTACCAGAAGGCAATGCACTGCATCTATCTACACCGGAGGCAGCAGGCGGCGACCACCCTCTCCTATCCCCCTACCCCCCTACCCACCAAGCCCCCCACACCCACCCTCTGCAACAACGAAGCTAACACTCACCCTAGCACGCGATATAGCTCTGTCTGGTGCTACGTTGTAAGCTCCTTATCTATCCATTATAGACACGTCCACATTTGAAGAAGAGAACTATCCAGTTTTGTGGTGGTAGTATTAAGTCTTGTAGTCCTCTACACTGGCTGTTATGATTACTATTTGGGGCTATCACTATATGTATTAGAGGAGGCGGCGGCGGCGGCGGTGGCGGCGCAGGACATATATGGAGCTGAGCAGAGTGAGCAACATGGCGGCGGCGGCGGCAGGGTGACAGCGCCGTGAGTAGTGAGCTGAGTCGACAGTGGCGGTGGTGGTGCCGGCGGCTATGAAATACGCGTTATTTTAGGGGTTTGATTTTTGAATGGTGTAGTTTGGTTTAAGTTGGGTGGCTTTCAACTTTACAGATGACAATGATGATTATGATGACAATGATAGTTGTCGATGGCAATATGTAGCCTACCGACAGTGATGTCGAATGACAAAGACAACACGTATGACAAGGAGGAAGACAATGATGATGACGATGAAGACGATGATGACAACGATGACAACAACAACGATGACAACAACAATGACTATGATGGCAACAAAGATGGTGACAACAAAGTTGACGACGAAGACAATGACAAGAAAGACGACTATGGACATATGACGATGACAAAGAAGACGAGAAGTACGCCAACAATGACAAAGCAAAGAGAGAGAAAACAGAGATGGCAAAGACAAAGGCAATATGGATAAAAAAGGTGTTTGACCAAGGGTGGATGATGATTATTTCGATTATTAAAAACAAAAGTTGCTTTTCCATCAGTGAAATGCTAGCTTGAATCATACAACTGTGTTCAACACCCGGCAAGAAACTGCATGGCCATAGTAGGAGGAAGGGGGGGGGGGTATTGCAAGGTGGCGTATTAAACACATTTATGTAAATTGCATATGCAGGTATTTATCACCTAAGATACTCTCTTATGCATTATATTCTATTTGAAATAACTATTAGATGGAAAGAACCAAATCATAACATAATCCTAAAAGACGGAATATTCATACTCTGTTTCAACCAATAATCACTCGGCTGGAGGTGCCTCCAGTCAGTAATGTTAAAACCTAGTCTTGCAACTACATGTACTTTAAGATTACTAACCCACATGTAACATTTTGCATGTTCATCATGAGCAACATGCCAATAGTCGACAAAGAGGCTCACAAGTGTACAGGTATTTACCATTTGTAAAAAGCATAGTTATAGGGTTGAAGCAGACAAAGAAAGCATTTGAAACAATGCTAGTTTTTGTTGTCTCTTGAGTGCAGATTTTTCTTTTTGCATACCCCAGTTATTTTGAGAAGGTTTATTGAGCCGTTGAATTGTCTCCTCAATTCAGAAAATGTATTAATCAAACGAAAAATATTGCTTTTGAGGCGGCTTTCAAAATAGCCGCTCTGCTCTCTGCTTTATTTGAGGATTCTTCTATTTATAGGGGTTACTACGTAGTTTGAAGAATTTGCTTTAAAATAATGTGTTTGCTTGTTTGGGTAGATTGCAGTCCGGTTTAACGTCAAGCATTACCCTTTTGTTATATATGGGTAGATTTCCTTATAGTAAGGAGTTCATTTTCGAAACCGTTTAATTCAATTAAAATTGGGGTAATGTGGCATTATTTTGAATACATAGTCAATCTCTTCATTGCATTTGTTTCTGATCTTCGCTCAGTATGACTGGTGTAAGTTCAACTTAATACTGAACGCGTATCCATCAGATGGAATTTTAACACATTGTCACAATCAACGTAACTAGAAGTAGTATTCATTACAAGTTACTTAGCTAAAATCAAAGAAAAATCTGTAGCAATCTTCAATTTTATTACTCCGTTTATTTGTCTCAAACCCATCACCACCACCACACAGTCCACACTTGACATCTCCACCTATATTACCGCCACTGATTCTGTCCATAATATCTCCATACCCACCTGTAATCTTCACGTCAATCGGGCACTGTGCAGTTTTTATGAAGGAGGGTAGCCAGTGGACTTATTACTAAATGAGTGCGAAGAGTAGGGAAGTTGGAAGTTGGAAGGTGAAAAGTGCCTACGTTTAGAATGGCTACCACCAGTCACTAGATCCAGAATAACAAGCTACCTTTCTGACAAATAAAAGAATGTTTGAGGTGTGCAGGGAGTGTGTGTGTGTGCGTGCGTGTGTGCGTGTGTGTGTGCTTGTGTGTGTGTGTGTGTGTGTGTGTGTGTGTGTGTGTGTGTGTGTGTGTGTGTGTGTGTGTGTGTGTGTGTGTGTGTGTGTGTGTGTGTGTGTGTGTGTGTGTGTGTGTGTGTTCTATCCACACTTGGACTACAAGCAGCTCCTTCCTGGGAATTCTGGATCTGTCATTGAACAGCCCAACCGATCTCCCAGTCAAACAATACCTCTAATCAGTGAGTGTTCATCAGCTGTCTCTCCTATATCCCCAGATGTGTAGTATAAACCAATCTCCTACATTGGTGTGCATATGTTATCAAAATATTTACTTTTTAAGCAATCCACTATCTTTGACTCAATTAGCAATATGATTCTATGCCAAATGGTTTCCCCCAGACCACATGGAAACGCTCGAGGGATACATTTCCCACCATCTTTTTTACATGTTGAGATTGGGCAAACCTCTTCAATATAGCAGCGGCATGAATGTGCAGAAAAGACATTCCTACACAGAAAGCAGTGACACTTTTTGATCCTCAATCAATCTGCAATTAACTCATCATGTGGGGGAATCTTTTTCAGTTAATGTTGGCCTATGGGTGTCATCATGAAAAGGACAACCATTCTTTGATTTCTTATATATCTAATCAGCATATGTATGTAGATATACGCATGTGGCAGCACACAATGAAAAATGCAGACATTCCAATCTATTCATATATACACCCATGTAATGTATTTACAGCCGTATTTATCATGTCCACCTTGGGAACATGCATCATAGAGGGTAGAAATCGACTAAGATTGATGAATGGCCCTTTTCTCTGCCCCCACCCCCACTTCATTTTTTTAACCTAGTGTATATAAGTAAACTATGAAGGGGAAGAGAAAGAGTGGCCATTCATCATCAATCTCAATTGATTTCTGCCTCTGTGATGCATGTGCCCATGCTAGCCAGCATTAACAATAACCTCAACCCATTAGTAGGGCAGAGGGGCAGGAACATTTAGCCGAACTCTGATAACAAGCATTTCATGATTATTTTTTTAGATGGTCCTGATGGAGAAACCAGCTGGTGCCACCTTGACATCATTTTTTTATATGGTTTTCGAACAGACACCCCAGCTAAAGTGACTCCCCACCAGTGCAGGCAGGATCCACAGTCTCCAACCTGAAGCCGCTGCCGCCGCCGCCACCCCATGTATCCATGCACAGCTCAATCAATAGGACTGCTGTGGTGGTGGCGGCGGCCATGGATCAATATATTCACAGCTCTATTGGCTTGTTGCACTACGCAGTTTACTACATTGGAATGTTGGCACTATTGCGTAACAGCGTCAGTGTGTGTATGTTGCGTGTGTTTGTGTGTGAGTGTGTGAGTGTGAGTGTGGGTGTGTATTAGCCTCGTTCAACCAGGCTCTATATTGCACTTACAACAGGGTCTGATTGATCGAAACTGGTGTGTTTGTGTGTGTACATGGATGTGTGCGTGCGTACGCCTGCGTGTATGCGTAAGTGGGAAGTCATCTACTATATCACTGTGATAAAGCGCAGGAATTTAAATAAATTAAAGGCAGTATAACTTGCAATTGCGACCATTCAGAATGTGGGCATAAGTGGTCTTAGTAGAGAATAAGTCTCCTTTAAGACATTTGAATTGGTCTCTTTTTAACGTTTTGGAATTGAAAAAGGTTTAATAGTTGATGTGGTCTCATTATAGAGGTGGCAACAATTGTGGGTTATGCTGATATATTCGAAAATAAGCATACATCGTAACTTTACTTAAGACATTTACTGATAATTGACAAACATTCGAGATTGATAAATTTGAAGCTATGATAAATACACCGTTGACACACAGCTTTTGTTGTCATACTGTTGTGTATTGGCGACAATTAAAAAAATCTTAAGGCGTCGATCTTGCTCTCTGAGTGCAGTTAGTAAACTTACAACCTGCGCTTTAGCACAGTGTATAAGGCTGCCCACATCACAATTAAAAAGGCTTTATAGCTAGGATGGAGCAATGTTCATTTTTGTATATCTGTATGCAGTTGCCGTTATTCACCGGGGTAAAGCCGTGTAGGTAACTCTGGAGTCACCAAACGGTCTGGCGAATCAAATGTGTTCTGTTGACTATTCTGACTTCTGGTTACAAAAGTTATGGTTTGATAGGTATGCATCAACACTAGGCGCGAGCATATTGAAACACAAGTAAAACTGTTCCATGACTTCGCAAGTCGGGTTTTGAAATTATCATCAAGTAGCCCGTAACTCCCAACTTATTTGGAGTAAATATTGTGAGTTACGGGCTTGATGAAGTCAATTTAAAAAATCTGATTAGTGAAGTCATTGAGGAGCTTCAACTGTGTTCAATGTGTACAGCAAACCTACTTACACCCAGTCTTGTCGACACATACCTATTAAGCCATGAGGTTTATTCTCACAAATTTCAGCAACAAAATTTGATTCGTCAATCTGTTTGGCTGGGTAACTCTAGTGTTTAACGTTTGATATTTTACTTATAAAATTATTTATATTTCATCGTTGAGCATTTCTAAATTACTACCATCAAAAATAACACTGTCGTATGGCACCAATGGTCTAACTGACATATTCATATGTGGTAGCAGTTGTAGTCTACACAGAAATTTGGTACTCTGTTTTACATCTCTGATAAACAGGCTTAAACTGCACATCTCTCAGAACATAAAACAGAGAGAAATGACATTCTTTGGGTGCACTTCTATTAGATATCGTAGTATCATTTGTGCACATAATGCATTGATTGGGGGTAAAAGTAGTATACTAAAAGTAATAGGACACACTTTGTAGGGTCACTTGTTTAACGGACAGTACATTTATGTCCGAAGCAATATCGATCTGTCCATAGTTTCTAGCTATATGTAATCCCTATAAGTAAAAGTGTTCCCAAGGAGTAACCGTTTCTAAAATTAGTCACAATGAGACTTTGCCCTTCACAGACACATTTATTGAACATTACATTACAGCATTTATATGCGTGCACTTGATATGGGTACATATGGTATCTGTTATATCAGATTATTATCTAGAAATCAATATCAGTAGGCCTATGCTCTATCTGCAGTCCATTGCCCTAAGAGGTCTCGATAAATAGCTATGGCGAGAATCGCAATACTAACGTATGTACGGTTTGTTAATATATTTGACTTTAATTAACCTGCACCAAGGCTTTACTTAAAACTTGCACAACTGTACAGCTGTTTGTCTAAAACTAGTTTACATTCATGAATGCTCATTCCCAAAAAGTATCGTAGATCGAAAGAAAATGGGGTTAAAGATAGTGCTACTCTTTAAAACACATTTTTGATGGGGCAGAGTGCTAGTTAACAATGCCTACAGCATTATGGGTCATTCGGTTTCAGTATTCTGGACTGTCTGACAAAAGATCACAACTAGATCTAGATGGAATATTTGAAGTACATTGATAGATAATAGATGAAGACTGACATAGTCTCTTGACATCTTGTACTGTATACTGAGACCTGTATATATCTCTTTAAAGATGACTACACTGCCAAGCGTTCCATTGAACGTCACACCGTTACCCCTTTGTACTACACATGGCAAGGTTTCTTTAATACCGTTGCATTCAGAGTTGTTACTACAACCTCGGTAACCCCCAGTCTGACATGGAACAATGTTGATCCCAGATAGCTTATGACATGCGATTGAACATATGGTATGTATGAAAAGGTACCACATCAGTAAAAAAAACAAAAAAAACAAAACAAAAAAACTGGACCATATGCCAGACAAAAACGACCATAATACCTTCATGACTGTGTCAGCTTCAATTATCGACAATATCCAGTGTCATATCCAGTATTTATCAGTTCTAAGTCATCGGAGCCGCGTTGTTTCGCCTCCATTTGTTTGAAATCATGTGCGAAATGCGTCCAAAATTCAGAAGTTCCAAGGTCTGTCCAAAACAATGCAAATTTAGGCCCGAAGAGGGATTCTCCAGGCTCCCAAGCCTCGGTATCTAGCACTAGTCAAATGCTGGATTTCCAACACATTGCAACTTCCAGACTTTTGTCCCTCCTTGCGTGGGCTGTGCTGGAGAGCGCTGCCGATGACTGCCTGTGTGTCCAGCAGATAGATGACCTAGACCAGGTAGGTGATTGTTTTCATTCACTTCAGCTAGAATTCTTTTAGTTAGAAGTTTAGTCTAGAGGGCAAACAAGGATTTCCAGTCAATTGGGTAAAAAATTAACTGGAGTTCAACAATGACAGGCCCGTTACACAGACTAAAACAGTGATCAGGCCAAACATGAGCTTAATTAAAGAAAAGAAATCTGCAAAAGTGGTCACCAGCCTGAGCTTGTGTGATAGCCCAGCAACAATTAGTTTTAGTCACTTCTATAAATAATACAGTCGGTTTATCTATATTATTTGGACAAACGAACATTTCAGTTGAATGTTGTAGCATTTTGTAGTATAAATCAAAAGCATTGCATTTCATGATAATGCAATAAAACGAGTAATATTAGAGTATAATATAATATCTGATTGATTTGCCTTGTTTATTATCTTTCCAAGATTGGGGTGGACCATTCAGAAATAGTAATAATTGATTTGCCATTATGTAGGTGTAGGAAGACTTCAGGTTGTGCTAACAGTATATATAATATCTTTGCAGGATTTGTCATCAGTTAGATTTAGTCCTGAAGGAGGCAGCCAGGCCCGTATGTTTGTCGCTGGTCTGTATGGGGTAGGTCCATAATACCCATGGTGTATTATGTTAGCCCGTTGTTATTTTATGGGGCTAGCTATTTCTTGCATGTTGGGATATATATGCAAATTGGATGTTGTATCATAAAAAATACGTCATATTTTCACTAGAATTAGTTCTTGAAGATTCGGCTTTCATGTGCAACCAATTCACATCAAATCATCCAATTAGAAGAGCATAGAATCACATAGTGTTACGATAAATTAGACTTACTTATATACACAATCCCATATAATATTCTTCATCATATCAGGTTGTTTCCATTTATGAACTACAATCAGAAACAGAATGGGAAAAGAAAGATGAACCCTTTCTCAATGTCAAAGATCTCCTAGAAGAAGATGAAACTTTGGAATTTCAAGTTCTAGATATCCTGGTACATCATTCATTCTTGGAAACGAGAAGGTAATAATGCATGTTTTACATCTCCAGCAAGTACAATTATTTAATTTTTACAAAAGAATCGAGGACAATAGACCCTGTAAAGTGTTACGAAATCGCCTTACAACCAACATGCATCTCTGTCTATTCTGAATGTGACCGATTGGTGGAGCGAATGTGTTAGTTTTAGATCCACCCCCTCCTGAGCACCTCCTTCGACACAAGATATGTGCGTGCCACTGTTCCAGATTGTATGTCCTCTACCATGTGAGATTCGAGAGCCAGCCGGACTTCTACCTTAACCGTGTGGTGGAAGTGTCCACATTCGAAGACAACCTAGACGTGGCTGATCCTAGCACAGCTAGACTTATTTTTGAGTTCCCTATTCCAATTATTGAGGGTAATGATGCAGCTACACACGCCGGTGGAAGTGTGAGTATAAAACAGAATTATTCACATTTCATGAAGAAAAATGTAATAAAAATTGCTTTGACATTTCGTCTGCTGTTGCCCGACAGTCGACATTTTCATAATTTGGTTTAGAAAATGTAGGCTGTCACAAACCGCTCATCACAAAGCAAGTTTTCATAGTTAAGACACAGTTGTTCTATCAATGATACAGGCGCTCTTGTGGTTGTGGTCGCCGTGAGGTGATATGAAGGACTGGATAATGTAGTGTGCTGTATTGAAGTTCGAGTGTTACAGGCCAATAGTTTGCAAAAATGATCCATTCAACTTGCACTGAAGCTGACAAACATTTCTTTATTTAGCCTATTTTTCATTTGAACTAGAATCACATATTTATTGTTTCTGCTGGTGCTGCTGTTGTTGTTACCATTGCTGCCACTGCTGCCACTATCAACAGCTCCTCTTTTTTGTACAGATACTGTACTGTATCGCAATGAGATTATAACTTTCACTGTAGATGGCATGGGGATACAAGATGTTCCCAGAGGCTGAGCGGGATGACAAACTGGGCTACTTGTTCATCTCCACCGGAGATGGAAATGGACAGCTAGACCCAGACGATGATGCCCAAAACACGTGAGTACTACTTTGTGTGCCAGAAAAAAATCCGCACTGACAATATTGCAGCATTTGAGTTTGTGATAAGTATATTATTGGGCAGAGTTTGAATAACAACAACAACAACAACAACAACAACAACAACAACAACAACAACAACAACAACAACAACAACAACAACAACAACAACAACAACAACAACAACAACAACAACAACAACAACAACAACAACAACAACAACAACAACAACAACAACAACAACAACAACAACAACAGCAACAACAACAACAACAACAACAACAACAACAACAACAACAACAGCAGCAACAACAACAACAACAACAACAACAACAACAACAAAAACAACAACAACAACAACAACAACAACAACAACAACAACAACAACAACAAACACAACAACAACAACAACAACAACAACAACAACAACAACAACAACAACAACAACAACAACAACAACAACAAGCAGCAGCAGCAGCAGCAGCAACAACAACAACAACACATTCCTGTGCTTGTGTAACAGTATAAAATGTTCTATTAAAGTGAAGGTAGAATTGATATATTTGGAAAGGATATGGTCATAAAGGTAAAAAAGATGAAGTAAACCAAAACCATTTGGGATATATGATCCTCTTTGAAAACATCTATATATCTGTCTCTGGTTTCTCTCACGGTGGCTTCACAATTTGAACAGGCAAAACCTCCTTGGTGCACTTTTGCTTATCGATATTGACAACCCAGATGAGGGTGAACAGTACGGCATACCGGACGAGAACCCATTCAAGAATGATCCAGAGCTTGGAAAACCGGAGATCTTTGCATACGGGTTTAGAAATCCTTGGAGGTGTTCCATGGATGGTACGATTACTACATTTATAATTTACAACATTGAATTTCTAATTCGGTGTCATGACTAATAGTCTAGTAAACAAACATCAAATGAAAAGAAATAGGTAGCTTAGATAGATTGGCCAAAAAATTTGGCGAAGGAGGGACAAAAGGTTTACCGAAGTTTGCACGGGGTACCGTTATCAAAATGGCCGCCATCATTTTTCTAACTATCCAAAAACCTACAGGGGCTGCTAACTAAGCAAGCAACTGTTTTTTATATCTAAAAGAGAATGTTTTAGAAGTAATTCTAATTTTTTTTCAGTCTATTTTGTGGCTGTTTCCGCAAGGTTTTGACATACTAGAAGGGGAAAATCCCAAAGAACGGTGAAATATAGTAGATGTACATACAAATAATTCCCCATGCACACATCTCTCATATCCTGTCAATACGTAAATTGTTGGGGATTGAAATACCTCAATGTACTTTTCAGACAATGGTCGTCTGCTGTGTGGAGACTGTGGTCAGTACCTGGTGGAGGAAGTGGACCTGGTCAGTCGCGAACATGCCGGTGCTAACTACGGCTGGAGGATCTACGAGGGATCTGTGTGCCACGATAATGACCCCAGATGTGACACCATACGTGAGTGATGTCGCCTTCAGTGACGATTGTACTTTACAGTAGTGCTCATAGCAAGATGTGCATGTAATTGTGATAATGCAGGTTTGCTAATTGCAGTAGAACCTGTCTATAAAGATCACTCTGTGTCTGGTCTTAAGCTATCTCAAGAGAGAGGTGGTTTGTTACTGGAGGTTCACGTTGGTCTCTTAATGGAAGATGGGAGCTACCAAAATAATCTTACTGCAGAGGTGGTCTTCCGCCTCACTACACAAAGCTCAGATTTAAGCCACGCACGACTCTAGTCGTGTCGTCTTCAGTAGTAGTCGTACTCGTGTAGAATATTTGCAATGCGTTTAAGTTTAGACATCACAGATGGTCTCATTGTTGGTTATTACGTCTGTTTCTGTGTTCTTGTTGTTGAAGACTTTAAAATCTAAAAGTGACTTTGAAGAATGAAATGAAAAGAATGAAAACATATTTTAATGAATTAAATGGAAATCATTCTTCAAAATCACTTTTAAATTTCCAAATTAAAGTCTCCAACAACAACAAAACACAGCTCAGAATAAGACAGAATAACGAACAATGTAGCGGAGTTCTGATACTTAAGATTCCAGCACAGTTGGTTAATGTACGTTTGTGTCATCATCGATGGCAATGATTACCGTTTGGCAACTGTCTTATTAAAACACCTTTGTCAGTCAAGAAGAAATGTGAGTATTTCTACAATTGATGTTATTAATTGCAGCGGCCGAATCACTGGAGTGGCCAATCTATGAGTACAACCACACTGCAGAAGCGCGAGCCTGTGTGATCGGGGGAGTTACATACCATGGAACAGAGGTGCCCAGCATCAAAGACAAATACATCTTTGCTGACTACGTGAGAGGGTAACTACTAAATTTATTGTGCAGGAGCGAGGTGGGTGGCGACCGTGAAGCTCCTCACGAACAATACTAAACCCGTATGGCGGCAGTTAACCTAATTTTAGCTAAATATTATAGGAGTGGCCACACTATTTCGTTGGAAAAATTGTGATATGTTATTTGATTTGGATATGCATGGCCTGTATTCAACTTACGGCGTGATTTAGAGTGTCAAAAAATCGTGTTGTGAGGAAAATGTTGTGTACCCAATGATGCGATTGACTTTTGCTTTATTTGAAAAAAATATATATATATTTTCAAAATAAAAGTTACCGAAATCAGTCGGGGTCAAAATAGATATTCAAACGGTAAAGTTAAGCATCAGCTCATCTTGGTTTTTTAAGTATTGGCATAAATTATCTAAATTAAATAACATGTGATACTCGGATTTGTACCAATAGTTCGTGTTTCAGTAAAAAAAAAATGCGTTTATGAAATTGTTTACATTTTGGTTTAGTTTTGTTTGCGAAGAGGGTAACTGTCGCCACCCGCATCGCTTCTGCGTGTAGTGAAATTGGTCTACTTGGCTGTGACTGTTTGATGCGGTCTTTCGCCTTTTCTTAGTTTTTTTTCTATCTTCTGGGTATCGTGTGAATTTAAGTGTATGAATGCTGATATTCTCAAATGTCTCTTGTGTTCACTTCTTACAGACAAAGAAAATCTATTATGCTGAGGCTTCCTATAGATTTACACATATGACTGGGATGGGTTAAAATACATAGTATGTGCTTGGAATAAAACATCATGGTATTTGTGTAGAACCCTGGAGAGCCTAGAGGAGACTGAATCTGGCTGGCAGCATGAAATTCTGGATATGTGCTCGGACTGCGAGGATTACAACCCCTCGTGGCAGGGTCAGTTTGAGGGAGACATCGTGTCTTTGGAGACAGATACCAATGGTAGGTGTAACTAGTACTGAAACCATTAGGTACAACAAGAGGTTATGCGGGGAACCGAAAGTTATCCTGGTAATTTACATCAAAGTTAGTTCATACTGGCAGATCCAGATTGTTTTTAGAGAGGGGACAGGGCGCATTTAAGGGAACTCGTGTGTTTTGTATGTGTGGTCGATAGTGAACATGCCAAAACAAAATTACTATGGCAATCGAATTTATTGGTGGAAAATGGGCAGGCATGTCTCCTGCACCCTGGATCTGCATGTAGTTCAATAGGACAGTATGATCTAAAGCATAACATTGGATACATACTAGTTGATTATATTTTGGTTTGGCGGTTTGAAGCTCTACACTGTGTAGGGTATGGATGCATACCGACACTCACTATCCTTTATTAGGTTATTTGGTTAGATAGGGGCAAAAGACCTACTTGATGTTTAAAAATTGAATTTGCACAGACGTTTTACATAGCATGGTAGATGGTATAATACACGCCTTTGTAAGTTCAATAAAGATCAGTAGTAATGTAGGATTCATTTAGTTTATTTCGTACACATGCTTCTGTTGGATTCAATACCCTCTCCACACTTGCCCTCTCCCGATACCGGATATTAGCACTGCTCTTCTAGTTTTTGTGACGTCACTTCTGTTGCAGGTGACCTCTACTTCACCTCGATGACATGGAGACAAGATGTCGGTCACGTGTACAAGATCGTGGAACCAAATGCTTAGTTCACTGAGAAAGTGATTACAGCTAAGGCAATAAAATAAAATGCCAATGGGTATAATAATCAAGTTGTTAGTTTATTATTTACTGGTAGTAGGTACTGAATATTATTCAAGATATATAACGGTTAATCATGTTCCTGCCACTATTTTTTTCCAACCACCTTTTGACCCACAACATACATGTATTTTCTCCTCAAACATTTATTCTGAAAATATTAGAATTGGCTACAGGTATACCAAACATAAGAAATGTGTGTCTGTTTTGTCTGAGAAATATGTTCACACTTCCACTCAAAGTGCATGGGGGATTTGTTCTAAAGAAACGTGCATTTAGCCACTTGAGGTATATACGTTACTTTTTTTAGAAGGACAAAACTATTTGGGTAATGCTCTAGGCATTACATAATCTTACATGAATTCACATAATTTAACATAAGTTTACATTTAATTGTGTTTTTATGTATTTTGATAACTGTTAGCATATTTAAGTGTCAAAGGACACAAATGTTGTTTTGGCCTAACAAAAAATGATGAACAACATTGGTGATAAGAACAATTATAGATATATATCTAAAATATAGACTACACCAAATATAATTTCAACATCATTCCTCCTGCCTGCCTTAACTTGACCATGAATTATTGGCCTGTCTCTTCAACGTTCGCCACCTTTTTCCCTCCCGCCCACACCACCTTCCCCACCTGACAAACCACTTGGCATCAGATTTCCCAAGAGGTGGGCTTTTTAGAGTCCTTGTCTAAAGTTGGACCTGCCCCGCACGAAACACAGTTAAAACGAGATGGACAGAAACATGCCGACTGTTCTTAGTTAAATTGTACATTTAATCAAGTAAACCTTGGTTTCGTTTGACACAAAATCTCCTGCTATTCTTATTGTCTCTATATTTTCCCCCTATTTACTAACTATTTTCTGCTACTTCTATTGTACAATGTGTTGTGCAATGATGTTCATATTTAAACCACATGTAGGGAGAATGTTGTCTAGCACACTACTACCCAAATTTAGGTATCTTTAATGGTCGGTTTTAAACTGCTTATTTCATTTATTTTAATCTATCTTTAATTTGCATTACACAGGGTTCGGAGTTTTTAACTGTGAGAAACATTTAAACAACTAGACAATAACCTTCTTGCATACTGCTAGCTAAAGTACGCAAGGGTGATAACTTAGACTGCCTGTCAGAGCCAAATAAAGTAATTTCCGGTGTTTTCAAAAACAGGGCAAAAGTCTCTTTGGAGAGATGCCTCTTGCCCATTAATGACAAACATGCATTTCTTCAGGTCAAGCAACCAAGTGAAGAAACACATAAAAGGGGATATATAGCTGAAGTAGAACCCCTCTTTAGATATCACCCGAAGAACTGGACTCAAATGGTTTATGCATAGAGATTCGCAACGGTCTGACGGATATATGGATGAGGATGATAGGTGGTCTGTTTATATGTTCATGAAGGTTTGGGTCCATAAGAAAGAGGTTTATTATAAAAGTGGTCTCATAAGAGATTGGTTCTGTATAGGTCCTTACATTTAGCTTAAACAAATAATCTTTACTCGTGATGATGGCTGATAAAAGCTGACATCCGTCGACTGCCTAAACGGAGCATCTAAAAGGACTCCAATCGAGAAAAAATCATTGCACCGTGTGTTTTGTGTTCTCAATGGGTGTTGGGTCTGTATGGACCCCAAAGGAAATATTTTTGCATAAGTACTAATATTTAACCAAGTCTAACAGTCTTCAATCCTGATAATGGTAAGGCATAAGGTGGCAACTACTTAAAAGGAAAATAAGAAATACCACATCATTATATATATAAAAACACACATTACAAAAGTCTACCCTCAGGGTTCGTACGGACCCCTCAAGCACTAATAAGGGCCGAACAAGTAACATCCATGTAGGTAAATTCTGTAGAAGTTCTGTCTCTAAATCCTGAACCCATTTAGCACAGCACCATTAAACCTACGAAGTACATGTACCACGATAATTGACGCTCAAGCATAGCTAGAAACCTATTGATAAAAAACTATTATCTTGCAATCAGCACCAGAGTTCGAGTTCTCCTCTCGCCCCTCGATCGGCATTCTTACACTGCGGGGAGTTCACTTGGGTATCACGTCAATTCCGGGCCAATTTCAGACTGAAATTGCTTTGGGCGGACAGCCGTGTGGAGTTGCAGAGGCGGCGGCCAGTGATTTTAACTGTTCTCTCCTTAGTTACAGAGCAACTTATACATATGGGGACGAGTTTATAAGGAGGTGAGATGTGGGGAAATGGGTTGGTAAAAAGAGGGATGTGGGGGGAAAAGGGCAAACAAAAGAGGGGTGTGCGATTCCAAGTAAGTGGGATGTGGGAAAAAGCATTATGTAATCTGGGAGATGTGGGAAAATGGCTAAAAATCTAGGGAAATAAGGTTATAAATTTATGTATGTGGGATTTCCTGACCTCTTAAAACACCCCCGATATGGTGATCAGTGGTGATGGGGATTGTAAATTGTTTGCCTCGAGCCCTATTACGTGGTTGTTATACTAAGGGGTAGTTTTGGACTTCACATCATGATACTTTCTGTTTATAATCCTTCTGACTGCTCAAAGGGTCTGATAATTGCTTTGAAATATCCGTTTGGTCTCCTGACACCCCCAACCCCCGCCAATCTGTTGAGGAAACAGTAAAACCTTCTAGTAGTAGGGTCATTTCTAAGAACAGATAACCTCTGCCATAAGGTCATTTGTCAAATCTGTAGCTTTCTTTTTATAAACAGTCCGTCTGGAACCCTCATAAGAGACCACCTCTTTATTTAAACCGCTGTAAAGTGTCTCCCAGCTAGCTTTTAATAGAGCGTTTCTACTTTGCATCACATGCACATTTGTCCATGGTAAGCAAATTCTGTATGAAGTTATATTTGAACCCCATTAATTAAGCGAATGGAAGACTCAACGGCAGCCATTCTCATTTAGATAATTCAGATCACCATCTGTAAGGTCGTCTGGTTTGGCGTATCTATAATAATGTGACCCTAGAGACAGTGTTCTGACCAGACAGTGACCACTCACTGACCACTCGCTGGACAATAATTGTATGGTCAATGGTCAAAATGTCTCTAGGGTTATATTTACAAACTAATCAATGTAAATACGTGTGATATATGCTTATGTAAATATGGTGTGCTCTATCAAAGGTGATCAAGTCAAACTTAGAATAAAAATTTACCAAGGGACATTTCGTTAAAACGGACACCTAGTAAATAGGGACACTTTTGCACTCTTTCTTTGGATGTAATGTTACATAAATGTTTCACAAATGATGACACCTCGCTCACAGGGACATCATTTTGAGCATTGAAGACACGTAGGGATAATTACTACTGGAATGTAATTGAATGTTTCCAGCTTTGTGGCATTAAATGTTAAATAACATTATTCACAATTGGTTTTAATATGAATTAATAATTCATCTGTGTAAATGATATAAACAAAAGGAAGATTTTCATTTGAATCTTAGATGTAGAAACATTGAAAGGGCAGAGTTGCTATGGATTTCATGTCTGTCAGGTCTGTTAAAAACTGTTTGAAAAGAAAGGGCAATATTTATTATTCAGTATTGACAAAATGGCCATCCCTGGTGAATATAGTAAGGTTTGCAAGGACCGGCGAGGACAAAGTTCTTGGCATAAAAACTAAATGTTGTGCAACTCTCGCTGTGTATAAGTTAGACCTTCTTAAATGCATTTTTTCAGAGTACTAGCCACGGTATTCAGTATATTGATTATAAATGCGGAGTCATAAATTATTGATAGCCATGTACCAGACCCTTTATTCACAGTATGAAGAAAAGTAAAACCTCATAATCACGGACACTGGTGGGAGTAAGAAAATGTACATGTGTCATTATTTCTGTGTTGTCCTAGCTGTCGTCTTATTATTCTTATTCTTCACATTCCTCTTCCTCTTCCACTTCCTCCTTACATAATCTCCATCCTCCATAGGCTATCACTGAGCTGAGGTGTGGCTCAGCTATAGCAGAGCTGTCAGCCCTCACATGATTGTGTAAGGCAATGCTGCTGAGGTAGTGGTGTGGGGTAAAGTGTTCCACTGAGCCATTGTTCTAGGTATGGATGCCTGGTTAAACTCCCCAGTCTCACAAGCTAATGTCACGAGTCTTTGGTCGGTGTTGTTTCATGGTACTGGACTGTTGCTGATCACTATAGATTCACACTACTACTGCTACTTGGTCGTGCAAGATCTTGAACATAACAAACACGTCTGCTTATACGCCTAGGATCTTTTAGTGGTTAAAATTTTAGCTGTTTGAGTATACACTGGCCTGCCTGTCATGAGTTATACTAGTGATCCAACGGGCAACTCTTCTTTTCACATGCTCCAAGCTATCACAGTCTCTCACATAACGTGAATCCTATACAGAAAAAGCCTACATGTACTCCATGTTGGAGCGTACCAAGCCAATGTAGTCGAGGCCTTTGGGCTTTTGAGGGTAGTCTTTCAAGTTCCTCTTGAAGAAGTCTAGTTTGCGGTTAGCCTTTGCACATACTTGTGAGGTGTGCATTTTCGTAGCATCTTATAGCAAATGCATAAAAAGGGGAGCTACAAAATGTGTCCATAATTGTTAGGTGTCCCTATCAGTGAGGTATCCGTGGACCGAGGTTTTACTAAACGTGTGTGAATGACCATAGAGAAACATGTGTGGTGTTGGACGTAATTAAAATAAGTGTACACAACAAGGCCAAATGGTGACAACTTTGTCTAACCCAGGATCTGCCAAATCAAGTGGTGTTGCTTGAAATCAACTGTTGCTGCATGTAACGATGACTTCATTATTTGCCTCTTGCAGACAATGTTGCATAATGTACGCCTCGACAGTTGTTGCATATTTCATAATTCATCCAGCAAGCAGTTCAAATCCCATAAATTTGTAAAGTTTCACCACATCGTCTAGTAGTAGCCTTCTTATCATAACAGTAATTTTAGATCATACGCCAATCCAAATCTATGGTGGCCTGCTTTTTTCATTGGATTTTATTAAAGGCGAGACTGTTGCATAACTGGGTCTCGCCACGAAAACAAAATGAGAAACAAATAACATGACAAAAAACATTGTCCAGTAGCAAACATTTCAGTAATAGTAATTTTGCATCTTACCCCGACCCAAATCTATGGTGGTCAAGTGGGACCGTCTTGCCATATATCCGTTTCGTCTTGATTTTTTTTATGGAGACTGTTGCGGGCTTGTGCAGATCAAAATGTGAGCACAGTAGCTGAACGTCGGCGTGGCTATACATGATTATGTCACTCGTGGTATTGTCATATTATACGAAAAACAACTCACTGCACACAATGCAAACGAGGTTTGTCATAATGCAAACATGTTTTGTTTTATTTTGTATTGTGGAAGAAATACCAAAGAAGGCAGCTCTAGAGTACTTGGAAATACTGATGCGTGTTTTATATATCCTAATAAGATCTCTGTAACAGTTATCAGTTTTACTTTTTGGTTTGCTACTAAATCTAGTAGATCTTATAAATCTTCTATTCAGCATCGAAGTGCCTGGTTTTTTAAAGAAAAACCACTATAAAAATTCTTCTTGATATAACGAAAACTGTTTGCAAAATTTACATGAAAGCAGAAAAATGAACAAAGGATGAATATTCAATCATCATGTTTATTAACAGTCATAACATTTTGTATTCTGTTGCTATTTATACAAGCTATAAAAAACTATTCATAAGAATGTATATGGAATTATATAATATGTTTGATTGTCTATTCTTACCATTGAAGTAAACCAAATCTTCTATTAATTCTATTTAATAGAAGATTTGGTTTACTTCAGTGGTAAGAATAGACAACGAAACATATCATGCGACCAACTACCACTTACCTGATACACAGAATATTAACAATACATATAATTATATACATATTTAAATACACATGTTTTAGACATAAAAAGACGAGTCAAATTGTATATATGAGTATAATCTAATCATTAAAAGACAATATATTGTATATATGAGTATAATCTAGTCATTAAAAGACAATATATATGAGCTATTTAAGTATATATATGAATACAAAATATATATACTAAATGTAAAAATATCTGGGTATATATACGAATACAGATATATGTTAAACATATATATGGAATACAAAACATACCATTAAACACCAATAAATATATGTAACTATATAATATAAATAATTGATATACAAAAGCGTACATATACATTGTATAAAATATGATAAAACAAATACACTATTACTAATATATTAAAGACAATTCATATTGTATATATGAGTATAGTCATTAAAAGACAATATATATGAGTTATATAAGTATATATATGAATACAAAATATATGTACTAAATGTAAAAATATATGGGTATATATACGAATACAAATATATATTAGTTATGTATATGAAAGAAAGATCATACCATTAAATACCAATGAATATATTTAACTATACAAGTTAAATAATATATATACAAAAACATACATATACACTGTACAAAATATGATAAAATAAACACACTATTACTAATATATTAAAGACCATTCATATTGTATATATTAGTATAATGTAGTTATTAAAAGACAATATATTGTATATATGAGTATAATCTAGTGATTAAAATACAATATATATGAGCTATATAAATATAAATATGAATACAAAATATATGCACTAAATGTAAAAATATCTGAGTGTATGTATATATACAAATACAAATATATGTTAGATATGTATAAGGAAGAAAAATCATACCATTTAATACCAATAGATATATTTAACTATATAAGTTAAAAGGTATATATATGAATACAAAATATATGTACTAAATGTAAAAATATCTGGGTATATATACCAATACAAATATATGTTAGACATGTATATGGAAGAAAGATCATACCATTAACACCAATCAATATATTTAACAATACAAGTTAAATAATAGATATACAAAAAAGCGTATGTATACATTGTACAAAATATGATGAAATAAACACACTATTACTAATATATTAAAGACCATTCATATTGTATATATGAGAATAATCTAGTCATTAAAAGACAATATGATATAAATATGAGTATAATCTAGTCATTAAAAGACAATATATAAGAGTTATATAAGTATACATATGAATACAAAATATATGCACTCAATGTAAAAACATCTTGGTATATATACGAATACAAATATATGTTAGATATGTATATGGAAGAAATATCATACCATTAAACACCAATAAATATATTTAACTATATCAGTTAAATAATTGATATACAAAAGCGTATGTGTACATATAAATTGTACAAAATATGATAAAACAAATACGCTATCACTAATATATTAAAGACAATTCATAGTGTATATATGAGTATAATCTAGTCATTAAAAAGACAATATATATGAGCTATATAGGTATATATGGATACAAATATATGTACTAAACTTAAAAATATCCGGGTATATATATACAAATACAAATATATGTTAGGTATGTATATGGAAGAAAAATCATACCATTAAACACAAATAAATATATTTAACTATAAAAGTTAAATAATTGATGCACAAAAGCGTACATGTACATTGTACAAAATATGATAAAACAAATACACTATTACTAATATATTAAAGACAATTCATATTGCATATAAGTGTATAATCTAGTCATTAAAAGACAAGATATTGTATATATGAGTATAATCTAGTCGATAAAAGACAATATATATGAGCTATATAGGTATATATTTGTATCCAAATATATGTACTAAATTTAAAAATATCTTGGTAGATATATACAAATACAAATATATGTTAGATATGTATATGGAAGAAGAATCATACCATTAAACACCAATAAATATATTTAACTATGTAAGTTAAACAATATGTATACAAAAATGTACATGTACATGTACATGTACATTGTACAAAATGTGATAAAAGAAAAAGACTATGATTAATATATTAAAGACCTATGAGTGATATTATAAAAGCAGTGGTTTTTATAATTTGTTTTCAATTTACATTACTATCAATTATTAATACCTTATGACAGATGAAGTTTTTAAAAATTAAATGCCATAAGAATAATTTGCCCAATTTCTATGGTAACAACTTTGAACCTGACAATTACTTAACACATAATTATGAATTGAAAAATAGCACATTATAGTATTGATTAAAGCACTAAGATAATTCTAACATGTTACGGAAGCAAAAATCAAGGAATTCTATGTGATTCAAACACTAATAAAATAAGCTACAGATAAA
>CM032661.1:32826310-32863634 GCA_019095985.1 Streblospio benedicti
TCCCCATCTCTGGTGAACCATATTCCAGTACGTTCCTTCCTCTAGCATCCTCCTGACGACATGCGCCTGGCCGCTCTGCTCATCACTCAGGTGGCTGTTGGGCTCCAGAGACAGCTCCTTCTTGAGGTGCTCAATACAAAACTGGGAGTCGGCCACGTCCACTCCATTGTACGTCATCCACGGAATCTTCCCCTTTGAGGACATGATCATTGTCAGATCTGTCTAAAAAACAATTATGGTATTAGCTCATGTTGTTCGATTCTGATTGGCTGAGAGGTGGAGCGGAAGAATTGATATATTACACTTCTAAGGTTAAGACCTAAAATCATGTATAAACACGAAAGAAAATGTTATCATACGAGTTGGGGTGAAATGTCAGAGTGAAATATCACGGAGTGTGGAGTGTAATAAAAGGAGTGAGCGCAGCGAACAAGTTCTGTTAAAGTCCATCATTCCTTTTTACATTTTTACCTTATTACTGGATAGACATATTAACTATTTGGTAGTATCAATACAGATAAAATAGGCTTTTTTATCCGTGGGGGTCAGACAATATCTCACGGAGTGTGGAGTTTAACACAACGGGTGGTGTAGCAAACAAATTCTGTTACAGTCCATGTCAATACCTGACCATTTTTTTTATAGATTTAATATAAAAGACAAGTGTTGTGTTGACAAAGGCACATTTTATTTCAAGTTTGGCATATCAAAGGGCATGGAGTAAACAAGCATATATATGTTTTATGATAAGTAAATTGAAAGGGAGATACTGAACTCGAGAACTTGAGCTTTAGATATTCAGATGTAAATCAGGCTGTCCACATGTCTCTGAGAAATGGGTATACAAAAAACAAACGTGATAAGATGATTCATGAAAAGATTAATTGTGTATTTTTGTTGTGTGAATTTGATGGAAATATAGTGTACATTTTGAAGCCTGGAAGCAAAGGTACTGAGCAAACATGAATATACTAATATTATTAAATGTGGACCGCCAATTGAAATACAAAGCCACAATTTCATGAAATATTCGTTCATATTACGCCAACTATATAAAGCCACAATTTCATGAAATATTCGTTCATATTACGCCAACTATATAATACTTTAACAACATAATTTTGATACAAATAAATTATTCATGATATTTTGTAGCACATAATTATATCCGATTTAAGTTACCTCATATGGTATATTGTTCATCCTCAGAAACGTTTCTAATTTTACTGGAAGTGGAGAAATACTGGGACAGTCTGGTCCTCTAGGAAACTGATACAACAGGACAGTCCCTGGCGGAACCTGGATCTTTGATCGCTTTCTGAAAATCAAGCATTACGTGTATTGATTAAATTACTCATATGGGAAATATTTGCACTATTGTATATTAATGGGATATAAAGAGTTAACTTCTAATTACAGTAAAACCTCTATTGGCATGGGGACACCTAAAATTATTGACACCACACTATTGGGAACAGCTTTTCATTCTACCAATTCCTATATTTAAACATAATAATCATGATAATAGTGTTGTAGTGTTGTGTGCTTCCGTGGCCGAGTGGATAGGGAGTAGGACTCGTGACCAGAAGGTCATGGGTTCGATTTGCGATCGGGTCTGGTGGTGGGTGTTGAGCAAGCTCATCCAAGAGCAGTTTCATACTGCTCCATGGCACCTACACGTTAATTAGGTACAGATCATTGGGTTGAAAGAGTGAGTGAGTGATCGTGCGGATGGTTATAATATAGCATTGTGCGCTGAATGCAAGCTGCTGCCGATGCAAGCATATGAGAAATGATCAATTGAAGAGCAATAAGTCGGCAATGTCCTGGTGTTACTAAATTGTAAAGTTGTGAGAGCAAGACTTGGATCATGACTATAAACCACCACATTTACATTGACATTTAAATGTAAGCTAATAGGGACATCATAGCAATGTTTACCACGGGCACATGCATCGTAGAGGCTTCAGGGTAGAAACCAACTGAGACTAAATGAGTGGCCATTCTTTCTTTACCCCTTTATGGTTTCTACCCTCTACGATCCATGTGCCCGTGATGCGTACACGTACTGTTTGTTCCCTACTCTCATTGGTGTCCCTAATAATGAAGTTTTATTGTACTTGTTACATACCATGATTAACTTAAAGGGGGGATGAATGTGTCATTAAGATATAATAAGTAGCACATGTTTTCATCGTACATATAATATGTACGATGAAAACATGTGTTACTCTTTGATAGCAAGCACTACACAAAAACGTGATCTCACTGTCACTGACAAATAAAAAGAAATGTCAATACTGCCTGAACTTTCCCAGTTTGTCATATCATATTCATAAAACACTGTGCCTACCATACCGCATCTTTTACTTACCTGTTTGGCTGCTTTTTGGAGATGGCATAAACTGACAATAGCACCAAGCCACCTCCTACTATGTAAGGTAGTCTTTCAGTGGTGAAAATATCCAGAGTGCTTCTTAAATATGCCATCGTGGTTATGCCTTTTCCTGATGAAACACTTTAAATATGCATGTACTGTGTACCTAACTAACTAACATCAATCACAGATACTGAAGTCGTATACCCTTGGTATACCAGTCAGAGACAGTTTAATAATGCTCTTTGTCCCAGTGCCCAATAATGATCAATAATGACAAAGCCACTTGTAAAATAAACGAGCATTCCTTATTACGTATGCAGTAATCTCAAAACGTATTGCTACACAGCATAAATCACATAAAAACTACATGTAAACATGGAAAATAGTGTTCACAGGTAGCATCCTGCTTCAACTACATTAGCTGTGTCTGCTTTGCTGAACATATCAAGAATTGACATTCTTCATCAAAATATTTTTTCTGTTAAGCCTGCAGGTGAAAACACCTTGCTGGGACTAGGCATTAGGAGTGGTTATATATATGGCAGATCCAGGGTGGGCAGGGGCGCAAAGGCGTCCAATCATTGATGCGTCTATGTGGCAAAACCCACAGCGACGTACGGCTCCCGTACGGCTGCCGTACGTCAACTTCGCATTTTACATAAGGTAAAACCCACAGTGAAATTCTGCCGTGCGGCAGATTTCTCGATCGCCTAGGGGGGCAATTGATACGAACGAGCCGTACGGCGTCTTAAGTCGGAATGTATTAAAAATAGTATGAAATTGCAACAAGGCGGTAAAAGCTTGTAAAAGAAATTCTAAAAAATCATATGATACATGAGAACACTTATATGTAAGAATTGTGCCACGCAAGGCTTCATATATTCTTATCTAATAAAAAGAGTAATGCTCATCCCCATTATGGGTCCTATAAATTATATCGGATTTTCAACATGGCGACATACTTTAACGAAATTGTAAAAAATGTCTACATTTTTTTCCAGCTAATGTTATTATAATTTAGATCACTATCATGTAAAAATAAAACCCGTTGCCTTTTTTTCGCTTGGAGGCTGGCTACCTTAATCAATTCAGAACCTAGAGACTATATTTCTCGTATCATATCGAATTTCCATCAGCTCTAAAATTAGTTTTCTTAGCCCAAAAGGTAATCAGTTTGTAGATTTAAAATGAACAATTTCAAAAACATACAAATAATTACAATTGCTGAAGAGAATACAGATTAAATTATAACTAGCAAACTGCGGTGTACATGCAAGTAGTTAGAAGCATACTGAGAACGTTAACACGTCACATAACACTGAATTTTATGACAATACACGTGTTCCCAATGCTCGTGAAATTCATTTTCCACATTCTCTCTCAAGCACATTTCTACCACAATAGACATGGATGAAGACAGGTTGTACAACCCTAAGCTTCCATTTAAGTGATTTAACTATAGCAAGTGGCCCTGGCTAGACTCGAACTCACGACCCCAAAGTTGTAGACCAGAATGATACCGTCATCCCAAGCAGCAAGCTGCCGCCAGTTATGTCTATCGTGGTAGAAATATGCTGGGTAGAAAGATGTAAAAGAGAATGTAGAAAATGAACATATTTTTTTACTTTTACGCTCATGTTTCATGCCGGTTTTCTGAGTATAAAATGCTCCCCGACTACGCTAATTTTTTTTCTCGGTGAAAGTACTTCTTGAATATGCCATCATGGATATGCCTTTTCCAGCTGAAACACTTTAAATATGCTGTGTACCTCAATAATAATCATTAAATACAGGTACTGTTCTTATACTCCTTTGTATCCATGTCTGTCCATGTGCCAAATACTACAAAGCTACCTGTAAATAAATGACCATGCCTTACTACTATTATACATGTAAACATGGAAAATGGTGATCACATGTGATATCCTGCTTCAGTTTAAATACATTTAGCTGTGTCAGTTTTGCTGTATATTTCAAGAATGTATACAGTATTTTTTATCAACATATTATTTCTGTAGTAAATTTGTACATATTTAGATGTGTCTGCTGCAAAGTCTCACTTGTAACAAAACACGGTGGAGGGACTTCAAATCAACCCTAGATCATTGTTTTCTTACCCATACAGCTTTGCTTTTACATAGGCAGATCCAGATTTTTTTAAAGGGGGGGGGCGCACTTAAGGAAAAGGAGGGGGGGCGCACTTAAGGATTTCATCAAAAACACTACGAAAATGAAGTATTTTGGTGGAAAATATGATCTGGATCTGTCTATGTTCCTAATACATGACACGACATGACAACAATAGTGTACAGTGCAACTCACTTATGCACGGAGCACATGACTTGTGTCTATCTACCATGGAACAGTGGGAGATTCCAGATTTCTCAGAAATGGAGGCTGGTGTATAAAATCGAGCTCTGAGCTTAATCAACCCAGAAACTAGGGACTATATCCACGTATGAGATTGTTTCACTTTTCTAATTTTCATCCCATCCAAATCGAGTTTTGTAAGTCAAGAAGTAATCATCCTATAAATTTAAAATGGTGTAGTCTGAAAACGTTTTACACACGCGAAAACAGACTTGAACCGTGTAAAAGTAAAAAATGTGTATAGGTAAACACCCGGGGAAAATTCTTAGCGTTCATAATTATGTGATAATCAACATACGATCTATTACCTGGCTTGTCTTTATTGCACCTGTACGTTAAAGATGCGGTTTTGAAACACTAGATATTAGGTATGGGCATTTCATCAAAATGTAGTATGTACAGAAATGACGTTGTCACTGACTAGATAGATTAACCAATGAACCATGATGTAACTTTGGCTCCAGTACCCCTCCCCACTGGATCAGCCACTGACATGTATGTGCTACGAAAGAGTGTGCTTCCACTGCCAGTCAATTATTAGTATGCTGACCAAGCAACATGTATGGTCAGTTGATTACCTGAATGACTATCATATTGCTGTAGTTTTATTAATCCAGTGATACAATTGATAATCCATTCTACAAATCATATTCATAGACACCTCAATAGCCAACTAGTCCAAGACGTTGTAAACATTACAAAATCGGACAATAGGGAGTCCCAGACCCCTAAATTTGCCACTGATACTAACACATTGCAAACTATTTATACAGCACTAGAACAAATCAGGATTTCTCCATTGATAATAGGTCAGATCATTTTTCCTGTGCTGCCAGACACTGGTCCCAGTCTGGCCAGAACTTTTCCTTTATGCGGTCTACGTAGGCGGACAGGTTACTGCAGTCACCTGATAGAGAAAACAAGTTTGATATCATAGTGTAAGCATGCATCTAGAATATTATAATGTCCACACCCTTTCAAGACCATTAGTATTCACAGCTGACAAAATGACAAATTACAATTCTTTGTGAGATATTGCTGTGTAGTTGAAACTATGGCTAGGTAAACATAATTTCACAGACACTATTATGTTTCATGATGGCATCCAAGATGTCCACCTAACCAGGATTTTCTATTATCTAGAGTGTATGCTTCATCAATTAGCCTCAAGCCAAGTTGCATATTTTTAAAGATGTATACCGGGTACTCATACTGAAAAAGTGCATAAAAATATAGATCCACAGCAAACCGAGTCCTATAAATTTTCTAAATGATTTAAACCAATGCACTTCTGATTGTTTGCTACATTTTGAGATTGTAATATTTCATGAATATAAATGATTTGCACTGAAGCATTTTTCAAGTTTTAACTTTTAGTGCAGTGAAAAATAAAGATAATATATTACCCTTCAGTAAAGCCTCCCCAATTGTTCCTGGAAGTCCATATTTAGGTTGGCAGAGCAAACCAAAAACAGAGCAATCCTCTTCACAAGGCTCATCTCCCATAAGAAATTTCTTGTTTCCTGGAGGCAGTAAAACACAATTTAACACTAAAAGAACATGTGTATTAGTCTTGAAAATAGCTCAATTTGTGTATTGAAAGTTGGATCTATCATTAAACAAATTTCTATGGAATAAAATTCCCCGAATTCATTTAATATATTTTTAATACCTAATATATGAGATAAAGCCCTTAGATCAGCCTCCATCATCTGATCTATCTCATTGGCTGTGTGCCTGCCTGTACCTTGATACCATAAAGCTTTCTCAAACGGTCTGAGGATAAATAGCTTTGTTAGGAATCTAGGGAGAGGGATGAGGTTCATCATAAAGTCATTAGCCGGTCCTCGTCTTCCCCACCTTTGGTGAGCTAATGACCACACTGTTCCTTCTTCGAGCATCCTCCTGACGGCATGCGCCTGGCCGCGCTGCTCATCACTCAGGTGGCTGTTGGGCTCCAGAGACAGCTCCTTCTTGAGGTGCTCAATACAAAACTGGGAGTCGGCCACGTCCACTCCATTGTACGTCATCCACGGGTACTTTCCTTTTGAGGATTTTATCATCGTCAAATCTGTCTACAATTACAAATAACTTACGAGAAGAGTGGTTTAGCATGTAATAAGAAAGTATAACGTAAAAATGCATGTGATACATATACACTGATGTAAAAAAACTATTATAGCATAAACTTATGTGGAAATATTGGTTTCATATCTAAAAGTTATCCCTTACAATGCACAATTACTCGTATACTGTTAATGCAGACAATTATGTACTGATACCAATGTACCAAATTTAAATGCCAAATCACCTTGTAAGGAATGTTATTCATTCTTAGAAATGTTTCTAATTTAAAAACAAATGGTGAAAGACAAGGACATGTTGGCCCCCTTCCAAGCTGATACAGCAGGACTGTCCCATGTGGAACTTGAATCTTTGAGCGCTTTCTGGAAAAGAATGTTAAGGCAATACCTAACAACAGCACAATTCAGCATGTTTAACTTTTTATAGTATAGCAATAGATCCATACAGCGTGTATTACAGGCATTTCAAATACATATATTATGGAGGGAGTCGAATATAGTTTAGGTGAAAATAAGCCAATATGAGGGTGTGACACAGGATACTGGATTGTAGTTTGCATTGAAGGGGTACAGGAGAGGTTATAAATGTTTATTTCAGCCCCTATTAATTTTTGAGTACATGTTATGCTTATATGACTATAGTATACTTTCCCGATAAAATGTATATACTAAATTTATTAGAAATAACAATGACTAGTGTCGATACATACCTCGTCCCATAGCATAGACTATAGACATTACCAACAGCATAGACAGATAGCAACACAACACTGCCGCCTACCAGATAAGCTAATCTTCCACTTGTAAAGATATCTTGAATGTTTATATAATCCATTATTGTTTTCAGTTCTAGATTAGGACACAGACTTTAAAATATGGCGTTTGAAACCAAATGATCATTTTTTAAATACTATTCCAACAGCATCTTCAAGATGGTATTCCCTATAATATTGTCAAAGTTGTGGAACCTTACAGCACTATACTGTTTATCATAGGTACCAAGATGTTTCAACTAACATAGAGTTAGTGCCCGACTGCACACAGTACATATTAAAATTTCAATATGTACTGCGCCCCAGGGATAGATATTTTCTACATATTGTCTCCATACACCCCTGTAATTTTGAGGCGATGTAGAAGTATAATATGTTCTTAATGAAAGAGGGTAGCCTATATATGCTTATTATAAAATGAACGTGAATAATAGGAAGGTGATCCATGGTGCCTATGTTTAGACTGCATTTGTATGTGTTTTTACGAAAAATGTAGCAACAAAGTTTGCAAATTTTCTGTTGTACAGATAATTTATATTTGATAATATCTAAAGCTAACACACAATTGCCATGTATTACAACTAACAAATTATCATCATATTACCGTAGTTTTATTAATCCGGTTATACAATTGATAATCCATTCTAGAAATTATATTCATAAGCACCTCAATAACCAGTTAGTCCAAGACATTGTAAAAACGAAATACGCGGACAAGAGGTAGTCCTGGAACCCGAAATTCACCACTGATACTATCACATTGCAAACTTCTTAAACACGACTACAACAAATCAGGACTTCTCCATTGATAATAGTTCCGATCATTTGTCCTGTGCTGCCAGACACTGGTCCCAGTCTGGCCAGAACTTTTCCTTCATGCGGTCGCAGTAGGCGGACAGGTTACTGCACTCACCTGAGGGAGGAAATAATAATTATAGTGAATGGCATGTGTCTAGAATATTGCTATATCTACGCGACTTAAAACCATTAGTGTTCACTGCTGCGGCAGTGTGCAACCTGTTAGAGGTAAGTTTGCTCAACACTTACCATCAGACCCGACTGGGAATCGAACCCACGACCTTCTGGTCACAAGTTCAACTCCCTATCCATTCGGCCACGGAAGCACACATTTTATTTTCTCGTTTAAGCATGTGGTACCGTTCATTTGTAATGGGAAGCTTTGATCAAGATGACATACTTAATGTCTTGGCTAAACCTTACCTGGAAAATCACCCGTGCATGCTGCTGCTTCTGCAGCTGTTGCTAGTGAATACTCTGATTTTAAAGCTAGAACAGGCCAGGATGACCGAGATTGCATATTTAATAGCAGAGGTCTTAGTTATGAAAGTCATACTGGTGAGAGATAAGTAAATATCAATAGTAGAGTTAATTCTAAGAAATAGTTTAAAACCAACATAACAAATAAGAACAGTAGTCACATGTTTGGAGAGTTTGATGTGAAGCATATCTATAAATTGCCATTCAATATATAAGTTCCGCTATGTATAATATAATGTATCGTTATGATTAGGGCTCTGTAGAACCGAAAAGCTTAAATAAAACATTTTAGAACAAAATTTGACCATATATATATATTTAGCTATTATAATAGCATAGACAGAACAACATAAAATACAAAATAGCAGAGGAATTCATAGGGTTTTGTAAAAGACTTTATATTTCAATTAGAGCTAGAGGCTGTCACTCACAATTGTACTTGCTTTTCATCTTTACATTTGATATATGGTTTACATGAACGGTTTTTGTAATAATAGAACTATTAGATATGAGGTCTTTTGTAAGACTAGCTACATGGTATACTGTAAGGAAATTCCAGAGATAGGCTAGGCTGGTAAAGGTATTTGAAAGGCCGTGGAATCGAACTCACAGTCTCCTGCTAACACTAGACCGGTCGTTGTGTGTGAGACAGGCGCTTCAGTCCACTGAGCTAACCTTTCTTCTGCAATGCCTCTTCAGGCAACTTGATGCCAATGATGCTATTTATAGGCCTAATATGCAGCCTTAATCCTACTAGCCTCAATGTCACTGAATCTCTCTATGCCGAGTACGCTTGCAACCTGACAGGACGTTGCCGTGCCCAGGCCTACTTCTCTTACAGAACAGCCAAAGTTGTAAAATTTTCACTAATTGCTTTCTAACAAATATTTTATTGTATATTTCAAACCATGCTTTATCATTAAATAAGATTATTACCAACTCAACGAAATTCGCTTCTAATTGTTTGCGACTCCTTTTATATTGTTATATTTTAGTAATGTAAATGCTTTGTCATAAAGCAATTTTCCAGTTATAGCTTCTCAGTGCAATGAAAAATAAAAACAACATATTACCCTTCAGTAAAGCCTCCTCAATTGTTCCTGGAAGTGCACATTTAGCTTGGTAGAGGAAACCGAAAACGGTGCTGTCCTCTTCACAAGGCTCATCTCCCATAAGGAATTTCTTGTTTCCTATGGGTATAAAAACTCCATATTAAAACGGAAATAACGGTGTATCAGTCTTGAAAAAAGCTAGACTTGCGTACTGATGGTTGGATGTATCGTGAAAGAAATTTCTATAGAATAAAAGGCCAAAAATTAATTTAATGCATAACATTTTTTTCTAATACCTAATATATGAGATAACGCTCTGACATCAGCCTCCATCATCTGATCTATTTCATCATCTGTGTGCCTGCCTGTACCTTGATACCATATAATTTTCTTAAACCGTCTGGTGAAAAGTAGGTTTGTTAGGAATCTAGGTAGAGGGATGAGGTTCATCATAAAGTCATTAGCCGGTCCTCGTCTTCCCCACCTTTGGTGACCCATCGCAAATAAGGTTCCATCCTCTAGCATCCTCCTGACGGCATGCGCCTGGCCGCGCTGCTCATCACTCAGGTGGCTGTTGGGCTCCAGAGACAGCTCCTTCTTGAGGTGCTCAATACACAACTGGGAGTCGGTCACGTCCACTCCATTGTACGTCATCCACGGCCACTTTCCTTTTGGAGATTTTATCATCGTCAAATCTGTCTACAATTAGGAATAATTTACTCTTCTAATTATCAAACTAATTCCTTTCACAGGATTACGTTTTCACCTGGCTTCGCAGACCTTTTCCTGTTGTCTAAAAATTGTCAACAGTGCTACTGGCGATTGAAACTCTGTGTCAAGTGAGCTGACTTGCAACCATCACTACCAGTGTTGACGCTGTGGAGACATCAGCTAAATATCTCCAAAGCCAGGTAAAGACATGGTTTTGTAAAAGGAATTAATTTGGTAATGTCAAAACCACAACCCACTAGTAGCCTTTTTTCAAGGATACTTTGTTACAGTTTATGTAGAAAATTATGAATATACTCAATTACAATCGGACAATTAATGTGCAGTCCAATGTAAATGTATAGCTATTGTATTATTAGAAATAAATTTAGACACACACAAAACATCAAGATAGTCAAGTATATGTATGAAATCCCTTTGTTAAAATATTATTCATTACAGATATATAATAGGAAATGTTTCCAATTTTAAAAGAAATGGTGAAAATCTAGGTTGCTTTACAAACTGATACAAAAGGACTGGCCGATATGAAACTTGGATTGTTGATGCCCAATCACTCTTGTGCACTGATAGAGTAAACAAATATCAAATTTAATATAGCAAATTTAAGTGCAAAATCACCTTGTAAGGAATGTTATTCATTCTAAGAAATGTTTCAAATTTTAAACAAAATGGTGAAAGACTAGGACACGTTGGTCCCCTTCCAAACTGATACACCAGGACCGTCCCATGTGGAACTTGAATCTTTGAGCGCTTTCTGGAATAGAATGTTAGAACTAACTACACACACCAATTCAGCATGTTTTAATTTCATTTTAAGATATTAGTGCATTAGATCCATACACACAATTCATACACACATATTATTTGAGTTAATTATATGCATAGTTGGGAGCGGGAAGCCAATATGAATATATTTTGCATGTGCATTGAAGAGATAAATGAGAGGTTACAATTGTTTATTGAGTATATGTTACGCTCTTGTGAATAGTATGCCTTCCCAATATAATGTATATACACAATTTACTAAAACTTACAGTAGCTATTATCAATACTTACCTTGTGCTACTTTTACCAATAGCATAGACAGATAGCAACATAACACTACCTCCTATCAGATAAGGTAATCTTGCACTTGTAAAGATATCCTGAATGTTTAAGTAATCCATTATTGTTGTCAGTTGTATAATGCAGATGTGTATATTTTCAAAATACCCTTTAACATGTGGGGATTGAAACTAAATGACCCCTTTTCATATACCATTCAGCTGTGGCTTTATTATCATCATCCCTGATCCTGAATATAGTATCCTAAGTTCACGAAGTTGTGTCTTATCACCGGTACCAAGATGTTTCAACTGCTATAGTTTTTGTGCAAGACCTGCACACAATCCTTCTCAAAATTTACACATATACTACCAGTAGTGTGAAAGAAGTGGCCCAGATTATGCCCGGTGAGCCGGTAAGATGCAGCTACATTGTATATATATAGTGGTGTGCGCAGCTCCGCGTGCGCAGATGACTGCTTCGTAATAGTCAGTATAAGCAGGCTATGACTGATTAAGGCTGCGAGGCTGGATAGGCTAATAATAGTATCAGAGGCGAGAACGTGCATTGCGTAAGATTGATACAGGTGCGAACCGAAGTATGTGTACTGTGTCTCGGGGGATTAGTGTAGTGGTTAGTATGGCCGTCCATGACATATGACTGGTCTGAATCATGAACGGAAGGCCGTGAGTTCGATTCCACGATCTTCCAAAAACACCTTTACATATGGAAGACAAGGACCTGGGTGCTTGGGTGGCTTCACCGGGTAGTATCCCTAGGTAGAAAGTCCCCGGTAAAAGCCACGTTAGGGTAAGGGAAGGGAACTTCCACCCGGGAATTTGAACTTAGAATGAGAAGCAGATTAGTATGTGTGTGGCACGTTCGCTGGTCAGTCAGTGAATTCTAAAGGTTCCCTCTGTCACCGAAAGCTGACTATGGGAAGATACGGGCCCCGGTAGAATTCCTGATTATATTCGGCGGCGGGTAGCTAATAGGTAGCTAATTGAGCCACGATGGGTGAAACTCCCTCCCTCTCTCTCCGATGCCGAATGTAGTAAGATGGCCAGGATAGTGCAAGATGTAGCAGTCGGTACTAAGGCACTCTGAGACTTGTGACGATCAGTGCGTCCCCTGGTCGTTGAGGAGAGTTGGGAGTTGGGCGAGTCTGTGAAAGAAGTGGCCCAGATTACGCCCGGTGAGCCGGTAAGACGCAACTATATATATATAGTGGTGTGCGCAGCTCCGTGTGCCTAGATGACTGCTTCATAATAGTCGGTATAAGCAGGCTATGACTGATTAAGGCTGTGAGGCTGGATAGGCTAATAATAGTATCAGAGGCGGGAACGTGCATGCATTGCGTAAGATTGATACAGGTGCGAACCGAAGTATGTGTACTGTGTCTCGGGGGATTAATGTAGTGGTTAGCACGTCCGCCCATGACATATGACTGGTCTGAATCATGAACGGAAGGCCATGAGTTCGATTCTACCATCTTCCCAAAACACCTTTACATAGCCTTCCCGATTATTTCACACCAGTGACAAGTATTCTGTGGTTTTAAAGAAGTAAATGCTAAAATATATTTCATTGACATTTGGAAAGGTATTTTGCATAGTATTTACTCAATGTATACAGTAAGTATAAAACTCTCCGGCAACTGGAAATTCAAGGGATGAAATCACATGTATAGAGCCATGTGCATTCATATGGTGTCGTCATGCCTTCTGGGTCTTGCCACAACGGGGAAATTGCCCTTTAATATTGTATATAAAGGTAATATACCTGCAGTTATGCCATGATTTTTTAGTTTACACAATAAATCTTAATGTCATGAACCTGTACTTGTGTACTAATTATTACAATCTACTTGTGCAATTAAAGAACAAAAAGATATATTATATTGTGATGTATTTTATACTGTAATATGATTTATGCTCACTATATTCAGAACCAATTGGACATCTGATCATGGACTCATCCTATAACACACAGTCACACGATACAATTATCTCTTTACCCACTAAAATCTAGTGTTCATACAATGGTCAAGTTTGATTCAAAAGTACTGCTTTAAATAATGGTACAATGGTACAATAAAAAAAAGCTTAAACACATGAATATCACACTCATGAAACACATGAATATCCAACGCAGTGCCCAATGGAATTCAATTTCGCTTCTTCCTTAAACACTGGTCCCAGTCTGGCCAGAATGCCTCTTTCATTCTGTCTATATAGGCGGACAGGTTACGACACTCACCTGGAAAAAAAGAATACATTATTTGTTATTGATAAACCTAGGTTAATGGTTGGTGTGAAGTCATGTATTTAACTACACTCACAGATCCAATCTAGGGTCCTGACCACCATGCCACGCAAGCTATTTTCCTTAAAATTTGTGTAATTTATAGCAAATTAACCAAATGGTCCATGGCTTTGAAATTGGTGAACATGGTGTTAAGACATTGTAATACATATCAGAAAAGCCAGTCTACTTATGTAAAATAATAGCCAGTAGTCGACCATACCATCCAGCAATGCCTCGCCAATATTTCCTGGCAGCTCCCACTTCATTATGCAGAGCATGCCAAACACTGAGCAGTCTTCTTCGCATGGTTCATCTCCAAGTAAAAACTTCTTGGAACCTAAAATGGAGAAGGTTTATAGTATAATGTATAAGTACACATATATTATAAAATGCATCTGCTACTCATATAAAAGCATTTGATGATACCTAAGATTTGAGAAAGTGCCTTGAGATCCTTCTCAAGTATCAAGTCAATCTCTGCATTGCTGTGTCTTCCAGTCCCTTGATACCAGGCCCGCTTCAACATCTTCCTAACAACTAGGAGCCTATAGAGAAATCTGGGTATTTTGATAAGTTTAAACATATGTTCATAGGCAGGTCCATCTCTTCCGAACCGCAGATTAAAGCCAACAAATAAGGTTCCTTCTTCAAGCATCCTCCTGACGGCATGCGCCTGGCCGTGCTGTTCATCACTCAGGTGGCTGTTGGGCTCCAGAGACAGCTCCTTCTTGAGGTGCTCAATACAAAACTGGGAGTCGGCCACGTCCACTCCATTGTACGTCATCCATGGCAATAAACCTTTTGAAGACCAGTTCATGGTCAAATCAGTCTGTAAAACAAAATAATGAACAACATAATGTAAAACAAAACAATGAATGATACAAATAAATACGTCGGACCTTTAAAAGTTCACCACAGATTGTCTAAATTCTTTAACAAAACAAAAACAATATGCAGAACCTTCACACGATCGTTTGCCATCAGAATTGAGTAGCTTTGTAAAATAAATTTTGCCAAAAATCATTCTAAGAAACTGAGGGTTGTGAAAATCAACTACTGAGATATGTTTAGCAGTTGTAGAACAACTATTCGTGTTCATGTATCTTTCATACAAATGTTTATAGATCACCTTGTAAGGAATGTTGTTCATTCTAAGAAACGTTTCCAGCTTTATAGGAAACGGTGAGATACTAGGACAACCAAACCCTCTGGGAAACTGGTAAAGCAGGACTGTACCAGGCGGAACTTGGATCTTGGATCGTTTTCTAAAATGAAAAATAATACAGCTGCAGTTTCAATTTCACTTTTACATTTAATGCTTTTTGCTACTTTTACATTGAATTTCTTATGTCTTCATTAAGTTATGTACAGGTTAAATGCATGGTGATCCGGATATATACTCTGAATCAGTTCACCTATATACACAAAAGTATTTCATTTGATTCCACCCCACCCCCAAATAAGCTTTTCCAATCCCTACCAAACAACCTCCAACACATGCAACATCTGGATGATATATATAGCAGAAGAAAATAATGCATGTACTTACCTTGGCCGTGTCTTGCCATACAGATAGATTGTTGATAAAAGTACAGCGCTACCACCTATCAAATAGGGTAGGTTTTCCATAGTGAAAATAGCTTGCATGCTTTCCAAATAATCCATCAACCAAGTCCATGGGTATAAATAAATCTAGTATAATCCCCCCTTTTAAATGATGTAATATCATGTGCAAAACCAAATACTATTGATACCATTTCAGTGATATGATCGAAGTCAACAAACACAAGGTTACCAGTATTACCGCTCAAAGTCGGACCTGGGTTTTATCCATTTTTCTGTGCTGCTAAGTACATTATCACGCGTGACAAACATGTTCAACAGTCTCATAGTCAATTCTACTCGCACTGTTCTACCAAGCAAGTTCCTGCCACTGTATGGACATAGCTGAAGAGACATCTTCCATTTTACTATATCAAGTGGCCCTGGCGGGACTCGAACTCATTACCCCAAGGTTGTGAGACCAGAATGATACCATCATCCCATGAAGCGGGCTGTTAAAAGATTATACGGACGAAACGATGTCTCTGTAACCCCCAGCCTACATACTTGGTCAGTTATCATCTCAACCCAGAGGTCGTGGGTTCGAATCCCACCTGAGTATAGAAATTTTTGGGAGGACTAATGTTCCAGCCGTGTTAAGATCTGTGATTCTATAAATAAGTGTATATTTATTTATTCTCCCCAAGTTTGCTTGTGAATTCAATTCTATTCTCGCTGTTCTGCCAAGCAAGGTTCTGCCACTGTATTGACATAGCTGAAGAGACATCTTCCATTTAACTATATCAAGTGGCCCTGACGAGACTCGAACTCACGTCCCCAGGGTTGTGAGACCAGAATGATACCATCATCCCAGGCAGCGAGCTGTTAAAAGGCTACATGGCCGAACCGTTGTCTCTGTGGACCCCAGTCTACATGGTCTGTTGTCATCTCAACCCGGAGGTCGTGGGTTCGAATCCCACCTATGGACGGAAATTTTGGGAGTTCTATTTTCTTTGCAATTTACTGCTGAAATGATAGACATAGCTTAAGACAGGTTTCACAACCCTAAGCTTCCATTTGCCTATATCAAGTGCCCCTAGCGGGACTCGAATTCACGACCACAAGGTTGTGAGAACAGAAATATACTTGGTATTTAAAGGATGCGTGAGAGAGAAGTTTGAAAATGTATCCACAAGCACTGGGAAACACATATATATCACCCCAAAGCACTGAAATGCGAATAAGACCTTCCCAAAATTTCAACCTCATGTTTGATCTCTGGGTTGAGATGATGACAGTATGTAAGCTGTACTTGATATAGTCAAATGGAAACTTAAGATTGTAAAACCTGTCTTCAGCTATATTTATCATTGGTAGAAATATCCTTGCTAGAATGACGTGTGAAAGAGAGAGAGTGGTTTGAAAATGTATTTTTAAATAGTGTAAAGAACTATACGAAGAAATACTTTATGAAGATTATATATCAATGTTAAATGTACATGAAATAAACTAAGACAGTACTACTGGATATTAATGAACTTACATAGAATTTTGATTATCCGAACATAATTATGAAATACGTGTAGGCCTACTGAAATAAATTATGGAAAGATGGGCAGAATAAAAATACAGTATAGATTATGTAATATCATGTACATTGTTTGTGTTTAGTGCCCAGATCTCAAGTGGCAAATATCGGTCACAAAATAGGTAACATTACTTCATACAATCATCACTGTGTAAAAAAGTGTATATTCTTCCAAATTTACAACAAATCTAAAATTTACAACAAATATCATTGTTCCTGTGATGCAACACACTGGTCCCAGTCTGGCCAGAACCTTTCCTTCATCCGGTCAATGTAGGCAGACAGATTACTGCACTGGCCTGAAGGGAAAGAAAAGAGACGATATCATTTACAAGTATACAATGTAAATCATGTGGCTTGTATTGAATCGGCAAGTTCCAACCATATCATCAAGCATTCCTTCTCTAGCTGTGGCATCTTCATGGTAAATAGTAATACACACGACGATGACGATGCACCTATCTATAATTTACCATTATACTATATTCAAGTTATATTCCCAAATGGCCTTGCATATGGCTTTTCCACAATTAATGAAAATATTGAAGTGATCCATGGCTTTGAAATGGGTGAACATGGTTTTATTAAGACATTTAATTGTAATATATGATGGAGGAAGCCATTCTCAATTTAGGTAAATATCATAGCCAGTGATTTAACCGTACCATCCAGCAATGCCTCGCCAATATTTCCAGGAAACTCCCATTTTATCATGCAGAGAAAACCAAACACAGTGCAGTCTTCTTCACAAGGATCATCTCCAAATAAAAACTTCTTGGAACCTAAAATGTGGAAGCATAATTTCATATCATATAATGACTTTAATTCTACTCTCACTGTCATGCAAAGCAAGCTCCTACCACTGGGAACATATATTGACAGTTGTTCATATAATGAATTTAATGTGTGTTATTTGTAAGGTGGATGGGCAACTATGGTAAAAAAACAGAAAAAGCGTTTACATAGCCATTCTCTTTTCAGGAAACAAAGTTTTTAATTGTAACTGTCATTTCACTTTAATTCATTTGATCATGCAATCAGATAAAGTGGTAGATCTAGAATGTTCTATAATGAGAACGTAAGGCCCCATCCATACACGCTTAAAATGTTTATGTCCAGGAATCATCAGAGACCTGGACAATAACGGCTGGAATTGCTCTATCTGGATCTACCAATGTGATAAACGTTCACTACTGATACCTAATAATTGAGAAAGTGCCTTGAGATCCTTCTCAAGTATCATGTCAATCTCTGCATTGCTGTGTCTTCCAGTCCCTTGATACCAAGCTCGTTTCACCATACGCCTAGCAGCTACGAGCCTAAAGAGAAATCTGGGCATTTTGACTATTTTAAGCATATGCTCATAGGCAGGTCCATCTCTTCCGAACCGCAGATTAAACAGCACAAACACTGTTCCTTCCTCCAGCATCCTCCTGACGGCATGCGCCTGGCCACGCTGCTCATCACTCAGGTGGCTGTTGGGCTCCAGAGACAGCTCCTTCTTGAGGTGCTCAATACACAACTGGGAGTCAGCCACGTCCACTCCATTGTACGTCATCCACGGCAATAAACCTTTTGAAGACCAGGTGACGGTCAAATCAGTCTGTAAAACAAATCAGTAATGAGCAACTTACCTAAAACCTGATCATAAGTAGTCTAAAAGTTATTCAAGAATCATTATAACACATGTGACTACCACACTATCTTTTACTATCAGAATTACGTGGCTCTGTAATAGTTGTATTGTATTAAATACAGACAATCTGAGAAAATGATTGGCTACTGATCAACCACAGATTCGTTTATCATATCCAGAACAACTGTAATGTATTTTTATATGAATGCGTATAAAGCACCTTATACGGAATATTGTTCATTCTGAGAAATGTTTCCAGCTTTATAGGAAATGGTGACAGACTAGGACAACTGGACCCTCTGGGAAACTGGTAAAGCAGGACTGTACCAGGCGGAACTTGGATCTTGGACCGCCTTCTAAAATTGAAAATAAACCACGGGCATTTTCAGCTTGGTTTTAAATTATTTGTTAGTGTTTACCTTGAAATTGCAATAAAGCACTGATTTTTTTCTGACCCATACCAAACATTAACATTTGGATAATATATGAAACATAATACAAATAGTACATGTACTTACTGGGTGCGTGTCTTGCCATACAGATAGATTGAAGATAAAAGTACAGCGCTACCACCTATCAAATAGGGTATGTTTTCGGCATTGACAATAGCTTGCATACTTTTCAAATAATCCATTTTGTAATTCAGGAAGTCCAACCGACTTATTCAGGAAGTATAACTGACGCTATGGCTTTAAAGTCATCTAATATCTTGTACACAACCAAATACTATTAATACCATCTGAGTGCTCTTTGGTGATAAGTCCAATGTCATATTTCCAAGGCTATGTAAGTCAATTTGACTTTCATTTGTTTGTGCTGCGAAGTATCACGGGTAACAAACGTGTTCAGCAGTCCCATAGTCAGTCGTTGCTGCAGTGCTACAGAGAATGCGTGCGATACAGGATTTTTATGGGTTGGTGATTTTTTTCTAAATTCCTTGTGCCTCCATCTCACGGCAGAAACGTGATGGGTATTCTAGCTGCGGAGAACCGTAGATACGGTTGTACCTATATGGGCCTTAATGGATTGTTACGTTGTGCTGGAAGCCTACACCATTGCAAGTGACGTTTGTGTGACTATTGAATATCTTCCTAAAGTATTATAACTTTACGGATTCTTAAGAAAACTATTGGTAACCAGGTCTTAAGGAGGCAGGTTGGGGGTGGGTCACACAAACACACACCCACTTCCTGTGGGGGCAAAGGTGCACTGCAAAACTTCGAGTGTGCACGCTACCTTCCTTAGACACTACTATTTGCCCATTTTTTGTATTAGGGCGGTAGCTTGAGGGAGTCGGGTTTACCAGAAATCGTTTCAAGGTTTTCACACATCGTTTTCGTGCTAGTTTCATTTTAAGGTAGGATAGAAGTCTCGATCAATTAGCTTTATCGAGATATTTGCATATTGCAGTGTAACTAGTGTATAAACTAAAAATATTTATTGCTGGAAAATCTATTATAAAAATGTATGATATATTGATTTCTGTATGACTTTGTATAGACAGTACTTGCGTGTGCTTTTTATACATGTGATCAAAAAGTTATGATGGTCACTAATATCAAAGATGGCCGCATGTAAAGTCTATATTTGGATATACCCTAATTATTGATCATTATTCCTCAAATTGAGGCTGTGTCCTGAATGACCAGCCTACTTCTATAGCGTCCCCGCGAAACTGATTGGTCATTTGGATCTGTTTTACACATACCCAGAAATGCTACATCTCTTTGGACAACAATGCCCTAAGTGCGCTTTGGCTTCATTCCCTGTATGTCAAGCTTTCTTATTTTGCTAAACAAGATGGAGCTTCTTTTTACATGACCTAGCTATCTCAGTCTGCTGTTCAAAACCACATTACCAGTGTTTTTTGTTCATACTTCTTTTCACACAACACTATATTTTACCTTCATTGACAGTTTCGCTAACTCCTGTTGGCATCATCAAAATGTTCTTCCTGCACATGTCATGGAGATCAACTCAGCCGATCCTGACCGAGGACTGAATCGTACACTCTCGAGAGTTGGTGGCCCCCCTCATCTCTGTTCAGACTGCTTGCTAAGTTCGGATATGCACTGATTTTTTGATGGCTCTGGTCTTCCATTCGCTCTCCCTGTCTATCACGCTAGCTCCCTCCCAATCTATTTCATGGTTCTGCTGGTTCACATGGTCTGTGATAGCAAACTTGTGTATTCCCGTTTGAGACTCTTTCTTTGTGGATCTGGTGTATGCTACCTTGGTTAGCTTCCATACCCAGAGTACTAAACCAGTACTGGCAGTAGCTCATGAAATTTGTGCCAAAAAGCAGCCTTACATCTAATATATTCCCCAGTTCACAGCCTTAGAACTTCCCCTCTGCACAGGTCACCTAAGTATCAACACTCTGTCAGCATCTCTGTGTTAACTTATAGGAAATTGTTTGATTGGCCTGTAAGCAATTGGCCTGGCATTGCCACTCCATCTTGGACCTATGTTGTCAGGGTCAGGTTATAGAACTATTCGAACAGAAAAATTATGAAGATTACATTTCAATGTTTTATTATATGAAATAAACTGAGACTGTACAGCTGGATGTTGATAAATCTATACAGAATTATGATATCCGAACAGAATAATGAAATAAGTGTACTCAAGGTTTTTACATAATGAGCAGAATAAAAACATAAGAAGAGATAAGTCATACATTAGAGATTTTTAAGCCCGGTGCCACTGATCTCAACTGGCAAATATCAGCCTCAAAATAGGTAATATTACTTCATATGATCATCTTAACAATGTGCAGCAATTCCATGTATATTCTTCCAAATTCCCTAATAAATATCATTTCTCCTGTGCTGCCAGACACTGGTCCCAGTCTGGCCAGAACTTTTCCTTCATGCGGTCACAGTAAGCGGACAGGTTACTGCACTCACCTGAATGGAGAAATGAAAGTATATCATTCATACCTTGTTACAAGTTGTAAATCATGTACATGTAGCTTTTATTGAACATTGAAAAGCTCCAACTATGAACACTACAATATAACATGATAAGTGATATTTGTTGAGACATACATGAAGTTATGAAAATACCAATTGCCACAATGATAGAATAGTTTGAACGCTTATCTAAGGCACTGGCTTATTTGACGTATTGAACTATTACCTTGCCGCTGATTCAGAGGTGTTTATTCTAGACAATATGGTAGATCTTATAGGTTAACAGAGTAATATCAGTACAGTTTCCCTAAATTTCCAAATGGTGAAATTATTGATAATACCATTGAGAAGAGATTCTGCAATGCTTCCTGGGAGAGTCCATCGAAGCCCGCAAACAAATCCAAATATGCTACAGTCTTCTTCACAGGGTTCATCACCAGTAATGAACTTTTTGGATCCTAAATACAGAACATATCAATTTTAACATGCAATTCCATTTTGTCATATAAATGATACGTTTTTCCCTGCATTTTGAACATATGAGCTGTAAGTCATTTTGTCTCATTTCAAATTATATCTATGTTAATGTTTGCAAATCATTTTCCTTAAATCCAAGCTCAGGTATACACAGTGCATATACTCTAGTATAGCATCATCAAATGGACACAAAACTATCAATACCTAGAATCTGGGACAGTGCTCTCACATCCGCTTCAAACATCCAATCAATCTCAGCATTCGTATGCCTTCCTGTACCCTGATACCATAGTATCTTCACAATGTATGGAATCAAAGAAAGCTTGGCTAAAAATCGAGGAATTCCTAACTCCTTTATAGAAAACTCTCGGATAGGTCCATCTCTAGCCCATCTGATATGTCCTCCTGTAAAGTACGTTCCATCCTCTAGCATCCTCCTGACGGCATGCGCCTGGCCGCGCTGCTCATCACTCAGGTGGCTGTTGGGCTCCAGAGACAGCTCCTTCTTGAGGTGCTCAATACAAAACTGGGAGTCGGCCACGTCCACTCCATTGTACGTCATCCACGGAATCTTCCCTTTTGAGGACATTATCATTGTCAGATCTGTCTTAAATGAAAACACAATGAAGCATTGTTATATACATTTAGGATTGAACATACATTTTTGAGTGTCAGGATTGGGGGTGTATCTGTTCTCATTTCGCACTTCCAGTTTGGCTAATTTACCACGTCCCACTTTAATATTAGCTCTTTCCCCACTAAACCACGTAACCCATTTTTGCAAATTTTCCTCTTGCCACTTAATTCTATGGCTATTTCCCACTTAACACTAAAAGGGCATCGACACTTTCATCTTTGTGTTTATGTATGTCAATGTGTTGTTGTTGTTTTTCAAATATCACGTGGCATTGAACCTTTAGAATAAAAGAAGGATTCAGTAACGTTTGTATATAGCATATGGTTGTTTACCTTGTATGGAATATTGTTCATCCTGAGAAATGTCTCCAGTTTAATTGGCAAAGGAGAAAGGCTGGGACATTTTGATATTCTTGAAAACTGGTACAACAGGACAGTCCCACGTGGCACCTGGATCTTAGATCGCTTTCTAAGGACGAAGAAATAAAATACCATTAATAGTTGACCCTCGAGTTGACCACGACACAGCATCGTTGGGGTTAAAGTGCACCATGGGCCCCAGTATCGAAAGTGATGTTTAATTACACAATTTATTACACAAAACATGCATTGGTATTGGACATGTATTTAATTATAAAGTAATGTGTATGATATCTGTTTTAGGATGGAACTATGCTCTAGTACCTACTTTATTATTTCATATACTTTAAATGCGCTGACATAGTCCTTTGCCACAAAGAAATTTTATATTTTGAAATATTCACAACTAGTTCACAACAGCATAGTACCCTTAGAAGCAAGTGTTCTACTTTGGCTCTCTATCTCCGCTTTAATTTTTAAATCTTAGGATTTATATACAATATGGGTCAATAAAACGTTTATAAGTCTGTTCTGTAGGTCACCTCCTTTAAAGAAAAATGCACTACACGAGATTTGAAACTGCTGTGTAAATATTAAACCCTGATGACAAACAACGAATGCGTCAAATGTTTTGGTGATAAGATTTGCGTCGGCTCCTCATTCATAGCAATGGTTCTTTGCTATAACTCTCGTGAAGTTCTACTATTAGGTTGTATTCCAACGATATTGAATAATATTCAATGTCAAATCTATGATACAACTTACCTTGGTAATCTTTTGATAAACACATAGATAGACAGAATGCCAATACTACCAACTAAGAAATATGGCAGTGCGTTGGTAGCAAGCATTGTGACTTCTGTATCGTACTATAATTCCACAGGCTCCTGTGTAATTAGTATCACTCTTGTTCACCACAAACATTCAGTACAGCATGAGATTTCTGTAATTTGCATCGAAGTTTTACGTTGCATCTTTGACAACGGATCCAATTTCGTCAAGGTCTATTTATGCTGCTGCAGGTGTAAGGGGACTTTTGCCATTTCAACATGTCCATGATGGTGACAATTATGTACTGCGATACCTCTGCGCTTTATCTTTTATTTGCCCATTAGAAATCTTACCAACCTATAAATTGTGATTCCTATGGAGTTTTTTTTTTTTTTGCAGATTCTTATAGTAGGTGGGTCCCAGAACAAACTTACCATGGTTGTAAACTTAACAACCCCGAGCAGGTTTTTTTCAAAATGGCCGCCAATATGGCCACCCACCTGAAAAGTCAGATTGTCATAAAAACAAACCAATCATCATAAAATATTGACTCATACATCATTTTAGCTAGATTCAACGAGCTGAGTTAATCTATGATGACAGAATTCAAGATGGCCGTCACGGTGCCCACTGACCCCAGATACATATGAACTTTGAATTACCTAAAAGAAATCAAGATTAGTTTTAGTTTTCGCTTAGATTTAGTTTTATTTCATCCATAGTAATCGTAGGATATACAATTTAAGTTATGCAAATTATAGATTTTATAAACGGAATCAGAATATCAAGCAATACACATGAATATATACATATCACATTTTAAACAAAGACAATACTCAGTGAGATGATCATATAAAATATGAGATGAGCACATAAAAAAAGAATTTCCATGAAATAGCACGTTTAAATTACGGATGTGGTTGACACATAACAATATACTTGGTGTTTCTTTTGTTGTCGGGTTGCTTGGTGCTTGATTGTTAGCTGGGGTATAGGACTGTGTAATCTTTCTTGTGCTTTTGTTCTGCTCTGGTTGCGGTGTTTGTGCTTCGTGTGCATGTATTTTTTGCCTGTATGTTTAAAGTAGTCTATAACATTTTTGCACATTTTTATTGTAGATACCTTCAATTTACATTAGCGAACATATTAGTGATTACAGTTCACCATAAATCATAATATTCATGACATTTGTTATATATTACTATGTCAAGAATTGATCTTAACATACAAAATATACAAAATAAATAAAAAATAAACATACAAAATAATCCAATGTACATTACCTCCTGTCCATCTTTTCTAATATTGGATACAGCCTAAGGTAAACCATGAAAAAATAGAATCATGGGTAACTACGAATTACGTCTTATACGGTTGTAACCATAACCACAGAGTAACTATTTGAAGATTTTCCTGTAGGGCAAGGACATGTTCCATAACCTGAACTACATCGACACTTTCTGACAGTGCTATAGCGCAAGAAATAGGTAACATGGAACACTCAAATAGTGCACTTTTGGAAGAAATCATGCAACTTTGCTATATAGGGTAGAATTAGCAGCTGAAAATTTTGGTTCGTGGACCCAAGCGATTTTACCCATTTTGGGGGTAAAAAAATAGGAATTTTACCCCATCTTTGTCTTCAAATTGCATTTACGTGGGCAATAGTTCTGCTAATGAGTTGAAATTTGGATTATATTATCTTTGAATTGTCTACTTTTATGTCAAACCAAACTTAGTATGAACTCCAATGATTTTAACCATTTTGGGGGGCCTAAAATTAGAAAATTTACCCCATTTTGTCTTTGAATTGTGTTTACTTGACCACTAGTTTTGCTAATGAGTTGAAATTCGAAATATATTAACTTTACTACATGTGCATGTATTCGATACCAATTTTAGTATGAATCTATTTCAATTTAAGAAAATGTTTAGGTTTCAAAATTATGAATTTTATGAACCAAAATTTCACTTTCATGATGATATCATATATATATTTATAGTAAAATCATCAAGTGTAACGTTATTGCAACCAATGTTTTGTGATAATGTCCATTCTTTGGCAATAGCACTGATATTTATGGCGAATAAAGTATGTTTTTCTTATGGGAGGGTTGCACATTGAAATTGCTATGTTTAATGCCTTGGGTAGATGGTTAGCTGGTAGTGGATGAACATTGATTCTAACAATGCAAATGTTACAACCGAAGGTAGAGCTGACAATGTCATTAAAGGTGGAAATACTTCTCGTTCAGAATGGGCACACCATATTTCTGTAGCTGGACTCTATCATATGATGATAGATGCATATACTGCATATCAAGATACACGTGATACCACAGACTTTCTTTGTTTCGATGAATGGCAATTAAAAATGGAAAGTATGTATCATATTTTTTATTTCTGGAGCAAACATATGGATATGGAAATTATATTTCTTCAGCACTTAAAAAAGCAGAGCGCCAATTTGATTTCACACTTTCTAGGTTGTCTCTAGAACAATTTCTTCTTTGGTTTGTTATTACTGATAACCACAGTTATGCTAGATGGTTTTTATTACTGATAACCGCAGTTATGCTAGATGTCTTACAGTGCATACCCATGGCCTTTTACGCCTTGGATCTAATTACCCTAATATTCATGAAGAATTTATGTCTGATAATTTCTTAACTAGTAAGGCAGGTCGCAAATTTACTCTATTACCTCAGAATCAAATTCATGAGCAATTGAATGGAATGGTCAAAGTTGATGGTGAAGTCAGTGGACTTACACAAACCCAACTGCACTCAGGCAATGGGTGGTCGCTGGCCCTGCAATTGCTTCCCTGGTATCCGAGTTAATATTGATAAATTATTGAATAAGATTCCTCATGAAAATCATCATGAGCAATGTGCATACATGTATATTCAAGCAGGATTTCACAAAGCAACATTGAACTACGTTCATAGTTTCCACCAATTCGGAAATACTTTTAAAGATGAAGCTGAATCCCTGCACAGTATTAGCACAAAGAAAACTGTTTCTGTAGACAGTCTCTCATCCATGAAGGGTCCATACCAGCTCGGTGTAGTACAAGTAAGATCTATGCATTCCAAGCTAAACAGTGCTGACGATTTTTACAACACTCTTTCACGTAATAAACTTTGTTTTTTTAATGAACATCCAAAAGCTGTGATCTCAAAATTGTCACAAGCACTAAGCACATTAAAAGAAGACTCGGCATTGTTTTCTGGGCTGTACATTTCTACACATTCGAGAGGAGCAGACCTTGATTCTTTCTTTGCTCATGAAAATCATGCACAAAGCAGACCTGGATTGCCTTGAGCAGATAGTAACAAGACCGTCAGATTGCCCGATAGTAAATGGTAAGATATTTGATGGTGCTGCATTAATTCATTCTCTTGACCAAAGGATTCCAGTAAAGAAGTGAAAACATTTGAGGATTATGCCAAATAAGCTGTGATTCCAACAGCTTTTCCAACAGCATTAATGTGCTCCAACACGGGTAACAGAACCAGATATGGTAGAATTGGAAAGATTTGTTGTTCTGTAATATATAAGAGAACTTCATTTCTGCGTAATGTAAACGAAACTAGATGACAACTTTTTCAAACAGCAACCGTCCATTGAAAACATTTTACCAACTGAAGCAGGATTATCACAGGATGTAAAAAGAGCAGCATATCAAGCATGGCATGTATGGAGCCAGTTTTTAGTGATTAGACAACATTTCCTCCACCCTCTGAATGGGGCTGGATTAGGGTCAATGGAAATTGCTTCCCACGCTGGAGTGATCTACCAGAGGCAAGCAAAGTTTGCAGAGAACTTGTAAGATGCAAACGTCATCTAGATCAAACGTGTTGAAAGAACACTGCGTCGCTAGAACGACGTTGACTTATTGACAATTAAGATATATACTGAAATAATGTATACTTTACAATCAAGAAATTTATGAATTTGAGGAGAAAACATCAGAATGAATCACAATCAATATATCCAGCAAAAAGATATTTGTGTTGCAATGCAATATTACTGAATAACAAGATGATAATCAATATCAGTTTTAAATCCAATAATTGCGCCGCTTCAGTAGCTGAAGCGAAAGCCTTGTGATCACTTTGTTTCTATGTATCTATGTATTTATGTATGTCTCCGGACAAGCTAGAGCTTTTACCGTTCCACAGATTTCGTTCAAACTTTATACAACTATGAGGTATGAGGCGACACCGAAGTGATTCGATTTTGGGCGCTCTGCCAATTAAATTGTGTATTTTAGAAGGCCATTTATGACATTTTACTTATATTCAATGCACTTAGCCAACAAGAGAAAAATCAATACTCAGCCTAGCAGCAATGTCTAGAGCCAACATGATAGAATCAATATATATACCTGCTGCAAATTAATAAAATCAATACATCAGACTCATGCACCATGCTCATTTGTGGCTGATTACAGTATTGTGTACTTTAAATCAAGATTTCCATAACATTTTCCTCAACTTTTAACAGTTGAACTTGATTAACAGTAAAGTATGCATCGTTTCATTATATATCTTAATTGCCCATATAAATCAACGTTGTTCTAGCGACGCCGTGTTTTTTGAACACTTCTGATCTAGTCAATTTTGCTACTTGGTTGGAATATATTGATTTTTTTCTTGCTGGCGAAGTTCATTGAATATCATTAAAAATGTCATAAATATAATTGGCAGAGCGCCCAAAATCGAATCACTTTGCTGTTGCCTCATACCTCATAGTCGTGTAAAGTTTGAAAGAAATCGGTTGATCAGTACGCCCGCCAGCTTGTCCGGAGACATACATACAAACATTGTTACAAACGAACCAAACACAATGCTTGCTTCAGCAGCTGAGCTGAAGCGATGCTAAAAATGTGCACTAGTAACTAGAAATGCAAAAAGTCAAACCTACATTCTAACATTCCATGCAAAAATCACCGCCAATAACCCACGCTGATTGGTCAATCAGCGTGCTCAATTTTGCGATGGAAAACACGCTCCAAAAAAAAACACGGCGCTAGTCTAAACTCCTCACAATATCTGACGATGCAAGGTGTGTTCCGTGTAGTGGAGAGCAACAGTTTAGACTAACGCCTCCGCACGCTCAAAACAAACGAAATTGACTGGCAATGAGAATGTTATAATATGATTTATTTTAAAATAAAATTGATTTTAGTCATGATAGAATGGTGATTGACCACTCGATTGTCGTGTCAATCGCAAAATTGAGCATGCTCAATTTTGCGATTGACACTCCAATCTCAATTCCTACAGTGTACCACTTATGTGTTTGCAGTGGTCTGTATTACCAATAATCACAACTACCCTTAACAAGTTTATCAATAATTGATTTAAGCATCAACAATATCACTATTATGATACTGTACATAGTAGTGTTTAAGCAATAGTTAAGTTCATGTCGATATCTGAGTGAATGCTCGTAAAGGGCAAAACATTAATGTTTTAAGTGCCATTTTAAAGACAATAGCACTGTTCTCAGTAATGGTGCTAATATATTAGTTACCTTATTTTAGTTTTCTTTTCAATCAAATCTCCTTTTTTCGTCAGATGTATGTAAGCTACTATCAAATATACAACAATTATGAAAAAAATCAATACATTTTGCTAACCAATAAGCATGCTACACTGATTGTTTGGCCAAAATTCGTCATTTTCTAATATTTTTAAATATTTGTTTGGGTGTTTTCTTCACTTTGGTTTAACATTTTTCTTTGAAACTTTGAGCTCAACAGATTATATGAATAGGAAAGCATGTAAGAAAAAATCAGGAAGATAGATTAAGAATTAATGTGTTTTTGTTGAAAAAATGATATTTTTTTGTATATTTTTACCCAAAAAAAATAAAAATATTTTCCTGGGTCCACAAATAAATCTTTTCAATATGTTCTTCAGCATACATATGCAAAATTTGGTGATTTCTTCCAAAAGTGCACACCCCTTTCACTTATTTCTTGCTCTACTAGTTGTACGCCTAGTATTACGTCTAGGTTTACTATATCGCCTTAATGGACGACATCCATATTTAATATGTTTACCATAACGATTCTTACAAGTACACGTATATCCAGTGCCATATTGTATGCAATTTGCTTTTCCATTCAAACAAGTAGGGCTAATAGCACACACATTGATTTCACAGCGTTGTCCAGTAAAGCCAAGTTTACAAGTACAAGTATAACTATTGATCTTATCAGTACAAGTTCCTCCATTTTGACATGGGCTACTAGCACATTCATTAATATTAATTTCGCATTGTAGTCCAGTAAAGCCAGGTTTACAAGTACAAGTATACCTATTGATCTTATCAGTACAACTTCCTCCATTTTGACATGGGCTACTAGCACATTCATTAATATTAATTTCGCACTGTAGTCCAGTAAAGCCAGGTTTACAAGTACAAGTATACCTATTAACCTTATCAGTACAACTTCCTCCATTTTGACATGGTCTACTGGCACATTCATCAATGTTAATTTCGCATTGTTTCCCATCATAGCCTAAAGCACAAGAGCATTTATAATCATTGGTGTCACCTTTGCAAGTGCCTCCGTTTCTGCATGGCAAACTACTGCATTTGTTCAGGTCTGTTTCACACCTCTTACCAGTGTGATCTGGCTCGCATACACAGATAGTACCACTTTCTGTGTCTTCACATACACCACTTGCTGCGCAACTTTTTTCAGTACATTGACCAATGTAAACTGCTAGTTGCATGCCGGATATGAGACCTAAATAAGGGATTTTCTCCTTACATTTTGTGTGGTGCTTCAGAAAGCAATTGTGCCGTCCAAACCCTACAAAGTCTTCTACAAAGACCACAGCCTTACAGCCTCTAGTAGTTTTGCAAAAGTCTTCACACTGCTCTATTGTGTTTGCCTCATGGGTCGCTATGTCGTCTCCAGGAGAGCAGTCATGTCTGTAATAAATCTTCCAAAAGGGACTTGACGAAGGCGAATAGAAAGATAGCATTGTATTTTGCACGCTAGATGCAGATGGTTGACACGATTCTACATACTTGAGGAAACAGTTATCATCATTCAAAAGTCCATCAACATAGACAATGACTTCACAGAGGTCATTCTTGAGGCAAAAGGCTTGGCATGCTTTCAGGCTGGAAACTTTGCTGGTTTTTATGCTGTCGTCAACAGCACACTCATAACCCCTCAAGGTAGTCCAAGGCGAGTCTCCTGAAAGATATTTTATGCCTACTGATTTTGCTCATAAAACTCTTAAATGCAACATTTCATACATTTACCTGATCCATGCATCTAAAAGGCCTTACGTTATTATAAACAATATTATTTTCTCCAAATCAGTCTTACTGTATACTTAAGGAGAGCAGACAAAACACAATATTTACCCTTCAATCCTGCACAATACCAAATACATCCAAATATGATAAATGAAGAGAGTACAAAACACTTTCCCATGTTGGATGTTTAGTATGAACATTTCAGTATATTCTATATCAGTTGATAGAGTTGTATATGAGCTGAAGTCTTATATACAGATAAACATCAAGTCAGCAATAAGCAATGATGACGAAATTACGTGTAATCAAAACTGTTAACACGAATAACAATAGAACATACAACATGCTTTTATAGAGGGTGAAGTAATAAGGGCAATACACAGACGTTCATAACTTGAGTTCATCTTCGCTGATTGAAATATAAAGGCGTAAGTAACCACATTATAAGCACTATGAAGACATTCATTGCAGCAATAAAATACTTTTTGGATAATGCTTTGCCATGGTGCCATTGAATACACACATTTTGTATATACACGATAATTGCAACTGGTTTGTGGGCATGGGAGTTGTCTCATGTTTGACATTTCTTTAAATTGTTGAAATTAGTTAGATTATTGTATTCAAGGTGTAGTATGTATATGAAAATTGAGAATGTGACTTTCTTGATCATGTACCATGTCAATTACTTTTCTATACACCTGGAGATACAACTCACTAATTTTAATGAGATAGTTCTATCATTAGTTTTAAAGTAATTGTGACTCAATAATTGCACGAGGGTTATATGTGAGGCACACCATAAATTGGAAAGAAAAATAATTGTCTGTCACTCCACATTATTTTAATGCCACTGTGAAACAATTTTACTTGGCTTACATAATTGTAGTCAGAATATTTATGAAGCTGTAACATTGTAAAATAAATTTCAATCATATAGACCATCAAAATTGCAATTTTAGGTACTTATCAGCCATTCCATTTAAATTATGTCATTTTATCAGTGTGATATCATATTATCCAGTAACATTTGTCATCATCTGATAAAACAGTAGATCATTGCTAACTCATCAGCTCTATGCAGTGCATACACCATCTGTGTGTTCACTAGTTAGTAAGTTATATTTAAAATACCTCATCTTTTCATCTCTATGTCCTCAACATAACTCCAATAAAACCTCCAAACATGTCCCCAATCCGATGCACTTGCAATAGGTGTCATCTGTCTGCTGTTGACTGCCTTATCTCCACCGCGCGGCTCAGCAGCTCCTGACGCAGCCACTCCCTCCCGCGACCCCCGCCTGGGGTGCCCTCCGGAGGGGTCGGCTTGCAACACAGAAACACATGATAGGGTGAGAAGATCATAGGCAGATGGGGCCCGGTGGCGTGCCCCCTTTCCTCACCAAAATACTTCATTTTCGTAGGGTTTTTGGCATGTCTTCCATTGGTGTGCGTACGAAAGCCATGAAATCCCATACGTGTGCCCCCCTTTCGTAAATCCTGGATCTGCTATTGGTAATCCAGCTAAAGTGAACCTCAGCTAAGCCGTTTTAATATTAATCCCACCAAGCTAAATCTAATATGAAATTGAAAATCCTTTGGTATTATCATAGACTAGGACCTTGGCGAGGGGGTTGCTTGTTCAATACGAGATAGAAAATCCATAAAGGCACAATAAATAAAGTGTACCAGGGCTGGACACGTAGATAGTAAGAAGTACAGTGAAACTTGTCATTTTTATTATGAATTTGATTTGAACGTAGACTTGAGATGTGGAGACTATGTGTCGAGCATGTTGTTTCATTATATTGTCCACCGGGATGTCAAAAATAGATTGCTGTTCTAAAAATAGAAGCCATGTGCTTTTAGTTGATGACGTCAATCTTGTAAAACATTTAGCAAGATTTGCATCATAGAGAAGCTTTTAGAATAGGCCTTCATGTCAGATCATTTAAAGCCCTTGTGATAGAGTAGGCTACATTCTTGTTTTATTTCACATATGACCAATATGATTAAAACAGATATGATTCTCAACATAACCTTTTTGCATTAAAATGGAAATAGAATGTGTCACATGATGGCCGAATAGAGCTGCTTTCTCTCATTTACCATGAAAATATTGTGGAACTTAGCGACATTCATCCTGTCACGTTCGTCACCCAATTCACCTGCTAATCCAGTCCACATTAAAAAAAAATCTAATCGGCTGTTGCACACATAGCAGAGTCATTTAGCACATTGTGTTGACATAGCTGTATCAACTACATAAGGAAGATTATGTTACCATTCAATGCATGTATGCGTGGCGTGGATAGGCAAGTTAATGGAGATTAATTGCACAGGTTACACCTGGACCATGGCAAGGCATAATGTTGCAGACTATCTATAACATTGGCTTGAACAGATCCAGTATTAAAGCTACACCGACAATTAGTATACTATGAAGGAATTCACTTCAAATCGCAACTAAATGTGGAAATATCGACAGGAAATAGTAGGATAAAAAGTGATTACATTAATGAGAAAAATGATGCACAGACTAGTGTCTAGATCACAAATACATTGGCATACATGCATATGAAAATGTGGTTAGAAAACAGTGTTCATCAAGTTTGACAGGGAAATGTGATTGATTATCTTCGTGATTATGTTTGAATATTCTGGTATGATGTGAATTCACTACCACATAGTTTGAATATTCAGAATATAACATTAGCATTCAGAATATGGATAACATTAAAAATTACACTGCTAATGATTGCAGTGTGTACTTCACTATAGTTATACACCAGACTACAAGACCGTTTACAACTACTAGTTTGCAATTCAAGATTGAATAGTGTTTTGTCATATCTACAATACAACTTACCTTGGTAATCTTTTGGCAAACACGTACAAAAAGTCAGTATGCCAATACTACCACTTAAGAAATATGGCAGTGTGTAGGTATAAAGCATTGTGACTTCTGTATCATACTCTAATGTCACTGGCTCCTGTAAGTAGTGTCACTCCTTGTTCACCACAAACATTCAATACAGCATCAGTTGGCACGTAATTCAAAGAATCAAATTTATACCCAGGTTACCTCTATGTAGATCTTGCTGAACGCCAATACATAACAATGTCATTTTATTGAAGTCTCCCTTTCAAATTAATCCTACAGAATCCTCTCTGTATGGCTTCATAAATTGATGGTATAGTTTGTGCCCTGTCACAGACAATGCTGACAGACAATACTTTGGGACTATAGTGAGCATAGCCATTCATTAAAGCTACACTATATAAATAATCTACATAATGCCAACACAATAGAACTCATTAGGTTTGATCATGTCTCAATGGAAAAGTGAGCTGTAATATGTTGCAGGTTAAATAGGGGGCATTATATGAGACAAATAATCTTTTGTGGTAATGGTAGGTGTTGGTTTAGAAATACACCCACATACTTGGGGAAAACGTTTCAACAATTCTGAGAGGGATACCATTTATCATGACCTGGTGTAAATTGTAAAGTAGTGAGAGCAAGACTTGGATCAGGACTATAAATCACCAGATTTACATTTATATCCAAGAGAAGTATGAACAAATTGGAGTGGTGGTGGTGTGGGGGGGGGGCGCTGAAAAAGTGCTCTTGAATTTGAAGGGTGGCTGACAGGCTTAAAATTTTGAGTTGCACTCATAGTGGGGGTAAAAAAAACTGGTATATTTAGTAATTTCATGAATGGCCTGAACAAATTTAGTTGGGGGCGGTGGTTTGGGGGGGGGGGTGTAAACCCATACCATAATGGTTTAAAATTCTCATGCCCATCTCCCCTTGTGCATAATAAATGGTAGCGCCATAAGTGGAGAAAAGTGGAGCGGGGGGGGGGGGGGGGCAGGCAGGCAGGCATAGATATTCACTTCTGCTGACGACACTGACTTTATAAGATTAAACACGTTGATGTAAACATGTCTAAGTATTACCATTACATTATTACATTATTATGGGCCTTGGCCGTGTGTTCAAATACTAATTATCCAAGCTGAAAGTAAGATACAATGCTCAATTTGTGAGATTTTGCCCATTTATACCTTACGAAATACGCAGATTGTATGTATATGTGCAACACTGCATATACACAGCTCCCAACCAGTGCAAAAGAGAGAATAAATTGTACACTCACTCACCCACTCACAAAAATCCTGCACAAGGTGAACACTTGGCAGCATTCTTGTTTTCGCTAACATATGACCAAGATATTAAACTAAAATATACATGATTCTCATCATAGTCTTTATGGAATAAAAGGATTTAACAATAGACACGTGTTGGACAAATAAAGTTGGTTTCTCTCCTTTTCCATGAAGATTTTGTTCATGAAAGCAAATAAAGAGCATATTTTTGGATACAGGGAATTGTAAAAAATGCAGTTGTAATGTTGAATTATATGGTTATGATCAGTGTTACAGGATGAAACATGACATTACATGGCACGAGATTTCGTGTTCATCGATGTTGTTACTAGCTTATTGGTGTTCATTTGTTACGTTGATTTTTAATAGCATAGTTATTTGACATACTCATCCTTAAGGAGATACAATAGATAGTGAATTTCAAAGTAATCGTTTCTTGTACCAATTGGTGAAGTAAAAAGCTGTCCTGTGTAAATAAGCCTAAGCGAATGAATGTGCATTCAACTACTACTATTCAAGGGTCAACTTCTGCAAACTGTTTTGTTTTCTGGAAACGAATACTAATCAAAAGCACCACGTTGTTACCACAACGCAACTGTTAACTACTTAGTTATTACTTTATTATTGTAAAAATTAATAAAAGCTTTTACTGGTTAACAAGTGCTAATAATACCTGGATTAATCATGCAAAATTGTGAAATTTATGAATAAATTTGGTGAAGTAAATAACGAAGGTGATATTCTTCAGTTCCTAATTGCACAGAAAATTTGCGCACTCGTCTTTTTTATACATTTGAGACACAAAAGTCCATGGGTACTTCCGGTATATGTTATAAGCCCATTTAAAATCGCATTTAATGCTATATCATTCAAAGTGCGTATTCTACACAACGTTGATGGCTGTTACACTGATAGACGTTGGAAAATTAAGTACATCATAGGCTATTTGAAGCGTGCATTCTTCAATATAGTGAAGTTATAAACTTTTTTTTTCACTGGCTGTTTGCAAATTTGACCAAGACCGGCTGTTGCTCATAACTTCGTCAATTTTTATGCTAACTAAAATCCGATTACATATTCGTAATCCTCATTATAATACTACTAGGAACGCTATTTGAGGCATGCATTCTTCATAACAGTGAAGTTCAAACGTCTGTATCATTCACAACCTACACAGGTCGTCTGCATTTGTATTCTGCCCATATCTTCGTCAATTTCAATGCTAACTAAAATCCGATTACAGATTCATAATCCTCACTCAAAAGTCTTTTAGGAAAGTACTTTACATGAATCACATAGGATAAGTGATAGCTGAAAATTACCTTAGAATATTGAAAGTCGTGTTAGTTTACAATGATGCGAGCGACCGGAAGTAGTCAATGGACTGTTTGGTAAGGATTAATTCTACTGCGCAACACGTCCCGCGCAACTGGGAACTGAAGAATTGGCTCAGAAATGATTTAAAAACAGTATCGCATTTAAAGTATACATATTACTTCAATATGAGACATGAAAAATGAGGCTACAAACATTAAAAGTGGAACTTAGTGACATTCATCCTGTCACGTTCGTCACCCAACTCACCTGCTAATACAGTCCACATTAAAAAAAAATCTATTCAGCTGTTCAGCTGTTGCACACATAGCAGAGTCATTTAGCACATTGTGTTGACATAACTGTATCAACTACATAAGGGAGATTATGTTACCATCCAATGCATGTATGCGTGGCGTGGATAGGCAATTTAATGGAGATTAATTGCACAGGTTACACCAGGATCGTGGCAAGGCATGATTTTACGGACTATTTATACCATGGATTTGAACAGATTCAGTGTGGAGATGTAGTGTCGTCAGTATACATGTTCAATTGATTGTACACCCGATTAAATAAGAAAACGAACTGAAAAGAAGAAA
>CM032661.1:32863734-32925874 GCA_019095985.1 Streblospio benedicti
AATTTAAATTTTATTTTATTTTATAAATTATAGAAAACTTAAATAAATTTAAAAAGGTTATAATAAAAAACAAAAATAAAGAAAAAACTTTTTTTTTAAATAACAGGTTTAACTAAAAAATTGTAGTAAAATCTTAAATAAAAATTTAATTTAAAATTTCTTACCCCCCAAAGGGAACCAAACCCACATTTTAAAGTGAGAAATTCCATATTCATTTCCCAACTGTAAAAAAAAGGGAAAACCTTTTAAAATTTGAGTATCATCCAAGACCTTAATTCATAGGATGAAAGGAATTTGAGTAATTATTTAACCAAGTATTTTTTTAAAAAAAGGTTTTAACCCAAAAATTTTGAACAATTTAAAAATTTTTACACAATTTAGTATAATTTTAATAAAAATAAATATAATTCACAAAAATTTTTTCCCAAATAAATGGGAAAAGTCCCTAGATGATAGGAAGGGGTGTGTTGCCCCATGTTTGAGTGAAAAGGTGCAATTTTGATTTGTTCACGCCATGCCCAATAAACCTATGATTTTTAAACACCATATTTACATTTTATATGTGTGTGCTCACCTTGCCTATTCCGGTTTTATCTAGAATGAATACGGAAGATACCTTCTCATACGGATCATACATAAGATACTGTTCTACAGTTCTCGCATGACACTTCAAATCCGTTTTTGGCATTTGTATCTGTCTCTGATGTACGTCATGTTTTTCGCATTTGACTACCACGTCCTTTTAGGTTTCCATAAATAAAGAAATGTGCCATCCTGAATATATCATTTTACTATAGTTACTGTTATCTCTTGATAAACACGGTCTACTGATGTCGTGTAGTGTAGCCTGTAGAAGCTGAGTAGTTGTTAGTACTCACATGTACTGAGGAAACTTGTAAGGGTGGACCATTACCTAGGGGTGGAGTAAAATATGGAAAAAATGTTTGTTCACCACATGTGTGGAAAAAATGCTTCTTTTCATTTAGAAAAGGGAACAAATGTTTGTTTTGAGAAAAAAATGTTTGCACAAAAGTCCATTTTTACACGATTATGACATTCATTTTTAAGTACAGTATTGATGCTAAGTTATTTCACTAATATTCTGAATTTGCCAAACACTTTGTTCTCTACTTTTTAATGAAATGATATCATTATCATACCACGAATGAAGAAGTTACTGAAAGTTCTTTCAAACTGTGCATCCAGAAGCTCATTGTATGTACTTTTTGTGAATATATTGTTATAGTATCAATGCGGCATCCTAATTAGAAAAAAAGGATTCAAACTTTTTACCAGAACATTAAGACCATCACTTATTCAATTTAGGCATTTTGCCATATGAAGTGCGCCTGCTAGAAAGCCATTTTAGGTTTTTTTAAATTACATTTTCTGAAATGATTTAAATGCAGACTTCGTAGAAAGGTTATAAATCTAGAGACAATCATCTATGCCCAGTGTTGGCAAATTGCCAATTAAAGTGCACGTTCCTAAAAGCTTTTTTGTTGCACATGCGTCAACTCCAAGCTAGTGACACTGTGCTCCTTGAGCACTTTTATCAAGCTATCGATGTGCCATGACGATGTGGACTTGTCATGATAATAACTTATTATGAAAATATTAAATATGACAACCAAGACAACTACAAAATTAAAAAAATATATATATATTGGATTTGTTTAGGCATGTGTTAACAATCTCATTTAAAATCACAGATAGTACATATATGTACAAAAAAGACAGTCACAAGCTATAACACTTGTATAATGTTTCATAGGCAGTCTTTCGTAGATGTATTGACATACTCCATCTTGACAACAACAATTGCTTTTTAAGATCAGAACACATCACTTCACAAGCCTCATCAACAGACATCGTCTCAAAGAGCTTCTGGAATGAGAAGTCTTCTGGGCACTGGTATGTCTCATGGTATGGCCAGTCCATCAATTCATCGCGGTGGTCTTGGGACACATACACATAAGCACTGATCACATCTTGACCAGAATCTTGACTACTACCCACTTGTTTCGGAAAAGGCTAACCATCTCTATCAAGATTATTGCGGCTCTTAGCTTGTGCCCAACAATCGAGGTCATTTAAATGCGGACAATCGGCCCCTGGACATCCAGGTATCATGGTGAACTGAGCCGATTTTCTGGTGTAGAGCACGGGACAGCGCTCTATCTGGTCCATCTCGACTACCATAGTCTCATCACATTCGTACAGCTCGCCTACGAGATGCTGAAACAGGAACACATGGCAATTACTGTGGGTGGTGGGCGACATACATGATAATTCATGACTTATTGGCTATCATTGCACATGTTCATTTTTGGTTGCTGCACTTTAATCCTCCGGGACTTTAGAATATTGTTGACAAGAAAGCAGTTTACAGTATAACTCGGTATGCAATATAACATTCTGAGCACCTTGATTGTATGTTCGACTAACAAACTGTGGCCAATACTATGATATAATCAATACGAGTACACTATATTTCAATGTACAATTTATATATAGGATATGATTTGTAAATGCCAAAATCAATTACGATTAATCTAATCAACAACAAAAACAATCAAATTACTCACCTTGCCTTTTCCTGGGGCATCAAGCATGAAGCACACCTGGTACTTCTCATACACCACCAGAGGGTACTTCTCTACGCTTCTAATATGACCTTTGAACTCCATATGCCCTTCCTTTTCCTCTTTCGCTTTATGACGCATGTAGCTCAGGGGTTGAGCTCGCTTTTGACACCCATAGAAAAAGAAAAATGGCATATTTTCTGTTTACTATTCATACAATTCAGTGCTGGCAACGTAACAGTGTTTTTTCCCACTCTATGGCTCAACAGAAGTTACAGCAGACAAAAATAGTACTCATCAGAAAAAATTTTACTCCGTACGGAGTAGTGCTGTAGACTGGTATGACCTAAATTTCTCACAAGCTCTTTTATGCACGTATTGGTGAGCGTGTTACTTGTTCGTTATGCATGATAAATATTGACAAGTGTGTCATTGGGTTGTTGTTTTTTTATACATGTACTTTTCACAATTTCAGTGACATTTGTGTAATATGCAAATTGACATACATGTCTTTTTCCATTAAGGGTGTCGATTTTACTGTATAAGTAAATTGCATTATGTAATAATAGTTTTAACCATTACATTTATGCAATTATCGCAGTCTATACGTCAGTTACCTAATTGCATCTTATTATATCATGATATATACACCAAGTCTCTAAAAAGCCACACTTTAAGTGTTACATTGCCTATGCAAATTGTTCAAACAAGGTGGAAATGCTATGATCTTAATTACTATATCACCTGTAATTCATGCTGATTGTTTGGTCGTTTTGTAGATTTTAGTGGTGGCCAATCATATCTGAAATGTCATTGTTTAATGATACACGTGTTTGGGGAACGCAAATTGCTTTTACAATTAGTTTTGGTTGGAAGTTCACTTTATGACATCAAGACATTTCAAAGCGTAGTAAAACTGCCATAATGGCTATACACGTGCATAGGTTTCTCACGGAGTCTAAAAAATGTAAATAATATGTGTATATTTTTCCAATGTCCAATGTCTTTGAAATGTCATTAATTTTGCTGGGGATCGTTGAAAAGAACATTGGTAGAAGGCCTGCATTTCCCCACGTAATCCTCAGTCTATTAAGAAATCTGTATCTGTTCCTATAGATGTGTAGGAAAATACTAGTATAGTGAGTAGAGAAGAAATTTATCATGTACATGTACATATACTAGTTACTGTCCTCTTTGATCTAATTAAATGCACTCTGGGTATTAGATGTCAGGTTCCAGTGAAAATGTTCAGAGCAAAGAATGCACTGCTGCACACATGTTGAAAAGCTTATCATCACAGACGAAAAAGTGTATAATGTTACATGTATTTAGAGTAGGTATCAAATTCATAATCTACACGTTTCAAATCTGTTAATCAATTATATAAACGGAGCGAACGTGCGAACGTATTACATAAGGAGTGGGCGCACAAATCACATTACAAGCTCCATTACCTTGCTCTTTGATCCATCAATGTCTATGAATCACAACCCTTGTCACTAATGTTCAAAGAGGAAGTCCCTCCTATAGAAATGTGCAATGCTTCTGAACAGCGGAGCATCCAACTTAAAAATAGCTCTTTATTCACACCACCTTTGTAGTAAGAGTTTTCTCATGGCTCCAAAACTTAATAAAGAGAGCAATATGAACCTTCATAAACACATCACCTTTCTTTTAAGACCACGTCAAGTCAGTCATCGGATGGCCTTAATAGAAAAGCTTCATTGTACTCGCACTTATCCCAATATCTGTGAACATGCTTGTTCAACACGGCACGTATTGCACTAGAGAGATAAAAGGTACGGTTTATTGGTGTCTATTTTGGTCACATGTGTATTGTACTTTTAGTGTTATTGGAAAAGCGTTGGGCGTTGTATGATGGAAGTTCTTCTTGGAAAGTCTATAGATGTTTTGCTTGAAGTAATAACTTTAAACAAGGGTCATACAGTCCTGGTTTTGAACCCGAATGAGTCGTCGTATTTTAGCATGTAATTGGCACACTGGGAGTTACAGAAGTTTTGATAAAAAGTGGGTAGAATCATCTTCACCCATGTGTTTCTCATCTACCAGTGAGAATTTCTACAGTGCGTTCGATTCATGACATTCATGGTTGCAGACTGATGCCTAACTGACTCTTTATGGGTCTTGGAATTTGTGCAATTTGTGTCTAGTGTGAGCATTGCTTAGCCGTAGAATGTGTCAAACTAAAATCTTTTTATTCTTTTCTTGTCTAGAACCTACATTTTTTATATAAACCTAATTCCAAATGTAAAATCTCGTCGAGTCGGTCAGTCTTGATGCTCACTGATTTAAGAAGACAATATTTATGGAAACGAGAGCCTGATAGAATATATGAGGCTTTATTGTTGCGCATGTCCAAGAACAACCAAAGACACACATGACGGTATGGTCACGGACACACGTGATAGTACGGTCACGTGGCACCTGATCGAGTATTAGCATCAACCCGTTTTTCACAAAGAATACATTTCATATTGTGGAACCTTGTGTTTTAACAGATCATACATGTACAAAAGAAAGAAGAGTATGAAAACGCCATACTTTGTTTCTGGACTTCCTATTGTATAATAATGTAATTAACTTGTTTCATTTCAATGATCTGTACATTACAATGTGACTTCCATTTTGAAAAGGTTGCCCTTGTCAATTGCTATCTATAAATGGTGCTTTGGCCACCTGACATACATGACCTTGGTCCTTTAGGATATAATGCAAAGATCTGGAACAATAGACTCTTAAGAACCATAATTATTTTTCTTTTATGATTGGAACCTCACTTTATCACGTGTAAACAGTTCCTATACATGATATTACTGAGGAGTGCCAAGTTTTATGTCAATTTTATTGTTTATTGCCGAGCCCGTTCCCCGTTTGCTCTTCATACGAAAGGTCTGCAAGACAGGTTATAGGATTCTCAATCCACTGTGCTTCACGTGTTGGGATAATTAATGCAAAGACAGCTCTGCTAATATCATTTGAAAGATATTTTTTCTTATTGCTCCTTTCTAGAAAACTAGTGAAATACAAATATATTTGAATGTGCCAATATAACTTACAAACATAGTGTATCATAGTATGGATATTGTTGCATAGTGTTTTAGAATAGCTTAGTTCTTGAGATATGCCTTGCTCTAGGTGGAATACTGTTCATAACTTCAGGTAAGATTATTTTGAAACCATGCAAATGAAAGGAGTGGGAAAATTAAAGTAAAATATAGCCTTGCTCACACAACAAATATCCCAGCTCTGTGTTGTCGTTTAGATAGTCACACATATCTTCTTGGTGTTTTATTCAAAGAATATATATATTCACATTGCTTTATTGTATCACATCGCCGACTCATGGAAATATTTTTTTACACTGAAAATGAAGCAGTCTTACAAAATATAGTTATTTTCAATAGCTCGTTAATATAATAATAAGCTCTATATAGAGAAAGGTGCTAGCCTATGGCTATGCCATGGGGTGTGACTAGCAAGTTGGCCTGGTAGGCCTGGGTCCAATATTTTTTTTCCAAAGACAATTCTCATGTTTGGTCCTCTTTTCAACTTGAAAGTCTACAATTATCAGCCCGTAGTGTAATTGTCATTGGGCCCATCCACTCTTGCGTGTCAATTTTAGTGACGCCCTGTATTACGTTAAACGCTGATTTACCATTGCATGGCTCTACAGTATTGAAAGCTAACACAGTGCATTTTTTGTTGATTATATTAATTGTAATTGATTTTGACAATTATATATCATTGCCATATCCTATGTATATATTTAAGTTACACCTGCACCAGCAGTCTGCAATTACTGGTCAGCTGTGACGTTCATGACCAATTTGGTGGGGAACGGTTAGGTAACAAGTGAAGCGTCTCTTTTGATGTGATAAATGGTTTCAACAAATCAAATGATAAACACAACTATTGCTCAACATCTTCGTATACAGCTTCGTGTTTGAACAAATCCCATCCATTTCAAACTCAAAGCCACGAACGGGTGATCAGTCGTGCAATTAATATAGTGAGTTGTAATACCAACGGGGCCTACCGTTTGCATTATGGTTGATTTTGCCAAGGTAAAACCTATACATATAACGGTAAAACTACATGGTAGTTATACAAAGCATTTCTTTACGTTATTTACAAATATTGACTTCACTAATTTCAAAGACAGAAAACAACATGCTAACTTCCCTTTTAATGCATTTGTGTGTTAACTCTTTCTAAAACATATGCAATAACTAAACTCTTCAAGTGTCCAGTAGTCAGCTGATGGATCCATATAAAGGTTGATGATATTAGCGAAATACACATACAAATTTTTAATCATAAGACACACCAGACAAGACTATCTAAGTATATTTCCAATGGGTTGGCTTCTCCAGGCCAATGATGATCTACATGTATATGGTTTGCAGTTTCTAATGCCAATAACACTAATAATAAGAGGACGATGTAGGCTAGACGGTACAGTGTGAACCTCTTTATCCTCCACTGGAGTTGCTATTAAAATCTACATTCTAGTTTTAGGAACTAAAAATCAGTCATATTTACCAGAAAATGTTATACAGCTGCTTACCAAAGTGTGGCCAAAGTGTGGTCGTGTGCAAAAAAAGTGCTCAAACTTTCATGCATTACAACCATAGGTTTCATAGCGGGGCGGCTTAGGCCACTATTTTCATAGCGTTATGCAAAGAGTGATACAAGCACCAAAATTGCCATCTTGACAATAAAGGGAATACTTAAGATTTCTATCCATGGAGCCATTTGAAAACAATTTTGCGTATTTATCATTTGACATCAACATAATGAATTAAATGTCATTGTGAGGACTTTTCTGTTGGAATTTTTATTTTTGTAAACAGCTGAATTCATCATAGACACTTTCCAAAATGGCGGCCAAATTTCAAGATGGCCACCCTTGGAGCACATTAGTATAAATTAGTTGAAATCATTAGATTTATCCGCATTTTGGACTGCTTTTAGCATTAAGCCATTTGTTTTGTAACACTAGAATAACTTTCATGTGAAGGAATTCATACTAATTTTGCACTTAATGACATTTTTTAATATGACAAGTTTTTCATTTGGGCATGTGGTTTTTAAAAACTTTCAAAACCAAGTTGTAATGTGACTTATAGGCCCACACCTGCCAGTACTACAGTCCGAAAATCAAAATGACCACAGCAAAATTTTGACCATAGTTTGGAGCAAAGAAAATATTTTTTAAGTTTCCCCATACTTCACAATCGGTCATATGGTGCCTAGAATTCCTATATAACTTTGAATATTACAATTTGATGATTTATGTTAGTTAGGCAAGTGTACGTATTGTGTTCATGTGTTTTTCCGTGTATTTTGCAGTTATGGCGTGCACTCCTCCAAGTCTATGGCAGCTCAGACCAACTTTGTGCAGGCTGTATACCAGCAATGCTGGCCCCCACCACGATACTGCTCAAAAACAGGGTAAGATCATCCTTTTCCTCCTATTCTCTTCCCTGCTATTCGTCTCCCCCACTCTCCTCTCTTGGTAGTTCTTTTTTCTTCATCTTGTTATTCTGCTTCATTGTCTTCTACTGTTTACTACTTCTATATCTACTTCTTTTAATATCATCATGTGCTAATTATTTTTAAAAGTCATATTCAAGGACTAAACTCATCAAGTGTCCAGTAGTTATCTCATTGATCCATATAACCTCGAGGATACTCCGTGTGCCAGGAATATAAACATTTAGGTAATCCACGAACAGTAGAAGATCTATTGCGGAACAAAGGGATCAATTAGAGCATAATCCATAGGCAATCTTCACCTCTAGTCCTATCTCGTATCAACTTACTTGACGGTACAATCTAACATGATTGATCCATTAGTTGATCTATATGTAGTTGTTAGAGCAGTGCCTTTTGGCAACAGCATCATCGGTCTTATAGATATTAGAGACACCAGTTGGAGGAGGTTAAGTGGCCTCAAATATGAATGAGGTCTCTCCATGATTAGGGTGCTTCTGTGGCCGTGCGGATAGCGAGTTGTACTCTTGGTCATAAAACGTTGTCACTTGTGGGTTCGATTCACGGACAGGTCTGGTGATTGGTATAGAGCAAACTCATCCTTAAACATTTGCACATTGCTCCGTGATACCTACATGTTAAATAGTTGCAATAATCTGTATGCCCCCTGGAGAGTTGAGGAAGATATATATTGTATTGCACTGATGCTAACGAACTGGTTGGGATATAGAGTCGTCTGATTCTGGCTGGTGGAGACTTAATACCAAAAACTAGACATCTAGATTTACATGTAAATATGTGTCCCTACAAGCAGAATGTCCCTATCAATGAAGTGTCAGATTGGCCAGGTTTTACTGTTCGTGGAAATAAGTAATTTCACCAGTATTAATAATGTCCCTATCCAACATTCTTTGAAACTTTTGTGGGCATGAATACACCAAACCATGTGAGAATGCCCTGTTATCCAATATAAGATATGAGCAATGCTTTCCCATGATTTTCACATTTGATCTGATATTGCAGTGGTTTATCAAGTTCAATTATTACATCAATACATCAAAATCTAATTCAAAATACTATTGGCCCACTTTTCAATTCAATAAAACAGTAAAAATCATTCAATACAAAATTGCATCATCGGTACCATTTAAAACATATTGAAAACTATTTAGAACATTGGTGTGAGATCCACTGGTCTAAAACACAGTTTTCAACCCATGATTCATGTAAATAGATGGTAATGATTGGGATAATTCATGTCTTAACACACATTCTGGATCTGTGTCGCCTAAACAAAAGACTGTCAGCACTTGCTGATATGCACGTATGGATCAGCTTGGATGTCTTTGCGATACATATAGTACATAATATTGATGCAAACTTTGTACATAAGGCACGTTGGAATGCAAACTCTCGGCATAATTTAATGATTGTTGGTGGAATGGAAAGCTTTTATGTATGATCTCTGTATTTTAAGCATAGAAGACATTTTCATTGTGTTAGTACTTTGATGGATGTGTGTTTGGATACAGTTGGTTTTTAGGCTGTTTTAAGTTTAAATCAGATGTGTTGGACAGAAGAATGAAGTTTGAACATCAGAGTCTCAAGGATAGAATATCAGACATGTACATGATAATACACATTTGAGCAATCATTGAATATCATTTTTAAAGTGGCGGCTACAGCAGATATCATGCTGGTATCGGGATAATGAACATAAGATTTATGACATTCAAACACAGTTACATCAGCTCACTGTGAATAAATATAGGGATTTTTTTTACTAGATATGCTATGCTAAAATGCACATTATAGACGGGAACAAATGTGTCCTTCACAAAATCGTGAAAAAAGTGATTGATCATTAATGTATTTTGCTAGGAAACTTTTAATTAAGCCAAATACTGTTACTACAGTAGAGCTGACTCGTTGAAGTTCGATTGATTGTTGATAAGAGCATAGTTTATTATTGGTGTACAGTTATAAACAAACAATAACTGATTCGAGTATGTGCCAAGTACAATTTACAATCATATTTATCCATTAATAAATTCGCCAAATAATTGGTGGATTTGAAATTATCACTAGAACAGATGGAGAGCATGTAATTTAGAATAAGATATTTCGGTACGTGCTGTACTTATTGATAGTTTGATTATGTTTTCGTCATATATAAAGTTCTGTTCAGACTTTGATAAAGTATTATAATCTTTGTACGCAAGTATATCTAATTAAGTACCATTTTTCAAAGATGTTAATGATTTTGCTACACCTGATCCTGCAGTGCATTGAAGAGCACTTTGTATCTGTCTTCGCTGTTGAGTACTAAGTCCTTCCAAAGCAAATCAACATAATGAAAACACATGTTTTAGATAGTGATAAGGCATGTCCAATTCACATTGACATACATGTTTACTTGTGTTTACTCCACAACCATGTGAATTTAAATCAATACTAGAAATCATTCAAAATGTAATGGTACACACAGTGTATAGTTTCGATTACTTCCGTTATATATACCATATGAAAGCTCTGAACAACTGACATACATACTGTACAGCTTGTATATGAAGAGTAATAGAATTTTATTAAATTTACAGTAATGATATATTACTTTACAACTTTGATATGTAATTTTAATAATTGGAGTGATCTGGAAAAGGAAAACGATACTTAATAAAAGCTCCAATTATGTGACTCAAAACTATTGACAGTGATCAAATTCTACGGAACCAAGGTTCATAAAAAATATGGAACTAAGTTTTATTCACTTGATAGTGCGTATATATCATAGGTTATCACCATAATCCACAAGGCCCATTACTTATTACGTGTTTGTCTTCAAACCAATGGAGACATATCACTGTTTTGCGATCTGTATACACTGGAACCTCTCTATTAAAAACCTCCCAGAGGACTGGCCTCGACTGGTCCCAATAGACAGATGATCTCTTTATATAGGCTCGTGGTGATCTCTTTGTGAAGGGTTTTCAACTCGGAAATGTGGTTTTACTAAGAAGGTGGTCTCTATAGAGAAGAGGTTTTAACTGGGGGTTCTACTGCACGTGTAATATGGTATTATCTCCCTTGTGTGAATCCTTTATATCAAATCCAATTGCGGCGGTTATTTCTCAATAGAAAATTGCATCTGTAAACCAATATGCATTTATCTAACTAGATATTGAACCACGTCTGAAAACATAATTAAGTATAAAAACCAACAGTGGATCACCTGTATAGATTGGAACTAGACAGTGAGCTAAGGGAGCTTGACTACATTTCATTCCTAAGTGTGTGAAGGATACCACCATGATTGAAACACTAGATTTAAGGGACATCTTTAATTTCTGGTGAGTTTTATTCAAAGTTAATTCATATCTATTTTTCTCCTATCTTTTAAAAACAGTGTATAAGTACTGTTGTATGCTTAGGTAAAGAACAAGGTGTGCATATGTGGCATTTGTGGTTTACTTAAACTCATGTTAGTATTTCTTGAAATAATATTCTTAATATACATATTCATGATGTTAGCCTTCGGAATGTAAAGAAACATATGTCTATATAGTGTGTACACAGTTCCTATCCACATTGTCAACATAGTGATCAATAGACTCCACATTACATTATACGAGTAAACGCTTCTTCCCGTGCTTAGGTTTCTAAGTGAAAAGAAAGCTTCTGTGTGTCACATAATATCAATTTGGAACATTACAGATACACTGCACAGTTTCAAAACTGCGTCTTATAGGAAGGGGTAAGCAAAGATACGGCTTGACCATAACAAAGATTAGGCCCAAAGTATGAATTGGTGACAACAACCAAAGCCAACAAACCTTACCACATTTAGATAATAAACGTGTACAGTGTGACTTAATGGCCACTTTGAACCGACTGATTTACACTCATGTATCAGTTTGAAGGCTCGAAGCGAAAACTAAAACCCATATTATGAAACTCCTAAAGCTCTTTATACTCGGATCACCTGAAATCATAAGTCCATCTTCCAATAACAAATCCAGGATTTTGGAAAAGGAGGGGCATGCTTAAGATATTTCATGGGTTTCGTACGCACGATCAATGGCGGACATGCCAAAAAATCCTACGAAAATGAAGTATTTTGGCAGGGAAAGGAGGAGGGCCGCCGCTTGGGCCCCATCTGCCTATGATCTTCTCACCCTATCATGTGTTGCAGGCCGACCCCCCCAGAGGGCGCCCCAGGCGGGGGTCGCGGGAGGGAGTGGCTGCGTCAGGAGCTGCTGAGCCGCGCGGTGGAGATAGACAGTCAGCAGCACGCGGACAGCGGGCACGAGGTGAGTGGGACAATACGGGAGTGAGGCTGCGCACACAAGGTTAGTCGGAGAGCAATGGGAGGGAATGTGAATACAAGATTATATATGAAATTGAATAGGACGTTAGTTGGACAGCAAGCACTTGATATAGTGTGTTCTGCAGATAGGTGGCACCTTATGCAAAGTGAGTCAGAGTGGGGATATGTTTTAAGGTTTTATGTGTTTGGAACATAGAGCTGAGAAAATGTAATAACGTACTGGTGAGTAAAAACACAGCTTGTGTATGCACTATTCAGAGCTGAGAGGACGTAGCGATGATCATATCCTGTTTTATCAGATGATTACAAATATATTGATCATACATTGTATGACATCACACTGATAAAATTACATAATTCAAAGTGAATGACTAAGTACCTAAATTGTAATTTTGATTGTCTGAATGATTGAATTTTATGTTACAGTTTTGGGCTATTTCATAAATATTCTGACTTCAATAGATACAAAATGTGTGTCTTCAATGGGCACCTTCAATGACACCATGGTAAAGCATTATCCAAAAAGTATTTTATTGCTACAAGGAATGTTTTCATAGTGCTTATAATGTGGGTACTTACGCCTATATATCTCAATCAAGTGATGATGAACTCACGTCATGAACTTCCGTGTAGCTGGCCATTATTATTTCACCCTCTATATAAAAGTTGGTTTATCATGTTTATGTTCTATTGTTATTCGTGGTAACTATTTTGATTACCTGTGGTTTCATCATTACTGCTGATTGCTGACTAGATGTTTACCTGTATATAAGCCTTCAAATCAGGTACAAATCTATCGACTGATACAGAATATACTGAAATTGTCATACTACACATCCAATATGGGAAAGTGTTTTGTACTATTTTCATTTATCATATTTGGATGTATTGGGTCTTCTGCAGGATTAACGGGTAAATATGTTTAGTCTACTCTGTTCAAGTATACAAAAAGACTGATTTTGAGAAAATGATCATATTTATGATAAAATAAGGTAGTGCCTTTTTATGCAATAGATTAACGTATAACTATATATATAATCTTCCATTGCATTTGAGAGTTTTATGAACAATACCAGTAGGCATACAATATCTTTCAGAAGACTCGCCTTGGACTACCTTGAGGGGTTATGAGTGTGCTGTTAGCCAAAGTATACAAACTAGCAAGGTTTCCAGCCTGAAAGCATGCCAGGCCTTTTGTCTCAAGAATAGTCTCTGTGAAGTCATTGTCTATGTTGATGGACTTTTGAATGATGATAACTGTTTCCTCAAGTATGCGCAATCGTGTCAACCATCTGCATCTAACGTGCAAAATACAATGATATCTTTCTATTCGCCTTCGTCAAGTCCCTTTTGGAAGATTTATTACAGACATGACTGCTCCCCTGGAGAGGACATAGCGACCCATGAAACAGACACAATAGAGCGATGTGCAGAGTTCTGCAAAACTACTAGAGGTTGTAAGGCTGTGGTTTTTGTCGAAGACTTTGTAGGGTTTGGACGGGACAATTGCTTTCTTAAACACCACTCAAAATGTGAGGAACGAATCCCTTACTTAGGGTCTGTATATGGCATGCAACTAGCAGTTTACATTGGTCAATGTACAGACAAAAGTTGTGCAACAAGTGGTGTATGTGAAGACACAGAAAGTGGTACTGTGTGCGTATGCCAGCCAGACCACACCGGTAAGAGGTGTGAAACAGACCTGAACAAATGCAGTAGCTTACCATGTAGAAATGGAGCCACTTGTAAAGGAGACACCAATGATTATGAATGTTCTTGTGCTTTAGGTTATGATGGGAAACAATGCGAAATTAATATTGATGAATGTGCTAGTAGCCCCTGTCAAAATGGGGGAAGCTGTAATGATAAGCTGAATGGGTATACTTGTACTTGTATACCTGGGTTTACTGGCTCCCATTGTGAAACTAACATTAATGAATGTGCAAGTAATCCTTGTTTAAATGGCGGGAAATGTCGGGATAACATCAACTCATATAGCTGTAATTGTAAATCTGGTTACACTGGATCACGCTGTCAAACCAACCTTGATAAATGTGCAAGTAATCCTTGTTTAAATGGAGGGAAATGTCGTGATTTGGGCAATAAGTTTAGCTGCATTTGCAAGCCAGGATATTCTGGGTATAAATGCCAAAATAGAAATTGTCCATCGAGTTTCAAGCATACTTATAGTGGAAATATGTATTATATAGGATATTTCTCATGGCAGTCCCACATAAACTCACTTTGTAAAACTCTCTCATCTAAAGCAGACCTGGTAACCATTATGTCTACAAATGAAGACCTTTTTTTACAGAAAATTTTGAAATCTCACAATCCGAAGTGCCGTAAACATACTGCAATCATAAAGAAATCCAGGGTCACCATTAACAAAAATAATTGGGCGAAATATGAATCGTCTGCTAAGTTTGATGTTAAGAACACGACAAAACTAAGCACACAACTAGCCAAATTGTATAAAGCCCTGAGAATCAATGAGTATCCATATATAGCATGTGTTACATATGTATGTAAATGTAATTAATGATAGTTTCAACAAGTAATCGTAAAGAAATGTTTGTTTTTTGTTACTTTTTTTGCCGATAAGGTGACTCAGCTGCTATCTGACGTGCACCACAGAGTGTGGATTGATTCAATTGTAAGCTTTTCATTCCCTGGATATTGTACAGTGAATAAATCCTCAGGTTAAGCGAGGCAAACAATTGTATGCTACAATGTTACGCCGGCCTAAGCTACACCATGCTTGCCGTATACCAGTGATCAGCGCGGGACTGAAATATTGGTCCCACCCCGCGTTTGTCCCGCAATGTTGTATCCCGCCCCGCTCCCGCGATGGTTTCCAATATTCTGTCCACTCCCGCCCCACTCCCGCACTTGTTATGCCCAATCCCGCCCCGCTCCTGCAACAATTTTTATTTTCATCCCACAACAGTCCGGCAGCAGTCCCGCAAGTCCCGCATCCATGTTTGATCTTCCCACAACAGTCCCGCAATAGTTGTGGATAGATTGTGATTAATGTGTACCACTAACCTCATTTATTTTATCAATTACTTTTCAAGCTGTGTAATTGAAACTTTCAACAACTGACATTCTGATGACATTTGTCAGAATACAACCAGACGCTTATTATTCATTGACTTTATTTGAACCAAATGAAACAAAATTGAAACACTTTTCAACAACTATGCATTATCTGGCAAAAACTACATATTAACATAGATAAAACAAACAGTGGCAGCATAGCTCTATCAATCTTAATATTATAAATACATTTCATAAGGGAAGTTTCCTTAACAGGGAGGTACAACATGGACGATTTCCACTGTGCATTAATGGTCAACATCTCCAGTTGATTGTCCTTTTATAAGTAGTAATTCACAAATGTGGCTAACTGACCAATTGACTGTCACCACTTGCACTGAATACAAAAGACTTAACCAGTTACTGCCCAGTTAAGCAAACACTGGTGATTGTTTACTTCCAATGCAATTATGGCTAACTGACCACTTGACTGAATATGACATAGGTCTAACCTACTAACTGACAACTGCTATTTAAGTTCACTGGTCAAGTGTTATGTTTATTTACTTAGCATTTGCTGACTAGTTATAGAGCAAAGTTTAAAGACACCCCCACAGTGACAATGAATTTTTGCAATATCAAAACCAGCAGTCAACTGTTCTTTTATTTGCTGAGCAAGAGAAAGTTTGGCAAATTTTTGCTTGTCTGAATCTATAATTGCTTTCTATGTTACAGTTGCGTAAATTACTTCATGTCAGAGAATATCTATTTATGATAGTGTTTGCTTTACCTAATTAAGGGGAAACAATTCATTCTCTCATCAAACAAAATTCAACCATTGGTCACTAATATTGAAGGTAATTAATATGCATTCTGCAAATCAACCATTGGCTAATTAAGAATGTCTAAGCCTTGTGAATTAAGCCTAGTTCTCAATAAGCATAGTTCTCAATAAGATTTGTAAATGAATCTTGATTTGTGAAGGGTTAACATTGGATTTCAACAGTCATTGTATTGTCATGTATAAATATTGTCGCAAAACATGATTAGATATTCTTCAATTTTGTCCCACATCTTTCGCTATCAAGGTACTGTTTCTGGACTTTTTTGGAACTACTATGAAGATCTAAGTGACATGAGGGTTGACACAATCCACACCATTTTATTGTCGTGGCACTGTTGTGGGACAATTGCGGGATTGTCGCGGGACAGTCATGGGAAGATGTCACACAAAAATCCCGCGAGTTGACAATGTGACCACTCCCGCCCCACTCCCGCAAGTTTTGTGACCATTCCCGCCCCGCTCCCGCAGGAAAATCTCGCGGGACTCCCGCAGGACTCCCGCAGTCCCGCGCAGTACACTGCCGTATACTCAGAGCAACCACTGATTGGTCATCTTGCCACAGCAAGGTATCATCTATCAAATTTTATAGATATATGTCTCCAGAGAGACCAACTTTTCAGATGAAAGATGCTGATTGGTGGGCTTGTCCAAAGTAACTCCAGGTGAGATGGCACTCACAAAGCCTACTTCTCGTTGTGTTGTGGTTCGATGACGTGGGTGCCTGATACAGTGGTAGAAGACTGGCAAGCCCTCCCCCAAACAATAATTGGCGGCACTCGACGAAACTTCGCACTGATGCTGCGCGAGACATCTAAACAGCGCACGTGGTGCTTGGTGCTTTCACGGGTGCTCCTAGCTGAGGCGTAGCAACGCACGCGTGTCTGCGAACACTGGCTACTTACGTGAGGTGAATGTTAGGTCCCATATCGACAGGATTCTTGGCATAAACCCTACGTGTTTTGTCGTATTATAACCCTAAAACACATCTGAGCTCTAGTAGGGCACCTTGCTCGATGACGAGCAAAGGCCGCAAACAACTATGTCACGACCGTGAACTGTATTTTAAAAGGAACCAAATCCAGAGACCCACGTGGCAATTCTATAGATTAATCACCTTAAGACCCTGTAATTAAAACTGTTTGATCTTTCTATTATTTGCTCTGATGTTCTGGTGACATGGCTTTAAAAATGGTACAGATCTCTGCTGGATAAACATGCCTTTGACTTTCCCTCAAGTTGCATCAACAAAACACCGCCAATCGGCCAACAGTTTTTTTACCATGAGATCCCACCGTGTGAGCTCTTGGTTAAATAAATCCATTGGTTACTTGTTGGGCTAATTATGATTTTTTTTTTTCCTGTACCACATGGGCAGCATCTTTGAAAATAATATAGAGTACACGGTAAAAGATAAAACACGCCTGTCATACAAACTATATGTCGTGGTAACACCAAAAATTGATCTTGAATAGCACATTTGTTCGGCAGCAGATAATACATAGACAATACCGCACGAGTGCAAAATGTGCTAGATCTTTCCGCTAAAAGTATATGAACAGAACAACATCCCTATGCATAAAGTGGATGCCCAGGTCATTGGATTCATCTATCACCTACTACAAATACGATTGTTTGACTGAGAATCATGGCTAGTAATCATAAGTCAGGTCATGTTTTATACGATAATCTAATTTAAACTCAAATGTTACGTATGTTAATCAATTTTGATAACATTGACAAACTTTTACTACATTGTAAATATTGATATGAATGTTAAAAGTCTACGAAGCAGATGAAAACAAACTACTCTTCATAATGTATCCAACCAGTGAAGTGTCTACACTACTAGATACATGAAAAATTAGAAGTAACCAATAACTTATTTACCAACAATTTGTATCACATTTGTTCTGCTCAACAAGTTGGCACTAATGACGTTTTTCATGGTGACAACAGTTCAACACTAATATGTCTTTAGAAATCGCCTCACTGATTGTTAGAATGATCAGCATTCACTAACAAATACATATATGTATTTGAACTCCATTGGGGACCACCTTGAAAATACTCTGTAGGGGGCAGTTTGTTCTGCCGTGGGCTCAACTTAACACTATCTGAAACACAATGGTTTATAATGGGCTGTAATATAAGTTTATGCAAGCTTGAGATATGGATTATTGAAAAACATTTGATATTACTTATCATGACAGTTGGTTGCATAAGATAGTCTGAGGTGTTTGTTAGGTAAATCATTTGCTGGACAATAGTTTGGGGAATATTGTTTTTGAATATTGTCTCATTTGAGCTGGATATGATATGACAATTATTTATCAATTTTGACAACCTTCCTGGTCATGGCATTGTTCAGTGATTTATCTGCTAATAAACTTGATATATGAAACACGTATTCCATTGCTTGTTGGCTGAGGATTATTTAACAGCAATATGTTGTATCTGCAAATGTTATAGCGTGTAACGTTTGAAAAGATGGGCTGAAATTGTGATGGGTGTGCTAACTGTCATGACTGTGTCAAGTTATTTGTTTCAAAAGCAAAGGGTGCAGTAACATGCCATTCTTACATGGTTTTGAAAAATAAAATAACAGTCATTAAAGAATTTTGCGTCCATATTTCAAATTTAAGGATACATGGTTAACACTAACTGTGGACCCCTAAGGAATAAAATATCAACTAGCCCTTGATCGTAATACATTTGAAGAAGACTACAAAAAATCACCAGGAACAAAATATAGAGACCTCATAGTGTGATAAGAACCTGCCCACAATGGTTGTGAAACACCCGTACCTGGTCAAGGGCAAGCCTCCCCCACTGCCGCCCTACGAGCGTGGCCCTTACCGCGACCAGCCTCTCACCGTGTCCAAAATGTGGGCTCGCTGTGGCCAGGGCTGCAGCTGCTTCACGTGCAAGATGGGGCTCGCAATGTGTCTGGTGAGTGAAATCTCTTGTAGCATGAAGATGATTCTATTTCTAGTCTGTAAATGAATGCGATGTTTTGTAACAGGTAGGTTTGTGTAGATGATTGTGGTGAGTATTTGAAAATATTTTTTCTTGGCTATGAGACTCTTGTGGTGGTTGAACTGGCATTGTGAGTACAATCTCTTTGACTTCTAGTCGGTGCATCATGAGTGTTTTCTGACAAGTGAGTAAGGTTCCATAGCAGATACAGTAAAACCTTGCTATTGGAGACACTGGTGGGAGCACGAAAGTATCCCCAGCAGGGAAGTGTCCCCATTTGATTAGTGAGACATTCTTAGCAAAAAAAAATAGCAAATAGGCAACGTGAGAATGAAAATGCGAGACGTCTACGGTGGGTTCTCCCCATGGCGATGTTGGTCCGTAACCGATTATTGTCTCAAGGTTTGCTTGACCTGCGAATGCGGTCTCATTTATCTTGTGTCGGTACTTTTGCATTGTCTATTCCTTTGTTACAACGGTATCTGTTAGCCTCTATCATATACCCTGATTACCAGATTATTATCATTCTTAACATATACATAGCAAGTGTTACTAAATATTTCTTTTATATTGCAAGACTTATATGTTTGATAGTGTTATCAGCCATGAAGGCTTCACCCCTACTACAAAAATGGATATAAGATTATTTTTTCATTGCAAGGTTAACGAATGCTACATTTTGTACTGAAAATATATTAGACCTTATTCATTTTTTCCCTAATAATTTCATATTTTTATTTTTTCATTTTTTGAAAATTAGATACTCGTGGATGTCAATGTTGATAGAGATTAGAAATTCTTGGGTGTTTCCTTTCCAGTCATTCAACATATACTTATACGTAAATTAAGGTGCAATTTTGTCCTACATGTCCAAGTATGCCAAAGCAAACATTTGTACATATTCATAATTATGAATTAAGGTAGCAGCAAACATTATAAACCACATTTATTGATTCTGCATTTGTAATATGATCCCATCTGCTTAATGTTGAAGATCTATTCAATTTCAATATAGATACATGATACACATGGCCTTAAATATGATACCAACATTAATGAAATCACTAGAATTTACCAAGTCACTTTCATCTAAAAGGTTCCTTGGCTATTAGTCAAATAAAGTTTGTGACATGTGAGTAACTTGAAATTGACGTTTTGTTTGTGCTAAACTAGGTTTCATAACAATTATCTCGTAGACTTCAAATTATATAGATCTAAAAAAAGTTCTGAGAGGGCAGAATTCTCGTAATTTTACATGAATATGAACTCAATAAATAATTCAAAAACAGTGATTTTATCATAATTTCTGCTAAAATATCTCAAGTTCATATTTTCTAAAAGTTCACAAATATAAGTCTGTAATATTCTTTTCAATTACTCAGATCTACTTTGCAACTCACTATAAGTTCTGAAGCGTTTTATTGTTTTATTATGACAATTATAACTAATTATATATGTGAGTGTTCAGGTCAAGATATGGATAGTAATAGCTCCATATGGATCATATAGTTTTGTAACTAAAAATTGAGTAATGACAATGACAAATGTAGATCTATATGATCTTTGAACATTTTGGTTCATAATAATAGGCATATAAAGTACGTGTGATTTACCTATCTGGTTAATAATTACTTATCGTACATATATTATTATGTATGACAGTCTAGACTTGACTATGGGCTGTCTTTTGTTACAGAATGAGAATGACCGTACTGTGGATTATCTATTATATCGTATCACAGTTTCAGATCCTTGCACAATGTTAATATATATTTCCAATGCTGGACTGTCATAGAATCGAAAGATAATCTTCGTTTGTGCCCATAAGGAGTGTGCTTCTTTCGGGCAGATCCAGGTTTTCGAGAAAACAGAGGGGTTGAGCTACCAGTGGAGGATGTCTTGACTTTTTGGGGTTTCATATGGGCTAAAGTTCACAAAGAAGACAAAAAAAGATGAAAATGACATCTGTGATTGGGGCAACATGGCGGTGTACTCTCCCCCTATCTGCATCCATTGAAAATCCGTATTCGTTTGTGCTGTGCTCATAATATTCCTCAAGTGACGCTATACTGTAAGAGATTGCTGTTCGGGTTCGTTATGAATACAGGACAGACTTCTGGGTGTGTGTTTTTATTATCATTATTTTTTTTATTTTTTTTTATGGCAAAGGTGAGGGTGCATGAAAAAGTGAAACCATTATGGTATGATTTTCAGGCCCTTAGCCTAAATTTGTTTTGTCCTTACCTCGCAGCAGAGATCACATTTCTAGTTGTTAGTACTACTTTCCTCCCTTTGAAACGCTAAAATCTGCCAGTAATCTCTCTAAATTGGTGACAATTGTACTATTCTATATTATTGTAATAAGCTTATACCCCAAGAATATTATTTACATATGGAATACATGTATGATGACCGCTTATTGAGGCTTTCCATTGTCTATTATAATTTCTTGTAGTGTGTTTCTGCATCAATTGCCAAAGGGCTCCTATCATGGATTCAAGGTCAGAATGTAATGGGTTTGAGTCTGTATAAGTGGTGACTTTTACATTAGCTTTTGGGTATATAAAATTCACACCACTCATTGTTTGGTCTTATTTCACACATTCCTATTTTTGTCTTGATTTTGGGTAGGTATGCTCGATGGTGAGTTCAAAATGGGGGTCTGTGGGGGTCTTTTGGTTGCCAAGTGGGTCTTAATTTAAATATTGGCTTTATAAACTTATTGAATCATCTCAAAAAATCAGGGGGTCTTTTCTGCTGAGCATCAAAATATACCCAACCCGGCTGTGGAAGACAGCCCCCACCCCCTCCCACCACCCCCCCCGCCCTGGGTAGTGGTCAGTATCATTATATTAACAATGGCAGCAAATGTATGCATCTCGGGGACTTGAAACAGCACAAATAGCGTCAATCGCACAGAAGGCATGACTGTAGAATCATTTCAAAGTGTAAAATGCTCTGTCGACTGGAAAACCTGACTAAATTACAGGTGGTGTGCCAGCCACTGCATCACCCTCCAATTCAAACTACCTCTCTCTTTAGACCACCTCTATCATAAGACCAGTTTTTGCTTTCCCAAACCTTCATAACAAATAGCAACATCAATCAATGTTCATAAGTAGAGCACCTCTCTATTAAGACTACCTAAGGTCAGCTCCATAGATGCTCGTAATAAAGGTTCTACTGCAGTGGATTAATTGCCCATAGCACCCTCAGTTACCTTTATAATCACCCCCTTGTTCGCTATCCGGTCGGTGTGTAACTTGCTGCATTGATCAACATCGACCATAAGATTACGTGAGTCTGGCATTAACATGGATACAGTGCTCAATGCAAACACCCTCACACTAACCGCTTTGTTTAAGAAACAAAAACGTTGGTGCCAATTATCGTCTGGAGGGATAAATAAGGTTTTGGGGATAGTGCATAGTGGTGTGATGTCAAATGGATATAGCTTTTTCAGTGGTAAACTTGTGTGGATTGTGAATATAGTGAGATGCAGGATTATTGGGTCAATATCTTCATGATGATGATTGTGATTACAAATGATTGAGTTGATTGATATCTTATTGGACAATTATGCGGGCATGTGGTGGATGTTTACCAAGGCAAATTTGATCATCATTCAACAGTATCTTTTCTTGTCATCTGTTCCCTTTAAAATGTTATGGTACACTTCTAATATTTAGAAATTTGAGAATTCTCATAGTTTGAAATTCAAATCAATATATCAATTTCCCCATTCAGATGGTGGCCATTCGCAAAATTAGTTTCTAGTTTTGACATAATGGAGGTATATACTAGGCCAAACGCGCAAGTATATCAGTATATCGCGACTCAGACCAGACGATCATAGACGACACTTGTCGGCTGTCCAGAAACAGTGGCTTTATTGGGAGGGCTGACAAGCCGTAATCGAGAAGGTGCAACTTAGAACTTGTGCCTTCAAGTTTATTGTATTATTGTTTTCTATAACTACTACACGTAGTATGTTTTCATTTCATCTATTTATAGTATTTATGGTTAGCGCTCTGTGGCTACCACTTCAGTGCTCTGTTTAACGTTCTAACCTGCTAAAGCCTATATGTCACTCGTATTCACGCCAATTTCATTCATCTCATGTAGCCATGTTATTTGTTCTTCTTCAAGTAAACTGCTAAAAGGAGAGAGAAAAGTAAATTATACTTTCGAGGGTGAAGCCCAATGTCTATATTTAGCAGGTTAAGTCTTGTGTACAAGCTTCACATGTAAATATAGCATCCATCTTACGGTTGTGTGTCTACTACTTAGCTCTGATTACCACATCACATGACCAAACTCAGAACGGGTCCTAGATTTTTTTCGTCTGACTTTTGACATGCAGCAGACATCATCTGTTTTATACAATGCAGTTGATATTACCAATTCAATCTAAATCATGTCTCTGATCTTAATTTATTGAATTGTCAGATATAGTTTGAGCAGAATGTTAACGTATTTATTTACATAGTATTAATTAATATACTAAACTAGATGTGTCAAATGTGTCACTGGCACAGCATTTAGAGTATATCAAAAACACATTATAAGAAATATTGAAACTAATACATTGCAGCAAATGCAAAAAGGGCCTAATAAGTCATTCTGGATTCACTTTAATTGGTAAAATGTCAAAATTGGACAAATGTATTGTAGTTATGTAAAAATTGTACCAAGTTTGATTGTTGTATTTGAGGCCATGTTAAAAGCTTTCGCATAACATTTAGAAAATTGACCTATAATGGCTCTCTGGAAGCACACATTGATTGGGAAAATACCCAAAAAATAAACCAATTCAGTGTCATCTTACACCTCGTAGTTGTGTTATAAAGTTTGAACAAACTTGGTTCATTAGTTAACCCTACAATTTGTCCAGAAACATACATAAATACTTGCATAAATACGTAGATACGTACAAATCAAACAAATAATGCAGAAAATTATTCATATCCTATACAGTACTGAGTACTGTGTTTATACATTTGTAGAAGATTACAGATGTGTTTTACTTTGATTACGTAATTGCCAATTATAAACAAATTAACATGCAATAGTGCAAGTTTTCCGTTCTGGATTCCACCGTATGGCACATAATTAGGATATAGCATGCATCTACCACTAGGTCAATAGGTCTATTTCCCAGTGTGCCAAAAGTAAGTTTTATGCCATTTCATGGCTTTTCATTCAATGATTTAAGGTACTATTACCAAGGATTCTGCCCTCTTTGCTATTAGACCTATTACTTTGGCTAGTGCTCAATGACTAAAATCATGAAGCAAAATAAATATGATATAGTAGGCCTAATACGTCCCCTCATCCAGGCATCCTCAAAATTGCGTAAATTATTAATTTCTTTGTGTTAAATTGATGGGTAAAAACACAAGTGTCTGGCTATCAGGATTAGTGAATTGTCACCTGTTTTGCATGGAAACATTTTAGAAGATTAATGATCAGTCTGTATAGACGAAAAATAATTACAGACAAACATATAAAAGTGGGACACCGTCTGTGCCCTAATTACCGGATCACATTTTAATCTATTTCTACAATAAGATTTTTTATGGAAATCATATTTCTTTACCAGTTTGTAAATAGCAAACCACTGTTAACCTATGTTGATCTATTCTATTCACTTATACTCAGAAGTACGACTTTGATCTGGGATGGAGATTCAATTGAAATGTTTTGCTTCTTTCGACCCAATCATAAAATAATAACTGCGTCAAATAAAGTAGTCTAGGAAAGTAGCTTTCTGTGTTAGCTCCATTACTGAAAGTGGGTAAAAACCCTCACTGTCTAGCCCCATTATGTAAATGCTAATCATTAATCAAATGGTTTTATGTGGCTGTTTGTAATAATCCACTTTATCACAACATCAGCGTCTCTTTTACTTTGAGCATTATTCATAAAATGGTATTATCATTAATAATACATCTGAGTAATGGTTTCAAATAATGGTTATAAAATATTAAAATAAGCCCTTGCATAAGATTGTTTATGTTGATTGCGATGCATTTTTATGCATGGACGCTACCGGTGGTATGCTTTATCATTTACATATCGAAGACGTAATAGTGCATAGTCTTCATGGAATTATGCTGACAGCTTACAATCCTGCTAGCCAACAAAAATCAGTCATGGTGGCCATCTTGAATCAGCAGGGCGGCCATCTAGACCAAGAGAATTGTTGAACCTTGATGGTATCATTCCCAAACAGTGTTGGTGTATGATTCACTGTGCCAGGTTATCTTTGTTAATTGCTGATAATGGTCAATAATTACATTGATTTCTTTGATTGCATAGTTTTATAAGCTGTTCGTACATCTGAATATTGATGGCGACCTTGGTAAAGGTCCGAATGTTGAATAACTAACTGGCACCATATGGATATAACCTCGGAAAGTTTCTGAGAAAGTATGTCGCATGGATACGATGTAGGGCGATAGATTGTGGCAATATTTGGACTTCTATTCTCAATACTAGCCATTGCACTGGTTGACAGTGGTTGTACTATGACATAGATAGCAGTTTCCCAATTCATGACTCTAGTGCTCACTTTATGCAATGGATAATCATAATCACTGAGACAGTAACACAGAGCTAACTAGAGTTCACAACATGGTGAGACAGATACTCTGAGGTGGGAAAACAGTGACATAGCGATGATAGCGTGAGTGATTGCTCATGTGGCTGTGTGTTGCAATGCATCGGTGAATGTGCTTGATAGTAGACCTTTCTGACAGCGGCGAGGGTGATTAATAAATAATGAGGGTATAAGCGCAGTGCGTGAAAGGCTATTGACAGAGAGCATTGGCAAAACCGAGCAAATGACAACCAACAGGTCTCCATCTCTTAAGGTGACACATCAGTCAGCACAGACCTTAATGGACTATACATGCGAGTCTTTCCATCCTGCATGATAACACACTAAGCAACTCAGGCCCTTGCAGACAAGTCATAAGGGTGTGTGAATGTGTGCGGGGCGTGTAGTGATGGTGAGCGAACATGGCGTGGACCCTGTCAGCATGCAGTCAGCGCTGTCTGATGAAGGACTATCACGTGGCCCAGCAGGGAGGCCTCGACTTCATGGTGGCTGGCATTCAGCTACAGCCCAACAAAAAGGTGGGTTTAGCGCAAGGGGAAACTAGTGTTTGTGTTATTAAAAGATTTAGATTGTACTGGGTGTTTAGCAATGGAACTTTGGGGGGGGGGGGGGTAATACTTTTAGGTGTATTTTGACAAGTTGTTACCCCGCACCCCATTGTCAAACTGACGATGCTGTCACCCATTAATCTGTATCAAGTCTCTTGGAATGCAGTGGCGGAAGAAAGGTGCGATCGATTGGGGGAAGAGTCATATATGATGGAAGGATACTGACAAATACTTTTTTATTTACATATGTTATTTGAGTAGAACCAAGCATTCTCTGTTGCGCAGGATGGCTTTACACCCAAGTGTAATGTTTCACCCATGACAATCAACCAATTGATCCAGCGATCACAATACAATGTCAAAGTTTTATTAGCACTGACTACATTATCGTTTGTGGTTATATGATAATATCTGTTATCTTCAGTTTTGTATGTCTAGTCGGTGCGTGACAATTCTTGCTGGATACTATAGATTTGTTGTTGTTTTTATTAATTGTGGTAATCATAATTTCTGGGAGATATGTCATAACATGAAGTTTGTTTGTCTGTTTGTCAAGTATTGTAGAAAGATGGTTTATATATCAACATTTCAGATTAGTTGGACAAAACATTTTTGCCACGAATGGGATAAGGCAGGTCCTGATTTTTGGTCACCGAACGTTGTAGATATGATTTATTTTTCCTGCATTTCACACTGTATTCCAGTGTGATCCCGTGACTTAATAAGTTATGACACAGTTTGACTGATACCGATAGCTACGACAGCTATCAAAGAAAACATGGAAACTAACGTGTTTGTATAAACCATGATTGATGGAAAGCCATAAAAATCAGTGATATGACTTTTGACGTGGAGTGTATATAAATGCCGCAGCAAGGATTTACGTGTTGATTTTACCTGGCAATAGGCTTTGTTAAGTGACTCTTTAAGCCTGAAATATCTATAAAAGACAAGGGTCTTAGGATTGATGTATCCTTGTGTATTTTGTGTTGGGTTATGTTTGTTTAAGGTATGGGGTTCCAAATAGCACCTTGTAGGTTTCATTGTCAAACTTATGATATTACAACTTATTTTCAAAAGTAGACTGCTTCATTTGAAGTTGGACTACTGTGAAATTAACAGACTTCAAAAGTGGTTGAAAGAAGATGAGATCATAAGTGTGGATAATGTTAAGAAGGGCAGGTTTTTTCAAAGATTGAATTAAAATGAGCATGTAATGAGGCTATGAGAAGATGAAAGATTTTAGAATGTGTTTGATCATTGGATTATCTAGATTTATAAGTAAGATAAGCTGTCATCATTATGATAATGAACTTAGTGTGAAGTTGATAACTCAACTGGTTGTATGTGCTAAATTGTCCTGTGAACATACTGCTATTCGTTTTGGTATAATTAGATGAATGTGAATGTACTCTGCATTAGAAAGTTGAGACATTTGATATTGATACTTGAGCCATCATCAAGTATCTTAAATTCAAGTTAGAATAGAAGGAATAATTGGCACATTATTTCTATGTAAAACTGGATATGTTAACAATTGATAGAAATAAAACAACTGAGATTTACTGACAGAATTGGTATTCTCTCAAACTGTCCATCTAACTTGATTGAAAAATTAGAATCGCAACCATTGGTAATGCAACTTGAAACCACGAGATAATAAATATTCCATTACAGGGAATAATTTGCGGAGGGAACACATCCACTTTACAGTATATTTCATTGTGATTTTCTGTTTTAAAAGTTACTTCTTCTGTTTTACTCTAATAAGGTTGTTTGCACAGTGTGCCCATTGAACTGACGGATAAGATTTTTTATAGATTGATGTGTATGCGTTGGTTTCTTTGTTCAGTTGGTTTAGCGATCTTGCTACACCATGCATAGTGTGTTGATCGGTTTCACCAACATGTACATTTGCACATTACATGGATACAGGATAAAGCTTTTGTATTTTGCTTTATGGAGATCTATGTGTCTTGTAATAAGCCTGTAATAAGCATTTTTCAGAAAATTACACGTGCATTACAACCCCAAAAGAAAAGGACAACTGCTTCAACTGCCCGTGTCCCAGTGTATGTAGCTGTGTAATATGTAAATGTGGATTATCAACAATATTTGAGATTAAGACTTAACAGCCGAATTATAGCAGGGATTACTTCAAAATACTCAAACTCACACATTTTCCATTTTATCCTTTCTATGACTTGAAGCATAATAGAATGTTACAAATTAAACTCTGAAATGCATCTCCATTAATCGGTAGCGTGGCAAACTGCTAGCATGACCTGTCTCAGTGTTCCCAGACAGTTGAAGACGCTCACACCAAATAGTGTTTTATCTTATTAAAAACTACACCAAACCTGCCAATGGATCAAGTAAACGATGATATGGCAGCTTTTAATTCTAATGGTCTGACAAATCAGATCGAGACTGTATCAGGCATCTTGCACTCAGCAATAAGGCCGTTGTGCTAGGCTAAACAATGTCCCAGCAGGCGTGGCTGTATTCCGTGCACTGCCAGCGTGTGTTGCGGGGTGTCCATGAGGGCGAGGATGGGGACATGTGCGTGGTGGGCAAACCCCAGGTCGCCAGCGTCTTTCCGGTGAGTCTTCTTAGCTGGCTAACACCAGGGTCTGAAACACATGAAAAGTTGCCTAAAGGCGATCAAAGGACACCAAAGGTACCGTTCACTGCATTTTAAAGAAGGGACCACTCCTTGTGTTATTACGTACGTGTGTCACTATTTGAAATCAGGCGGTTCGGTCTGGTGGTCGGTCTTTGATATGGTTTATACTAATAATGGAAGCCAGTCTACCAATAGGTGTGTATGGTGATTAGGTTATAGACGTCTCGTTGGGCCTGGATAGATGTCGTTGGTGGTATTTTATCACCTTGTTCAACGCTTGTGGCCAGCGAAGTCATGGAAGTGTGCGTTTCAAAAGTTGCACCATAACTTAATAGTATACGCGATCTTGTTTACCAAGCCATGGTACCAATGACAAATTGAGAATGAGTTTGAGGTAAGTCTTTACATAATACAACATCTATATTTTTTCTTTGACCTCAGTTGGTTCATGGCTGAAATGTCATTGGCTTGGTTGAAGTGAATATAACTTGTTAACTTGCACCCCCGGCTTGTACCGTGTGATTTGATAATCTGTTACTATTGTGGTAGTGCATGAAGGTCTATGAATCAACAACAACAAAAATCATTGCGTAAACGTTATCTGCTTGTAGGCTGAGGCTCGGCGTAAAGCTTGGTCCACCTCATCGCCTGTGCCCATTCCTCCAGAGGTGAACGAAGTGAAAGGCATCATTGACAAGGTGACAAAGTCGTCATCTGCTACAGGACTCCGTAGTGTGTCTGCTGGTTAGTACCAGAGATTACTATTTATAATTATTACTTCTTAATTCTCTGCACAATATCAGAGGCTTTTATGTCAAGTTCTATGATAATTGTCCATGGGCTTGTAATAGGAAAAAAAATGCACTTTTGGGAACTTTTTGTAAATGGTATGTTTTTATGGGTTTTTTCCCCATCTAAAATGTAGTTGGATTATTTGGGAAGTATTGTTACATTAGATGAATATCTCAGATGAATTATAATTTTATTGACTTGTACAGAGCATATGAACATGTAAACTCATTCAGAAAATTGTTGGCATTACTAATGGATTTTTGTTATTTTTCTAAGAATATGGTGATTACTAAACTGATTTGTAAAAAATTTAGGTAGTTAGACAATAGAAAGCATAGCATATAATTCAGTATCTAGAAATTGAATTACACAATTATGAGAATGTAAAATATAGAAAAATATTGAGTAGATGACTGCTATACAGAATTTGACTTTTCTTGCATATAATATTTCACTGATTGTGCTTTACTAATTGATTACCACTGTAGATTTAAAGAACGTGAAAGGAGATAGTGTTCAACTTTGTAAGTGAATAATCAACGCAATTGTGCACTAAACAATATTCAAATATCGTAATCACTCAAGGATACATGTAATTAGCTATTTTTGGTGGACTGTTGCTTTTTGACTGCATAATCCGTTGTGTGTGCTAGGGGTTATGAGGTTGCAATCAATCCACCTTCAGAAAAAAAAATCGTTATTAAAAGCCCTCGAAATTCTGTATCAATCCAGTATAGAAAAACCCTGCAGGGTATCACCCAACCCACACCTGAATGTGGTTTTACCGCGGATAATTCCAACAAACCAATTTTTTGTACCTTTCTTGTATTGTTTCATATGGTTTAGGTTGACTGATACAGTCAACAAAACATTGTAAAACATTATGAACTTATATGCATCTGGCAATAAAAATAATGAATGCACATAAAGCACTAGTCAGCAAAAAAAAGTGGAAAGATGTATCTTTGTGTTATTGTGTGCTACTTGGAACTAAAGTATGCATCACTTGTTTGATCAACAATAGTATGTAGATTGTAGTGAATAGCTAATATTTATGTTTTGCACAAACATAGCTATAAGCACATTGTGTCTATTTACCTATATATCATAGATAGTAAGAGCTTTATATCTATGATACACTTAGAAATTTACATGCACCCAATCCTTTTTCTGAAGCATTCTTCACAATATATTTAATGCTCTTGCTGTCAAAACAAACTCAGGTAAGTTACAGATTTGTCTGGTAGGGCAGTTAGATCATGTATCATTCTTACAGTAGATACAAACAAAAGATGACAGATCTCATTATGTTAATGATATTAATGTCCAAAAAGTTGAAAAATATTAGTATCTTATCAAGTAAAGCTGCAGAAGAAAGGAGTATGAGGCCAAGTAATTATTATGTACAACTGTCAAATGCTCGAGGTCAAATGGCAAATCTTCGTGTAATAGGACCACAAGATTTGAACAATATCAAATGTAGACCATTAATATTCCAATGAAAATACATATTCATGGGATTGTTTCCAACCTACAAGCCCATGGGCTTATTGATGGTTGTAAACAGCACTATATTCACAATATATCCATGCATACGTATCACAATCTACCCCTTTAGTAATATCAAAATTATTGTATTTTGTAGACCCTGACTTTTACCGGCTCACCCAAAATGAGTACAAGTACATGTCACATCAAGTTGTGGATGCCAAGAACATGGCTGCCAGAAAGTTCAGAGGCTCAGGCTTCAAGGTATGATAGAAAAATGCTATGAAAATAGAATATTTTGTGGCTATCAAACTTCATGGTTTTTAAACAAGAAATATTTTACAGCTTTTCAATTTAGCAATTTTAAGTAAATAATAAGCTATGTAATTGGAAATGTTTGCACCTAGTTTCATTTTGCCATGATTTTGTAAATATCCGCAAATTTTACACATTATAGATTGAAATTGAAACTGTTGCTTTACAACTAACTCTCAAGATAATGCATCCAAATTTTAAATACCAGTTTTGATTATTAATGCTTATTTCATATTTATGTAGAGGTTTCTATTGACTATTCTGATATATAAATTTGAACTACATATTTATATTTCTAAATCTAATTGTTTTGACAAACAAGAGTCAACATTTATATTTGAATCATTATAATGGGCTTATGGATAAGATACTAATTAATAAATTTTTACCCAACCAATCAGCTAATTATAATATCCATATATAAATTCTTATTGTATGTATTTTGAGAATATTGAAAACTAGTTTTAAAATTTGCAGAAATAATCTAGTTATATTCAACTTAATAGTAATACATATTGCAACATAATTTAAGCATGAATCAAAGACGTATCCTAGCCAATTGGTGCGTAGATCTGCGGTAATGCATATATTTTGTTTTTTAGAATATATTTTTATCATCTTTTACGTATATAACAGCACTTGAAAAATATTTATTGCATACATTATTTACACAGATTTGCATCACTAATTGTCAAAAATGAGAAAATTCATTGAATAGTTTTCTTTAAAATGCATAAAGTACTTTGAAAAATGTTTGCTTCATGTATATTCTAACTTGCACATATGAATAGTAAGATGCATGAGTTCTTTTTCTAATAATATAAAATATTGTTGACTGAAGTATTACTAACATTTCGATGACATCACCACCATGCACTGTGGTAATATTTGAAGCTTTTCTTACTCATGTATGACTACTTCTTTACTTAATGTTATATTTACTCACTTAAACTTCCGCTTATATAAAATCAGCCATCATATGTTCTCATTGCTACAACTGACAATCTAAAATGGTAGATTTAGATGATATTAAATCATTTGCAACCTTAGTTGCTTTTCATTTCTGCTATTTATAATATTTACAAAATCCAGGCTTTGAATTTTGACTAAATTATATGATTCACCACCATTTCTTGCTTTAAGCCTAATCCTCTGAAGTACTGTATTTTATAGCTTTGCTGACATTTTCAATAATCCCTCTCAAACTTTGGCACTACTGAATCTACAGTTGAGCCTCTTTTACATACAAGGTAGTTCCAGGGGTCTGAAGGGGCGTGAACTCTTCCCTTTTCCACCAAAACCATATCGTTTTCAAGGGGCTTTTGAGTATTCATGTCACCCTTTTTCCTAGTGTACAAGGAGACCTTATGGAGAAGCTGGCAAAGTATCCCCATAAGACCAGTGTCATCTATCAAGAAATAGCCACGTGGCCAGGCTCCATTGAGTAATAAGCAGCTATTGGTTTTTTCAGAGATTCTACTCAGATGAGGCAAGTCGTAATTCATCTGTAGTCTACAGGTCTCAGCTAGCGTCTAGTCTAAAGGCGTTCAACAACAAGAAGTCATGGACGCCATATGAGGATCCCAGCACCAAGTTCATTCGCCCCAACAGTGGAAAAGTTAGTATAATCATACTTCTGCTTGAACCAATTGGTTTGTTGATGAATTAACTGATGCCAGAGTTCTAACAACAAGGCCAGTATAAAATTCATCTACAATCATTGCTAACAGTTTTAAAGGGGGTGTCCCACCAAATTTTAGAGCCCAAATCAGGTGCTCAGGGCACATGTAGTTTCCAGGATTTTCTAGGCATTCGAATTTGTATGCAAGCCATCTGTAGTAAGATATCACTTTTAAAGGTTCTATCACATCACGTTGAAACCAAACATGAATCATCCAAGTTAGCGTTTCATCATACAGGTGGATGTGCGGACGGCGCCGGTACGGTGCCGGCCAGTGCGCCCTCGCACCGCGGCACTCACAGGGGCGAGCGCTGCCGCTCGGAACCAGCGAGGGGGACGGGACCAGGTGGAGGCGCGACCCAACACAGCCATGGGCCAGGCCGACCACACCCAACTACGCATGTGAGTACGATAAAAGCACAGTACACTAATAGGGACACTGTGCAATTAGGATTCACCTTTTCTTTCTTTTTTCGTTCTACTATATGATGTCACTATAAGCGCCTTGCAAATAAATCTTTACTTTTTTGCACATAGATGTACGTTTTATATTGTATACAAAGAGCAAGAGCCCGAATAATGCGGATAAATGGGAAACTACAAGAAATACGTGTCAAAACAGATCTTGAAGAAATTTTCAGTTGTGCCAGAGGATTTGAATCGTATTCTGTCGAAATGATATCAAAATTCCACCAATGCAGTAAACCCTTTCTATGAGGAGCACATTGCTCATTATTTAATCTAGAAAAGGTCATATAAATAGAATTTTTCTTATTAATCACCGTATTTCAAAACATATTACAATTCCATCTACCTCTAGTAGTTTCTCACATTGATTCTCTGCCCGTTGCAGCTCCCCTCGGTCAAGCCAAGGTTCAAAAGACTCAGGCTTCTGCAAGCCACCATCATCAAACTATGACACCCTTACTCCTGAGATCTCATACAATCTGTCCAAGGCCAATGTGGAATCAGTGTACGGGGACCGGCGCTCTTCTGTCTCAGGTGAGCTGGATTTTTTACTATTTTTGTACAATATTAGAACAACCATTCAAAAAAGCTTCTTGTCACTAAAATTACTCGGGCCTTTAGTCCAACAAGTTTTTAAATCAACCAAATCTCTCCAAAAGTTACTTAAAATAGAGTTTATCAGGCATAGATCAAGTGGTCTAATGTTGTTTCAGTTTGTCTTACCATGCAATAAAAACAATCCTATACAATTTAATCCAAATCCAATCTAAAAACATTGATTGGATTTGGATTAAATTGTATACGATTGTTTTTATTGCATTGTAAGACAAACTGAAACAACATCTCCAAAAGTTATCAGCTGAGAGTTCCAGCTGCTATTTTCACCACTATTTTGGTCATTTTGAAAGTGGTGTCTCATAGTTGCTCATTTGCAGGTCGTCACGAGGACTCATCACTGTCAGATAGCGGGGAGTCTGAGGTGAGCTTGCCCGTGTCCCAAACAGCTACTCCTGCGGGAGAGGACAGCAAGGTGGCACAGAAAGCTGGCACCAAGACAGCCACAGGGGCCACAGAGAGCAGCACCAGTGGAATAGGTAGGGGATCGTGAGATTTAGACTTCGTCGGGGAAGGTGCTCGGGCTTTTCCACGCAACAAGATTACTATAAAAGACTATTTGGAAGGGCTATACAGGCATATTTTCCATCATTTCGACCTTTTCCCATACGAGCAAAGTGGCGAATAGTTGCATGTGCAGTGCATACTCTCCATTCAGAGATATTTGAATTTGATGCCACACACCACTTAACTTGACTAGAGCACCTGTCTCAATATTAATGTAAGTGAACAAAAATGACAGTAGGCCTACATGTATACGATGTTAATTATATGTCACTGAAGCATGATTAAAAATTTTAAGTGATGAACTATTTAGCAAAGTCTAAATGAAAGGAGAAATGAATATAAGAGATTGATATTCCTGTGAAAATTTGCAGTACATTGTGTAAGAACGGAGAGAAAAGTGCGCTTTTTGCTGATGTTCAAATCATCATCTCGAGCAACATGTATGTTGAATGGTTGTCTGTGTACGGATTGATACTGACATCATTACTCTGTGGAAATCAGAATTGCACATGAAAACCTTTGAATGAATTAAGCTCTAAATTATTTTTTAGTTTCAATTTTAAAAAGGTGATATATACTCTATACTAAAACATTTATTTCATATTAATAATTATCATATGATTTCTGAAAGATGTTATTTTCACTTTTCAACGGTGTGCATTTTATGATACACTTAGTGCACTGCTTCTGACTTTGTATATTTGCTCGCAGTTGCCATGTCACAAGAAAGCGTTTTTACTAAGTTTTGATCTATGTGACCTGTGAAGTTTAAATATTAATAGATAGTACAATTTTGTTTGAATTAAGCTTTTAGATGGTTTGTTCGGTGTAAAAGCGAGTATTTCCAAAACAGCTAGACCTACGGTTATTTCAATCCTTAGCAAATACCAAAATAGATTACAAAATTTACAGACAGCTTTACTGTACAATATGATTAATAAAGGAAAAAGCTCTAGTCGTTCTAACATATGATCATTTACAATTCACAAGTGCATCGCCACAGATAGATACTGAATAGTGCACTTTGGTGCAGTGTGAAGGACATGGCCGTAAAATGACAATGCATACTCATCTACATTTAAAGATAATGCAATCCAAAAACTCATATTGTTATTGTAGGGAGTGATAATGATGATGAAGCGGCTGCTGCGGCTCCAGCAAATGATGACGACCAAGAAAGTGATGATGATTCCGATGATGAGAAGATTCCGGAACCAAAGCTGGATGAAGTGGAGATGTCGCGCATCCCTGCACTCAATCTCAGGCCAGAACAGGTGTGTGCACAGTTGCGTGGTGGATTGTGCAGATGATTGGTTGATTGAGTAGCTAAGATTTCGGGCGACTGTGTTTGCTAGCAGTTCCCTTTTCATGCTTTTGTAGACTATTTTTAGAAGTTTTAACAATTTATGATTAAGCTGACCGTTAATTTTACAAGACAACCCCTTTTTTAAAAAAAAAACAAAAAAAACATCGGATGTCTGTCTTTTCTGGAAGTTTTTGAAAATTTTTAGTTTGAAATCTAGCTCAACGGTATGCTTGAAGAGTCTGAGGGCCAGAATTGTAGTTGTTTGACTGACATGAGATGACATGACTGAATTCGTCGTTTAAATGTTTAAAGGTCTCAGGGATGGATATGAGTGTGTAACTATCGATATGATTTCTATACATGACTGTCTAGTCTTTACTGGTTGCCAAACTATCTCTGAGCAAACTATATACTACTAAAGTATTATTGTATTCAATTTTATCCTCAAATTACAATACCCTGCATAACATTAATAATTCTTTGTCAATTTTAGGTGGACAATCTCAACATCCTCATCTATCCAAAAGGCGACCGCAGGAAATATGACTTTGATGTTGACAATATTGAATACCCACCATTTGAGTTTGAGCTTCCCCTTTCTGAGCACACTAGGAATATAGACTTTAGCACTGTTGCAAAGGATGGAAGTGATTGGAGGAATGAGCTAGCAGAGGGTGTGCCACAACCTGATGAGGAGGAGTCTCGGGTGATTGACAGGTATGATTGACCAATGATGGTGAATATGTCATGGGCTTGTTGAAAAAAAAATCAAATTCATGTGTACTTGAAAACAATACTTTGGTCTGTATTTCTATTGTAACTATTTTTAATCTGCTTTAATTGTACATATAAGGGAATAATGAAAGACATACAAATGTCTCACAAAGAAAATGTGTATAAACACGAGAATTCAATTTGAAACATTGTTGCAGAATCGTTGAGCTGGAGAAGTTACAGAAACAGACAATGGACTTTGAGAAAGGCAGACGAGAGCAGGTGAGATAGAACGCTCACCGGTATTGTATCATGAATACTGAATTCATAAAGATAATAGGCCTTTCCTAAAATTCTTTCAATTCGATTATTGTTCGACTATACATACAAAAGAAAAATATTTTATCAACAAATTATACACATTTTGAAATGACATAAGTACTGAAGTTGCTCATATGGGCACATTTGGGATAATTTGTTGATGATAACTTTCCTCTCAACATTCATAATATCCATTAGATTCATGACTTGTGCAGAAAATAGCCAACCACACAAACCATACGGTGATGATACCTATGCCATGACCAGTCTACCCATGCCTGAATCTTTTTCTAAACACTACCCCTAAATATTTGTGTTGACACTCTGGGCAGGGGTAGGCCATCAATAAGCCAACATGAACCAAACTAACTCAAACCGTTGCAGGACTGTGTGATAACCATTATCATATAAAAGTTAAATGTTCCACTTTGTTTTCAGGCGCGTCTTGCAAAAGAGCGAGCGGCTGCGAGGAGTCGTCTGGGAGGTGGCCGCATACAGTGTGCGCGTGTCTGGAGGGAGAAAAAGTGCTGTGTTGACTGTCTCCAGGTAATAGACATCATATCTTTACATTAGATAGAATTTGATTATCTTGATTATCATAACGCCCAGATCCACTCTAATATCAACATGACAGGATACATCTAGGTTTTCTGTAATATTAATGAACATTCAAATGTTCAAGGACTTTTAGTTTGAAAAATTGCAAATCTAGGGAGTGGACTTTTACGTGAATATGTATTTCCATTGGAACTTCAATGTTTTAATTCATAAGCAAAGATTTGTGGAGGGCTTTATAGAGGGGTGGGCTCTTGCATGTTTCTATGAGTTCAGTATATGTTGTAGGTGCTGTGTGTAGGTGATTGCAACGAACACAAGAAGTATTCAGACACAGTGTGTTTCCTGTGCTATGAGCAGCATACGGAGGGCACGCCATGCCACAAGGTGGTCTATGATGGCCGCACACGAGGTTGGTGCATTGGAAACTCTCACCTAAACATTCACAGGAAAGCCCATCAGCTATTAGGTTAAAGCTTAGTATATGCTTAGTCCATTCGAGGCTTGCACTTTTATGTCAATTAGTATTTATCATCTCCTACATCTCATGCATGCTGACATTTGATAACATCTATTTCTTACTTAAAAGTCATTTGAGTTTGTTCGACCCACGCCCTTTTTTTCTTTATCAAAAACCAACTAACAAACAATTTATAATCTATCGTTATTAACAGCTTCACTCAATATACATTTTTGGTCTTCCCTTGCATTTCGCTCAATTGGATCTCAAGCATTTTTTACTTTATTGATCCAACAAGGGCTGCATTCCACATGGCCCACCTAGACCCATAATCAATAACCATCTGTCCGTATTATAGGTCAGGCAGAAGAGCCAGAAGCGGATGCCTCCGGACCTCCTGCCTCCACCACCACCTCCCGGCCGCGCTCCTGTACGTCCTGTCGAAGGCCTCACACTGCAAAGTTTATCAATGCCAACAACATCGTTCTCGGCCGACCCAAATCATCCAACTCCACCTATGCACGGGGCCAGAGCTCCAACAAACCCCGTGACCTGCGGCCCCCAGCCGACAATCAACTCAACCCCTCTTTGGAAGGGGATTTTGAGCAATTGGGACTTGAACCGACGCAGGGTAAAGTTGTAAATAAGGCGGATAATGACACGGAAGCAAAAGAGAGACCAAATACGGCATGCTCAGATCGAATGCGCCATTTTAAAGGGCGAGTGGGGGTGGTGCCAGGGAAGAGTTATTTTTCGCAGAGGAGGATGTCACTGACTGACCGCTCAGGACGACAGCGCATGCGAGCTGCAACAGCGGTCAAGCGGAAAAAAACAAATAAAACGCGTCCAACGACTGCTGCTAGTTGACATGGAAAATTGCATTTTAAAGTGTGTCAAGTGTGTGTTTGTGTGTGTGTGAACTATTTTCATACGTATACCTGAAGTTCCCAATACGCAGATGTCAAACATTAAAAGCTAATTCGTTAGGAAGGCTGTTCATGGTCGTTTTGGGGCACTGAGACCTTGGCATGATCAGCCAAATGTCTTCTTTTTCAGATTTATTGTGCATTTAAAAATGTAAGTGTTTCAAATGATTTTGAACTGGCAATAATAATTGATTTTCAAAGAACAGTTCAGTGGTGAGTTACTAAGGAACATTGTTACTTCTCTACATTATTGTTGTAGGGCATTGAAGCGCTGTTCTTTAATGCAGTTGGACCCACTTTTTATGTCAAACTTGAAAAGAGAAAACCAATACTTGAAAATCTATTTAAGAATCAGGGATAGAGTCATCCAGACATGCCCTCAAGTATAAGAATAAATTTAATATTGTTTGATAATATACAAAAGAGTTTCAATTATGTTCTTGAGTTACCGAGGTATGTGTTATCATTTATTAAAGGGTCAAACAATGCATGAAGCTTAAGATTTTTTTCTACTGCATGTAAGATAACAATTTCTTTTTTAGAATAAGAAACTGAATGTCATTTTTCACCCATAGGCTTTGACTATCTTCTTTCAGAGTGGTTTTAATATTTCAAAAGTTATTGAAAGTGTTTAATGATAATGCATTGAAGTCATTGTCCATAAATGTTTTTCTCTAATACTGAACCAAATGTACTGTACATGTACTAGTCTTATTGTGAAAGTTATGTTTAAAATTGTATATCGTTAATCATTAACAATTTGTCTCAAATGTTTTCATATTTAAGATTTTCAATCCCTACTAATTATATAAAAATGTTGAACCTTCACTTTGTGGAGTATTTTTATTTTTCTTATCAAGTGTTGCATCAATTTTTGGTGTCTAAAAAGAATTTTCTAATAATAATTAACTTTTCAAGCTATAATGTGTTGCATTTTCAATTTTATTTTTTCAACATCAAAAAGAATTTTCTAATAATAATTAACTTTTCAAATAGATAGCAGTAAGCTATAATGTACGACAGTTGAACCCAATGAACCCATTGAAAAATGGAAAAAAAATGTGTATATGAAATAAGAATTTATTGCTGAATATTGCATAAAACAGTTAAATATATAAAAATGATATCACAGGAAAAACTACATGTATAGTAACAGTATCAAAGTTGCAGAGTATTGATGACAGATAGATCTACAAGTAACTAAAAAGTGCTAAGTTTCAGGATATATATAACATACTTGATCTGCCAAAAGTAATTGAATAAATAGGAAATATACAAATGAATATACGAAATAATACTATCTTGTACATGATTTAACGCAAAATGCTAAATGGTAACAATCTACATATAAACCTATCAATGGCACATCACGTATTTCTCAATAATGGAAGAAGGCACACAGAAGATCATACATGTATATGGTTTTCAGACATTTGCTAGGATTCTTGTACATATGCATTCAATGTGGGGGACTGAGAAAGGTGATGTGTGTCTTCTGTGCACCCTAAATTCTGTCAATCTCTACAGAAAACCAATATTTCAACATTGTTATTGAATATGAACAATTTGAATATGAATATAAGAAATAAATGATATATATGTGAAATAAATGATTTTATAAAAATGAATACGTACATGATTAAGCAAAAAAGTACAATCCCATTGGACAATTCAAGAAACACATGTATACTATGCATTGATCACAGAAGGCTATACTGAGTAGAAATAGTAGACATAATATAAGATACAAATAAAAGAAATATAAAATTACATTGTATAGATATAAAAGTAACTAGAAATATTTATAAAAATAATGAAACGATTACAACTACCAGCTGACAACTACTAGAGTAAAAAAAATGTATTAAATTTTTCGCATTTCCTGATAGGCTAACTAAAGTTACCTAGGTCTCTGTATTGATTCACAAATACATACAGTTAAACAAAATTCACCCATATTTCACACTACTACCCTGTAAATCCCAGTATTTTTCTACCTACCAACATCATTGCACATACATATTACCCATTTTACCGGGTACTTATTTTTGGACAAAGTAAACAAGTTCATTTACAAAAATATTCACATGACCTGGAAAGGTTTGTTTTTTGTTAGGAGGCTCCTCATTGGTTAGTAAGTATTTTCTACTTTTAATAAAATACTATTGCTGATACCCGTTGGCCGATTTTTGCTGCACATTCATCCTTTCAAAGTTTTTTAAAACATCTTGACAATTTAACTTCACAGAGTAGTTTGTGCTTTGCTAGCTGGCTTCCCACTGGCCACCTGTTTCTGCTTGCTTGATCCCATGACCTGTATTTCTTGGGAAACAGGTGCCCCCGCCTCATTCAGCAGGTACTTGGTCAGGTCCACGCCCACACCTTGTAGACCAGACAGACGACTTTTCTCATACTCCTGCTCTTGTCTTGCTTGCTCTGGAAATGTACATTGATATAGCTCATTCAAAAGTTCTTTAATTAAACAGCATAGAAGCGGCTCTTCAAGTTAAAAATGTTATGAACAATAAGTGATTTAATCAAAATGTCATCCATATAAAATATAAGTCCAATAACCCATTTCCAGCCTCATGCACCCAATGCTAACTTGAAAACTTGGTTTTCACCATATTATCATAACAGCTTCAATGTCTACAATCCTGATATTTTACTATAATTTCTATATGCCAAACCTTGTTTTATCATTGTTTTATGAAATACACATTCTAAACATCGTTGTCATCAATAGCTAGGCATTGTTTGTGATTGTACATGATACCTACAAAAACATGCGTGTAGACTCCATGGGTTAAAATTAGCATTCATACCAAGAAAAGCGATGGTGTATTTGGTGTCCTCTGCTAGTTTTGCCTCGTGCTGTAGATGTTGCAGCTGCAGCTCATGCTCCTGTTGTCCCTTCTGCAGCTTCTGCTTGTGCTGTAAAGAACCTAACTCCATGTCCTGACCTACAAAAAAAGCATCATAGTTCTGTGGTATATTACTTATATTGCAAATATAGTATACAATATTCACAATACAACTATTCTTTATTCATTTATCTTGGATATGGTAGACAAAAACATTAAATGGTAGCTTTGTCTAATCATTATTCACTTAGCCATGGATAGCAACTTGATGTTTCACTAAACACACTCCACTTTTGTGAACAAATTTATTTCCATTTATTTCCTGCATAAAATGATAAATCCCCCTCATAAGCATACTTTGCATATTTACTATGTGTCTCACTTACGTAGCTGTGTACGAGCCTCCTCTTTCTGTAATTTATAGTCTGCCAGTCTCTGTCGCTGAAGCTCCAGGTCTGAATTCAATCGCAGTTGCGTTCGAGACTGGATTGCATTGTCTTGCATAGCCTGAATGATGTTACACACGACAATACATAAAATGAGTATTATTTCATGCCTTAAGTCTCTATGTTCAATCACCAAGATGTGTTTGATAAGTAGGTAATTTTACTTTACCTCACTCTATTGTAACAAAAATCTCTTCACATTCACTGATAAGGCTGAACAAATAATCTGACAAAATTTAATACTTAGCAATTGAAATTCAATTTTACACATAAACAGAAAAAATTCTGAATGATTTTTGTCTAATTGACAAATTACTATAGAGGAAAATTTGAATTCACTGCAGACATCCAGAATTTTGACATTCAAAAAGTCAATATACACAGTTCTGACCAGTAGAACGAAACCACAGATGAACCGTTAAAAAGATTTTACGGATGGTAAGAGAAGTAAGAGTGCGGTAGTAGGGGTTATGATCGAGGTTTGTTTTACTGATAACAAACCCAAGCTCTGTGTGGCAAAAGTCAAAACGTACCTGCAGCTGCTGCGAGGCAGTGTATCCTCGGTACACAACCTTGGCCACAGTGTAGCCGATGCGCTCAGCTCGTTGTTTTAGCTGAGAGAACGTCTCCATGCTGCTCAGTTTGTGTGTCTGCTGTAGAAACTGCTCAAACGACAGACGGCCGGCAAACGCAATCACGTCTGCACACACAGCACTGCAAATGTGCGCATATATCAGGTCTATCATATGTATTGAAATTCATAGGAAATTAACTAAGAGCACACTAAGTTTGGAATCTATTACTTGTGTTAGATCTAGGTCAAAGTACATTGTTGGTCAAACAATTAGCTAGATTGTAAGCATATTCAAAGCAGGAGAGTGCAAAGAGGTTCAAACGAATTTCTGAGATCCCCAATCCACACAAATACTGCAGAACCATCACCCACTTCCACCATCCAAACCTTTCTTCCAGATGGATAAAACCACGGACACATGCATCGTATAGGGCAGAAACCAACTGAGATGACTCATCTTTCTTTTCCCCTTCATTGTTTATACTACATAGCCCTCTACGATAAATGACTACAGGCCTGCTTGAATGTCAAATACGTACCACTAGTACATATCGACCACTGAAATGGTTGCTAATGGACACTTAGTATTGACTCCTACCAGGGAATTTCGGTGACCGCCACTGACCGTCTTAAAATTGTGAACTTGATTAACTTTCAATATGACTATTATGCAAAACTTCAGTTTTACTATTGGGTTGATACAATAATACATAGTACATATCGGTATTGTACACAATATATAATTGTAGGATTATTGATCTTAATGGAGTTGTACTGTATTTATTGATAGTTAGAGTTAGTAATCGCTTGTCAGCTAACATGTGGAAGTTATCTTATTATAGTTACTATGTTCATTATAGATTTATAATGCAAGAAACTACAATTATGTAATAGTATTGTATGATGAATATCCTTGTAATTATAATTTAGACATTTGTATTCTTATTATTTTATTCCTTGATCTGTAGATTGACTTCTTCATTGTTCCAATAAAATAACTATTGATACGAGGAGTTTTCTTCATGAAGAAGTCAATCATGATGTTCCTCCTTATCATCATTCAAGTCTATTTATGACTCTGTATATGTGCAAGACGGCGTTCTAATGTTTGGTCATAGTTCCTGTGTGTTTAAGGCAACTGATATGAAGCTCTTACATTCCGCCCCACCAGGGAACGTCCAGAATGGAACAGCGAGCAAGAACTATCGTTTACTGGCCAGGGATGTCCAAGGATATCAGTGAAATAAGAGAGGCCTGCACACACTGCAATAGAAACGCACCATCACAAGCACCCACGCCACCCATCCCATCAACCCCACCATCCACCCCCTTCGAACAAGTCTTCGCTGATTTCTGCAAGTATGGAGGTCATCAATATCTGGTTGTGGGAGATAGGTTGTCAGGTTGGGGTGGAGGTGTTTCAGTCCCCAACAAGTTCAGGACTATCAGGAGCCACCGGCCTCATCCGTCACCTACGTACCCTTTTTTTCAACGTTTGGTGTTCCAGAGGAACTGTCAAGTGACGGTGGACCGGAGTTTATAGCAAACAGCACAGAAAGTTTCCTCCAAACATGGGGTGTTCGGCACCGCATCTCCTCTGCATACTTCCCGCAGTCAAATGGCAGAGCGGAGGTTGCTGTAAAAACTGTTAAACGCCTCCTGGTCTCAAACACAAGCCCCACCGGCAGCTTAGACCATGATGGATTTGTCAGGGCGATTCTGCAATTAAGGAACACACCAGACACAGATTGCAACGTATCCCCGGCACAGATACTATTTGGGCGGCCATTAAGAGACTCTCTGCCATTCAGCAGTCGTCTCACTAAGTTCAACAACCCCCACATCAGCCCTACATGGCGTAAAGCATGGGCAGCAAAAGAGTCTGCGCTGAACACTCGGTTCACTCGGACGACAGAGACATTGCAAGAACACTCCCGTGCTCTACGCCCTCTCATTGTTGGGGAGAAAGTGTTCCTACAGAATCAGCACGGCCCAAGTGCGACTAAATGGGATAAATCAGGCACCATAGTAGACTGCATGGCGAATGACCAGTACAGGGTGAAGGTTGATGGATCAGGACGATTAACCTTGAGAAATAGACGCTTCCTACGGGCATTCAAACCAGCCATGCCTGAAATTCAGCTGTCTGTTGTGCCAGCTACGGTGCCAACCCATGCTCAGAATCCTGCTATGACACAGCCGTCCGACCTGATTCCCGCACTTACTCCTGTGCAGGATCTTCCAATGATGGAGAGATGTGCCCCTGAGCGTATAAATGTGGCAACTCCTGAGCAGACTCAACTGCCAACTCCAGAAGAAAATCAAGAGCCAGCTCCTGTCCAGGTCCCAGCGTCAACCGTCCCAGCTCAACAAGATCCCATTCCACAGCGCCCTCAACGGGATCGCAGGAAACCAATGCGGTTTGAACCGGAATCCGGAAAGTGGACAATCTAAGTCCATTCCCTCTGCTCATGGACTTGGGGGGATGTAGGATTATTGATCTTATTACGTAGTTGTACTGTATTTATTGATTTAGTTAGTAATGGTTATGAAATAGTTAGTAATCGTTTGTCAGCTAACATGTGCTTTCTAAATTGTAAGTTATCTTATTATAGTTACTATGTTCATTATAGATTTATAATGCAAGAAACTACAATTATGTAATAAGTATTGTATGATGAATATCCTTGTAATTATAATTTAGACATTTGTATTCTTATTATTTTATTCCTTGATCTGTAGATTGACTTCTTCATTGTTCCAATAAAATAACTATTGATACAAAAGGAGTTTTCCTTGTTCTTGGGGGGGTGGATGGTGGGGTTGATGGGATGGGTGGTGTGGGTGCTTGTGATGGTGCTTTTTATTGCAGTGTGTGCAGGCCTCTCTTATTTCACTGATATCCTTGACATCCCTGGCCAGTAAACGATAGTTCTTGTGATCAAATTAGAAGTTTTTACTAACATACAGATATTTAAATAATTCAAAATGACTCACTTGATCATGTCTCCAATAGGATCATGGGTAGTTTCAAGCTGAAAATGAGAACACAGAGGACATTATAACCCACCCACTGAAAAACTTATAAACATGCACCATAGCTCATAGTGACATAGAACTAAAAATATAATGCATAAACCATAAAAGGCTTTTACACATGTTCAGTGCATAGAATTACTAAACAAGCCATCTCTTTCTTTGTCAAAAGTGATGAAATTTTCATAAGTACATACCATTTTGATAACATCATCTAGCTCATAAAACAGCATGAGTTTCACTGTGATCATGGTGTCATCATTGGTCCTCACGTCTCTCACATTGTAGTAGAACTGGTCTCCAATACACGGTACTTGTTCAAACACCTTGCTTCCCGCTAACATGTGGCCCTTCTCTGAGATGTCATCGCCATGCCATTTGAACTGGTGAACCCTAAAATGTTAGATATATGATTTTACATGTTACTCTAGTCAAGTGAAGAATATTTTAATTTCAAAAGCTTACAAATAAATTTTAGAAAAAGATTACAACTTTATTTTAGACGTGCACACCCGCAAACCGACAAACGTTTTCAAACCGACACCTACGTGATTTAGTGACGAGTCAGTATGCCGGCATGCACATCTACATGAAAATTATGAAAATTGTGTCCAAGATCTGATATGTTCAAGATATCAAAAACCTGATGCTTTCTCTCTATCTTCGAACAACCATGTACATGTATGTGGTTTTGTTGGTTGGTCATAATGTGTTACATGTATCTAAATTAAAGATCGTAGTCATAACGTAGACTTACCACTCCTCTGCTGATGGCACAAACACTGTTGGCCCCTGAATGATGCGTCGTTCCACTGAATTATCCTTCACACGTCGGTACACGACCAGTATGTGGTTGGCATCAATCTTGGTGGCTGGCAACACACACACTGACTGATGTTCTAGTGGATTTTCAAACAGCTCGCACGGTCTATGACAACAAAAACATAAATGCAGTTCAATTTTTAACAGTTGTTCACTTAAAACTGCAAATATTATAGCTAAGCTCCCTGCTGCACATATGACAAAAATAGTCATTCATAAAATCTCTAGCTTTTAAGTTTTTCTCTATGAAAAGGAAAATTTGGTATCTGCGAATCTTGATATTTGCATATATGATTCAAAATTTATGAAGCACTAGAACCTAAAGGACTAACTCACCCAGGTAAATGCTCAACAAATCCCAGATTATTTCTAACTACCAAATATTGGTACGGATTTGCCGAATGTCGATTTAGATATTGTAGCCTCTCACGAAAAAGGAACACCTGAAAATGAAGAATTTACGTAGGTTCACGAAAAAGGAACATCTGAAAGTGAAGAATTTAGGTCAGCTCTATTAAAACATATTTCTATCACAGAAATTGAATTAATCTTGTCACAAATCTTGTCTCTGAATTAATCTTTATATCCAGATTTTTAGCTTATACTAACCCGGGACGGTCCAACAATATGCTTGCCTTCACCCAGATGGTTATACACCACAGCTTCTTGCCCCTCTCTTACTGTTTTAAACTTCATGCTGAAAGTATAGGAAACATGTTACTAGTTTTAGTAGTTATGTAACATACGTCATTCACTGCATGTCCCATCCCGTCCCGTGTTTTACTAAGAGGACATGCACTCCTAGAACTATTTTAAAATGATCTTAAATTTGTAGTCTACATGTAGTATAGATTCTACTAGTACTATAGACTCTAGAGAGAATTTGTAGTCTTATGAATCTAGATCTAGATCTAAAATTTTCCTGTAAATATCTCATATAGTCTCATTTAGTCTGTTACTGAGCGCTGGATTACTCCACTATGCCCAGTTCTTTGGTATCTTGCTGACTTAATATTTTTCTTCCGGTTCCGGCGTCAGCTTTTGCTTTATAGTCAAATTTCATTTCAGTATCCTTCCAGTATTTATCTAGGCGACTCTCAAATGTCTGGATTGTTGGTGCATTGACAACACTATTCGGTAAGTTGTTCCATATGGGTGCTATTCTTTGTGTGAAGAAGTTTGATCTTATGGTTTTGTTGCATCTCTGTATGGCTAATTTCTTGTTATGTCCTCTAATTACAAAATTAGTGCTATAAGTCAGTAGTATAATTTTTGGAAAAGCGATTTATCTATAAATTCCTAGAAGTTAATTTGTAGGCTACCTTCTACACCACAGTCAATAAATAGAAGATCCCTCTTGGAATGCGTCTATATTTTAATGAGGTATTCTTTTCAATTTCTTTAAATTGTTCTTCATAATCTAGTTTTTTTCAATGATGGTCAATAATTTCGTAAAGATAGACTTTTGGTACTGCAACTTCACTTTAAGAAGTCCACAGAACCTGTAGGGGACAGCCTACAGCAACTATAATACCTTGAGCTGCATAACTTGTACTTCAATATCTCTATCCCGGGTTTTTGTAATTTTTCAAGAATGGAATAATGTTCTCATTTATTTAGGGCATACGGTATATCCTGGATGCAGCACCCTTTTTACTGATTTTCTTTGACAATTTTTTTTTGGATCTTGACCCCAAAACCAGTGCACAATTGGTGAGGGGGTACTAGGGCAACAGGTGATTGCCAAAATCATGTTTGGCAAAGCCTTTGGTAATGGTGATCGGTGTATTTAGAAAAATGTTCGATGGATTAGAGGAACATGAAAAGGAGAAATGAGTCTGGAAGAATGGGCGCATTATGAAGAAGATAGACAGAAATATAAGGACCATAGAAGCAGCATGCACCTCCTCTGCATTTCAACCAACATAATTTCTTTTTTCTATGAACTTGCCCACAGAACCAACCTAAGTTTACCAACTTCTTTCAGCAAGGGAGAACTTACAAAATGTATATGGAAAGGTGTAAATAATTGTTGACTCTCCAAATTTTCTTCCTCTAAATACACACCAGTATAAAACCTATTAGGAAACCTGATGTTGAGGCTCAGTTCCATAAAAATAAAGAAAATTTAGTAAACTGTTTTGTTGCAGAGTTTACTGTATGGTTACACTTTGGAGTACTTCATGAAAACACCAAGAACAAGTGCTAAACACATATGATGTTATCAAGGCTGGATGTATACAGAACCCCATTCATTTGTTGATACATTTCATAAACTGAGCTTGGCAGAGGCAGCAACACCCTTATGAAGAAGTGATGAAAGTTCTTCTGATGATAAATAAAAGATGATATATATTGAAACCAATGGCTCAGCAAATTAGACGCCAAGGCATAAAAATTATCCATTGATCATGAGACAGTGAAGTTTGATCACCTGTTCCAGTCTCTTTGCACATACTATATAGATTTTTTTCCATTAGATGTACCCAGTTTGTCTTTATAATTATGACTATATTTTTTTTGCAACAAAACATATGAACAATTTTTGGGGGCTCAAAATATCAGAAGTAACCCCCCACCCCTCCCCCTTAAAAATCATAGGAAACCAAAACCAAGAAACACATTTTTGTGTGAAGAAGTTTACAGTTTTTTTACACTCCCAGTTTGCTAAAGATTCATAAAGTGTAAATTCTCTATTTGACTTATTTGTTAATTACTACCTTATCGAATAAATCTGCAATTTCTTGTTATGTCCTTCTAGTTTGAAAAAGCATTAGTGTATAAGGAAGTACAGGGTTTTACACCAGCATTGTCAATTAGTTCGCTGCAGGTTGTGAATTAAATAAACTATACTATATCATGCTACGTTTTATTATGTCCTCTAGTTCCAAATATTAGTGTGCGTCTATATTTTTAATGTAGGTATTTCAGTGGAAGTATAATTTTCTTTAAACGTTCTGGATATTTTAATTAGGTCATAATCTAGTTTTTTTTGACAATGATGGTATCAATTTCGTCGCCCGTCTTTGTACATTTACCGAACTTTTATAGTACATACCTGTATGACAGCCTACGGCACCAGGGTATAATAGATGAATGCTAGCTTGTACGTCGTCTTGTAAATTTCAATAATGATTCACCTATTTAGGGACACGTTATAATACATACCAAAGTTTTGTTTCGTGACTCAATTATCTGATTGACAGGTGTTTGTTTACATAAGAAACGCATGCATTCGATTACATAAATGAGTTTAAATGTCATTAAAGGTTTTCTAGTTAAGAAGTCATATTTTTTAGATATTATACAATGAATATAAGTAAGATTGAATTTATCTATTTGAAGTGTAAAATGAAAATTACTGTAACACTGTTTGAATAGACCACATTGTAAAAGACCACGCTGTGTGGCAGGTTTTGCAAACGAACACATGTTTTTATTTTGCAGCATCCAGAAAATCTTGCGACAAACTTTAGAACCACTTTCTGTTGCCTGCAGACGGCCATGCTGGCTGTCAAATTTTTAGAATATTCCCGATTATTTTATATTATTACACTTTATAATTAACAACTATGCAATCTTTAAAGATTTTAAGACCAAGCTCTTATTTGTTAGATAATGTTGTACCTTGTTTAAATCGAGATCATATGTTTGGTAAGAAATTATTTGATTTCCTTAACATAAAAATGACCCCTGTTCGTGCAAGAATGTCAAAATTTGCATGAGTTACGTCACGGCTACCGTTAAATTAGTCGTTGATTCTTTTGCGGAAGTCATTTTATAAGAATTTTGCATTATAGATTCATATTCTTTTGTACTAGCATGATAAACTATCGTTCATCCATTTATCACATAGTTAAGGATTCGGCTGTAAATATACGCAGTTCTGATGCAACATTTCAAATGTAACTGTCAAATCATTGAGCATTAATTTCTTCTTCTGTTAATATACTCAACAGACACTACAGGCCAAGCCTGATGAAATACGTTAAGTGTGTTTTTTGCGCAAGCGCTAGGTGTTAATATTCCGCCCTTGGCAGGCATCGCCTGAAGGACTCTACACTGACAGTCACATTCTGGTCACACCTGGTTAAGATATCAGTCCTCAAAGCAATTTCTTAATACAGCAGTCTATCCAATATTAAAACAACGTTTTGACAGGTTGTCCTATTAACAGAAATATTGAATTTAAGGTCAATTGTAGGAAACGAAAATGTAGTCACTAACCATCTAAGCCTGTTTAATCAAACTATATCCATTTCTCCATGTCCCTGACAATTTACAGATGATTCCATTGAGAAATTCAATTATCATTCAATTGTATATGACATTTTCCAAGTGCACCCAGTGGGCAATTTATGGTGGAATCCACGTAGAAATGAAGCATCTTTATACATGTGGATATTTGGTTGAAATAACGTGTAACCTGCAACATTTTTACACGTGGATTTTGGGTTGAAATGTGGGGGTATTACAGGTTGAAATATGGCGGTATTTCTGGTTGAAACGTGGGGGTATTTTTGGTGGAAATCTGGGAGTATTTCTGTGTCGTTTCTACGTGGATTATCCACTTTATTTCCACCATCGGTTCGAAATGGTCAGAGATGTCATTTTGCAGATGTTTATCTGCCACTTCCTACAAATCAATAATACCATCATATAGCATCAGACAATAAAAAACAACATAATCAAACAAAAATATATATTATAATGCTTACATTCACCGACTTGCCACCCAGAAACTCCACTAAACTGACTTGCCACATTTCAGGGTAAACTATTACATGATACGTAGTGTGGACGTAACTGTGCTTTGGTAGATCCTTATAAAATCGGTTCCTGTAGTATCCGCTGTGTGAATTTATGTTGGTTAGCTTAATATATTCACAAAAATCAATTAATAACAAAATTATTTTTCTTTGGCAAGTTTAGTACTTACGCCATCTTAACATTTGAGCGGGCTTCACTCTCATTAGCTCAAATTAGTTCAGCCAATCAGCGCTCTGCCACGGTAAATATAAAGACAAGTGCACGTGATCGGGTGGATTTGAAGGGGAGAAAAGATGTAAGAAATCCACGTAGATATTTGTTTCATTTTTACACGTGGAATTGATAGGGAGTAAAGATGTATGAAATCTACGTGGATATTAGTTTCATTTATACACATGGATTTGAAGGGGAGTAAAAATGGTGTATATCCACCTGGATATCAGGTTCGTGTAACACTACACTTGATTTCAACAAAATTTAATGGGGGTGAAAACTCATGTTTTTGCCCGCTGTGCACTACTTCAGATTAACGTTTAGCTGTTAAATGTCCACAAATCCATTGAAATAATATGGTAATTAATTTAAAGCATGTTTTTACACTATATTGCTATTTCTAAAATTAGAATACATCAGGTCTAAATGTCACAACACCTGCCGCCATTCAAATATGTGTGACATGACGTTATTTTGCTGCGTTAACGTACGGTTGTAGAACGTAAGCAATTAGAAAAATAAGTACACAAATTTACGGTAACCGGGTAGTATCCGCGGAATAGATGCACGATAGTAAATCAATTGTCTAATCTACACCCTCAATTCCGCTACACGCAAATGTTTGTGTAGCCAGAGTACCATTGAAAGTAAGCAATCATCATTTCAATCTATGGCCAAGGAATTGAAAGGTTCTTTTAATTCAGGCTTATAGAGCAATGCAATATCACTACGTTATCCCTGTCAGCTATTTTTGTTGATCTCGTGCTTTTAATATTTATGTGTTTTTTTTCTTTCACAGGGAGAATATCTCACAGTAGAGTATTTATTCAACCATGTGCCGGTCATCATAGACTACTACATCAAAAGAAAAATGATGCTCGCATCCTTCCTCTTTTCCAACACCATAGTTCCTTTAATAAACTGAATAGCATATCAGGATTCAATAGCTTCCCAATTAGACATCAACTAGACACTTTCTATTCTACAAAACCAAAACCACAGGATCAAAATAAAACCAACACAAATGTTGACAAAACTGTGGAAAATGACGATATTGTAACACCACAAACTGAAAAGATTACAATATTTAAAAGGTTTAAGAACGCATATAAGGAGTATGGAAAAGTTCTAGTTGTTGTCCACTGTTTGACATCTGCTGTGTGGTATGGATCCTTTGTGTATGCAGCTAGAAGGTATGTAAGAGTTTTTATAGAATCTTGGACATTTTTACTTTGTGAATAGAAAGATTTTACTCAGAAAGCCAGCGTAAAGATTCTACTTATTTTAAAGATAAAGATGTTTCATTGACTGAGAAAGCTTCAAAACGTTGTGTTATGATGCATTTGATTATTTTCAGTAAACTAAGGGAAAGTATAATTAACAAATTTTAAATTTACAAATGTAGGTCTACCCATGGCCACTTGAACACTGGTAAACTTACTATACTACCAAAGTCATAAATATGAACTAGGCAGCCATCTTTGGTTCCTTTTGAATAATGTGTGTATAATGTTTCAGTGGTGTTGATGTCGTTCCATGGCTAGAATGGTTAGGAGCTAGTGAAGCCATCTTAAAACCGTTCAAAAGCTCTGGTGTAGGTGACTTTGCTGTTGCTTACCTTATGTACAAAGTTGCAACACCCGCGAGATACACAGTTACGATTGGTGGGACACAAGCAACAGTTAAGGTAATTAAATAACAATAGATCTATATGATTTTAGAAGGTAATAAGTTAAAATTATTATGTTCTTTATAATTATTATATTAAGAAGAAATATAATGGTAGCAACCTGATTGCACAAAAGAGTAGATGGTAAATATGATTATAAAATATATTTATTCAAATGTTTACAAATCAATGAGAATTGAATACATTGACATGAATTTTTAATTTTCGATTCAAAACACTTACTAATTAATGACCATAAGGAATTTTGATGCAAAGCGTGTGTTTTTTATAGTCTAGATAATGTCATACTTTATTTGGGTTCAATGTTTGAACTTGTAACAATTTATCTTAATAAATGTATTTTTAGTGGTTACGACATTATGGTTACATGGCCCCTGTTCCACAAGGAGACTCGTTCAAAGAGCTCATGAAAGATGGTCGCACTCAAATGAAGGTCAGTGGATTTTTGATTTATGTATTGTTCATAGGCAATGTCCGTCAATGGTTAATGACTTGTGCACATTTTATTACGCAGTAATGTTAGCTTTAGCACCTGTGCAAATTTACTAATTATTGTTTAAACTTCAAAGCAATTTAATGAGAATAGTTCAATAATTTCATAAGCTAAGGGTTGAAGTATTTGTAAGCTATTGGCTCAGATTCCTAATATTACCCCATGATTAAAAATGCGTCATGTATACAACTGAGAAAAGCATGGAATTAGTTCCAATATTTTCTTTCTGTCATATTTTCTATGGGCCTAGGGCCAATGTTTTATCAATACTGGTGCTGTATGCAGTTTTTTGTGAAACTTCCAAAATATGTTGTTAAAACTTTCCAAATTCAATAGCTCTTTATTTGTATTTATTTAGCACATTTTTATTTCAAATACAGGACAAGATGGAAGATCGTAAAGAAGAGTGGCGAGATAAACGTGAAAAAATGAAAGAAAAGCTAGACGATAAGAAAGAAGAGTGGCAAGAGAGAAAAAAAGAAATGAAACAAGTAATATTTGTCATGTGTTATTTGAGATGATGAAAATAGATTTATGGCATAAAATAACGTACTAAAATAATAGTAAAAGTAGCAAATTTTGATTTTCATAAAGGTTTACTTTATATAGCACAAAATTTAGTATTAGTTTGAAGATTTTGACACAAACCAAGTAACTTAATTATGTCTTAAATATTGATATTATTAAACAAATTGTACCAAAGAGAGAATAATATATTTCGTGTTTATACAACACATCCTCAAAATATTGTTGATGCATAAAATAATAATTTCATATTTATTATACTTTTTAGGAATGGCAGGACCGAAAGGATAATTTTGAAAAATTGAGAAAGAAATCAAGTGACACTTTAAAAGACAAAACTGAATCAAATGATACTGCAGAAATTTTAAAAGATAAAGCTAAAGATTTGAATGAGACTTTAAAAAAGGAACAATAAATCACTCATCATTTGAGAAATGAAAAATTACTTTGTGATATATATAGGTAATTGAATTCCAGAGTGTTTACATCTCTTGCTAATATTGTGTCCGATTGTCTGTCATACAGTCCACCTGGGTTGTTTACCCCTCTGCAGGTTGCATCGTTTGAGCTAGGGTGTTTAGATTTGTATTTTCAGTTGAAAATGGTGACCACTCTAAGCCTATTTCATATTAACCCCATTTACTGGGAGGGCATTATGTTAAATTGTTAAAATTTCAAAACCATAATAATGCATGGACAAATGACCAAGAAATACTCTGGTTGGTTACCTCTGGTGATGCTAACTTGTTTTGTAGGTGTGATTTGTTAGTTCGTAAAATCTCTCTTAGTTCAAGGCACACGTTTACACATTTAGTTTTTCTTGTGAAAAAAATCGAAATGGATTGCAATGTGCATGGGTCTACTTGTACATGTATGTATGCTAAAAACCTTACTTTCAGTATCTTGTGTATTAGCTTGTAAATTTTAGTTGTTTTTTATAACAATAATGTTGTTATGGTTCCATTGATTTTTTGCTAGTGTTGATTCTTGTATGCTAACTTATGGTACCAGAACAAGCTATTTTCTTACCATTATCATGTTAAAAACATACAAAATGTTTCAGGTTATATCAGTATATTGATATGGTATCGTGTCTGTGGATATTTTATTTCTGTTTCTAAAATAACTTAATATTTGTGATATTCAAGGTGATATTTTTTACGGACTAGAATATGTATGGATTTACTTAAAAGTTCTGAACAAAAACAAAATGTACTTAGAACGGCGTAAAATACGAATTTGTCAATGTAGGATGAATACAGCAGTTTCCTAGTTGTATAGGAAATGATCAGCATATATGCTTTAAAAAATTTAATATTTCCAGTTCACAGTTTTAGCATAATATATTGTTTACAAAGTTGAAGTTTATGATATAAGTATTTCATTTGTAGTTTACCTCAATACAGTACATCATATTGCCTTCGATTTGATGAATCTCTGGCATGTGTATACAATTTATTTGTAGTATGTAGAAACGGTTTCATACACATAGCACTTCGTATTTCAATGACCAATAATTACCATGATTTTTGTGTACTATATGATCAGCAAACAATTACACTTCCGTAAATTAAAACAATCACAAATTATCGGTGGTTGTTTATTACTGAAGGTGCGAATCGTAATTTTTTTTAGTATATTAGGTTAAAACTGATTATGACAAACAAATTATGAACTAACTGCTTACTATTTTTTCATTGCAATTATGAATATAATTTCAGTATTGTATGTTTTGCTGTTGTTACCTCCAATAACAGCAATCAGAGGAAGTGTGAAAAAATAAAATATGAAAAACCGGAAGTTTATTTTCATTAATGATTTGATATACAAAGCATTAATATATACAATTTGATTGGATTTACAAACAATGCTGCAGTATGTACCGCAGATTAATTTTTCAAAATTAACATTTCCATTATCATCATAAATATTAAAATTGAACATTTTATTTTACAATGTCTTCTGAAACCTTGAATAAATACATGTAATTATAATTTACAAGTAAAACATATGTTAATTTTTGTACACAAATTGGTATTCATTTGTTTAAAAATTCTAGTATAAATAAATTACTTACAAAAACACTTTCATTATCAACATAAAAATAAAATTGAACCTGTTTTATCATTAGTATTGACCAATTTCAAGTGATGTCAGCCGCTACATACACACACAAACTGGAGCGAAATATGATGACCGTTTCACGAAACATGGTGTCTATTAGACATTTTGAAGATGATATTATTATTGTGCTCTATACCCATAAATATTTGTCATGTTACACACAGATTTGCATACGTATCTAGTTTTCATATATGAAACGCACATTTTATTTGGCATTATTTTGGAGAAGTTATCACAATATTTCCCATTCATGTTTTGCCGAAATCGCATTCTAACAAAGTAGTTTGACAAGATTATCCATGTATTTTGATTGTCCACTCTTAACTGTGTGCTATCCCTACATCATCCATGGTGCATACATGTCTACGTTACAAACATGTATAATTTATTGATAAACTCCATATATTATCCTAATTCCCATGTAAAAATGCTTTGCAAAGACACAATAATACTCACAGCCACCACAGAAAGTACTGAATTTTTAGAGTAATGTGTTACACGTCAAACGTAATAAGAGGTAGTCATCCGCAACAAACTACATTTCTTATGAAATCTGCAGGAGTAAAATCATGTATATCTAGACTGGCATGTTTTTTAACAAGCGATCATGTAGACTTGTGCAGATAGGGTCATATAATTCAAACTGAAATTATCACATTTACGATAAACAAACAAATATAGTCTCCCTCTTATATTTTGGCACCAATGTGCGTGCGCATCTTCTGACATGTTTGTGTTTACAAACACTGAAAAAGGTCAATAAAGCAAGGTATTTAAATCTTGATTAACTAAAACTTGTATTTAAAAATTAATTGTATTCTAGTATGCGAAATGGGTATTCTGTTTTATTTCCTAATTTGCAATATTTAACTGCAATTATCATGAGGTATAATCACCGGTGATTTTAAAAGGAATGTTCCTTATTCAATTTCCATAGGAAATAATCACACTTCTAGCGCACCAATTTAGTGAAAATCTCTGAAAACACAATCTTTAAAGAATGCCAATAGAGAAAAAAATAAAAGATGTAATAATAGTCTTCACACACGGCACTTCATTCATTCATTTGATAATAAGCAATCAACAAAATGAACATCACATATGCATTGCTAATTCAACAATTCTAGTTGATAAACAATGGAATATTTGGTAAAAATATTGATTGTACAAAGCATAAATATATTGAAAACTAAAAGCAAAATCGACTAAAAGGCAGATTTTATAACCTTAAAGAATGTTTAATTTTGGACTTTGTGATGGTCTAGGATTAACAAAATTCTCAAGAAAACCCTCACTTGCTTTTTGGTGACAACAAACCCACGTGTGCTGTTTTGACGTAGCCTATCGTATTTCTTAACAATGGTAAAGCACGTATAGGGATCCACGTGTGCATTGTGATTGCACAGCGATGTATTATGTATGGTTAAAGTCAGAGTACGCTTTTATTATTAGCAAGTCTTCTCCAAATATGTCATATATGTTATACAACAATGGGTACTGATTGAGTTTTAATTCTTGGTTAACAAATTATAGCAACTTTAAGTACAGAATTATCCCGTCAAAACGGCTATATTGCTTGCCATCATGCATTAGTATGGGCACGTGACAATATTTTCACCTCCTTGGTGGGTTGTCACGTGACGGGTGACGCATGGGTTTCCTTGAGAACACAGAATAAATTGAGCAACTTAGAACATCACTTATTTACTTTTATAAAAAGTCGTCAACATGATTATATTAGAAGCAAAACTTGAAAGAAGTAAAATTCAAAACACATTTTGATAAAGAATTTCACCACACACAATTTCAATATGAAACAAAAGTACCTTGCATAAATAATATCCATTATGAGGAAAGAATATAATTATGAATATCACTTTCATGATTATTAGACTAAATGGTTTTCAAACAAACAAACAATTGTTACATTACGACAATACCTCTAGAATACTCAACAAGACAGATCAAGCAAATAAATTGAAAACTTCATTTAAATCCTTATAAATCGTATACATTCAAACAATCACCACTGCAATAACAAAAACAATAACTTCACTCCTTTCACCATCAAAATATTGCAACATCACTCATGCTCATCATCAGCCTTTGTCTCCACATTAACTTCCATGGCGGACATCATTGCAGCGTCTGTGAGGACACTGACCAAGGCTGTGCTACCCCCATTATCTGTAGAAACTCTAGAGAAGCTAGTCACTGTGGATGCTGGAACAGCTGCTAGAGAGGCTGAGGGGATGTGAGGAGCAGATGCTGGAACATTAGGCCCTGAGGAGATTTCGCCTGAAAAGTTATTCACATTTTGTTACCTGTGTTTGAAACAAAACCTGTGGTCATTGTGAAAGAATCTCCCATCTGGAGCAAACTACAAGGGCCCTCTCCCCTTATGCTAATGAAATTATGAATTCATTTGGTAATATATGAAAGGTTTTTTAACACTTCAAAGAAAGAAGTTCACTATTTGATGAAATAAGTTTAGATTAGTATATAATGTTAATTTGCGGTTTTCTTGATCATGATCACAAAAAATATTTCAATTTACCTTCAAATCCGCTTGATGAAACATCACTTTCTGCATAATCATTGCCATGGTGACGCTTTAGATGAATTTTCAGGGTGCTATTTTGTGCTGTAGCATACTCACAATATGTGCATTTGAATGGTTTCTCTCCTGCAAATACCAATGTTTGTAACATGAGCTTATAAGTATGTATGTTTCATACAGTTATAACAATTATTCAAGTCTATTGTTTTTTTTTTTAAGTTTGATCTCTAATTGGGTGACCGAAACCTACAAAATACAACAAATAAAATTTTCCTTCACCTAAAAAAATTGATAAGGTATATGTATACACTATTTACAATATATACAGGTATTCACTAAAATATAAATCATTCTCACCAGTATGTACTCGCACGTGCACTTTCAGATGTGACTTCTCTACAGTGGAATAATCGCATTGCTTACATTGGAATGGTTTGATACCTGTAACAAAAAATATCAAATACATGTCATTGTGTTCAATCTCTCACTTAATACCACAGTATAATTTAAGACCACTTCAATAAACGCTAACTCTGAAAAAATTTCATATACAGACAACCATGAATATCGTCGGACTACGGGAATTTCTTTTACAATGCACATATGTATATTCAGTGTTGCAATAACTACCCGTCGGTTAAGAACCGTATTTTTAGTGGGGAATATTCACCAGGCTAGACTTACGTCAAAAGCAAAATCAATACTCAGTTTTCTTACTTGGCAATGTAAAATCATACGTCTGATGTTTGACATTGTGGCTTTACATTTCGGCAGTGGGGCTTCTGATTGGTCGGATTTTGTAAGCAAGTGCCTTGAGATATTTCAATGCAGCATGAAGAGACCACCTATCTATTGAGACACCTTTGAAGCCAGACTTCCGTGTGGTCTTAATCTAGAGGTTCTACTGTATAGAGAAATATTGCTACCTGTATGCTTGCTTTGGTGCTTCTTGAGGTGAACTCTTTGGTTGAATGCGTTGTCACATTTATCACATTTGAACGGTTTGCTTGTTGGATAGCGTCGTTTCGTTTTCTTCTTTCCGTCAGAACTGTAACCATCCTTATCCCCATCTAAAATGTGAAGTTTTTAAACCTAAATTAACTTTTATATGTATACTTAAAATACTTTATTACATTTTCTACTGCTTCCAAAGTCATAACTTTTTACCAATGCAGTTTTTCCTGTCAGTACAATCAACTTTTGAAAAGGTTGAGAATAAAATAAACGGCGATAAAATGACTGTACATTAACATATCACTAACTTAAATTTAGCTAAAACATGATGTTTGTGCATTATGAAAATCAATAAATTGCTATAAATGATACAACTTTGTACATTGTCCATTCATCACATAATTTAAGCTTAAAAATATAAATGAACTGAAAATCATTTAAAACTTAATGGCAAATATTATCTTATGATCTAAGCATGTTTCATTATTACATAGCTTATCACGTTCATATCAATGCAATGAATGAACTGAAGTTGTCAAATGAATAAAATAGCTTGACCCCTACCGTCAACTTCCGCCTTTATGAGTTGTCCTGACCCGACTGATGGAGTAACTGATATTGACACTGGCAGCCTTGCACTCGAATTTGATGGGAAATGTATCGGAATGGGATCTACGGTGCCGAGGCTAGTGTGATGACGCAGTGACTGCCACGGAATGGGGATAGAAATGGACGATCCAGGCTGGATGATGACACACTTTTGCTGGGGCGAAGACTTTTCTGAAGCCTACAGAAAAAGATTTACAATACAGTTTCAAATACATTCATTTGAAGGAATGTATTGGCTGGTGACATGATTTTGCAGAAGACAATGGAATATAATATTTTATGTACTTTGGAGGAAATAATAACTAACTAATTTTCTTTGGGTGATTTCAGTTTGCCCCTACCTGACTCGGTTTTGGTTTTTGCCCATCTTGTTTTTGTGACGACATACGTGCATTCTCATCATCATCATCTTGATGTTCTATGTCAATAACTACTGCGTTTTTTCCAGATGGAACTTTCACACTGTATTTTTCACCATCACCTGCACACAATGATTTCTTTTAGCTATACCACATTTTGTTGCCATAGAGAAACTGTCAATAGAACTACATTGTACGTATATTCTTTAAAATAACATATATATTTATTCAACGCGAAAATTCTGAAAGATAGTGTCATTGATATGATCAATTAAAAGTCAAAGAGGCAAGTTAGACAAAAAAGCACACGGTAGACAAGTGACGAGAATAGGTAAATAATCTTAGTGCTGTTCTCAGCAGCAACAGCACCATTGTTGGAGATTGCTTTGCATTGTCTGAAAAACTTTTAAAAATTTACCTCTCTTCTGCGCTTTAAGTGTGGTAGGCATGTGGTTTACGGCCATGTGGCGCTTCCGTTTTTTAGGAACAACAGCACTACAACATTTCTTTAACTCTTCGTGGGTACCGGGCATTAACGTCACACCACAATCCTGATTATCACAGCATAACTGCCCTATAAATGTATAAAACCAAGTATTGAAATTGCTGGCAAAATAAAAACACCACAACTAAGTAACACATGCCAGGTTTTTTTGTGTTTTTTTAAAATGACTATACAGTGTAAAGATTAAAAGACCTTCCAAGTCTTCTTCCAATGGACCTTCCGCAGCCACCGATGAGCCAAACTTCGAGTCTCCTTTCCCATCACCTTGACCATCACCTGGAAGAACTGAATATACCTAACAGATATAAAATAAAAGTTATTTATATTCGTGATGATAATAGGCATCGTCAGTCTATGGAATACT
>CM032661.1:32925974-33025770 GCA_019095985.1 Streblospio benedicti
CAATTACCATTGACATAAATGTCTACCCATTACTTATTTTTTGACGGTGAACATTGATAACAATGGCTAACCTTTAGTCGATTCTTTGCTTGCGCCAATGTCCACTTTGGTTGATGTCGACGTAGGATGAGCTATTTGTGTTGAGGCCACAGCGTGGCTTCGAGTAGCAGGCTGAGACACGCTGGTCCGAGACGTTGGCGAAACGATTCCCGCAGATGATGACAACACAGACAACCTGTGGACAATAACTATTTATTAAGCCATGAAGCTTTTCCAATGTTCAATAAATTTAATTACTGGTGTGGCATATTGCAATCTTTTCCTCACTTACAAAGAATCGTATGAATCTCTCACTTTTATTTCATCTTTCGCTTTGATTTTTTCCAGATAACTGAACTTTTATCTATAAATTGTGATTAACATTTTATTTATACTGTTTATTAGAACTACTTTTAACATTGAAATAGAAATCCAATGAACGTACTTTTAACACATTTTAAATGGCTTTAAATTAAGTAAAATTTAAACATATCTTATTGTCACTCTTATTTATAATTAATTACTGCTGTAGTATTATTGCCATCTTTTTCTCACTTACAATGAATTCCTCATTTTTATTTCACTTTCACTTTCATTTTTTTTCAGATGACTGACTTATTTATCCATCACTTTTATAATAGCAAATTGCAAAAAGGAAATATCTATACTAGCCTTGGATGTGTTATAGCTTCTGAAGGCAAGCAGACAATTCTAGATATTTGCTGAGCAGTTTGCTGTTTACTGGGAGATTTTAAAGCTTGACTAGATGCTTCACAAAGCGGATTTGCTGATTTTAATTGCTGAAATGCAAAAAAAAAATGCTCTAATAGTCTATATTTTTCTAAATAAGCTAAAAATATTGTGATAGACTGAGGAAAAAAGAAAAAGACAACACAGCTTTAATTTCTGGATGATGCACTTACTTGAGTAGTATCTGTTGTGGTGTGTGTGACCTTGGCAACCAAGTTGGATTTTGGAGTCATTGTGGAAGTAAGCGAACTGGGTGGTTTGCTTGCTTCAAGAACAGACCTCGTGATTGGCATTGACTGTTTTGCAAGCTGGAAACGAACCTGGTTGTGTGGTGCAGATGAGTTCTCCTAATAAAGTAAATAACTAATCATCAATAATATGATGACAGTATTGATTTCGCACTATAAAGTCATGGTAAAAAAAACATTAGCCAGCAGAAAAATAATACTAGTTGAGTGACTATAACCATTACAACAGTTTAAACTTAACATGCACCTTTAATAGGTCTTTAATCGTATAATGATTTGATTGTACTTATAAAAATGTACAGATACATTTGATCATTTTCTTATTTTACCTTTGCCGCAATATTGTGCCGCACAAGAACAACGTTTTGAGGTTTAGATGGATCATTCTTAGGGGGTTGGTTTTCTCCTAAAATAATATGGAAACATCACATTCAAAGAGCTTTAAAAATCTAAGAATAACCTCTATGTATAAAGTATTATCTTTTTTAGACACTAGTAACTGTACGAAAAAGATATCTAGAAAAGATATCCATTTTCTTTAGTTATTTTAATATTTCTCCTCCTAGAATTTTCAAGGGAACAGGAATACATTTTGTTTATCCTTAAATATTTTATTGATATAATTTTAATTCCAGTGTTATTGTACAAGTGTATGGGAACAAGAAACATTTCATCACATTTATGCGATGTAGATGAAAAAAATCAAATACCTATGAAGTGCAGTGTTGGGGTGACATTTGAAAAGTCCCCCTGTTCTAAATAAATTTGCAAAGCATGAACGTTTTGAGCATGCTGCAATAAGCTCCAGGGAGTACCAAATTTCTGAGGACAAGACTTACACAGAAGGATTTTCGACCGCTTTCCTGCAAAATATATCATTGTAATGGATTGGAACCATAGAAATTAAAACTCTAAATTACAGAATTTTTTCAATAATTCAATTGATAACATTTGTCCTTCTTAGGTTGATGCGAAAATGATAAACAAACAATGAAAAATATTGAAAACCAAGATGAGTAAATGGGTACAATTAAAAGAAAACGTTTATGTCAATCATTGAGTCTATGTTAGTATTCTGTTACTTTTACCTTGCATAGTATTTTGATCATCACAGTCAAAGCGTTTATGTTGCATGAAGTTGACAATGTTCATTAATGGAAAATTTCGCTGACACCCTCCGCAAATGAGGTAATCTGTCGGGATTTCTGAAGATAAAATATATAAGATCTGTATTTTTATTCCTTAAATAAAGTCCTAAAAAGAGCAAATATAGCAGATATATGTTTTTTCTCTATAACAAATATAGGGAGGATTAATCTAATTAAATGTAAACTGTGTTAAGTCAAATACAAATCAGTGGGACTTATTGTGAAAGTCCTGTGATACCTCTCTCTATATATATAATATGACAAGGAATGCCACCTTGTCACTTAGTGCAAGTTAATGGTTTTGCCATGTGTCAAATTGAAATCCTGTCCACACGTTGTTCATATAGAAATTGGTTACACAGCACATGTTAACAGCATGTTTTATTCACATAACAAGAATAGCATAGCAAACATATATTGGGACATTATTGTGCAAGTAAACCTGGTTACAATGCTTTTTAACGTATTATCTCTTTAATTTACAGTATAACCCCATAATCTATACACAGTGTACTTGATAAGTATCTTTGATCATATGCATGAAGGTTTCTCAATATAGAAAGTAGCATGTCGCCAAGTAGAAATATACATAGGTTTTTAACTATGATCAAAATATATTATTCTTATGATGTTTTATAAACATATGGCTTGCATTTTATCATCATGTTTGTCAATATAAAATAACATACTACATCATATTCACACTATTAATGTCTATTTTCATTAATCAAAAAGAATGTATTAATGGAATGGGTTGACTCAACTAGTAAATCAGCAGATGGGTGAAACCAAACTATTGGCAAATCCTTAATTAGCCTTGCAATTCCTAGGGACTGAGTGTGTCAAATATAGGCAGGTAAGCGAACATACAATTTGCTAAAATTATTTACTCTAGCTAAGAATCCGGACTGCAATGCTATTTAGCATGAGATCTCTGCTTAATTTTGAATTTTTTATTACTCGACAGACTATTGTAGTAATAGAACGATCAAAGGCCTTAGTTGGTTAAACTGACAATTAGAGAAGTAGTCCCATGTTAGAACAATCTTCACAACAGCGCAGCCTGTTTTACGATCAGCTCAGGTACCAGCCACAAAAGTCAACTCTCCACATCCCATGATGAGGATGACATCATGTTTCACTTTTTAAAAGCATTGGGACGATCTATAGGACAGTTTGACAAGCGACAAAACACTTGGACAGGAATTCGAGTCTTGCTACAGTATCTTTAATCCTAGATATACATGTATCCTTAAAAATTGTACATATATGTTCGTAAGATGATATAAATAGCATCAAAATATCAAAAAATGCAAAATAATATCTTATTGGCTGATAAATATGAAAAGCATGCAAGTAGTTAATGTTCCCAGCAATTACTTGGACCTATGCTGCTCTAATTTTACGAAATTAGGTGATTAGTGAGCCTGTATGCACACACATCCCGTGCATCAAATTTTTATTACAAAAATGAACAATGTTTAGTACACAATCTTCATCTCTATAGGTATTTTTGAATACTGGGTGTCACCATTAATAATGTTTGATTTGAATTTTTCACTTTTTAACTGTTTTACTATCAATTAAATAGTTTTGTAAATGCAATGCACGGACTCGGTGTGCACTAAAAAAATGCACAGGATGTATGTGCACCCTGCTCTATTGTGAATATAACAGATGTAATTTGTATCTATATACTAAATAGTCTATAAGATAGAAGAAAACCACGTTAGAGTATAACTGGGTCAATTGTACACATCCTTTGGTGACATACTGCATGTAACTCAAACTATTTAAGTCTATTATAACTATCAAAGTAATTTTACCTGGCATAGTGCTGTCAGCTAAACCAGCCGACTTTGTCATATTTGCATAAGAAATCATCAGACTTAATAAGCTCCACGGATACAAAAATACGGGAATGGGGACATATATACAGTCCGATTCACATTTATCCAAATTTGCAAACTGTGTGCAAAATACACATTCGTGCAGTGTGAATCATGATCGGGCGATCAACTTGTCAAACCCATTTTTCATTTCGATATTAAATATGTAGCTATAAATATAATACTCCCAAATTCAGATTGAAGAACAGTTTTGCTTAGTTGATAAATCTACTAATAAGAACCCTATAAACCCAAATTATTGTCAAGATTCGATGTATTTTTTTCTACTTTTGCTTTCACTGACTAGCAGACGCATTAGCAACGCAGTATATAATTAAATAAACCAATTGCTTAAAGAATTTATTGCACGTTGCTGCAAATTTCTTAATCACAACTTAATTTTAGCTTTATAGTAAAGTCATAAAATCATTTTTGAAATAATTTGAGAAGGAACGTTATAACAAAATATATATTTAGATTTATTTGTTACAGAAATGTCTCATCTATGCTACGGAAGCCTAGAACTTCCATTGTAAGAAAACAATTTTGCATGGAACGATTGGCACCATCTCAGCCCCGCCGATGTAGAAATCTGTGAGAATCCGTGTCTTAACATCGTTGGACATTGGTGACATTAATATATTTCTAACATCAGTCACATTATGTAAGAATATGGATCCAATGGTAAACTGATTGATATACCGTCCCTCACTTAGCTCACAAAACAAGTACATCTATATCATATGTGAATTGAGTACAAATAAAGTTTGGTGGCGGGATTAGTAAATTATGTACATTATCAGTTTAGATCAGTTATTTTTGAGTTTGAGATTGGTTAGTTGTATGTGCATTGCGTTAATTACTAGACGTCTCCATGTATATGAAGAATTCTTATACGTGGGATAATAGTGTGTGCAATGTCGTCGTCGTTTTATTCAATGACCCAATAGTGTTGTATATTGATTTCTCTTGCAGCACAAACATGAATAATTTTGTAAATATATGTCTTCCACATCAACAACACTGCATACTCATTTAAACTTATTCTACCATACTACATACTGCCTTTATATTAGACAAAAAGGGCCCCCGTTTGCCGCACGCCCGGGGCCGCACGGAGCAGTCACTGATCGTTACAATCTAGTAATAAGATTTTGATTGATTGGAGTCTTCTCTTTCTATTGTAAATTTAATACTAATGTATTGCTGGTTGTTTTGTTTGAATATATCATTTTCATTATCTTTCTTGGTGATAGCTCAGCAGAACATCAACTACAAAATAAGATATATAGATTATAAAGCTGGCTCAATATGTTGTATATACCAAACCAAGTCTATCGTTGTTTAAAAAAAAATATTTCTCAAGAATAACAAGCTTCGTTCAATCTATCTAATCCATAAAGACATATTTTTATTTTAAATTACATTTATGATACATTTTAGGCATTTGAATGTGCATATATTCAAAGGGGAATATGATACTATATCACTAGAAAATGTTTATTTCGATAGATTTACATGTAATTTTTTTTGAATGAGTCACCTATGTGCTCAACATCACTGTGCATATTTGGACAGTCGGTATCACAACATATATTGTAATCAGATGTCTTTTCTAGCCGTTCAGTGATCAGTCAATATGATATTCTAAATTTCACAATCGTGGTTTTCATCAGGAATTCCTGTCTGATCACAAATAACGTCACTGTGCGTATGGGAAAGTGTGCGCCCCACACACACACACAAACATACATTTGGTCAACATACATTGGTCCACATGCCGTTTCTAATCAATGTTGACTCACATTCAATTCTTGAGTTCAGGCTGATCATGAGTTTGTTACCAGTCACCTTACTTGATGTGTCTCTTTGTTGTAGAAATAAATGAGGGACTTGGTGGTGAGACCATTTATACTGTGTGCACAGCCGGCGGGGGTTAAAATTTTTTTTTTTTTTTTTTTTTTTGCCTGCTGGGGCAAGCGTGGCAAAGGTGGCATATAAAGCTTCTTCTTTTTATTAATCTTACACAGAGATGATTTAGATTATGTAGGCTAGCTAGTTTATGTGATGGTGTGTGCTGTAAGCGTAACCTTTATTGCAGGGAGGAAATAGAATAAATTTTAAGTTTATAGGCGTTTTTTTACTCTGATTTCACACTCCTCAATATTTTCAAACATTTGGTCCATATGATTAAACTATATGTTTTCTATCTCATCTAGTTTGCCTGGAAATGTGGTGACACGACCTGAATTTTCTGCTTCTTTTTATTGATTTGTGCATGCCATCAACCCTTTCGTTGGTGTGGTGGTTTATAATATACGACCCGTCAAAGTCTGATTTGTCTGGATCGTGATTTACCAGTGTCGCCAATCACCTACGTCTGTTAGTGTGTCACCATTGTAGAGTCTACTACTGGATGGTGGCGACACCAAGCATGGGGTTAGGAAGCCTCGTTAAAAGGCGTGTCCCGTGTATTATGATAGTGGATAGCCACCTCTTTACACTCAAAAGAATCTATTTTTGTTTATAAATTGACCCTGTGTACATTGCACAGCTAACATTAGTATTGAACATCATGACGGTTCATACAATCCCGGGCATATTATACATGTGATGACATTGCTTACTTATAGATCGTGATGATCACCAGGAGTCTGTGTCTGCCATGTCGTCTGTCACTACCATGACGCCACATCAGGAGGAGTGCTGTAATTTCAAAAGGGTACGTGGCTACTAGAGCCATTACTGTCCTTGCTAAGCCAGATATTCACGATGCCACATAAAAGTTGGTAAAACATCTCATGGGACATATCTAAACAAACTGTAGCCATGAAATGTGGTAAAGCACAGGATAAAATTTATTTGATCAACCGGCTTCTGATTCTGGCATTCACATCAGGACAAACTTGTTTTCATCTGACCGACCTATGTACATTCAGGAACTTGTCATTTTTTTTATGTTTATTTATCTATTTTATTATTATTTTTTAAACTCTTTTTTTATTTATTTTATTTTTTTTTTTGTAAAAATTTGGGGGTGGGGGTGGTAATGATGTTTATGAATGTCATATCAACGATCACGGGTATTATCAGACTGGTTGTGTGATCATTGTTAAGTGGTGATACCCTATTGGTCCATAAGTTGAATATAGTAGTGAAAAGGGTCTATGTCATGTCTCACCTGGTCTCTGTGTCTGTTAATTACCTACTTCATGATAGCAGTAATGTGTAAGGTATCGTGGGTGTAAATCGTAGTAGTATACATAACCCTCCCATGGTCCTGGGGCCCATGCCTTCACTTGCAATTTTGTCGCCCTCCCTCATTTTCTTTATACGGCATTACTGACTGTCAGGATGATAACGTTTTAGTTTGCATTATGGTTTATACGATGGAAGTTTGCGTTGTGGTTTACACATTGGCCTTTCCCATTGAGCTGTTCCCACTTGGTCAATGCCAATGTCTTTTGTTATGTCAATCGAGGAAGAAAATATTATGCTTGGTAGATAGATGAGAGAGAGAATATACAAAGTGGATTTCTACCACACTTCGGCGAATACCTCTGTGTCTTGATAAAGAATTTATTGTAATAAATTAACACTTGATAACTTTTCCGGGTTACCCATTAATGCGATGATGCATACACATTAGTCCAATCACTATAATGTTAGCAGTCCTTTTGATATGTTTGTAAATAAATGTTACGAAAATAGCATAAACATTTTTTTCTCGATTATTTTCCCATTTTATATTACTCAAAATAACAACAGGAAAATAAAGTGTGATCACTATGTGGTGTCTTGAAAGGCACATGATTAGATTGATACATCGCTAATTAAATTATTGAGACTAAATTTGGCTTAGTATTGTAGGCCTGTTGCTTATATGTGCATCATAGCTTTCATATGTACTTTGATCTTAATTTCACTTGTAAGGGACTGTTTACAACGTATGTAATCACAATTTTGAGCATTTCTGAGCCTCTCCCACCACCCCTACAAGTACTAGTCATAATGCGTCATCTTCGACCAACCCCGCCCCTCATACGATTTTTTCTATCTTTTGACAGCTCACCCCACCCCCAAAATTAAGAATACTTTTATGACTAATAGAACCAGATTCCATTCATATATATGCCGTTATATCAAACAGTTTGAGTCACTATGCAAAGCCAACACCAAATGCTACATTACTATGGGATCAAGAAAAAAAAAAACCCATCTATATTGTCGATTGGATGGAACCCTGCACCCCATTGATGACGTCCCATTTCAGTTGACCCCTCACCCCCACCCCAACCCTGTCATTAGTCGTTTTCATTCTCCAACACCCACCCACCCACCGTGAGCAATCATTTGTGAACAATCCCTAGATGTTAGACAAATATCTGTCAAGTGACTAAAGTATAAAAAAAAGTACAATGTAAAAAGTCTGTCAAGTTAAAACATGAAAGAAAAAATAAGAAAAATAAAAAAAGCTAAAATAACAAGATGTGTGCTGTTGTTCTATTAAGAGAAAATAGATTTGATAAAGCAACCATCTCCTATTAGATTTTCGATGGGTGTGGATTGAATTGATAACAATAATGGGGGAAACAGATACCCCGCCCAGGATTCCATATGCAACAACGTAGAATCGGGACCATATAAGAGTAGGTTAAATTTCTGACGCATGTGCTACATATGGCTGGTTCGTCTAGCAATTCCATAACCTGACAAAATATGCACCACAGTGTTATTGGGTCTTACTCGGGATCCAAAAGAAATCTCGAGTAGAAAAACTCCATCTGCGAATGTAATGTCATCTTTAATGACTGAATAAGTCAAGATCGAGCCCCGATGTCGTTGTTTTTACTCTTTTGAACTACATTTTTCAGATGTGACCATTACTCTACCGCTTGCCTGGATTTTCCAGAGCAGCTTGTAAGACTTATGGTTGGTCTACGGGAATCTCCTTTCCACTGTACATTTATTCAGTGTGACAATGTCTCAGTAACTCTTGAATAGAACACACTCAAAATAACCAAGTACCAATTTTATCATACTATGAAAACAGAACGATTTTATTAAATCTTATTAACAAAGCCAGTAGGATTGCATATATTTGGCAATAGCACTTGAATAGGTTAGTAGGACAGTAAGTAGAAAAGGCTACAATTGATGTTAACTTTTGCAATTTACCCTTTTATCCATTTACCCCACCCATCTATCCAGACGTCTCGATAACAGTTAATCAATGAAAGATTCTCTGATAGTGACAACAGCTCCTGCAATGCTCAGCGTTTATAATTAGTGAGCCTTTGTCTAATACGCATATGTTATGAAATAATAATAAGCCATTTGTGAAAAAGAAATTTCATCGAACAAAAAAGTGAATGTCTTTTGAGACAATAGTTTATTCTTTTGCATCAGTCTGTACTTTCACCCGGTGTCATTCTGCACGACGATTGGTCACCCCGCCGAGCTGCATCAACCAATCAGTCGGAGTTGTTTGTCCACACCTAGTAAAGTGATCCACCTGCCCTCTTGTTTTCTGTAAACTTTTACCGAGCGTTTATCTGTTTAGTTAGGTGTTTCGCTCTGCTTCGAGCAGACGAAATATTGCTTTAGAAGAAGGCAGGTGGATTAGAGAATGTCGCCTTCTTAAAGAAGCCGTCTGCTCCAATTATAAGCTTATGTGTGAGTATTGACAATTGATAAGCTGATATAATAGGATTACATGAATAAGATAAAGTCCTGGGGATAAAGTACTCAGTGTGTTCCTGGATATTTAGACATACTTTAGCAAAAGACGTCAATATAACTGTACAAGGATTTACAAAAAAGTATAGGGCAATAATAACAGGATATGATGGATATCAGGGTATTTGCTCACTAAATATTTCATGGCACCATCAGTGACGATGGTTTATTATTTGAGGATAGTAGTTTCTAAGTTTAATTAGTTAATTCTGTTTAATGATTGCAGTAAAGTGAACAGCAATCAATGTAACGGTATAGATTTTGTGTTTAACATTGATGTTGAACCTGGGTTATATAGGATAAAATGAAATGGTCAGAGAAATTTGTTACTATTATTACAAAAAATTATCAAAGGGATATTTAGTATATGATCATATTATTAGCTATTGTCTTAGCTATTACAAACAGGATTTTGAATTTATATAAAGGTGAGCATAGCTTTTTTTAAATTCGAAGAATTACATAGGCCCTTACGTTTGTAGGAGATCCAGATCTAGATTTTTAGAAATTGGGTATCCAAAATGACAAAAATCATTTGATTTTTATGGAAAAAATGTGAATGCCTGTTATGTTTTCCTTATCTGGATAATCCAGTGATTTTATCTGGTATGGCTGTTTTAGGGGTAGATCTTGTTTTTTTATTTCTAGAGGGATTTGCATAGAAAAAAAGTTTTTGGTGAATTCATTAAGCATCAAGATTTCTTTTTGCACACGCTGAAATATTTCCGTATGGATGAACACATTTAAAATTTATAAAGTGTATAAGTGATTGCTAATGATGATTGCACAACAACTGCAACTTAAACGTTGCAGACAGATCTTGTTGCTCATTTTACATCAAATATGCATGTATTTCATTTGTCATGTTTGTTGATTCATGATTAACAAATTACAATATAGAAACAAGTGATCAGAATATTCATGTTAAAGTGATAAACAAGTTGCTGTCATAATTTTATGGTTATTATACAATTTGCATTGTAACATCACCATAAGATATGCAATGGCTATGAATGATATTTCCTCAAGTCCCCTCATTTGTTGTTGATTTTAGTATTGTTTAGTCAGTTAGTTTGCAAATACCAATGTTTTGTACTAACTGCAATGCAATATCACGCCATGCCTATATCTTTATCAAATATACTGTATAAATGACAAACAAATAGGAGTTAATTTGAATTCTAGCTAAATCAAGTAGACCTTTGTCATTTGATCATATATCACCAGACCCATTATCACTAAGCCTATTCTCTTAGTGAATCCTATCATTCATAAGTAAGCTTCTGTTTATTCATTTTTGATAAAGGATGATGGGTTTAAAATGCATTAGGTCAACTGATAACAGTGCATTTGCAAATGCAATTACTTTTACTTATACTTTCATACATACATATTGCTTTCTATGTACATTGCATATTTGAAACCATTATTAGAATTTCATTTGGGAATGTCTGCCTGCTTTAGCCTTAGATTTCTGATGAGATTTCATGATTTCTTACCAGTGATTGAGGAGATTAGTAATTAATAATTAAATTGTAATATTAGTGGTCAAACTACTTCTAAAAAACAAAGCAGAATGGAAAAAAGTAAAAACAAGTTAAACAGTTAAATGGTTATAAAGGAAATTTCAGAAGCACTTTCACACAGGAAAAGTATGTGTTTGCCAATGTTGCTATAAATTTGACTTGCAAAAACAGACCAAATGTCTCATTAGCAATGGTGTGGCACATAAATTCATTGTTGTTTACCTTGCTGAATAGAACCAATTACATCTGTTTATAACTAAGATGCCTGGATTGCATTCAGTTTTCAACTGCAAATTGTTCTTAATCAGCTTTCATATTGAGATCTACATGTGTTATTATTCATATTTTCACAAACATTGAGTATATCTTTGAGTACATAAAGCTCAAGCCTTCGATAGATGATGTCATCATGGTTTATGGACAATATATTTTTAATCAAAAACGTCTAGCCAGTGATGATTGATAATATCAAATCACTCTATATTTCTGGTTGGTTAGATATCTTTGGATATTCAATTTCAATCGCCTGTAAAGCATGCAAAATTACAAACATACAATTAATTTGCTCAAAGCCAGAGAATACAAAAGCCAAAGCCATGAATATTTTCTTTGTGTTGAGCATTATCAAGAAATCTTAATAACATGGTATATGGTGGTTTTTGTCTGTCCTATTTGTCAGTTTGTGGTTTGTCATCTTTTATGTCAATTATCAACACTGTCAATTCCCATGCCTCCACCAAATATGATCACTTTTAGTATGCCCAATGAGTTGGAAAATTTTACTTTGAGAACCTGACCTTTACCACTTTGTTTCTTGTGGTCTGAGCCAAGACTTAAGCTGATTATCCACAAATATGGAGGCTAAACCTTTATGCCATAATTTCTGCTTGTGGCTATTTTCTGTTCAAATGGATTTCTGATTTACTTAGAGATTTGCAGGACTTGAATTTGTGTTTTGACCCGCAGCTTACATTGACTGATACAGTACAACCTCTTTTATCGCTATATCCCTTATCCGAATTATTCCATTGTCCGGATCCACTGCTATATTTCCATTTTTCCGGATGTCCACATGGCCAGATTGCCCACAGAACTTGAATTGTCCGATATCCAAATATGAGGTTAGAAAACAAAAATGGACTCGGAATTCCCAGTATTGATCAACCATGACCATCGTCGATTCATGCTTCAAACAACCCATAGTGATCCTAGTTGAACTAGACTACAGAATTCATGGCTTGTGCAAAAGATATTAAATGATAGAGATGTTCAATGATCATTGTAGTAATCCTTATATGGATATTGCTCGTCTATCATCTATTGTCGTCAGTTGTCTTTTATTCATTGGTTTCTCATATTGACCACCACACCCTTATCTCGATATATATTGATTCCGTCTCCCAAGATGTCCGAATAAAGAGGTTTGACTGTATAGTATAAATGAAGTGTATTGAAGTTTTAGTGACCAGCTCTAACTTCTTAGTTATTACATTGAGTTAATAAGAAGTTCTGATTGCTAAGTTAATAATTTTCCTTTATTTTAGTTAGTTTTAAGATTAGGTATACTCAATTCATATCTTGTTTCAATTTTAGTGATAAATTTTGGACAGTAAATATTTTTTTCCAACTAGACAACTCACCAACCTATCTTGTCTGTCAAGACTTGAATTTAATTAGGATCCTATGTATTCAATCATGATGTATAGGAAACAAAATCTATATATATATATATATACATGTAGGTGCAATATTTGCAAAGTTTGGTTCTAAATAATTCAAGAGAACATTACAAGCACCCTCCATGATTCTAATGATAATAAGATAGTAACTGCATTGCTAAGAACAAGTTGATCCTTAATAATAACAATTACTGGTGACTCTGGGTCAAGCAGCGACCATTGTATGTCATCTACAGTGGAACCTCTTTGCTGAACCAGATCTGTAACTTGACTAGCTAGCTATATGTAAACTAAAAGTGTATAGTCTCACGATGCAATATATATGTTAGACATATGCAACTATGATAAAATTCTTTTACAGATTATTTTACTTTTGAAATAGATTGACTGTTGTGTGGTGCCACTGTGTGGTGCTACACTGTCATGAAGGAAAACAACAATATTTATGGTCTTTTCACCATAGAAAAGAATTGTATCTGAGTTCACTGCTACATTTTCAGTATATTAACTCTATAGTTCTCTATTTTCAGTATTGATTCAAACTTTCCTAGTATTAAATATGCATATGGTTGGTTTTACACGGATAGTACACTCTAACAAAAATAATTTGATTAGAAAAAAAGTCAAAACAAGACAAAAACTCTTCTTTCACAAATTGCTAATGAATACTTTAATTGATGATAATAGATAGTTTAAAGATCATTCAGAGTAAAAGCTACAGAGACCCCTATTATATTTTGATTAGTGTTAATTAAGGGTATAATTATCTGTAATTTCAGTCAAGGTTGGAATAACTACTGCTGGTAAGGCCATCTGCTATAGATTATGATATATTATTACATCTTATCATTAAACTGACAGAGTCATCAATTTTTTAATCTATATGCTGATGGACTGTATAATTTTTACTTCTGCAGATTTCTTCCTTTAAAAATTGTAAAAAGTCTCATAATACAGGATTTGAACGCATTTTAAATTCAAGTATCAATGAAATAAGACATCAGACAGCCTGCAATGAAAGCATGTGCACGGGTCTCAAAAAACGAAGACAGTGGTGTCCAATTTAACAGATTTGCTTCTATTGTGGACCATATTAGATTGATAGAAACCCACACTGTGGCAGGTCCCTAGTTGAATGAGGTCTCTGCTGGCATAATGCCTTCTCTACGGGTGTTTATGTAGGCACAGGATTGTGTGGGCAGAATAGGAGACCATCTTTATTCACTAGTTTGATGAACTTGTGCACGCTTAAAAGGCTGGTTTTCTGTATAATGAGAAGAGTTGGCAGCAGAGTGTTTATGTCTGCTGAATCCATTGTTCAATTTGATGAGGATTAGGATTTATGTATTTGTTGTTTATTACAATGCGCTGGTGAAACGTGTAATTGATTTTTTTTTCTGTTTAGAATGGTAGTAAGACTTTCTCGAAGAGAGAATAGTTTTGTTTAGATACTTAAAGTAAATCATGACTTACATATCAGTAAAATAGAATGTGCTAGTTTACAATTTTGAATAATATTATACTTAAAAACAAATACATCTCATTGTTTGAAATATATTTACAAAATATGAAACATACATCCAATATTCTGCAACCATTGATAACCTCTGAACATTTAAACCCATTCCGCTATCAATGAGAACATCATAATCATCAAATGGGACACTTTTATTGGTCACATCAAATCTAAGCCGAAATAATAACAAAGCGCATTGTGACCAACAGCTATATTCTCTTGATCCTCGGTCATCTACTTAATATAATCATAACCCCAACAATTGATGTAGCTTCGCTCCAAACCCTTTATCTGCACTACCCCCTTCAATTACCGGTCTTTATACGGCCAAATCAAAGGCAAATCACGTGCAATGATGAGCATTGGGGTGAAATTATGGGGTTCAGTTGGACTTCGACCATTCGTCACCCAGACACAATGACCTCAACCCAGAGGCGGTGCCAATCAGCAATTCATTAGGAAGAGACACCCACACCTTGCGTAGTGTCCTCCCTCAGGCTGCTAGTACTTACATCTTGAGCGAGTGTCCTCCCCACTGGCTATGGACTCTCTCAGTTGGCTACCATCCTGGCACATGGCTTCTTTTTGGGGAGTCTTCTTTTAGACTTCATCTTAGAAGTGGGTTACAGTGAAACTTGCTTCAAATGCTGGTGAATGATGCTTCTTGTTCATTGTATTTATGGTATAGATTTGCACCATATCATGAGATTTGATTGTCGTCATTATGGATAGCAAGGTTGTGAAGCTTTAGTTAATAGATGAAATTCTCAAAGTCATCGTACATAATCATAATCAGAAGGTTTTCTCAAATCAGAAAGTTTCTCTGTACGTCTTACGTCTTACATCTTAGCGGGAAAGAGTAATTGATTGTTAGGATGCTTCTCAATTAGTCTGCTTTTGTGATCCCTTTGTAATCTGGTTTCCACTCATTGTTGGTCAAGTGTGATACTAATGAGACAACTGCCTTGCTGGAGGGTGGTGTTTCCAAGACTTGAGGTAGTGGAGGAGATGTTTGCAGGGAGCCTTTCTTTCTCCTTGACATGAAAGAGGTTGCTCGCAGGCATGGAAAGATACTTTATCATTCACTAGAATGTAAATGTAATTCAATTAGGGAACTTTTAAAACTGTTAACTGAGGTTTGGGTCATTGATTCTTACAAGTGAATTACAATGTTTATAACAGAACTTGCTTTGTTTTATAAAGATGATAGAAGCTCATTTTGTAAAAATTGGAATTCTGGTAGGTTTAAATTATCTGGTGAATATAAAAGCAGGAGGTTTAGTCTTAAAATTCCCACTGGGTCATTGGCATCCCTGTCACACTATGGCTGTTCTCAACTCCTTAGAGGACATTTCTTACATTGCAATCATATTGCACATCGACTAATGCTCATTATCACTCACTGTAGATTTCACCAGCCTGACCTTATAATAATATTTAACAGTATGTGCCACACACAGTTTGCAACCAGTTCAGGATGAGTTTTCTCAACACCCACATCTTTATCTGAGTATGATTCAAACCCAGGACGTTCTAGTTACCATGCAACTCCATAACCACCCGGCCACTGAATCATGTTTTTTTTTATCTGCTTTATTATTTTTGCTCCTATTTACCTTTCACATGAATGTCACCTCTATTATGATTACATGTACCTTTTACTCCACATGGAGCAGTGTTCATGAACGTGTTGTCCTTAACTGATTTGGAGATTAGATTGTTTCCTATATCAATTGGTACAACTCATATATTATGCAGCTATGAATGGGTCCATGAGGTACATACGTTTACTCAGCAGTGTGTTCTGCATTGCAATAACTATCTCAAAATACCTGTTACAGTTTGTCTTATTTAGCTTGAATTTGTCAACATTTTGATCTTAATAAAGTTTTGAATTGTCAGTGTTTCATTTATAATAATAAAGTACAGTAGAAATTGCCTATGTCTGTCATACATGGACACTTTTCACTTCTCCCTTTCCCTATAGACTATAAAATTTAAAGGGAACTCTTTTAAGAACGCTCGTCTTTTGTGGAAACTTTTCACTTCACCTGAAGTTGTCTCCATAAGGCAGGTTCCACTGTAGATATGAAGTATGTGCTCAAGTATCCATAATTTGAACTCATCAAATTTTGAGATAAACTGGTTCCATTGTACCTATTCACACTGGGTCACTTATGAAGGGCATAAATATATCAGTAAAACCATTATAAAGGTGCTCGTTTTATTAAGGTTCCCTTAGAGTACAGTAGTATGTTGCAGCTCTTTTTTGACCATGAGGTTAGATTCCATGAAGGAGGCACAGATGGCCCAGGTTAATTTTATTACACAAAAATCCTTTGACATGCAATATTTATTACTCAGTCTGATTTTGTCAGGCAAGTTAAACTGTTCTGTTCTACAATTTCAGGGAACATCATTAATATTGGAATAAGTTTACAAATAAGGAGATGTTTCCTGGTTTGCTCTAGTAACCCACACCCAAGTTTAATTTCATAATTGAAAACATATATACCATGTATTATTTGTGTTTTGTTTTATATTTGCTCAGATCTTGTATATTCAAGATAGGCTTTAAAATAAGTAAACATGCTTTGGTACACAGGAATTTGCATGAATGTTACTACAAGTATTAAAAAGTACTATTATGAAATTCCATTGTTAAATAGCACCATAATATTCTCTGAATAGAACTTAATGAATGCATGCATAAGTGCATGACAAGATAATCCAATAGTTTGAATGTGAATACCCTCTTCAAGTAGAGTTTCTATATCAAGTGGTTTCACTGTTTACATCAGAATGATTCTGGAGGGTGGTGATATTGATACAAAGCTTTATTACCAGGTTGGAAACTATCAACTGAATAAGAGTTTGAAATTGATAATTTTTACAGTTGCTGATGTCTAATGATGATATTTCAATTAATTCTAGGCTGCTACTTCTTAGTACATCTTATTCTTCATAAGTTCTTCCATTTCTGACTAGAATCTATACATGTTGCTATGCATGATAATTGTTCCTAATTATCAAATATAAGTTATTCCATTATATGAAGTTGTACTGTATTAGTAGTTTCATATGCATGGCAAGTTAGAACATATGAGAGAGCTTTATGCAAAAGCACAACAAAAATATTTTGTAAAAAAAAAATCATGCCTGGTGGGAAAAAATGAATCACAAAAAATGTATGATATTGATACATTATGTCCAAACACCAAACACTTCTAGCTTTGTCTATTTCTTTGCACATCACCTGTAAGCTCTAGGATTATTCTTGACTGTATTTTCTTTCTACTTATGGAAAGACTCAGCATTCATAGGGGATATACCACAGTCAGTGCAAAGCTTTTCTCAAAAGCAGACTATATTTGTTCAAAGCTCTCCATGTTTGTCAAATATGGTTCCAATTTTGGCTTTAGTCTTTGCCTTTCTCTGTGGAGAACCCTCCACTTACTGAAGATGTTTGGTTTGCTTTCACCAAAAGGATGTGGTAGAAGACCTGCATATTATGAAGTAATGAAAAAGGGTTATTTTATCTATTTGCTTTTTTATTCATGCAGGTGCTTGTAGAATGGTATTCAAAGTCATTGTAGAGGCTTCTGTTGCAATCTACAATCTATCACTGATTATGAGTTTCATTGAAATGATATTGGCTATAGAACTGCACAGCTTTCACAGCTTGTATTCAATATTATATGTATCATTTGAATCAATCTAGACACTTAACAGTATACAGTTCATCAAACATTGGACTGAAGCATGTCATATATGTAGATGTCTTCAAGCCACAAAGATACACACTTCATCATTATTAACGTCCTGAAGACATGCATGACCTTTCAGTGAATATGACTATGATGTAAGAAGCGTTTCAACCCTGGGGTCAAATCTTAATCGGTCTGTAGCTTGTCAGGAGTCATTCATAAACAAGCATTAGACTTTCGAAACTATTGTACACCTTCGTTGTAAAGTTGACAATTAAAAGAATAGTGTATGTGAAGTTTTTGCATGAAAACTACTGATTTTGCAATGGTCTGGTGGAACCAAAAGTCATGTTGTATCCTGAGGGTGTCATTAACCAATGCAGTTGGATGATGTTGAAATTCATTTACAAGCCCCCGATTTGATTGGCATTGAATAGATCCATTTAAAAAATGCAAATGATTGTTGTGGTGATGAGAAAATTGAAAAGTAGCTGCTTAGACATGTTATGTTTTGTGTTATTACTGTCATGATGATTATTCTTGTCCTATAATTAGAATATGTTGATGAATGATTTTAGTGCAATATTATAAGGATAATAAATGCAAGATAGCAAGTTTGAATCCCTTCACGAATGTTTTGTCTGCCTAAACCATATATTTGAATTGTCATAAAATTCAAGCGTAATCTTACATGACTATCATCATTTATCTCAGGTTTATTATTCAATACTCACTAAGTCATTGAAAATTAGGAGATATTCTAACACTGAATATATGTGCAGTGTAAAAGTTTCTTGTAGAATGACAATGTTACATGATACTTTTTTAAGAATTGGAAAAAAATATTTACATGCATCATTTTTATGCTCCTAGCATATTTAAAGTACCTTATATCTATTCATATAGAAAATGACAAAATATGAATATTTTTCTGTGCTTTACCAACTTAAAACCATAGATATTATAAAGTACCTAATTTAATCATTGTACTATTCACCTCTAATTTATATTATGAATCATCGAAATAGTAAAAGCGAACCAAGAGAGTGTCAACATATGTCTTCATAGACTCACTTATTGAATTGGTCCAGTCAGTCAGTGCATCTACTCAAACACAGCTATTGACATAAAAACCCCTTTTCATCCATTAAAAACAGCCTACAGTTTTATTATGATTTTTGAAAACCTAAATTGTTATGGGCTATTTTGACGCATCTGTTTAGTAGAAAACAAAGATGTTTTTAGCATGTAAAAACAAAAATTAAGATAAACCAAAGGGGCTACATATGTATTTCTCTATTTCAAATGCTTCATTTCCTTAACGTCATTGTTTCTTGACCTATATTTAGAGGTATGTCAAACAAAATGAAAAAGATGAAACTTTACCACTTGTCTGATTTGATTGAAACAGATTAAAAGCATTATACGAGGATGTTGAAATTGAAAGTGTACCTTTCAAAATTCAATCTGAAATTCTGGCTGGTCAAGAGTTGATCTTTTATTGTTCTTGTCCTATAAGAAGCCTTTCTATGCTGTAGAAAAAAACTCATGCTTAATGTTACTGTTCCACACAAACATTTTGACGTATGTCACAGTATTATTTTATATTCTCACTAATTCTTAATTTCTTTTATCAAATGTGATGCATCTGCATGCATGGCCAAGTATTTGGGTTTTCTTTCACTACGTGACATTTATTTAAACAGCCAATGTATTGTATTTTATAGACTGTCATTGTTCTCAAACTTACATACACATCTGTATAGACGCAAGTCCAATGATTTGGGAAAGTAATGAAATAAAGCGATTTTTCTAAAGTAATCTCCTCAGGTGTATTTAAATTGAAAAGATTCACGTTATTACGATTGGAATTTAATAAATTGACGAGGTTAACCTCTCGGCAGGTTTAACCACTGGCACACGGCTTCTGCTGGTTTACTTCTGCACGATTACATCCTCAAATAAACTCTTGTCTCCACATTTTCTGCTTTAACAGCTTCAGAAATCTGCCTGAGGTGGTGACCACAGAAATTGTTGGGAGGAACAAGCTCTAACAAAGCTGGATATTGCCAGTGCATTCTAACACCAGCGAATTGTAGTACATGTATTACATTTATTTCATGATTGTCTGATTGATGGTTTTGTTTTTGATCATAACTATCAATTTCTATATAACTAAGACACAATGTGAACCCTTCATAAATTATGTAAATGTAAATGTGGTAGTTTATAGTCGACATCCAAGTCTTACTCTCGCGACTTGTTCATTTTACACTAAGTCATTGGCATACTTACTTGTAGATCAATTGATCATATCTCACATACTTACATGTGAAAACCATGCGTGAACTTGTATGTTGTGGAGTTTCTTTTTAACTTTGTATCATTGGGACATAAAATCATAGCTTTATGGCTCTATTTCATTACATTATGTAACAGATTCACAAGTTACATCGTTGTTTGTGTACACAGTCAATGTTAGAACGCACCCAATATACAGAAAGCAATGTTGCCAACTACAAGAATTCTCCTGATTACAAGATTGCAAGCTACAAGTTCACTCCCAGAGTTCACTACACTGTACTTACCTATAATATATGTAATCTGTATAATCTTTTATGAATTATAGACTGATTTCTGAATGCGCGAGTTGAGTTGCCATGAATTGCCAAACTCAGAAATCTTGAAGATCTGTAATTGTATTTCAAGTACATTTGTAAATGCAATTGTAGTCTATAGTAGGCAGACTAAGCTTTCTGTCTATTAAATATGTTTTGACAATGTCAGCAACTTTTGTTGATATAACAATAATATACATGTACCAGAGTATAAGAATAGATAGTCTTGATCATCCAGAATCTTGTACGGTTGCTACCTAGATATGGATATTATACCAGCCTGGTCGTCCCAGGCTGTAAGAATAGAATGCTAGTTTGAAGTTTCCATAATAGTAGAAATGACCGTGTCATGTTGACCGCCCAGTGTCCATGCATGACCAGGAAAAAGCAAATTACGTTGGCCAAATAAGGGGGCCACCCTGCAGATGGTCTGCAATATTAGCACCTCTGCAGGGGACCAATTAGGGAGGCTCCAAGTGCTCCAACATGATCCTTATCTGCTGCGTTATTAGAGGTGGGGTGATGTAACTGTTGCTACTGTTATAATGAGGTGTGGAATTCCTAGATATAAGAACTACTTTGACTGCTTCAGGTAGTCCATTTTGGTTGTGTGGTCAGGCTCAGGCTAACATAACAAAGCCAGTTCTGAACAATCAAACAAAGTTGTCCAGCACATGATGTTTTCTTACGCTTGTGTAATATTTGGAGCTTATTGGCTAGACTTGCATTACAAGTTTTTTTGCCGTAGTACATCCATCAACTTCAGGGGTTGTAGATGTAAATGGATGATTTTTACAGATTATTTATTATCCATATGCTCAGTTACTTTACATTTAAACTACAGTAGAACCTCACTTTCAGGATCACCTTTGAGGCCCGTGTTAGGTGGTCGCAATAGAAAGGTGAGCTCTATACAGAGGTTCAATTGGCTAGCTTTGTGAAGGTTTGGGACTGTAAAAAGTCATCTTATTATAGAGGTGGTCTCAGTAGAGAAGTGGTCTTAATTGGAGGTTCTACTGTAGATCATTGGTCTTCTTGCAATACAATATTGCCCCTGAGGAGCATACAGAACATTGCAGTCATTGTGCAAAGCCATTGCCAGACTTGAACCCACAACCTATCCACTTGGTCACGGAACCACAGAGGGGACTGGTTTAGTGATATAGTTATGTATACTCGACTATTCATGCTCACACTATTCATACTATTTTCATGAATAAGCTCTTGCAATTTCAAATTCCTGCCATGTTCATATTGCTTGTACTTTCCCAATGAACACATTTAAAGTGTTCATATATCACTGTTAAATTTACTCAGGACTAAAGAATTGAAAATCGCATGTGGCATCATTATTTATCATTAAAATGTTGATGTATGTGGATGCGTTTAATTTATTCTTCATACACCTCAATTGATGTTAGTTATGTATAAACAATCCCTTTCGTTTCTGTATAAAATTATGTGCATCATGGAACAAATACATATTGGTGAAGTCACCTATCCCTGTTTCACTTCATTTGTATAGACAGCTGACACATTTTTGCATTGGCTTTTCTAATGACATACTTATCAATCAGCATATTTTGAAACTTATTATGCAGATTAATATTCATCATTTCAAGAGTATGAATTGGTATTCTATTTCGTCACAGATAACAGCTCTTCTACCGATCAGTTATTCAAAATCCCTTCAAAGTGCAAAAACATTAGATACATTTATTTTAGAAACATTCCCATTGAAACCCACTGAAATAGGTAGGCTCCAATCTAGAGCAATATCCATCAACCATGTTCGTTTGACATAGTCCATATCTCACTACATGATCATAAAGTCCATGCATTAGTGACCTACCTGCATTGTCAACTATTCACACCATGGGGTGCTAATTACCCATATAAGGCTGGCTATTAAATTGAATAGGATGGATTTATAATTGCCCAGGCTAGCCTTTGGGCATTGTAAAAATGTTCCATGCTACACAGGAGGTATAACAATGATGGCTGTGGTTTTATGATGTTTGGAGACCAGTGATTCTTCAGTAGAGCTATCAAAGAACAGGTCCAGAATGTATTATGTAAGGTGCACTAGCGCTTTTGAAATGTATATATATGGTGGGCCCAGGCCGCTTATCTTTATAGCTAGTAATTCATTTACTGCTTCTTATAGATCGCCTTTTATCTTTTGAAGATAATATTTTTATTAGTGTGTGTATTAGCAGATATTTGTAAAGTCCAAATAAAGGGATTTGTTCCAATTTAGAATGATGTAATGGTTGCAGAGTCAACTTTCTGTATAGATGCTATTCAGAAAGCTATTTTGATCACAGACTGTAGTGCATATGTGCCAGTTTCTGGGGAGTATGTTAAAAGTAACTTAGCATATGGTGCAAGGTCGCAAGCTTTGATGTGAAATTGTTTAAATTGGTTAAAACATGGTTTTTTGCTCTTTATCTTATTTGATATCTATCTACATTTCATTCTCTTATACCCCACTCATTAATTGTCCATGACCCACATGAAGATGGCTAGATGTCATTGAAAGTCCATGATGCTAGAAAACAATGTGTTTCAATACAAATCTTTTATTCGATCAATGTGGCATTACATGCATTATGTTATAATAAGTTATTTTTTTTAAATTTTAGGTTTCATCAGGCCATGCAGAATGGCTGTGAATGACCATCCACCAGAATCTGAGGAGAGATTGAGACTCGATCACGCGTCCTCTGATGGAGTTGACTTCGAAGAGATGACAGAATATGGATCAGGGGCATCCATACAGGGCTTTCCCTGTATGGGAACGTCAGATGTTCGCCCATTGCGGAACAACTGCAGCAGGGATCTTTTGGTGATCGAGCCCAGTACCACTATTGGTGAAGAACCACAGGATACCATTCAGTATTCAACCGAATCGTGCTATAAGAGACTAGAACTAGTTTCATCCCACAAGTGCCATAAAATTCACAGTCACAAGACAAATCACAAGACGTTACGCAAGTCACATAGTTGTTATAATACTGCATTTTCATCAGTAATGGAGAGAGTTTCGCACAGTACGTTTGTTGTTTTTTGTTTATTGTTTCTTCATATTACTGTGGTAGCTGGTCAGAATCCAACGTGGCGAGAACCTCCAAGGAACTCATCAAACAGACTTTCAGAAACCGTCACGTTCAAATGTGGAGTGGACAATTTAGGTGATCGCAAAATCATCTGGAAAATGTACAGTCAGGCTGACGTCACTATTTTGTTCATTGATGATGAGTACTTTGCGGATATCAATTGGCCAAGTAAGGACCGATATTCAGTGGCACCACATCCGATTAGAAATACCAATGGATACGATCTCACTATTAGGAATATCGAACGATCAGATGATACTTCGTTTGAATGTTCTGTGCAGAATGTAGACTTGAAGCAAAAGGTTTGGCTCGTTGTATTAGGTGAGTAGTCTTTTACAGAAAGTTTTTTAAACTAACACCAATTAGAGTCAGGTTGAAATTTCACATTTCATTGTTAGACCCAATACTTGATAATAATGAAAGCTTTTATAATTGTTTTTATCATTCATCTGTTGAAATATAGATGTCATATGCCACAAAGTGCAATCAAATGGTATTTCCAATTTCTTTGAAAAGTAATCGAAGTATGGTACAGAAGTATGCAATTGGTAATGCAATAGGTTTATTTTAACACAATATTGCCTCCTTGAAGATTATCGATCATGAAATGGCAAATAAAAAGTGACACAGAAACGCAAAACTTCATTTGCGCACAATGCCTATAATTTCACCTGGCAATAATCATTTGACACTGAAGCATAAAAGACGAAATCCCAGTATTCGTCATGCCATTCAATGTAGCATGCTATTGTCATAATCATCATAATTCCAATGAAGTTTACACAACGTCTCAATGCATTTTCCTATAGAAACTGAGATTTTCTGCACCTCTGTCAGCATACGACTTTGTGCAGATGTTTGGCCAATCGCTATGGTTACCCCCAAATCAACGTGCCAGCCATATTTGGGCAGCCGTGATTTAAAAGCTGACCATCTTGAGGTGAAAGCAAGAAACATATAATTACTGGCAAGATTTAATGCGATCCTACAGCTTTAAGTAGAACATTATAGGGGTATTAAAGATTCATGAGGGGTCGTGTGGATTGGAAACCGATGTTTGTGATTGAAAATTGGCTTTGGAATTGCCTCAGACATCTATTAATGTCTTTCTATTGTTGTTTATCTCTTGGTATCTGTTGGTAACAGATTTTAACTGCCAAATAGGTGGCTAAAATGATGGTCAAATTGAGAAAAATTGAATCTGTTGTTGATTTCTTTATGTCTTCTTGTAGATTGTAATAATGATAATGGGATTTGAAATCATCATCATCATAGATTTTAACGATATCTGAGATTTCAAAATGAAATTGAGGGAATGAGAAAAACCGTTGAAGTGGTAAAGATTTGTATCCCTGAAACTTAACATAGACATCTAAATACACATCCACTCAACTGAAGAAAAGAGACAAAGATATGGAAAAAATAACTGAACTTTGATGTCATTTCACAAATGTCTTCAAGTGCCTGTAAACACTCGTGGATATTTTATGTACTTGTCCCATTGTAAAGACATTCTCATCCAATCCTTCATAGAAAACATACATAGGCATTACATGGTAACCCGACACCCCAAGTGTATGAGCACTCTAAGAACCACTGATGGGTGGTACAATACCCCCGGGTAATAGCAAATACTTGCTCATGGTCCATTTTATTTGCCATCCTGTAATGTATTTGACGTTAGGTTTGCCAATAAAAGATGAATATGCTCACGATTGCCATCCTTGTTTGCCAACATGGCTTAAAATTCAACTTTCATAGTTGGATTGCTGAGCTTCAAAGATCGGTGGTGTGGGCGTTACGTGATTGTGAAATTGTTCATAGGGCTCGAAATTATTCTATTACGTGTTTAATAGTGTATAGCATAATAAAATTACATGTACATCAAGCGAATGAATGTGATGTGCATTTTGCATCTGTGTAGGTTTAAGCCAAGTATTACAATGTACCCCGGTACCTGCTTCATAAAAGAAAGAGGGGGTAATACAAGAATGTACTGAGTTGGTTTTGGTGCTTGTTCGTTGTTTGCATACACCTAGATGTCAAGGTTAGTCATAGTAGGTTGAAGAAATCGGTTTTCAATTATTAGGGCATTGATTTTTTACCATTTCATACATATAGTTCACGATATACTTAAAATTATTTATTCATTTTTACTTGGTATTAAAATTATTTATGCATATGTACGCTCAAACTATTATAATTTTCATTTTAAGGGTACTAAGGTTGTGCTGTTGTTGTCCATTTCTGTATGTGTATACACATATGTGAGAAATATGTTTTGTTTCCCTGTAAAAGTAAGAGTAGTATGTAATTAACAGTCTTCTTTTCAGAGATTACGTGGACATCTTAATTGAGATTGATTTAACTTAAAGTAAATAAATTTTGTCTTCAATGTCTTGAGGTTCAATGAGTCAAGTAACAGCAAAAAATATTCAAATCATGTTTTACAACACAAAAACCTCATGAGCTGATTGAAAATTTCGCTCATATATTTCGTCAATGCGCAATCATAAAGTGAGAGACTCAGTCTTTGTCTTTCTGCATTCTTTAATGCCCTTGAGTATCAGTCTATTTATTTGTAATGATTGATACATTCAAAAGTTTACACTTTTATCAGCAAATGTTGGCTTTTGTCAATCAAGATACACATACAGTCTTATATATTATTTTACCTTGAGTTTAAAACACTGCCTTGAGAACAATGATTGTATAGATATTATGATGATATTTCAAGGGATATTTTGCGTGACTTCCATAGAATGTATCATTGAATTCTAACAATGATATTGATGTGCAGACAGATTTGTTCATTAAATCATTATCAGTCTCAATTATAGTACATATAAATCTGTTTATCAAGTACATATGCTATAGTCTAATATTCACAAACGTGTATATAGTCCCATTAGTCCTGTGAGTTTTGTTTGCAGTTTGTTTTTAGTGAGTATCTGCAAAGATGATTTGGTCAGATAGCTATTATAGAACTAAGAATATAGACGCTTCAAAACTTATTATAATTTGCTTATTATTTTTTAGAATTCTTGTTCAACTTTTAATTCATTCATTCATACGTTCATTCATTTTAATTCTGGCAGCATAGGAAGATCTACTTTTTTCCGTCCAAGACAATACAGCAGTTAACAGTGCTAATAAATGCTGATCAATTGTATCCTGCTGCAAAAAAAGAACCAGCATTTGCTTTAGCGGAGTGAGTAATTATAACTCATATGAATATTCATTCATGATAGAGCATGATGGGCTGAACTGTTTTCTCTATTTTATAAGTAATATTTGGCAGTCAGCTTTGCATACAAGGCTGTATTCATGTGATAATTGTCGATACATTGTATATTAGTTTATAATCTAAAAAATGATGAATTTCAAATTTTGTGGAAACCAATAATCCTTTATATGTAGTAGTACATCCTTGATCTTTCAGCTAAAATTATCATTTCGACCATGTTCCTTTTCATAGACATATGTAATCAGGGTATGAAACTCATCAAAATTTGCTCACGGAACAAGGCCTGCAACTTCAAAACGTAGCCTGCCTAGACAAAAAGTGTACGGCCCTTAATTACCGTTAATGTTGAGAACTCCCTAATAATAGCCTACTCACTGGGCAGTGAACTTTAGAAACCAGCCGGCCCAGGCTAAAATCAGCCGGCACCGGGCTGCCGGGTAGGCTCTATTTCATACCATGATGTAATACATGTTCTGTCTGTGTGTTACTATGAACAGGCCCCATGGCTCTAGAAAATCCGAGATCTGCCTCTGGCATATGGTATCATTTGATCTAATAGTTATCAATTTAATGCCAATGCACTTTCACAAACTTTCAGAAAATCACTGTAAGAGACTGAAAAAAAAGAAGATAAAATAAACAAGAGCCCAGTCAATATTCAGCCTCTATCAGTATGTGTTGTGTTCATAGTCTACAGAATATTGCCAGTGTGATCAAGACTGTTTAGGTATTCCAAGTCTTGGTCTTCAATAAGGCATTGATGGGATTATTGATGTTCTATGATTGTCGTCTCATTATCTTTACAGAAAATGTACCCATATTGGCACTAAATGAAGCTATATTTAGTGCAAGGTCTCACTAAGTGTAGTAACCTTTTATAAGGGTTTTGTATTGCTTTTTGTGCAAAAGTGAGTTATTTCCACATTTAATGATATTTTTCCATCATGTTTCCAACAAAGGCAAGTCGGGATATTAATTTATACCCATGGTTATTCCTCTAAATGATGAAAGTATTACATTATGAAATCAATGCGAAGATCTATTGAAAACCAATATTACTTGGATCGGCTGAGCTTCACTTTATTATCCGGTCATGTCCGACGTTTTGTAATTACAATAATCGAAATGAATACAGTGGTCACTGAATGAAGCAAATGTTCATGAATGAAATATCTGCAGACTGTACGATGAGCTTTAAATGTAATGCATCATGTACAACAAATATGGCATCCATGACTGACACAAAGAAATCCGGCGTTTGGCGTCTGTATGGATGTCATGGCACACTGTTGAGCGTCAGAAAATATCTTATGACCTTGAACGTAAGAGAATTGTCAATGAGGTTGTCAATATGATGGTTTTTATCCCTGAATGGACAGGCTGATAGGATGTCATTGACGTATTGATAGAATTCGTCATTGGTAGGGATAGACTTCCATATTGTAAACTTACATCTGTGCAGCATAATGTTAGGGTGTCACAATATTTTGAGTTGAACTACTTGTATCTCTGTGTATACATTATTCGATTAGTGATTATTTATTCCATTGCTGTTATCGTAATTGTGAGTTACAAAAATAAGTAATATGCAACTGAATCATCATTTCTTAAAGTCGGTAATTACACGTGCTAAGGTTACCCTTTCTCAGGACATCTTTATCAAGAGGTTTTCTTTGATAAAACATTATGTGCAATACATGTGGACTATAGGCTTTTATTCTCTATAGCTTCGATAGACAATTACGTACTCGAAAGTATTCTAATACCAACGTGAAATGCAAATGAAGATGTTGGTTGTAAAATATTTATTTTGGGCATAAATAACTGAAAATAATGACTACGTATTTAGAAAACAATTCCATCCTTTTCAGCGATCGCATGTCTGCAGATAATTTTGATGCTTCTTTCAAGGACCACCTCTCAGAGGCTCTAAAGGCTGCGAACATGTTAATAGCAATATACGGTAGTCGCTTAATGCTTTATGTCCTATGTAATAACATTATAACTACAAGTCTTTGCCAACATTGTCATGTTTAATTTGGTCTACAAAGATCTTTGCCAAGATGAATTTCTGAACAGGACGCTCTTTTATTCAGAAGATGGCATTTATATATCACAAGCGCATGCAACATCAATGTTACATATATTTTCATTTGGTCAAATATCAAATATGTATGTCTACATTTTATTGTTTTAAATGTGCATACAGAGTGAAAAAACGTGAAGTCTGAGTAATTTTATGTGGGTTTCACTGTATGTGTAACAGCCATTGCATGGTTTGGTGCCACAAATTGCATGTGCCCTCTTAGAGTTGTAGTGTAATTAAAGCTGTACCCTTATTTACAAAGTTACAATCCTAATTTACAAAGTTACAACTTAATTTTGCTAAAAATGTTTTTAATGCAATATATCTATGCGTTAATTTTGTTAGAGATAAAAGATTGAAAGATGCTGAAGATATCTTGATTGAAACTGCTTGCAGTTCAATGAAGCTTATGTGTGATCATAACCATGATAATTTGTAAACTTTCAAGTTTACCTAATCATTCTAAATTTAAGCTCATCAGGTACAGTTTGACGGTAAATAATATTTGACTTCTAGGTCTGGTAAGCTGAATGACAATAAAACATCCCAGTATACAGTAAAAAACCCTTTTAGGCTCATCATTTACTAAACAAAATCTACTGCAGATAGTACTTGATCATACCATTCATTTTTCTTTGCTCACAGAAATAAGACGAAACATTGCAATTAAATTGTTGAACCACAATTCACTTGGAAAAAAATGTGTCAAAGTATAATGTGCACTTAAATATAAAAGAACAATTAATCCTGCTAAAAAATAAAAAAAAAATGTGCCAAAGTAAAATAACGTGTCTCTTCACTATGTAAATATGACAGAAAAAGAAAAATTGAATTAATCCTGCTGTTTCAATTACTATTCGATAAGAACTTACACACGAAGTAATTCATTGTGTACCTTATCAGAGATCTTCATTGCCCATTTAAACAGGGAAAAAAGTGTCATTTGGATTCATGCAACTGCACATTGACTGCCCACCCACCAGGAATGCATTACGACCTCCTGCCTTTTAATTTCATGAAAAGCTCACTGCTTTTTTTTAAGCTACACCCTAAAAATTTTGAGATGAGTTTTTCATAATGTCCAAAGTTATATTTCATTATGAGAAATAAACAATGTTGACGAGTCAAAATTAAGCGCAATTTTGGCACAAGAGTAATTGGAAAGTTAAAGGGTTAAACTATTAAATCATTTAAAAATGAACACAGAGTAAAGGCAGTAGAAACCCCCATTTGTTTTAACCTTGGAAAAAGAAAGCCGCCTCACTTCCAATCCATTTGCATCAGACATGGAGATAATTTAAGGTCCTTTGAATTATAGATTTCTCTAAAAGGTTTAGTTTTGGTTCAGTTGCGACAATAATTTAATGTCCATTAAAAACATCTCTAGCTCCTTTGTAATTAAAAAAGTGACAGGAATATTTGGTGATAATAGAAACGGTGACATTGAATCTGCGATTACGTGTATGAGAATCAAGCTTCTTTACTCTAGTGGTTTTATTATGTATTATATGCTAAACATATGTGGTATTAATGGCTCTTTGATGTTAAATTGGTGTGAAAATTCAGTTAAAGATGGGACGATATTACACATGTATTGCACATGCTGCTAAATTAGGACCAGTAGTTGCGATTACAAGTTTTTGCTCAAAGCATGCCATTGCAACAATCTTTCCAAATGGTGCATGAACATTTGCTAAGATACATCAGATAGATACACCTAGGTGTTCAGACTATTAACCTGAAGCTTGTGGATGTTGGAATAGCCTAGACATCTTGTAGTAAAATTGATCTTCAGATATCATTTCTTTTAAAACGATATTCGTATTTGAATAAACCATAACTCAATATGGTTCAAATCTCGATATCCTTTCATAGGAGCATGAAATACTATAACGGCTCGTGTTTGCTCTATACAATATTTACCGTTACTGCCTCAAGATGGTGTTGCTGATAACAGGTAGAAAGCCAGCGCTTTATCGATTAACAGGATCTACTTTTTTGTGCCTAATATGACAGATGTAACGTAAAAGTTACACACGTTCATTGTTTTTGTCGTAGTACTGATAACATCTTATTGCTTTGAGGCTTGTGATTTTAGCCATAATCATCTAGATTCTCACTTATTGATCAGCAATGAGGCTTTGAGATTGAGGATGTTGTCTATTTTGGCAGATGAATGAGAGTATGTTGGTTTTGGATCAGTGAAAATGATGAAATTATGCTTAAATGAGCAATTTAAAGTTGGATTATTTGATTCGTGATAAGCTAGACCATGTTGATGTTTGAATAAGTTGATTTCAAGTCCATCAACGCTAATAACGTAATCATAACCAACCAACCATGAAGATAGCATGTTTTTTGCCTTTAATTATTGAGTTGATATTTAGATTCTAAATGTGAAGCAGTGTGTGTGAAGTAACATATAATTAACTTCATTCAAAGTCCCAAGACATAAGATATATTGTATTGACAGTCGTCACTTTCACTTGCGTTCTCCTTCCTACTTATTGAATAAAATGTGGTCGTTGTGAAAATTGCGGGCAAGACAAAGTCATGTGTACAGAAAATGAATACCAAAAAATATCAAGCCCTGTAAATGTATTAAAACTTTCTTTGATAGTCATCATGGGTGCTATACTTAAGACCATCTTTCCACTCATGTCGTATTTTCTCTGATTGACTTGTGGCCAGCCGTGTGGATCTCCATTTGTGAACATCCAAGATGATGCTTTCAAAACAGCATGGACATGTTTGTAACAAACTTGCAATGTGCTTTAACCTTTTTTCTGTTCAATTTACTTTTACTTGTAATGACATTAAAGTACCAAGTTGTCAATCTTTGAGAAGCATCTTTTCAGAGTTTCTTTGATCTGATGACCTTAGTAATGATGCAAAAGCATCCTTTGAAGGCGCCCTGATGGACAAGATATCTTACCTTGATATGGCGAGATAAATGGACGAGATATGGTTATTGATGCAAGATATGTTTTTACTATTATGTCCATCCGATGTAAACAACGATAAGACACGAGACATGAAATTGATATCTGAACAGCAATTTTGGATGCACCCAAATTTGAACACAATTTTCTTTTAACGACGAATTTGTAAGAAGACATTGCCCGTAAAATGGCATTGATGTTAAATCAAGTGTCAGGATATGGAGACATTTAATGATGGCTGTAGATAATAAAATCATGCATAAATTAATTCATTCAGATTAAAATCTAGGTATCAAATTGAGGATTTTTGTTTTGATCAATTAATTTATCCATTTATCTATTTCAAGATTTGTTCAGCAACAGAAATAAATCATTATAAATCATTTCATACAAAGCAGCATTGTTTATGTATCAATATTTCATTTATATCAAATATCTAACAGTTCAACATCAACCTGTAAATGTAAATCATTAAAAAGGTTGCTTTATGGAATTTTTCATAAAAGTCAATAGTTATCCACATGGACAATAGCGATAGTGTGATAATTGGTCTTATTAGGAGAACAGCACGTCTTGCTAGTACAAATGCGACAAACAGAGTAGTAATGTCTGTAAACAATTTGTTTACGTGCAAATATGGCCATATTCTATGGTACATATTGGTACCAGTATGTCAACAAACTAACATAAATATATTGCAAATATGGCACGGGTATGATATACTCATTAACTTGTAGCATGTAAATTTGAACTATCACGTTTTTATCACTGAGAAAGTGGAGCTACTGGTTTGCTGATAACAGAGATAAAAGGTGAAGTGTTGTTTGATTGTATGAATATGATTTATAATAAAATGAAGATGCAGAGCTTTGAATTTCTAAAACTATATTGGGTTATGGAGATATCTTTTATACTGCCAACTATATTTCAAATCACTTGAGAATTGAAAAATAGTCCCAAGTAGATAAGGTCGGTACCATTTATTATGGCAGAGGGTGGTGGTGAAAATGAAACCATTAAGGTATGATTTTCAGGCCCTGCCCACCCAACACCCACCCCCTTAAAGAAATAATGTTGAGCTTTTCAGGGTCCTCTCCTAGTTTTTGTTTTCCATTTTTTCACACGCCCCTGTGGGCCATGATAAATTGTAGCCATCTGAGGATGTATGACCCCCTATCTGTCGGAGGCTTTGAAACGTCTGATTTTGTATTTTGTGTATCAACTTTCTAGCCTTTGAACCATCAAAGATATGCACAAAGCGTTGGTCACAATTTTGTATTAAGAGCTGTCAAAATAAACTACAGCATAGACACAACAGATCCAAATCGATACAGCCCTCATGACCAAGCACAGGTGTTATAATACAGCTATTAGTCCAAACAAGGAGGAAGTGTGGCGGCCATCATTAACAAATATGATAATCTATGAATGGACACAAAAGCCCTCGAGAGTTGCAAGGAACTGAGCTGTTTTTACAAGATACTCATCATTGATTGGGGTTGGTCATTTAAGTCGCTGTACAAACAATAAGATGTACTCTCATACGGTCACTGCTGTGTAAATTATGGCTCGGCTTATAATTGGAAAACACGAGTTTCCCACAATAGCCTTTATCGCTTTGTCTGTGACCAACGCCCAAATAGCTTTAATGCATCCTGTGTATCGTGCCATTGAGGCTGCGTGGAGGAACTGACCTTAAAAGGTGAAAATCTGTCCTTTGTAGTTCATGTACAAAGGGTCAGAAGGTGGCAGAACAAAATGCTGCACCTGATTGAAGTCTTGTGTACCTGATAAATTGATATAGTGTGTTTGCTGAGCGCATACTGACTTATTTAATGAGCACATTACGATGTTTGGGCATGTCAACGTACCGGTTTCAATCCTGTGACCATATCAATGTCCAAGTTAGGAGATATTGTCTGCTGACCTGGAATTCTTTTCGTTCTGTTCCAAGTCCGTTTTTGATCATATTTCTAACTAGTATATTTAAATATCATAGTGTTGTTCTAGGTCAATCATCTTATACCTTTTCAAAGTTATCATTCGCCTCCACATAGTTTTATTTGGCTTATTTTATGTTGGAAAAGTTGTTTCTAATAGAAAGACCCAAAGTATTTTAAATCTACTTGTATACAAAAACTGCTTGTGCCAAGCAGTGTGAAGACTGTGAACACTGTTCATTTAATCAATTACATTCCTATTATACTTTGAAAAGAATTCTTCCACAGAATTCTTCTATGTTGATTATGTTCTCTTTTACATTAAACTAAGAATGTTGAAAGTCTACTTATACTGTGAAACTTTTATAAAATAACATAACATTATATAAAATTAAGTCATTAGAGTTATGACTCCAAGGCAGGTTAGTATATATCACAGTCTCTAGTGGGATTCGAACCCATAACCATATGGTACCAAATCTCCTAGCAGTTAAAACTGACTTGCATCAGGGTTATTAGTGGAGCATGCTTGCATGTCAGCTCCAATCCACAACTGGAACTAGTGTATGTTTCCAAGTCCAACATCTTTTGAAGACATAACGTTAGCTGTCAATATTCATAGCTCTATTTTTGTACGTGTGTCAATAACCTAAGACAATATAACGACAATATATTATGTCTGCAACGTCACAATTATTAGGTGTCTCTGATGGTTGAGTTCTTGGTAGGATTTTTTTTCTGAACAAGGCCTATAAAGTAAGGAAGCATATAGACACCCAGCTGTTGTGATGTGTGAGAAGTTCCCCTGTGCACATCACAGAGTTGGATTCTCTCTGTGCCAGAATACAAAAGGTGGCTACTTTTAGCTGAGATTGATAGCGCAGGTGATTTAACAGGTGCGGTTCATTTCCCCCACTGTCTCGGATGTTTTATGTTTTGTGTATGGAGCAATCGTACTAAACAACGCTAAATGTTGCAAAACATCAGCTAAAACAACAAGTGTAGGCAAAAACGTAATTGGGATTGAATAGCTTGGATTTCAGGGAAGGAATGGTGAGAAGTCTTTCTTGAGGGCTTTACAGTGAAACCTGTTATTTTCACGTGAAGCAGATATGAAAATTACAAAAAAGTTCAATTTATTGCAAATGATAAATGAGATGAGACCATATATGCATGTCATCCTCATGGCTGGATGCCTTAAAAATGTTTCAGTGATGATCATTGTCCTCCTAACATGTAATATTCATACGATACTACACAAGTCAATGGGAGCCATAGAAGAAAGTACAGTAGGACTCAATTGGAGGGAGTCTCAGTCAGTTTCACAGGAAGAATCAAACAAAAAATGTTCTGTGATGTTGAAAGAGGTGGCAAAAACAACACACCTCACAGAGTTTCCACCAACTTACCTCCGATCAAATGTAACTACTTGTGAAAAAACAAACAGAGCTAATCAGGCGAAATAACATGGGCAAGGTCGGCTATTGAGAGCAGTGATGGGACGGTTGGTCTGGTGGTTTGAGAGCCTTGTGTCTTGGGAGTGAAGGTTGGACCTCGTGGAAGATGAAAAGGAGTCGGCCTCTGTGCAGGTTACTAATAACAGAGGAAAAGTGAAAGAGATTTTTTGCTAGGGCTTAATTGTGTAAAATAATTATAGATGATAATAATACCTATGTAGATGAAGAACAATTTCTTTGATTGTCATAATTTGAGCTTTTTATGTGAATCATTTTGTACAGTGACCCTTTATTTTTTTTTACAGTGGATACTCAGGTGATATGAAATGTCTGTTTTTTTTTTATATATATATGTCAAATGTAGTGATGTCTATAATATTCTTATGTTGAAGATGTTAAAATCTTTGAATTATTAATGATTTAGTTTCATCATGTCAAAAGTTCGGGTAAGTCAAAATACATTTGGGAATTAACTCTGAAAGTACCATGTCAAGCAATCTTTCAATAATTGGCCAATATACATATTATATGTGCATTGATGAAGAGCCTCCAATATGTAATCCTATCTCATTAGAAAGCCCATGGGTGTTTAGGGTGAGGTAATACCCGTATGAAGCATATATGGCAAGTCATTCAGCCAAATAATCGGAGACCACAAGAGGTTTGTAGTGTTCAATGGTTACTAGGCGATTAAGTAATAGATTTACAGACCTCTTGCTTGAATTTCATTCCAAATATTTTTAGCTTTCGATCAGGAAACAAACCGAGTTGAAATTCTGGTTTATAATAGGTGCCTGTACTCCAATGTATGATTTCAAGCATGAACTTTGTGATTTAACTGAAAGAAAAGCTTTGACATCTTCTACTTTGTTTGTAAGCTCATTGACTTTTACTTTAATAAAAACACTATATGTTGTAGAATTGTGTCTTATAATAATTTCTATTGTCATTACAGCACTTAATGATCTAGCCCAATAAGCAAATTTGTGCTTCATCTTAATATTAGTGATACAAGTTGCACTGTATGCATGTGACTTAAGGTGCTATGTTTCCATGTTTACCATGTTAAGTGACGGGGTGTTGGAACAACATGCCTCACTGTGGGGTGCTGTGTGTGATATGTTGCTGCTAACAGCATGAGTTCTCTGGATCAGGGGATACGTGTACTAGTCTGTAACAGGCCGGCATATGAAAACATTACTCCAATTTGAACCCTATTTTAAAATGTGGAGCTCAAATAGAGTAATGACTAACAAATTTGAGACGGGAGAAATTCTGCATTATTTGAAGACAATAGGATTGAATGTATTGTAGAACAGTCATTCTTTGGTTGAGTTATGCATCACTTCGATTTATCAGAGTTTAAGAAGAACTAGTCCAACTGTACTTATTAGTAAGTCATATGGTAGTGTTTATTGTTTATTACTTTGTTTCATTACTATTTCTTCATCTTCAATGAATCAAAAATCTCAACACCTGTAGATTTTGTCATTTGATCATCATATATTTATTTTGTGTACCAAAAAATGCATCTTCTCCAAACACTTCTTTCTTTATCATTATCACTTGATACATCTGCATGATTGATTTCATGCAGCATGACGTTTAAACCATGACAGCATCCCCTACAGAGAGCCACGCTGTGTGCACGTGTGTACACCCATCACATGTACACACTGGTCGTGTGTACACCCACCACATGCTACTATTGGGAGTCACAGTAGGACAGGATAAATACCAGTGTCTCCAGCATTCTGCCAAGATCTGTGTACACGGTATAGAGCTGAAAGAATTTGTGTGAAAAATGAACTGCAAGTTCATGTAAGTGTAATTGATATGTTTTATAATTGGTAGGGCTCGTGTACAGCAGAACATCTAAGTGTACAAATGTATGGTCTTAAAATAGGTTCTACTGTATGATATTTTAGTTCTATTGTGACACACCTTATCATATGATAATAGTAACGTGTTTTGCATTTTATATGTATTATGATTAACTATATTCATGTACTGTAAAGGTATCGCCTTATTTCTTCATTGTTATCTTGATTCAAAGAAGATTATCAAGTGACAGATAATGCCACCAGTATGCAGCTGCTTATATAATCTCTATCAGATAATCACAAATCAGCAATGATTATACTTATTGATTATTACATGTATGTTTGTTATGTATTTCATGCTTAATATGCGTCTTATAGAGTGAGTTTACTAAATCGGCATGACTTGTAGCCAAAGGACCCTGGAATGCATGACCATGTTTACAGTTTGTGCAACACGGGCATGTTCCTCCCACTTGTCAACAATTATAATGAGATTCAGGTCTCATGCTGATTACCACTCACTGGCAAGTAACAGTTACAAAGTTGCCTATTTTTTGTTTAATTACTAAAGTAATAATTATAGTCTTAGATTTGCGACTGACCTTCGACAACAGAATCTAAAAAATCATAACATTAGCCATCCTTATATTTCAGGCTTTGATTCAAGACTTTGTTTCAAAGCCATATTTTAATAGAAATAAAGTCATGTTTTGAGCAAGGCAAGGCATATGTCCTACATTGTGAGTGAGATACACGTAAACCCACCGGAACATGAGCCTTAGTATGTCTTATCAATGTCACATTTCTTTTAACATCTTATAAAGTAACACATTGCATCCTGTCATAGCTAATTATATATGAAATCAATTTAGTGTGGATACACAGTAAAACGGGATGCTGTCTCTGGTTTTGATTTACGCGGGATGTTTTGCAAACGAGGAACATCTACCATAACATGGAGGTCATTATGGCTCATGTATGTTCCCTCTGTGATGATACTCGATATGGCTTCAAAAAGAATGATCTTCGAGACCTGAGTCAATGGGCTTCTGTGGAGATGTGCGGGTTTTTAACAATCCAATTGCAAGAAAATCAAGATTTACATTGGATGTGTATATGAGCGTGCAATATAAATGAGCATATTAACATACATAACATAATTTGAAAGTTCCTAGGAAAATAATCATGAGTATTCAAGACTGATAGCAGATTTTGAACCTCTTGAGCTGGTGTAAATATTCAGGATTAGGATATTGTCATATTGCAATTTTTTTCCCAAAAAAATATTTTATTGTAGAGGTCGTAACAAAAATGAAATATTACTTAACAAACCCCGACATTTCACAGGTAGCCACATTAACAATGTTTGATTGTACAGATAAAAGCACATTACCGGATGAACATCAGCCTGTTGCAGGGGATGAGCTGTACATGATAAAGCACCGTGCACAGCTGTGTACAGTGAATTAATGACATCCCCTTGATCTGAAACAGTCTTGCCCGTAGCTAATGATGTGTAATTGGCGTATTGCGAGAGTATCAAAGTGTATGGGGACTGACCCAGAAGGATGGATGAGAACCTATGCTCTTGACATTGGCTGGGAACGCCTCAGCCCTGCAGGGACAGACTCTAGCATGGGGGCTGTTTTCTAACAAGTTTGATGATAGTTGAAATGAAATGCTTTTTGTTTCTGATGGTTGTCGTATTTGTAGAAAGTATGCAGATTGCGTGTATTGAAATAAGACTACATGTATTTAACAAGTATGATAAATTTATGATTCAGACCGTTTTGAATAGCATTTAGTTTTACTCCATCAATTTGTGATGAAGATAGAAAAAAATGATAGTTCTTCGCAATTCATATATGTAAATAACAGTATATTATGATAGGATATAAATAAGACTATATTCCTTCTTTACCAAATGTAGGTGTCTACTGCCATTACTCATCAAAGCTCTCCAGCTGTACTAGACTTGCCCAAAGGCACTGTGGCAGTTTACACTTGAAAGTCTCAAGTGTGCACCTCTTGTAGCTAGACCATCTAGCTTGGGGGTAATGTTGTGATCTATAGAGCATGAAACAAGGGCTAATTCTCACCTCCCTGTGAACTATGGACCATTCAGAGTATCAGGCATTCCTTTGGGGTGCTAAGACATGAACAAGTAATTGGTTTTATGTTACAATATTGTTAGTCAGATTGATTTGTTAGAATCTAAGAAGGGCTAAATGAGGGTATATAAGTTAGTTAAATTCAAATTGTGTATACGTAACCAATTTTCTAGTGGTGATGTATGTTTTGAAAATTTGGTTAAATTCAAATATGAATCTTATGTTTTAAACTATGGATGTTGCATGTTCATAATTTGAAAATATTGACGTGCACAAATTTAGCTGTAAGAATGTCTTGCCAAATTCTAGAGCTGAGCCTCAGTCTGGAATCTTAATGCCATAGAGACCACAACTACAATTGCATGTGTGATAGAGGCTAGAAACCATGTGTTTCATGTCGATTTTATCCAGCAAAACTTCGCATCTAATCACAGCAGTAATTAAGTGCATTGAGCATCGGTTCAGGAGGTCAGAACAAATTCTCTGTAAATTGTACAAAAACCGAGTTTGCTTGTAGAATGCTTCTGGGTAAAAAAGCGAAGATTAATTCAACGTTGTAACATAATTCTGTTTAAGAATTTGCCATTTTAGGGGGATATTTTTAATTCTGATAATATTGCTTGAGATAGTTTATGACTTTCTTAACAAATATTTTGGGGACTCAAAACTGTTAAAGCTTGTATGATTAGTATTTTTGACACAAAATACTTCATTCATTATATAAGGATTAGGCAAAAGATGAAATTATTACTTTATGATACTTAATTCATTCTCAGGTATCACATTGCATTTGCAAGTCTGTATTTTCCATCATAAACTTGATATAATTTTCACATTGGCGCAGCTGTAGTCTTTCCCATGAAGATGTTATGTTATCAGCATTACACATCTAGTGATCCCAAAGTAGACATGTTTGTTGCCTTTGTAAATGAGATATTTTTCCTCACCTCACTTCAGATTTTAAGATTTTCTTCGATTTACTTCAATCTCGTGAATCCATCACTAGGACCGGCGGCCATTTTGTTTTCCTTCCCATCAGGTGCATATTGAAAAATAACATTCAATGCAGAGATCTAATCTTGGATTATTGTATTGTAAATGTTTTAAAGTCATAAAGTAAATATAGCATTCAGTGCAATGACTTAAGTAAAACTTGTCAAGCTGTTTATTTTGTGAATTAAGTATAAATCGCTAGGTCAGAGTTTGGAATCAAATGCATGTTCAACAAATTTTAAAGGAATAAAGACCATTTCATGAAGAATGTAAAAATAAAAATAATGAATGAAAAATCATTATACTGTTGGGATTGTACACAAGCTAACACAAGACACTTGATCATGCATTGTGTGTGTTGTGAGTGTAACCTTTTGCCAGATTTGTACCTTCCCGCTCTAATCTTTCACTGGTCCTGACACAAAGAAATCCACAGTTCCTCAGCACAAATAAGCTGAAACATCTATGATGTGCTGATGAAACAAATCTGCAGACAATTTCTTGAAAAGCATTGAAAGATTTGATAAAATATGAGTCTTAACCATGAGGTAACCCAAAACTGTTGACTTTTTGTTTTTATCGTTTTTTCTCCTGAAATATCACTTTTCTGATCATAGAAATGTTCATCCAATGCGTTAGTAATTTCTATTTAAGTCAGTTCTATAAGATCTATTATTAGAAATAGGATTTTCTACAAATAAACAGATAAACATTGAAAACATGACAAAAACTCCAGGGCTATAAGTGTATGTTTCGAAAAACATTCTAAATGTATGCATGGTATTGTAGGTACTGTTATTTATTGGCAACCTTGTTAGTTGCTGGAAAGATGCAAATGACATGTCATAGATCACCAAACTGATGACATACTCCACATATTCTGTGACATCACCACATATTTGATGACATGAATAACTGATGTGTTCCAAATCTTTAGCAAGATAGTTGGCATTCAAACAGTTGGAAAGATACTGAACCTTTTAGTCAATGTCATACAAGTAATTAGTCATATAATAACAAATAGCTATGTCTTCTGTTTGGTCATTGCAATACAGTTGATCATGTTGATCAGGTATTATTCCAAGGAGAAGCAAATGATTTTTGAATAGGCTTACCTAAACTTAGAATGCACAATACATTTTACACTAAAGTCAGTTGTTAAACCACACCAAAAAGCAACAAAATAGTTCATAAAGTGCAAGTTTTATGCAGAAACTGATACTCAATTTGACCAATGTACATCCTATGTGGGAGTCATGTGGAAATCGGTGGTACAAGTTTAAAAGGTAACTTGATGCTTGTAATTTTTTTGGATGTGAGGTTAAATGACTAAAATAAGAAGGTGTTTATGTCAAAGAAACAGTTTGAGCGAGTAGTAGTTGTAGGAGTTAGAGCCCCGCGAGCCATAAATAAACAATGAGGTGTTGGCACCAATGGCCTGTAAATGACCGGGCTGCTGCAAACAGACGGCGACTGTTTATGGTATCTGTGGAAATACAACACTGGTCATTGGTATCTTTTTTTATTACTTTTTAGTGTTTTTAAGAGTATTTTTGCATATGTTTTAGTGTTTTTAATGCAACTGTTGTCTTTACTCTTCTTATTCTGAAATATTTGCTGAGATTTTTAATTGATGTTTCATTGCTGATAACTCAATATTGTATAACTACCCGGCAATCTGTAATATGTTAGAACCAATGCAAAGGGAAAGGTTTTGTTAGTATCATAAAGAAAAAGGTTTACTTTTAGTATTTTATTCATGCAGTGTTGTAATATATAAAAACGTTCCAATTATATCAAATTTTCCATTCAAATTTATTCAATGTGCTTGGTTTATTGAATGATATAGGTAAAAAACAATAATTGATATGGCCCAATATCTGTAAAAAATCACAAAGAGGCTTGTTCATTGGATATCAATTAGACTTTGATTAATAACAGCTAATTTAGTAATTAATAGGCCTGGAACAAGTTCCACAATGAAAATTTAACTTAAGGCGTAAAATGAAATTTAAATAATGAATTGATAAAAATCTGTAGATTTTCTATGTATGTGTACAGCAATTATGTTTAGAAATAAGTAAACTTGAATAGAAGAAAATAGATGCATAAGAAAATCATAATTGATAATGTTTACTTTTTCTTGCAGGTGAGGAAATTTACCTTACATTTGCTGAGAGGTTTGGTCAGAATTTTCTATATTTTAATGATTAGCTTATTAAGACTCAAAGTTCTAGATATATAGTCAGTTATAGTCTAAAACTGATAAAGGATGATGAATTCATAGGCAAATTTCAGTAAAAGCGTTCGCATGCACGGCCACACACATTCTTAATATCTGTACATTGTGCATAAATGTATGCATGTATCGCTTGGTGTATAACATAGACTTGTAAAATAAACTTCGTCTTTTAATAACGAATTATATCTTCAGTTGCATTTCAACCTTGGTGGTACGTTTCTTGTTTAACTTCCATAGAATGATATTATGCATAATATCTTCTCTGAAATTATGCGTAATTTGTTTGATTGTCCATAGGTGAAAAAGGATTTGTGATTAGATTGTCCTAAAGTAAGTTTTGTTACAATGATTATATATTTTTGATATGATAAAGCTATAATTGCCAATAATGATACAAATATAGATAACTCATTATAATGATTTTGTCATAAGATATATAATTTGCATTATCTATGATATGATAAATATTGGATGGAAAGAAATCGTCTCATGATTCAAATGTATTATGTAACCCTAACAATAGTGTGCCATTATATAAACTTTATCTGCTGGGTAAGAAATTAACACCTGTTGTATTCTTTCAAACAAGCAAATATCACGCTCACTCAATAAGTAAATGGGGTCATTATTCAAGTATAAAGCATTAGATCATAGCACCAGTTTTACATTTCGCTTTGTGATGACAGTGAAGTTATTACAGGCATGTGTTTGTTATCCTCTCCTATTGTTTGTATGCACCAGACAGAAGTAGTGGGGCGCACCCAGGGTGCAACCTGTCATCATAGGAATGATCAATGCAGAGAGGTGGTCATATTGCAAGTTTCATGTTTTGAATGATGCATTATCTCCTTTGTTTGTACAATGAATTAGAATTAGAATACATTGAATTTCACTCATACAGGTACATTGTTGTCATGACAGGGCAACTGGAATACATGTAGTAGAGATTACTCATTGAGTCACACGGATCTGTAATTATGGGATTATTACATGGGCGCGGTCATTAACAAGACTCAAAGTCCACAATGATTGTTGATAACAGGTTTTGTTGGATCACTATATTCCATGAGCAATCTACTGTGGTGGATGGCAAATGTCATTAGCAAATATAGTTCTTCGAGTACAGTTATGTCCTAAAATGTATTTCTATTCTTGAAATTTATGTTTTGGCAACACTGATGCTTAAAAACAATATGTTCAATTTAGAAGGAAAAAAGTTGTTTGAAAGGAAGCTGACACGGGCCAAGATAAACAAAGGGTGCTCCTGGTGAGCTCATAATTAGTGCTAATCTGCTCATGATAAGTAATGTGCTGGCTGATAGGTGCCTGCTGCTGGCCAGCCAAATACAACATCACTTCAACAACTCGTGCTCAGTGCTCAAACCTTCATCACTCGTAATGAGACCACAGCTATTGTTGGTTCGTTTCAAGTTCACATTTGGATCACAATTTGTCAGTGTTGAGTAATTTGCACCTTGTACCTGATGAAAGATCATTGGACATTTGATAATGAGTGCCTTATTGTATTGCATATGGTATATTATTTAAGCTTCCTAGCTTCATTGTTGAAAATGTGATTCAACAATACAAATGACATAAAACTTGAGGCAGAAAAACTTCCTCCCTGTGCTAATAGTTTCAAGCCCTTGTGGCATCTGTAACATTAGAATTAAAATTCATACAGTTCATGAATAGCGATAACAATGATTAAAAGGATGTAGTAAAATCTTGTATTTCAAGATAATCCCAAGTTGACCTACCCTAGCTTACCCTCTAATCTCTTACCAACCAACAGGTTTGACATTTTTCATACACATCAACACAGATTTCTCTTTTATCTGCTTATGTTTACAATAAAATAAAGCTGTTTTTGAAGACAGTTTGTGTAAATACGTATCAGCAAGGGACCCCAAGATAGCAAATATCAAGGAGACCTGGGGGACTCTGGAAAGAGGTTGTATTACAAGATAAGGCAAGTCCAGCTCATCTGGCTTATCTAGCTTATCTGGCTTATTTCCCAAGAGGGGCGAAGCTACTGGGATGTCCTGTCAGTAGTGTTTTTAATCTACATGTGCATCGTGTCATCTTCAAATATGTGTGCTACATGCATGTTGCACAGCGATTTTTGAATTTGTTATACATGTATTGCATGTATGGTAAATGTAAAACAGAGATTCCCTTTCATACGGTTATTCATGGGGCTGGTGTTTCATTATTTGAAAAACATGAAATATATATTGATACTTGATATGTAAACTGATAGAAAACTATGCATAGAAATGGTTAGAATAGAACAATAAATTCTATTGTTTAATCAAAGGGGTAGGATAGTGTTTAAATATATGTATGCCATATGGTTTTGGAATTGCTAATAATATTTCGATTATGAAGTTCTTTGCTCAGATAAAGTAACAGTAAGAATATTATCAAGCGGAAAACTTACACAAATAAACAGGAAGTTTTCAGCAATAGAGATTTATGGGTCCAGCGTGACCTTTGGAGACCTTGCTTCCTGGAAGTCCATGTAAACAAATGTGCATTCTCTGCTGTGCACACATGTAAACATCCAGTGACAAAACACCTGTCAATCATGATCCAACTGTCAATCACTTTCTTGAACTGTCAATCAAATATAAGCAGACATGTAAGGTTAGACAGTAAATGTACATTCCTCAATTATAGGTCATTATTAGGTTTTGTTGCAATAATCTAATGTTTCATAGCATTATTAATCAATATGATCCACACAAGATGATAGTCTTCACGAATAATGGACTTATAAGTAATTTACTTTTTAAACGCATTTGATATCAAGATTCTTGTTCTAAATTCATGCAAAATATGAAAACCTGTAACAACCTGAGTACAAGGTCATAAACTTTTTTCTAGAGGTTGATTTTGACATAATTAACCACAAAATACCAAGTGTTTTGTATCAATTTCACAGCATTAAAAACCACCAAACACAAAGGTGTGGTCAAAAACGACTATAAATCTTTCCGCAGAATCCAACATTACATGCAAATGGTGTGGAAAATCACCTCCTATGGTTGATAAAAGCACTAGACTTACAGGGATTTGCTCATTAGTTGTAACTAACTGCAGGAGACATCAAACGTTTTAGTAACGGGTCATTAGTTAGAATTGACCGCTGCTGGTTTATAGATGACCAGGGCGGGGCATGGCTAAAGGTGCTGACAGTCACATGATAGGGCCGTTGGCTATGAAATTTGCATGCTGTTATGGATCATAAGCATTCAAAACAGATAGATGTTCCCAAACCATCCAAAAGTTCTCGTAATATTGCGATAATTCTTGTAATAGATGCTTTTACGGGTGAAGTATCACTATTATGTGCGATATGTGGGATGGGAGGGAGCTTTTACCCAACAAGTAAAAATAAATGGAAAATGATGTTCATGTGCACTAGTCTTTCATAAACCAATTTATTATGAATGTTAAATCTTGCCGATGCGATAGGGTTACAAAGCTAATCATTTTGTGCAAAGCAAATGACCATGACATTTCACATCTTGTTCATTGATGTCCCATTATAGAATACAAGCACTTGATGCAGGATCCCAACAGATTTATGGGCTGAAACATTTCCTAACAAAGGTAAATTTATTAGTCAGAAGTCAACAAAAGCTTAGGTCAAAAGTCGTCTGCTGAAGTTGAAAAGATGGTGCAGAGAGGGATTGAAACCGACACTCTCTATTTGTAATGTGAACTGTTTTTATGATCTTTCACTATTGAAAATGTTGTAGCATCAATTATAGAGGCAAGCAGCTTGTGAAGGTTCACTGTTTGAAATCAATTTATAAAATTGGCAAAATTTGCACGTTGGATGCAATAAGTTTTCTATTGTTTTCATGTAAATGAAATTCTATGATTTGGTAGCAGTTTGCTTGTGTTTTCTTGCAAATTGAGCTTCTTTCAGACAGCTGGCATGTCAAGGGTTTTTATAATTTTTCTCGATTTGCATTTATATTTTTTATTGTATTGTGAAGATTTGATATTTTTTAAGTACGAATACATACATGAGCATACATGTAGTTCATTGAACAATTTTATTCAAATCATTATTTTTAATTTATTAAATGAAATAATAGGTTGTTGTGATATATTGGTTTGCGAAATTTAATATATTTTCAAACCCATATGTTACATGAAATCTATCAGACCTCATTAAACTAAATCGTTCTACAGAAATACACACACATTGCAGCATCAGTCCTTTACAAATCAGGCACAAAATCAAATAGGCTATAAAAAATTCATTGTTCAATCGTAATTCAGTTTTATTGAATGAACTTAGGCAAAGGTTTAAAAAGAAATTTAACTGGCATGCAATTGCAACGTAAAATTATAGGGATGAGGAAAAGAAAATAATGCGTGCGATCATGACCTTTGCCAAGCATGACCTCGACGAATAGAAACGCACGGTTTATGAATATTTTACAAGTAGTCCTGTAACCACAACACCAGAGTGTAGTTAAACTTTTTCCTTGTGGATTTTTATCAACTACTAGTTGTAAAAACAAACAGATATGTATGCTTTTTTAATTCTCTTTATAAGGGAGGAGTGCAAAGTGTAGATGCGGTAAAATAGTCAAGAAACCCATTCGAATAGAAAATCCCTCGTAGGAACAACGCCAATGGCATCTAATAACATAGACTTTCTTCCATAGAAGAGAAACTACTTGGGTGAATAATGATTAATTGGCAAAAATGTCATAGTTAATCAGCATCAACTCGTTATTGTTCCTGTTGCATGCTTGATTGGTTAAATACGTTTACTGCTAATGCAACTTCTACCTGCTGGCAAGGGTTGTGTGTTTTGTGATGATTGTTTTATTGAATTACACCATTGTAATTATTAGTTCACTGGGTTGAGTTGAGTATTGTTGGTAAGGAAATGGAATTGAATTGAGTGTTGAGCCTTGTTATTGTAGATGAGTGAACGAGTTTGTAATTGATTTAAATGTGAAATTGTTGTGCACATTACTAATTTACTGGAGTCTTCCCAGGTCCATTCTTGGAAAAACAGGTTGAAGTGCTTGCTACTGAAGCTTATAGTTGCATTGTTGCACGAGATTTGTATTAGGTATTGTGGTAAGCTTTAGAAACTAGAAAATCTAATGATGATTGAATATTTTATTAATATTGATTGAAAATAACTTATGATCTAAAGAAAGTGTGACAATTGCATCAAAGTAGCAAATTCTAACAAGAAAAACATGTTTTGCAATAACGAGTGATAATCAAAGTTAAACGTGATCCATGGAGAGTCTTTAGACAACAAAGAATAACCACATAAAATACAGAAGATCATAGTATTTTTATTCATTCACGTATATAAAGTAAACAACTAGTGAAAAGGACTAGTTACTTTGAAACTCACTGATGTGCATTAAAGGCAGGTTACACTGTACAAAGTCTGTTCAGGTTTTAGTCTGTTTTGTAAAATCCACGTTCACGGTTCCCACGCAAGCAGACGTCTTTATTTGCTCATAGCCATCCATTTCACGCCTGAGTGACCATTGTACAATGCCTTTTGTGGCGATGTCGCGCTTCAACGAACTGGCTACCTGCACAGATCTATTGTCTTCACTTTGTTGCCATACACATTAGGCATATCGATGTACACACTTGGGGCTTGAAATTGATACACATCTGGTCATTTAACACAGTCGGTCATCAGTGTGTGAGTTTGAGTGCAATGATTTTTAAGTGTCTTGTTTTGAAACATGTCTAAGAGTGTTCATGTGAACTTGAATATTTGTTGAACAGCAAATTATTCAATTTTTATTATTGAATAATGACAAGCAGAAATCAGGATGATAGTGTGTATGGGTTTCATTTTGAAATTGTCCTGAAAATAATTTCACATTTTAGTTTTTTGATCATTACATAATAAAGAATCGCTAATTAATTTTAACAGTTTGAAGAGTTTAGTTGAGGTTTTAATTAGTTGATGGACAATAAAGCAATACCTTATTTCATTGATTCCATGTCATTATTAGGTGTTGATAATTGTAGGCATCAAGCTAATTATAAAGGGATTAGTCCACAACTAAGTAATGTGACAACTAATGAAGTGGAAAGGATTAGTGATTGGTCTCTATAATGACAATGTCACCTACATAGAAATGTTAGAGCAGGTTGGCAAGTCACATGGTCTCAGTCCATAGAAATTGAAAGTATCAATTCTTCTCCTCTTTGAAAAGTTTTGTGCTGTCAAATAGATGATGAATATGTAGTTTTCTATTGCATGGTCTCGAGAGCCAGAGTTTGATATTTTGTTCTTTAATTTGAAATTTTAAAACATCTTATGATGTAGATTACTCATTGAACAGTTCTCTCTTTGTGACTAAGTTCTTTGAAAGGTAAAATGAGTTTTCCCTTTGATATAATGTTGAGTCAGAATAGAGATTTCGTCCCCAAAGAGATTGTTTCTGTTCTGTATCTGTTTTAATTAAGATAAGTTTTGAGAAAACATCTTTACATGGTCTCCCGGGATCCAGACATCAAGTTAATTAAAAACAACCAGATCCTATTTAAGTTCATTAGATCATCCCACAGGATTGCAGAAAACAACATGATTAAACAAGCGTGAAGAAAGATGTTATGTTTTCTCCAGAAGTGACCCAATGTTACTCATAGGTTATCCCAATCACTCGGACTCAGTTACCGTGGTTATGAGGTATTGCCAAGTGATGATTGACAGTTAGATACGGCTGTCAAGGGTAGCACGTAAAATACATCAATTAAGAAGATAGAGCTTCATTAGGGACTGATAAGACAAGGCGTGACTCGGTGTTCAACAGATCTACCACATTCGTCTTGGGTTTTGTATTTCTTCTAAAATACTATTAGTCAGCAGTAAAAATGGCAAAGGTACATGTTATTTATTGTTGCTTTTGAAAATAGTTAAACTACTAAAACAGAAAATGTTATTGCTACTAAATGTGTTCTTTCTCTTCTTTGTTCTTTAGTTTATCTTGAATCATATAATGCATTTTTAGAGTTTGCTGCTACAGAGTATGATAGTTTTTTAAAAAGATAATTTTCTCTATGTACATACATAGATCACCCAGGTGTGAACATAAAAATGCATCTGGAAGGCTTGATAAAGTAGGTAGTGAAAAGAGAAACAGAGAATTAATGAATGTAGATTTATTTTTCCACAAAACGTTCCTAATAGCTAACAGCAATGGTAAAACTCTGTCACACTAAAAACGTTTGATAAATATGCTTTGAAATTTCAGGGTAAATGTTTGTAATTTGTACAACTTTATATTAATGTTTGTGCATAGTTATCAGGAATTTTAGTAAGCAAATGTAAGTCTTCATGGTTTTACTTCTGCAATGGCAAATTAATTGCAATTTACATAAGTCTTTATTTAGTTATATTTGGAAACAAGAATTTGTTAGTTACAGTAAGGTTCATTTGAAAATAATGTGAGATACTTGGAGTGTGCACTCCTCCACGAACAAAAGATAGCCACGGTAAATTACACAAAAATCGATTGTGAAGATTCCCCGGTAGTTCACGATATTGACCAGTAGCGTACTCCTTACAACTTTGCACAACCATGCGGTTTACAAAAATCAAATATTTGCTTGAGTGGTCCATTGTTTGATTTGATTTGAGTGATCGTGTGGAAAGACATGAGTTAGGCATGATGATCGACTGTAACAGCCAACTGTTAAAAGTACAGTAAAACCCTATTTCTGCTCGTAATAACAAACAAAGCAATCAATATTCACGAGTGTGAAGATTTCTTTGTAGAATGCCCTAGCTTTAATGCAAAATCTTAATTGGCACAAGGAAAACAGAATATTACCCATCTGAGATATCGATATAATATTGATACGGGTAACAATTACAGGTGGTTTCATTGTACGGAGAGCATGGTGCCAAACTAATTTGTGACAATATTGTAGCTTGAGTGTCAAGAGGTTAAGGATATAGCGTGTTCCTGATGTTGAATGTCAACATTTTAGGGATGATGATGTGTTTAGAATACTCAAATTAAACATGCTGATCAGCTTAGCTATAATCACTGGTTTTTTGCAGCTTTTTAGTAATAAACATCCTATGCTCTCCCATCTCCACCCCTTGGTTTCTGTCCCTTTTCAAGTCTTTTTTTTCTTTTAAATATGCGATCTCCGTGTCCTAAATGTATATTTTAGGCTCAATCTTATAAAAGCAATAGATTACAGTTTGTCCGTGGTACAAGCATGTTAGCAGACGGTATTCAACAGTGTATTGATGAGGAGAACTGGAGAGCATTATCCCATCATTATGCCTTGGTGACCACACTCAATGCTCAGGCTTTTAACTCAGGTGACAGGCATGGATTAGCCATTGGCAGATAATGTCTCTCTTGGGGGCAATTAGTATACAACATATTGTGGAACATATTGAGTAGATGCCTTATATAGCGAAGGCTTTTGGATGTAGCTATTGTATTTCCATTCATATGAGGCTATATATAATATATGCATTCTAATTATGGCCAAATTGGTTTTCCTTGCCATATTGTAGAAGTTAACTAGAAATAAAGAGGACCAATGGTGTAGGGTAAATGGTAAACATGGTAAAAAGACAAAAAAACACAAAAGCAGAAAAAACGCTTGCACAAGTTGGGTTCATGTCTGTGTTGATCCTAGCAAGATGTCATAGTATTCTCGTAGTATGATTTACGCACCTAATAAGCTCGTTTTGAGGGTATGTGCTGATAAACGTGATAGTGATTTATGTACATACATATAAATCTCTCAAATGCACAATGTTACTAGGTGCCATGGAGAGGTGCAAGTGTTGTTTGTTGATGTCTTGCACTTATCGAAAGTATATGGCAGATGAACAATGATATATTTATGCTGAATGCAATGACATGGCAATTGTTATTGCACATAAAAATCTGATATGATTTATGGTATCAAAGCAGCCGTGTGATTTTGTAAAATAGTCTTAATACCAAAAGGAGCCCTGTATGAATGGACACAGATGCTAATCTACTGAAATAGGGAAAAGGAGAAATGAAACATGTTCACAATGTCCTCCCACAATGCAGACAAATCCAGTGTGTACAGGTGTGTCCAAGAACAAGACCTGAGGTATCACTGTATCAAATACTGACACACGTCAGGAAAATAGCAAATTATATTGTCCAAGGGCAAGAATACAATACGCTGTCATTAAGGCCATGTGAAATGAGGGTGGAGCTGATTCTTTGTGCGCAAGCCATTTTGTAAATTGTAGCTTTTATCTGTCGTACAATGTGTACAAGGATTCATAGAGTTGGACTTAATCCACATGCAATTTAGACATAAACGGTTCAGCTACAATGAGGTTTCTAACTGCGCAATGTGTATGGTGTTGTACGCATAACATTGCACAATGCAGTGATATTTCATATCATATATATATGACCACTTGGCAACGGACAATAACATATATTATGTAGAATAAAAACTTGAATTGTTTGATTGTTTTTCTTTCTGCATCTACCTAAGACTACTATTATTCTTTTGGAGATGACCATTATTATGATAGATACTATAGGTTATCATGTTTATATGTAAAATCTATAATACAGGCAAACAGTCTCCTTGCAGAAACGGTAATGGTTACCTGTGGTGAAAACAATGCATTTCATGACAAAATGAGAGAATAGGACAAGACATGACATTCACTATTGTAACAGGAAGAGAACTCAGTGTGACATGAGCATAGTAATGTTTGTGACTCCCGCCGACATGCAAGCTTGAACGCTTGATGCTATTCAAACTAAAGTGATCCTTTGGCTGAGTTACTCAAAGTGCCCTCAGTGGATTGTAGAGAAGATGTTGAACACACAAGGTGGTGGAAGTACAGAAGCACCTGTTCTCTATGAATGCAATCATATTTCGGACACATGTCTTCCATGGCAGTTTATATTTCTATCAATAATCATCCAATCATCAGTGCATTTGAATGTAGTGAACGCCTATTATGTATGTTGACCATTTTAACTTCCAAAAGTGTTCAAACAAAGGCGTCCTTCACTGTACACACATCATGTTAGATGACCACCATTACAAATCTAGTCACAACATAAAGAGTTTGCATTTGACATCACGTAATAATGATGATAATATTCATGATATGCGTGACAGGAAGAAGTCAGTCTCAAAGTGATGTACAGACTTGACAGGCGTACACGCAGTGTGACATGTTTGGCTCCAAGGCACTTGGACACTTGACAGCATCGGCTCTGCAGCCATCACTTGTTGCTGCACCTTGTGGCTGCTGTGTCATGCAAACGCATCACACATCACGCATTCATTGTCAGTGTGTGGAGCTATATACTATTTTTATGCCGCATCCATGTTGAATTTAAACTGAGGCTTATAACTACACAATGATAGCCTAGATTACAACAAACGTCACGTTTACGTAGTTTTGCCAAACATTTCAAACATTACTCAGGCTTTGTTTTCCTTTTATTTTACATTTATGATAAATGCCTAATCCAAAAACCTCACGTTCTGGGAAAATCATGGCCTTTACAATGAACATTCATTCTCTGAACTCAACCATTAGATCCCCCCCCCCCCCCTCCACAAGATTGTTTTATTATATGGGTGTTTACTGTCAACATGGTGGCAGGGGCTGTGCCTATATTTGACCAGCTAATCCTGGTCACTCAATATGACAAAGCCCTAGCAAATCCTACCTCTCAAAACACTGGTCATAAAACCATGTTTATAGGTGATTGGGTGTTTGATGATGCAGCTGCACCTTTATGGGAACACTTCAATCGACAGATACAAGTTGACAAGAGATATACTTTGAGAATTCTATTCAATCTTTTCAGAGTATATAGAAATGTACTAGAATTTGGGTTTGACATCATAGCCTATAAGAGTACATTCATGGACAGCAGTTTGGTCACTGTAGAACCTCCAATTACGACTACCTCTCAGCTGAGACCACCTCTATAAGAAAAACATTTCTCAAAGTCTATACCTTCATAAAGAAACCAGTCTACTAGAAACCCCCATATAAAGTGACCACCTCTCTATTGAGATCACTTGTGAAAAGTCTCCAGAGTGGTCTTATGGGGAGTTTCTTCAGTACATTAAAACTTTATTACTAAAAGGAAAAAGGATGTGAGCATGTAGTTTAATCACCTGTGGCTGGTGGGGCTATACAGGGTGTGGTTACAACTGTTTAGAGTATTATAGGGCTGGCACTTGAGTGGAGGGTGGCAGTGTACTTAACCTTTGTTTGGTCACTTGAGGAAAATTAAGCAACATAGGTTGTTAGTACTTTGATGTTTAGAGTGTGTGTCATATTTAGTGTTTAGAATTGGAGGTTGTGTAACTGTGTTTCATCGCTAATATCATGTGAAGGTTCTATATGTTCATATTAAAGCAAAAATGAATTATCAGATCATAGATGTATAAACTGAATGCTCCAGATTAATGTCAAAATTACCTTCTATTCAGTGGAGTCTTGTTCATATTATTAAAGCGATCACATGTTCATGATGAACTTAATAGAAATGAGTTATTTGTTTACTGATTTTCAAATTTATCCTTATTGATTCACATATAAACTCTTTTACAAATAGATTTACCGTAAAACCTCATGAACGTTACCAGTACCTTTATTAAAATGTGTGGATGCTGTATGGATTTTAATTGTCTTTTTAATGTAATTGAACCACAAAAATGTTCTGTTTGAAGAGGGTCTCTGTGAATATATAAAAGTCAACTCTTGTCAGTTATCTGTAGAATGCGAGCTCTATTCTACAAGGTTGTACTGTAAATACCATGAACCACCCACTGTAAGCCCAATAGGATGGTCACTCTAATCTCTATTCAATAGACTCCCATTCAATGGAAGCTGAGATCTACTAATAATCTACAGAACGCATGAAAAAAACGTCTGATCTATTTACGTAGGCTGGTGAATGAAGAAAAGGCTGCGAGCTTCTTAACACTGACTTCGACTTTATTGAAAAGACAGCGAGTCAGTAGCTACATATTGATGTCTAATTGTCACATTTGAAGTTATTAGTGGGACTGAGCATATCCTCCATAACACTGTAATGTTCAAATTGACCTTGCCAACTTACCAAATCTATCATTTTCTAGTGTCGTTCTGTTATAGAAAACCTTGAACGATTATAACCGTACAGTTGAACAATATCACGGCGGCCTCATTTCTAAGTGAACATATTGGCTTTGCAACTGCTTCTATACAAACAACCATGTATATAATAGACAATCTTTTTTGAATGGACACTTATAGCTTCTTCCGAAGTTGTCCAACTAAGACAGATTTTTACAGGAGACATTTGTTCCAAGTGTCGTCCGCACATGTAACCCATTGTGTCCCCTGATACAAAAAGGTGTGCTGATGATGGATTTACATGTCATAATGATTGTAGCGACGTGTCTGATTCCATAATTGTGGACATCATATTGCATGTGTGGGCTCAATTTTGATTTTCGATGATTGATTGATGGCGTTTTCTTCATCAGTTAAAATATTAAAAAATTCGACATGTGTTGTAGAGTTGATGTGGCATTTTAGTGTAGAAAGGAAAATATGTTGACAGATAAAAGAAATATATACAAAGGAAGAGAATCCTTGGTCGATCAACCTGTGCATCCTTGATATTTACTGCATCAAAGAAAACATTTTCCACATTCTACATGATTAATCGGATTGTAAACTATCAGTCATATGCCTGGTCATATGGACATACATATCATACATATACAGTGCAACATTTGAAAAGACCTTGATGTTATGGCTCAGTCAATTGATCAACATTACTTCTATAGTTTCTAATACCAGATCATTTCCTCCTGCAGATGTTCATGTTTTTGTGTGACTGGTTTGTTAAGTTTCTAATAGGAAGGTGGTCAACATAAGTCAGTGTCATTTGAAGTACAGTAGAGCCTGTTCTAAGACAACCTAAAACTGAGGAACTACATGTAGTCTACATAGATCAGTGATCTTTTAATTTGATTCACGCTGATCTCCATCTCCTTACAAACCTTTAGAACAGCAAAAATTGTCTCATTATAAGAGTTGGTATCTTTGTAGAGGTGGTCTTTATTATAGCTGATACTGTATCATAGATGTAGTGGCATGTGCACACGATTACCCACTGCGTAGTACAAGGTGGCCACGCTGATAGATTTACATGTCGCTGCCAATGTGAAACACGCATGGTGATGCGGTGCAGCATTAAATCCATCATGTTCCCTCCACTCCAGGGCCACGCAGGCGTTTTCTCAATCAAATCCATGTAGGTCTTCCACGGAGCAAAGTGGCCATGTTCACACTGGAATTAGATTTGTTAAAAGATAGATATGCACATAGAATAATGAATGCAGAGGTTGACAGTGAAATCGGACGCTGAATAATAAATTTCATATTTTTTTTTCTTTTCTAGTAGATCGATAGATTTTTATATTTGAATTTGTGCAAAATGATCTCGTGTTATTTTCATTAATTTGTAGGCTAACAAGAGAGATTCACATTAGAAGTATGTTATAAGTACTTGAACTTCACTGTATGTAAGCAGGTGTCCTGGAATTTGTATATTAAAGTTCAAAAGCTGTTTTCACATACACAACGGATGTTGCAATATCGTCATCACCATCATCCCTGTGGTATAATGCAAGCAACAGATTATATATGTAGTGGAACCAATCCATCACATTTTATATCCAGCTACCAGGGGGTGTTCCCCAGATAATGGGGATTCTCTTCACCATGACAACAGATTACATAGCAGCGGGATTCTGGTAAATTGGCAGGAAGAATTGTAGGGAGCGTGGTAAGCAGGTCGTAGGTCAATTTGTAAGCGAGTGTCAGGGCTTGTACCACTAATCGGAGGGTAAACCGAGTCAAAGGCCATTACATTAGTGATTATGATATGCTACCTGAGGAGGGAATGCTGCTACTATGTTTGAGAGTAGACGTCTGTTGTTGTTGTTTGATTTTTTAGTAAAAACGTTACGATATAGTGCTGGCTCATGTGGGTCAATTGACAGTAGAAGAAAGCGATTATATAGTAGCAATATTTCTTTTAGAAACATTATTCCACAATGAGAATGATAGACATTTATGATATAAGCATAATGTGTTATTCAATAACCACATTGTAAACCATCAACTCTCAAAGTAAACTGATTACAGCATGTCAAAAGGACATAAAGAATAAGAAAAATCACAAATAAATGTGATAGGATCAGTTGCCTGATGCAGGTATGAAAGATTTCCGAACTGAATCATTTTTTTGAGTAGCTCATTCTCCATTTTTCGTCAGTCTATCATATTTTTTCTCAAGTAAGTTTTTTTTCTGTTGGCATTGTTATCGGAATAAACATTGCTGTTACTTGGTGATTTATTTGCCGATTGAGAACGGAGGAATTGCAGCTCAACAGTGAGGTGCATGAGCCACCTGGTGGTCAGGGGCAAACTAACATGCTCACCTTCTGTCCATAGCATGCTGTCAATTTGAATATGTTGACCATTTTTGTAGTAGACATTACCTAGTAGTTTTTAATTGAAGTTTGTTATGTTGTTATGTTAACTCAATTGTGACAAAAACTAGCATTACAAACAATTTCAAACCAACCATACTTCAATGTTATCAAAGAAATATTTTGGCCTTGCTGTAACGATTGATACTTCTACTGTCTGTGTACAAGAGATTCCCATTGTATTTGTGAACTGTATTTTAAAGTCCAGTCTGTATTGTATCTAATGCATCATACAGACTAGTGGTCATCTGGTCAAGGCTAAACATAAATGTTAACTCTTCTACCAGTGCTTGAACATTTCACAAAGAAAGAATGAAAACTTTCAATCTTCCATGACGCGAGCCAACATACTTCAAAATTATTATTGTGGCATTGAATGGAAGTTGTTTTCCTGATTTATTGGAAATTAGAAGCTGGAATTGTTGAACAATATGATAGTTTCACTGCAGGTGACCATGCAAATTGGGCAGCGAACTTCTGTAACAACTAATTATCTGATCTTTGTAAAATGTGAACAACTGAATGAACATTGAAAGTTTCTGTCAATTTTTGTGTTGAAATAATAGCCTTTTATGTTTTATGTTTTAGATAGAAAATATTTCTCATTTGAGATATCTTAATTATGAAGATATAGATAAAATATATATTCATCTTGGTTATGCAATTACAAAAATCATCAATACTTCCACGAAAAAACATGTCAATATGAACGTTTTAACACTAACGCTCAGCGCATTAGAATAAAACATACACAAAATGTACGAGGAACATATAAAAATGACAGATCTGTTAAAAAACATCTGCCCAGCTAAAGGTGATCTATGTGAATGAGCTGTGCATTTTGCCAGCATTGGAGCATGACCACACATCTGTCATATCTGTCATCCAGCAGCCACTTCCAATTGATGCATTTGGGTATTGCGCCATTCTAAGTATCCATCTCCTTGGATCAATATGCTAAGAATCATGAAAACTACCAGCAGAAACTCATAAACGTAAACAGTTGCGGGCATTTAGAACCAGTCAAGCATGACTAGTTATGTGTCGAATGAGCATTTCTTGTGACGTGAAAGCTATTTACCAATTTATGCATTTTCGGTGACCAGGTGCTGCCATGATGCAATGTCATTTTCGGTGTTACATCATGTGAAGAACGTACAGCGTTATTGGTGTAACACCTACCAATATGAATGAGTTTTGCATTTCCTCAGCAGTGAAGCGTGTCGAGGTATCTGTCATATCATCAGCTCCTGTCACTTTTTAATTTACCTGCTCTGGTTCTGTGGAGTTTACTCACTATGTCACACCATTCAACCGTGCCCACAACTCTGGGATAATCCACTTTTTTTTATTTCGTCCAGGGTTTGGTGCTCAGTTTCAATCATCTTTTTATGAAAATAATTGTCTATAAACTCCAGGTGCAAAGTGATATATTGTCAAGTTACATTGATAAAATGTAAATGTCAAAATGAATTTTGCTAAAATGATGAGACCAATAAATGAGCAAATTGAATGCAAATTGAAGGCAATGCCTGAAGTGTTTGAAATCAGTTAAGATGTTTTCCGAGTGGGTGCATAGCAAATTAGATTTATTTGTATATTAAGTGATCCTTCTGGTTCAAATCCTATTCCATTACACCAAGGTTGGGTTCTTATTTATACCATATGTCAAATACGGGGCAACATTTGAAATGATGACTATTTTAACAAAAGGAATACAATGAAATGAAGTGCATAGCGTTCTGTCTAATCATTGCACTGCAAAATTCACAAAATCTTCAGACAACTTGCATAGAAACACCCCTACTGGCTAACTTATCATGAAATCCAGTACCAAACCCTTCTTAAAGATATAGAAAATGCAAAATACATTCTAATTACTAGCCTATTCAAATATGCCTCAAAGAGAAGTTGCTGTGTACATTTGTAAATACAATAACACAGTCAATCATTTCTGCTGAGAAGTTCAATGACAAATCATGTTTGTATATTTTCGCACATTTGGGTTCGGTTGTCATATTTATTGAGAGAAGTGATAGAAGATTCTTACGACCAAGGTTAGATGCATTAGAGGCCACAGATGTTACATTTTTTGCAAACAACAAATAAGTGTCAATACTAACAATCAGATATTTTAAAATTGAATAATACCATATGTACAATACCATCTCCATTTTTACTTGTAAGCTGTGACTAGACATACTTTCATGCTTCTGTTCTTCGCATTTTATAATGTATATTAATAATTTGTTGTTTTTCTTTTTATAGGTGAGTTTCTTCTTGGCAATCGTTCTTACAGCAAGATAAGTAAATGATTTATTTTTCTGTACATTGATTACTCATACACAGTACTCTCTAATGGGCAGTTTATTTCTTGAGTTTCAACACACTTAAAACCATCTGCTGTTGTCTCATGTTTCTAACAACAAAATTCAAAGTTCATCTTCAGAGAAACGACCAAACGGTCAAATCGTGGTAACATGGTCCATTCAGCACAGTCATGAGACCCGAAATACAGCTATTCCTTCCCAAGCTACAACAGATCTTGTGTAAAACATCAGCTGGTTAATGAAGTAGTCTTTGTCATTCTTTGAACACGTTTCTGTTGGAGCATGGACAACTCACCAAACAACCTGGAGGATGGAGATTACAGCAGACAACAACTGGTGGCTGGCTTCAGAAAATCCACCATATTGTGATTGTTTCTGCCATGATTATCGCAAACTCATTACAAATGGATGATTCTGTTTCTGTTTTGGGTTGCCAGCCTCTTAACTGGGGCAAACAGGCCTCTGTCTGAGTATCTAGCTTCTTGTTTGTGATTATGTTTCATATATTTGGTGGGTTGGGAGGGAGGGGGTTGGGGAATGAAGGTTCGAATCCCACCAGACTCCATGTGATTTATCTCTACCTGATTTTGAGTTCCAAGTCTAATTATATAATTACATCTTATGATCTTGATGCGAACTGTTTATCGTTCAGTACTTTTCGCTTAGAGAAAGTATCTATTGCCAATAAATGGCGCGAAGGTGAAAGAAGTATGTTTTTTCTTTACTCCTGTTATTTACAATCACCTGTTGCTAAGGAAGCTGTCAAATTTCCCATAAGGCTCTTCTACTCGGTCAAGCAGAAAATTAAGGTCTGTCGGAAAAGTTGGTAAGTTACGTATGAAACAGGTTTTACTACTGTAGTTTATCTTGTGTACAAAATGTGTTTTACAAAGATACATCATAATGTTGAAGGCAGCCACTTCTGCAAAGCTTTACTACAGTATTGTTCAAGTGCCATTAGCAATGACTATTATCATAATAACGTTTATGCATTTTCATATTTTATCAAAATACATCACTTCATAATGGTAACATGAGTTAATTAGTTATTGTAGTCAGTTGTATCGAATGGCAATTTCATGCAAGTATCTATCGAATTTGATGCTATAATATAAACCATGGGCCAGTTACCATCATTACCAATTTCATGGATCACTTGACCGTGATCAAGAATCCCATCACGGCAACATCTGAAGCCGTTTGTCCAGTATGTGACGGAAGGCATCTCTGGTTGTTTGAACCCGGCTAATACTTTATGTTCAATCATCTGTAACCATATTGCTTTTTTTGCACCATTACCATATTATAAGAGGGAACATTTGAATTCCAATGTTAATGAAATAGATAGAAAAGAATCTAATAAAAGTAATGAGCCTGAGTCTCATCCTATTTTTTACTATCTAGTAAATTCACTTTTGAAAGTATGTGCTGAAATCTAATTCGGTTTTGCAACAAAGTTGTTGAAATTGAAGATTTGTTCAATATCCAAGTGCAGTAACAGTTCAAACAGCTCACCGATGAGATTTTAACACTTTTGATACAGAAAATCATCAGGTTAACCAGATTTGATTCTTATCATTTTTGCTCAATGATCACCTGTGTCTAAAGAATTTTTCATCAACATTCAATATATTGCTCAGCCAGTCAGCACGTCTAGTCTGCCTATTGTACTGAAACGTTTTATAGCATTGACCATCTTTATTATGACTAGCTGCAGCAAAACAATTTATTTGAAGTGTATGCTTCACAAAATAGGTCTTCTTACTTCATGCCTAATTATTGAAATAATGGCTCTCCGAAAAAACATTAAATTAGCTAATACCATAAGGCATGGTCAGTTGCCCGCTTTCCCAGTCATCTCTCTTTCATCGTGTGATCCAGGAATTCTTCATCAGCCAGCATCATGTCAGAGATCAGCAACTGTTTTCTCCAAATTACACAGAAAATGAGCCAAAGTGATGACGGATAAAAGACGTGTGCAACATTTGTTGGCATGGTCAGTTGCACCTCTGTAATAGATACGCTTTCATCTGTGACTGTTTTGATCATGTCCATTTTTCAACACTGCAATGTGAGAGGTGTTTTGATTTTGGAATTGCATCACAGTTGGACTGGTCATCCTGGGATGTGGACGTGTCAAATTTGTGCTGTACAGCATGTAACAGGTAGCTGAGTCTGCTGTCATATGCTGATGAATTCCGTGATAACCTACGGTTAGTTGACCTTCGTAATATCTTTTCTCCCAGGCGTGACCTTTATCGTGTGATCAGGAATTTTTCATTTAGTGCCACATGCGCATCAGTGGTGATGATGGCTCTGTGACAGTCACAAAACAGTTGTTGTCCCATATTGATATGGCTCATATCAGTAGGCTGTATCATTATTTTGCTATAATTATCAAGATTTGATTGTTGAATGTTAATTGCATTTACAAATCGATAAAGAAGTCTTACAAAGTCAACATGGCATTTTTCTGAATGCAAAGGTATTTCTTGAGGTTGTATTTGTACAGGATTGCTGCAGCATAAACCGTCAAACTCTTAAACCATCTCACTGATCATACCATTTGACGAGAAATTGCAAAATGGGTGATCCAACTCAACAATGAAGAAATTCTGTCACATTATTTTTTTAAAAATAAGCCGGGCTCACAGTCACTCAAGCAAATAAAGCACAGAGCAAACTGGACGTATCAAATGAGATGGTCTTGTCCTGGCTTCTGCTCAGATAAGATAGGGAGGTTTTTATCAACGTCCAGTTGCTTTGGACATCTTTATCATAACACGTACATAATGAAGTGTAAGCATAAAGATAGGAGGTTGGTTTCTGGTGTTATTAGGGATAAGGCACGGAGGCTACAACATAGGCTACAGCTATTGTGGAGCTTGCTTTGGTTGTGTCATCTTATCATAGTAATTTGTACATATGATTGCAAATTTATCTTCTAGATATGTGAGTTCAAGTCCCATTGTTTACCTACATGTTTCGAAGAACATTTGGAACATATTAGACATTAGACAAGTAATAATTATGTGGTTTCATTATGACCTATATTTCTTGTTTAATTATACAGACTCTGAAGATGAAATAATTAGCTTCATGTCTAAATGACAGATGGCTCGCTTGGCTGTTCAAAGTGAGTTTTAATTTGTGAGTGAATCAGTGACAACTTCCATTATAAGGACAAACTGCTGACCATTGCAGACATCAATGATAGATAGTTCATGTAAATGTAAGTTTGTTCTATGTGTGCACATTTTATAAATCACACAACTAAGCACATGAGTCTGAAAACAGCACCTGCTATCAGTGTGTCCAGGCACCAAAACTCTTATAATCTCAAAAACATGCCTTTATGGATGATCCGAACTACTCTGCTAATTATCTGTGGCGTCACGATTCAATAATTGGCTCAGTATTAAAATTAGTTCCTTTGAGTAGAACTAATATTGAAGCTACAAATCTCCATCTTGGTAACCAGTACTTTAGTGTCCAGCACATGACATATGCCAGACATTGTCACTAATAGGCTTTTAGTTTATCTCCGGTACTCATATTTTGCACCCTCCATCAGCTGGAGGATCCTGTGTTATCGCTGTCAAGGGCTGGCTCGCCTAATAGAGCATCTGGACAGTGTCAGCCTCTGGAAGCTCAACGCTGTGTGTGTGTGTGTGACATTTGGGATGGGAGGTGCATGAGTTGTGTGCATCAAGTGTAGTTGAATAGGTACCACAGTGGTAGTGGTCCAGGGTTCGTGTCCCGTCATAGGCTGTGTGATATAGCCTTATAGACTGGGAGAAAGAATCCCGTTATATCAATTGCAGACTTATTATGCATATGGAGCGGGCAGATTCAGGTTTTAGTGAAGTAGGCGACATGAATTTGGAATTTTCAGAGATCCATGAATGAGTGAGACAAATTTCCACTATCGAAGTGATTGAATTGAAAAATAAAAGAAGACTGTTGGTGCTGTATATCTTTTTTTGTCACTCTGTCCCTAGATCTGTACAAATCATAAACTGCTACATCAAGGTACATTGCATATTTCAAGAAAATTGAAATGACTTTTTAAAAAAATAAATTGAGACACACTTTCTTATTTATGGTTGTGTAGAAAATGTGAAGTGGGTTTAGAATCATAGGTTATCCTAAATAGTGGTCTGGTAAATGTTCGTTTGTGCTATGTTACAAAATATTTATCAAGTCCAGATATCTGGATTAAAACTGTTGGAAGTGAACTATTAATCTGTTTCCACCTCTTTTGGTTTTGCACACAAAAAGTCAGTGGGATGTTTTACAATATTAATGCTTGCACATTACATTGTAAGTGTTTTATACTTTAACACTGTGGGTTTTGAAAAGACGAATGGGTGAACGCAGTTACAAATGTTGAAAGGTCCATTTATAATGCAGTTTGTGAAGATCTGTTCATGTCACGTATCATTCTCACATTATGCATCTTGTCCTGTTAATATTGAGTCTGGAATGCATCCAACTTTACAGAAGGAAAAAAAACAAAACAACATGAGGTTATGAACACTTATCCTGTGGTACAATATTATGGTGTAAATTACACTATTAAGTCGCTAATTGCCTCTCTGGTCTGTGTCACCAAACGCAAAGCTCTAATGTTTTACTGTCAACTGGTGCACACTGATAGGGTGTGAAAACTGGCTGGAATTCCACTAGTAACCTTTCTGTACATCATCGCAGAATGCATAAAATGGTACATTTGTACAACTGCACTTCCACTAATGCGTATTGCTGATGTACAAAGGTGTCAAATGCACAGACTAGGAGGGTCTGGCCTCTGCCTGACTTGTGGCACTTTAGTATCAGGACAATGATCCTGGCTGGTGGGATTGAGAGGAAGATGGACACACTACACATTGATGATGCAAATAATACTGATTGGGTAACGGCAAGCATGTTCATGTACATATAGGAAAGATAATGCGGACATTGGTAGATTTTAATGTTCATATAAAGATATAGGAATAGTTTCAGAGAAATAGAATCTAGAATCAAACTTTAAAAACATACATACAGAATACATGTATATGAAACATTTTTCACAGTTTGCACCCACAGTTGATATGTTGTAAGTATGTGTGTCGTAGATTTAGCACTATGAACTGAGGAGTAGTAGAATATGGGAATGTTGGCAGAAAAATGGTATTTGCTATCAATGAACTTCACTTTTTTTAGAATTTTGGGTGTGTGTATGATATACCATTATTATTGTTGTGTCGATAGAAGCATATTAGATGTGATTAAAACAATGTTGGATTTAGAGTTGCAATTAAAACTGGCGATGCTTCTTGCCCAAGGCATAGGTAGGTGAACTATATACTGTTTGTTTGTTGATGAGACAGTTAAAAATTGGATGAATTAAAATAATGTCCATGAACTACATGCATAATTTTCTGATTACATAACGATCAATACAAAGTAGTATACAACACATTGATGTACCCGGAAACTAATCCAAACTGAAACTGACTACAGAAAAAAATAAGCAGGTGAGAGGTTGACAAAGCGTTCCAACACGTTTGACGTCTGTTCAAAGCTGGTTTGAGATGTTCTAGCAGGGCCTAGTGGCGACATGATGGATGCATGAGGCGGCCATGTTGTGACATGGGAGACCTCATTAGGTGGAGTAGCATATGTCATTGTGTCAAACTCTCTACTAGAATCTAGCTAGAATCTAGCTGAGAAAGTCGGCACTAGTTTACAATTTCATAAGCACTTTAACAAGACAGCTAAAACATCAAAATATGTGTGTTGACATTTTAGTTGCTTTTGTAATTACGACTTCTGTGTGGGTGATGTAAAGTTGATTGCAGTAACGATTGATGTAAATGTTAATGTGCAGTCATTATCTATGTTGTTTACTAATGATGTACCAGATATTTCAATGTCATTGGTATTTTTATTATTTTATATTTTCTAACTAAACTCCCTGGGGAGCATAGATTACTAGTTACCAAATTTGGTGATGTTTGAGAGACCCATTAATTAATAGGTCATATGTCTCACCTGTACATACTTAAATTGTAGGTATCAGATTTGGCAGTGTCATAATCCTAAGTTGTATGTACTAACATACATATTTATTTACACAAAGCACTTTGTAAGTGTAAATCAACATAGACCTTACAGATTTGAACTGCAGATGTACATGTAAATGTAAAGATCCATTAAACACCCAATGATAGTCATGCTATGATATGTCAATCTAGCTGCGTGTAAGGACTCCAGAAAGTATAGATTCAAATAAGATATCTCCGTGTTCTGACATACAGCTGCTTGCCCGCTGTTATGACAGCATACAGCCCATTAGTGGGGCATACATCATGGCTGTCACTGGCCCACCTATTAGCATAGCTCTGGGGGGTGGCACCAAGTCAACTCACACTAACAAATGGCCAGGCATGCTTCTTGGCTTTTAAATTAGAGTAAACCCCTCGAAAATTTACTTGTAAGAACTGAGGAATGATATATAAATTGGTCATTTATTTGTTTTTACCACCTTTTCTCCAAAATCAGCGCTGTACTTTCATACTATTAAATGTTGTCAATTCATGTTAAAATATTTCTTTTTCCTGAAAACACCACAGCTTAAAACTGTGACTAACTTTAATCTATAGTGTTGAACTAGTTGCCATTTTGTATCAAACTGTATCTATAGTGTGTAGTTCTTGGTGGTGAAACACTAACCCATTGTATGCAGAAAGATTACAAAAACTCTGTAATTCGAGTTCACTTTTGGCATTATTAGTGTAAATTGTAGAGATCAGTGCACCATGCTGATATCTGTGTTGTGTAAATCTGTGGTAGTGATAGGTTAAAACGATGCAATCAAATGAAAAACAGTGACAATTTTTTATATCTTTTTCATCCCTAGCTATATTCACAATTAGGGTTCTGTTGTTGCTTTTATTTACAGTGTATCTTCATATTACGGGTGTTTTCAATGAAAATAGTTTCGAATTCTTATCGTTCATCCTTGATATTTGAATGCTTATTTATCACTTACTCTGTTCTGGAGAACGTCTATTCACACTCTCCCATAATGCACTGTAACAATTGTGAAACTCCAGTCAGAAATGTCAACCATGCTGAAAACCAAGCAGTGTAACTGAAGAGGTCACTAATGAATGTTTATTATTCAATTACGTAAACTTTGAAATATATACATCAGTATGTGTATATTATAGCTGCACCTTATCCTAAAAGAATCTAGCTACAGTCATTGAAGAAGATAGTTGCTCTATGAGCCAGTGACAAGTATATTTCATGATGAATTAACTTGTTTGTCTTTGCATTTTACAATCCCCCCCCCCCCCCCCCCCCCCAGTTTTATCAGATAAGAACTGTGGAAAATGTATTATGAACATTAAAGCAAGATTTAAAACACTTAGATTTGGGCATGAATTGGAATTCGAGCTTTTTCTTCCATTAACTTCATGAACCTCTTTTTATATATGCAAATGTGTGCGTTAATGAACAAAAGAGAAATTGAATGATCACTTAAAAGAGCAATCAATTTTCAAGTAGATTATGAAGATAGCCTTTTATTTTGCGCCACAGAAGAAAAACAACAAGTAAAAACACACACATGCTAACAGAGAAAAGAAGTTTATGTTTCATAGTCCACCATATAAATCAAGATCTAGTGCACACATGCCAAACTCCCAGCCAAAACATTATGTTTCTCTCGTAAAAATGGCCTTTTCCAAAATCATTACTCATTTCTGGGACTTCGGTTATAACTTCTTCAATGTTTAATGACTGTTAATTTGTTACACGAAATATATGTGCAGTTACAGAACAAACTGACGAATTATAATGAGTTTTATGGTCAGTTATTGATATACATTGTACATTTGATCAAATGAAAATTTACAAATTCATGCTACAAGCTGCTGGAAATATATTTAGATTAAAAAAAAGTTTTTGCTCTCTTATGGAGCAGAATCATGTATTAATGGAATATTTGTGTCTGCATTTTACAAATGAACCTAGCTGATATGGTCCATAATAATCTTATTGTTAAACAAAATAAGGTAATAAAGCTATCAACAAATGTAACAATATCTCCATATTTTTTCCCCTGGAAATTGCTATATACAGTGGATTCTTAACCTGAGGTGAAAAGTCACACAAATGAGGTCATTGCCATAGCGACAAGGTCGCATTCTGGCCTCCGTTCTTGGTAGGCTGGATAATTTCTGTCAGCTACACAGATGATTTTGCTTGATGTATCTTCAAAGAAGGCCTTTTTGAGATTTCTGCATATCCTTCACCACAATGTTTTCTTGTGGACCTCCATGACTCCATGTTCATATTTCTTAGGTTCTGCTTTTAATTATAATTACATGTAGATTTATCATTACATTATGTTATTTTAGGAAAAAATATAGAGATTTTCAATGGTACGTTTCTAAATAGTAAACGATATTATTTATATGTGTGAACACTAATGATCTTTATAACATCTTTATAACATCATATGAATTTTCCTTTTAAACCAATACATACTGGAACAAATATGAATGCTATAATATTAATAAGTTCATTTTCATTATAAGATAAAGACTTTGTAGATGAAACTTGGAAAGATGGTGTAACACTGTAGCTAGCTAATCAGACTCTCGTATATTTCATTTAACCAGGAATTTTTGTACAATGTGTCACGCAGCAAAAAAATCAAAAAAATCTAGGTTTTCAACAGTTTGTTAGTCCCATGTTTATATTAGGATCTTAAACTTATTATCATTGAATTATTTTATTTTTATTTTTTTAGTCAATTATTGTAATTGGGCATGTTATAATGATTATGCAGGAAGACTATTATTAGTCTATTTTTTTTTAATGTCATTAAACTGAATATTTCGCTGAACATAATTAAGATGGAGAACAGATTACTGGATATCCTGTCTAAAAAGATAGATCATGGATATTGTACATATTTGTTGTAAACTGATCATGATGTCATTGCAAAAGAATGACTTTTGGCATCTAAAAGAGAAGAAAAATGATGGGCAATCGGAATAGCTATATCGCAAAACTATGCATCGAATTTTCAAGAACAGTATAAGTGTTAAATTTCAGACTCTTATTTTCAATTATGAAAAATTATATTTGATTTGGAATTAGTAGTTCTGTACCAGCCACTGTTCATGTCTTAGTCAGCAGGAATAATCTAGATAATATGGACAATTACATAATGGTCCCATGTACAAACAGGCCCTACTGCAAGCCAGACTACTTGAAATCAGCCTGAGGTGTGAACTACAAAATCAGCCTCTATCATGGACTAGCTCAAATGAAAGGTCATCATTAGCAGTTGGGCAAGCATATATACCTTTTAAATCAAATGACCTTTTAGGCTTAAATCCAGCCTATTAATTTTTTCTTAGCTAAAGGATTGCAATTTTAGAGAGTTAGTTCCATCATAAAGGTGCAAAGTTATTTCCTTAGGTTCTGCTGTAAACAATCAGTATGTCATACTCAGCGGTGTGTGATGGGGGCTGTGTGGCAGTTATGATAAATATTATGAGTGGACAATGGTCACTCAAATATGAGCTGGGCAGTGGTCAGTACACAGAATAAACAATAACAACAAGCTCTTAACATTCCATTAGGTGTACACATGTGGTCAGCAGGTGGTCAGCTCCTCAGCACACTTGCTATACTGTTAACTCATTCATGACCGTCAGTTAGACGTTATTATGTCACAGTTAAAAAATCATTAGTAACTTTTTACATCAGATGAAATTATTATATTACTTGCATATGGTTTCGAACAACATTTGTGAAGTTGCAACGTGTATCTAGGAACTTAGATAGCATGTGCAGAAGCTACAGAAGCTGTTATCACTACTTTCTACCTGACATTCATTTACATGTTATTGTTAAAGTCATTGCCATTAGCAAAACAAATATCACACATAGCATATATTGTGGCATCAAATCGTTCTTTTAATGCTTTAAAATGATCAAGATTACCATTCTTATTGTACTGTGAACTGAAACTGAAGCTTCTGGGCTGAAGCTGTCTTTTGTCTCACTCCCAGTTGTAAACCAAATCAAATGTGACTGTTTGTGTCACTTGCAGTGTAGCATTGCAGATGATTGGTGACAAATATTCTCCCCTTTCATGTTATACTGTCTCATTTCTTGGCAAATCAGAATTAGTTACGGCTCCAGCATTTGCTTCATTGGTAGCCTGACCAAGTTGTATTGTTTTCATTGGCACCCACGTGTTCCTTAATATCCATTAATTTACCTGTAGACACATATCTAATGTTTTGCCAGGTAATGTAGTTCCTATGGCTAAAATAAATGGTAATTGTACATTAGTAAACAAATGATATTTTCTTATGAAAATGCAAGTTTGATTTGCTTATCTTTATGCCATTGAAATTACTAACGTTGAGCAAAAAAGTCTTACAACAATCAATTTCCAATTTCATTGGACCAAAAAGCAACTATCAACGCCTGCTCAATCAAATACGTCTTTGGAAAATTGATGTACAATGGTTTCCAGGAATGAACACTTTAATAAGTGAATTGACATTGGCATGATTGCAAAATTTTCAATTGTGCATGGTATTGAGCCCCTGAACCAGAAAGTCATGTCAGCGTTTCATCTGCAGTTGCTCGCTGCATGATCCAATTTGTCAGCTGTCTCTCGCCACTTGTCAACTTCCTGTGTCACAGCAGAAATGTTCACAATAAACAGGTCATGCTGGATAAGCAAAGTCTTTGAACTGGCGATAACATTATTTTTACTTTGTTTGAGGGGCATTAATCTCTCTTTGAAGTAAAATTCCGCCCACCTAGATAGTGGATGGAAATGATAATAAATGATAGTGTACAAAGTCCCAAGCATAACTGATGAGATACATTGAAGTAGCTTCGTATGCTCAATGAACTAGGGAGGTGTAGAAGCTGTCAATTTGAAGCCTCGACAATGCTTTCCAAAGATATGTGCAAAGTCTTGTCATCAACAATACAAACGATGCTTTCTTGCAGCTAATAACGATATATGTACAGCAACAGAATTGACACTGTTAAATAATCTTCTGCCCCTAAACACCACAGACTTTCAAGGTTACTGAACGTCAGAAATCAACCTACTATACAGATCAAAGATGACATTTTTGCATGTATCTGTGAACAATGAGCGTCATATTACAATACACTGTACAGTGACCATGTGGACCAGCCACTGATGGTCAGAATAAACATGATCATATATCAGGATCCTGTGTTTAGATGGGAGGATCTCTGGACATCTTGTGTTCGAATCAAGATTAATTAGAGTTTATCTTGAGCCAGATCTGTTTTGTACTGTTTACACGGAAGCCATGATTGGGCTGATGTTACATGGGATGAGCTAAAATTCTGCAAGATGTCTTTGTATTATATTTATGGTGTTCTTGTGACATAGCGAACCTACATGTCAATAGTGAGAGAACACTCATCATGCTCATAATAATAAGTGTGGCAAAGAACATCTTAATACAAAGAAAAATCAGCTATTGTACATTTTTTATGGTAAAAACATTGGCTCCTTGAAGCCATCAATCAAACATATCACCCATACGTCTTATTATGTTGGTTGGAAACCTGTCTAATCAATTATCTCTAATCTTACAGCCTTTATCAGCAAACGTTTTCATTTTGTATAACAATTGTGCTGTCAATTGAATTCCAAGTGTAGAGCAAGGCTACTGGTGTGCTGACCTTCAAGGCTGACTTCAGGTCACATGTCGTGGTCAGCTGATCATTTGACCCCTGACCTCCCAGCTTCCGTCATGCACATCATGCAGGAAGGAGAGGGATCTTCTTTCACTGTTTATCTTATCTGCATTTTAATAGGCACGCGATATGCCAGCTTGGATACTACAAATGATATGACAGTGAAGAAAAATTAGTTCCACCATCAGGTTAAATTTGTAAGTGGCAGACAAAAGGATTTGAATTGAGTAGGTAGAACTTATTCTCTGAGATTGAATGGAATACATGCCAAAAGTGATGAATTAATGTTGGCTTTAAATACGGGCTCTCCTCCGTAGATGTGTTCTATTTGTAAAATTGATGCTGTAATTGATCACTTGTTAATCAAATAAGATATCTCTTAGTGGGTATAACATCCATTCAATGACCCAACCCACATGTAAAGACACATCCACCCATTGGGGAGCATAGCAAAATCTGGACTATCTTTTACTAGAGATCTGCGCGCTTGCCAGTTGAAGGAGAAACGTTTCCCTGAAACGTAGCACTTCGTGTATATAAAATGTAAGTTTCTGTGTCACCAACATAATGTTGGTATCTACATACATAAAATCTGGACTGTTAAAAATCAAACATAATATGTACAAAAATACATTCATGTAAAAGGCCATCCATCCACATCCGATGGGCATTTGTATGTTGATATACTGTAATCTTAATTCCCATAGTCTGTAAATCTCATCATATGGATTGCCCAAGGCAGTTGATGTACTTTCAAAGTTCACCGAATGGTAATGATGACAGATCAGAGAAATTCTATTATACAAGGTATGATTATTCAGTGTTTATCACTGTTTTAGGTCACGATTATTGTATTACGTAATTGTCACGGTAATGAGTTATTAAAGACTATGTCTGCCATTACTGACCGGTAGGTTATTAAAGTACAAGTTCAACTGCTTCCAGCAAAAATGAAACAATAGGCTAAAAACATACTTAGATCAAAATGACCAATGCACAGCATGATTTTGATATTCTTTCCATTTATTGTATAATATACCATGTTATTGCTAGATTTTAAAATAAATCATATTTAATGGGCAATTCTGTGATATGTATTTGGCTAGCGGAAAATGTCAACTTTACCTGAGGCAATTAAATTTTGCTATAGTTTTCGCGCCTATTGTCTGATGAATAGAGAACGAATTATAATTACCTCATTGTGTTTCGTACAAAAATGTAATTGTTTGATTGTCTTATCTTTTAACCTGTTCATGACAGTCTATACTCTAAAGCTACTGTTAGTTTTCTATTTTTAAGTAGAAATTAACACATGAAAGTATGTGAAGTTTGTAGAATAACGTTAACTGAGATAGTTCTCTGTTTCAAACATTTTACGAACACAAATATGGGATAGCATTACTTTTTCACTCTTTGATCCTTTTTATGTTCACGTAAAAATAGAATTGCAAAATCTAAAACATTATTGATATCACCATGTTTTCATATAATAATTCATTTTTCTTGATAAGAAATTCTAATGAATGTCAATCACATACGTGTGGAGTCCAGTTTCAGCCATTGTTGAATCTGTCCAAATATGGATTCAAAATTACACTTAAGCCACTATTAGCGCCTACTTTTAAGTGATATAGATCTCATGTTTCATAAAAATTGGCTTTGTTTAATTTTATATTGCATGTCCTATACAATCGTTTAATGGATTACATGACCAAGGGTCAGTCCAAGTGGACACTTCACCAACCGGGTTATTCTATATACACTGACGACATGAATGAGATTGCTATCTTGCATTGGTCATGCTCTTTGACCATCATAAATTAAAGATATTCTTTTACAACAAATTTAATGCTCTTCAAATCCTTCATAATAATGATTATAATTAGCATACACAGGTCTCGATTTTATAACTGTAATTTAATCAGTCTAAGAAAACATGCTATCTATTGAGAGTAATGTAGATTACGTCAAACAATGAATGTGTATTCAAGTACATGTATTGCACATTTGCTTTAAGAGCATTTTAAGTCAAAGTGAATTTCATGCTTAATTAGCAAGATGTAAATCCTCTCCAGAACTTTGTTGGCCACTGGACACAAGACATGTGGACATATTTTTATACAATGTATTGACAATTTTTAAAATAATAACGTGATTGGTAGAATAAAAAACTAAAGTGCTGTGTAATATTTTCACCATAAAGAAGATAGACAGAACATGAGTAGCACTTGTCCAAGGCTTGGATGTCCACTTACAAATCCCTACTGAATAAAGAGGGTGACCAACAAATAGCTTTTAGCACTTTCCAAGCCAACTTCTTGATGCCACTACAATGCATCTTCAAAAGGTTCACTTTGATAAGCTTAAAAGTGAGGTCTTCAACAGGGGCCTGCCTTCATATTTACATAGTTACATAACAAATTCATTAAGGTGATCTCATGGTGCTGTATTGGATTAATTTCCCAGGTGATATGGCACCCTTATCACTGGAGCAGTGAAGATGTATTTGTTGTAAACACAGCGCCCCTATCATAAACTTACATGTTCACTGTTTAATTACGCAAATGCCAAAGTTGTCAAGTGACCAATGTCCAATAAGGGAGGGAAGTGTTCACATGCTTCTTCTATACACCGAAAGGAAGCATTTGCTGTGGCAGTTTCCACTTGTACAAAAACGTTAAATGCTTGATCCCCTGCAATGGCACTACAGGTTATGTCCGTAAAAAGGGTGGAAGTCCCACTGGTCAGCTTCAATAATAATTACAAGCAAAAAATCTTGTGACCAAGAGATAATGATAGGTTATGGGGGATGTGTCTAATTAGTCTCTGTCTCAGAGTCCTTGTAAGTGATAGAAATGCTTCACAATTGTCACGAGACCAAGTAGAATCTGTCTGACAGAGACTAGTGACGATTGGAGTGGCATGTATAATGTGTGTCATCTGAGCTTGTACAAAGCACTAATGCTGGGCCTTCCCAGGCTTTGTTTGATTGAATTAAACGACAGAGTCAATTTAGAAAAGGTGCTTAACAGTTTTATGATGTATAAAAGGATGCTTTGTAGCATATGTTTGAAATGATAACTTACTGCAGATAAAGGTTGGGTCTTCTCTATAAATGAACATGGTAGTTTCTTTTGTGTAGAAGTGGTGAAAATTTGAACAAATTTACTTTTAAATAATGTTTGAAACATCGGTAATGCGAAACAAATTATAACATATATTTATAAACTATCATTTATTAACAATGAATGGATTTTTCAACAAAATTGAAAAAAAGTCTGATGCTATTAAACTTTTGGATATGGCACCTAAAATAATATAATTACTTTCACTAACATTCATTAACTTATAGATAAAGGGGAAAAAATCAGGCTTAGATCAGTGTGGAATTTGACACTAAGCTTCTTGGTCTATTCACCAAAACCTACGAGGTTCAGAACTTTAATGTAAATATCGGTAGACAATGATGTATTAACACCCTATGAAAACAGGCTTTATTACCCGAAATGGTAGGGGAATTAGACCCAGGGCCTCCCCCACTGTATTGTATAACCCATAAATAACAAACTGATTCAAAACTGGTAAGACTTTCGCCAGTTGTTTCACAACCTAGACATAGAGCCAACAATCCTGAGACTTAACACATAGTGTATTATTTGTGGAGATGGTCAGGTCTTCAAGATATTACATTATGATTTATGATTTTTTTTTAAACTCATCATTCAATTTATAAATTTGGCTCCATAGGAGCAATAGCTGAAGCAGAAGGTTCTGCTGGAGTTATAACTGTTGAAAGCAACCTCTTTACGGTTAATAACCTGTGATATCCCTCCTTATATAGGATGATCATGGTAATGTGGAAATTTAACTCCGTCTTTTAGGGTGTCATGATATGGGTGTTATTATCAGTGCTTTATCGCCCTAAGGTATGAAAAATGCCTTTCTGAATGATGTTACTATTCTGTGATTTGTCCTTATTTAAGAACTATTTGACTTCGATTGTGCTAGACCTGTATTCATAGTTTGTTTTTTATTATGAAATGATTGTTGTTTTGCATTGATTAATGTGGAAAATCTATTGTTGTGGACAAACGATGATTCCTTTTATTGCGATCTATGTGTAAAATAGATCCTAATTACGAGCATGTCTATTGTGAGATTTTTTGCTTTTCAATAGAAACATTTAAAGGCAGATACTTACGTAGTAAACAAAACGAGAGCGGTTTAACACATTATAAATCATGATATACATTTTCGTATTACATTACAAATTGTAATTCTAAAGGAAATTAGATGCTCTGATTTATCATTCATGCTAAGTGACATCCTTCACTGTTCACAGTTCAGTCTTATTTAGCATATAGTATTATTTCAATGTCAGTTTCCATTCTCTTTAAACGTAAACAAAAACTTCTCTATTGAAAATCTGTCACATCTGCAACATTTATCTTTATTTTGACTGCAGTAGTTTATTTTCATGCTGTGAATCTATTTGTCACACATTTGGGCTGCAAATTTGAAATTGAAAAATAGCTTACACACAGTGAAAGCCTTGTTGTTTTTTGCTATTAGCTACCTGTTAAAAAAGCCTGGAACATGGCCACCCTAGTAGCATATCATCCTCATATATTTCGGGTGGATCAATGAATACCCAACTTATTGACAGTACAATAGAACCTCCAAGTAAGACCACCTCTATTGAGACCACCTCTATAATAAGATCACTTTTCATGGGCCCAAACCTTTGTAAAACTACCAAAATAAAGTTCTGTATAGAGACCACCTCTCCATTGAGACCACCTAACACTGGCCCTAAATGTGGTCCTATAAGAGAGGTTTTACTGTACATGTTGTAAGGGTGCTTCATAGGTATATGTAGGCAGTGTGGAAGACACTCAAGTGAACAGACAATGGTCACATGTACATCTATGCATAGCCGGTATATACAAAATCTTTGGTTCTTAATTTGAAGTCATTCTTAATGTGAAAAGAACCTTATTATTCTTAGTAAGAAATTGTGAATAAAGTTTTATTGTTAGATACATTTGATTTTCAGTATATAAAAGGTAAACATTTTAAAGAATGCTAAGCTGACGAAAATCCGGTTAATTTTGCTAATATAATTCAGTTAACTCAAATTAATTATGCGTATCAGAAAACATTGATTTCCCATATAAAGTTGTAATTTTCTGCAGTCTCAATTTATTTGGTTTTTTATCACTTATTTTTTACGCTGGCACTCCATGTTTAAACTTTAGAACACAAAAGAAAGAAAAGTGGAAATCAATTGGCTCTTTATATATTTCCTTTGGACAGGTAACTTACATATAATTATGGCTTAAATTGTTTGTAAATCAGCAGTTCCATTGACGATAATTTTCCATTTCAAAAGTATTCGTATGAAGTCTCCATTAGAGCGTAAGATATAAGTTATTTCTACGTCTGTGAGCCTTTTGTCAGTTTTTCTGTCTGCTTCATTTGTAGAATGGGTGATTTTACAGCTCCACGTTTTGGGTTTGATTTTCATTATATTCAGTAAACAAATTGTTATGATGTTATATATCAAAATGTTATGTATCATACCACAGAAGATACATGATGTAAGAACCACTTACATATTGAACTTTAATTTCTGTAAGTGAAGTCAATTTTTCTGTGTTCTGACTTATTGTTCAGCAGTGATAACCCTTAAAATGTTCTGACAATGATAAAATGTGTTTTACTAAACGTTCCCACACAGAAGAAGACATTCTACATTTTACTCATTCCCACTCACTGCAGGGCAGTGATTGCCCTTCATAAAATGCTCAGCAGGGATCCGACTGGTGCAAAAATCTAGAAGTTCTGCCTTAGTCATGCTAGTTATAGATTAAATGTCTCAAATGCTGGTGAAGTTTTATAAAGGGCGGACACTGGAGGGTGGGGTCATGGCAAGGAGAAATAGAACATCATTTGATATGCTTTCTGTCAGTTCTATTTTACTTCAGATGTATGTATTTGTCTTCATTTTCCTTCTTTAGACACTATCAACTACAGAACAACACCTAGATCATCATTTTGATGAAAATATCAAAGTGCATATTTATTGTTGTGTTATTGGTCCACATATCTATTATCACACTATCATGAAGATATCATTGTTTAAAGCTATATTTCATGGCTGATTAATTACCTTTTGCTGTTGCATAAACATTCAAGTTTATCTTCAGCCAGCGATAGATGTTTTGATCACTTCATGTAATCTGTCATTGAGGATCATTGCTATGTTGGTTTGGGCCATGGCCATAAAATAGGTCATCTCCAATAATCTTTTGCTTTTGAAATGCAGATCCAGCTAACTGGTGGGTGTTGAAGAAGTCCCATGAGATAAAGTAAGATCATGTGACTGGCTAGAAGGTCACATGATGTGGAAGATTTAGCATGACCACGGATCATATACTTCCACGGACCTGACCCTGCGACCTGAGATAACATAGCGTCTTGTTTGTTATCATCTCATTGATCATGTGACAGTTTTTATTACAAACAACTGTTATATGAATTCTCTCGTGTGAAATGTAATGTAATATATACATTTTTATTCAAACGTTTTAGCTAGAGAGTTCTTAAAGATACATTTATTTGTCCAATTGGCCTTTATGGAAATTACTGACCAGTATATGGGGCAAATGACCATTCCGTGTCAACAAAAGTGTTGCCATATTTGTGATGGTTTATTTCAACCTGTTCTGTATAACTGAATAGAACTGTCTCTTTCAACACTGTGAATCAGTTGTAGGAAATTGTCTTCATATACAAAGGATAAATTAAATTGAATTATAAGTAAATTTACTATAACAATAAAAAGACAGCACCCCATATGAGGTTGTAAAAGACGCTCTGTATGAAAATAGAACGTGAATGTCTAAGAAAGATATGAATCTTGCCACATCTAATGGTCATTTAATATATGAACATTAGGGTGACTATATCACTGGGATTGACCATGGCACTTGAGATGGACACTTTAATGGTTTGTAGAGCATCAAAGTGGTATACCCTTACAAAGCTCTTCATCAAATTTGAATGTCTCGAATGGAGCCCCCAGATTGTGAAGTGTTAGTCCATCTATATGTGTAAATATTTCTCTTTTATAGAAATTGCCCAAACAGGTGGAATATTTGTTACATTTTGTTGTCTAGTTAGTAGTGACTGAATGATTTGTTTGTTTGACTCACGATATGCCTATTCTTTATATTAATTTTGAGCTTACCACAATGATGAGAATGGACATGTTTCCTAGCACAAGGTCCAAACTATTACGATCAATTTATAATAATCATAACCGCAAGACTCTTTAAAAGTACATTGATTGTCGAGAGATAATGTTTTAATTCTCTCAAAATGTGCGGCCAGCTGAGCAAGCATTGAAATCTCCCATCGTAATTATACCACATCAGATCACCTTTTGTAGTTTTCCGCCTGAATTCCTACATTATGGCTAATCCAGTGTTGTACGCCATTAAACGGTCATTTACAACCTGTATTACTCTTGTTTGTATTCAGCATAGTTTTTGTCCGTAGGGTGTATTCTGACTGATTCTACATTTTATCTTCTGTTTTGTGTGATCGCTCATAATGTCTGCTGGTTGAGAAACTAGCAGACGACAGTAAAACAACAAATGAAACGGTTTTAAAGAGTTTTTAAATTTGTCAAGGCCAGATGGTAGTTTTATAGGGATGAAAATGTTATTAAATGATTTAATCATGTTCAAAAAAATCATTATGATAATAAGATATCAGCATCAATTATGAATTTTAAACTTTTTGTTTTTTGTCATTAAATTGAATATTTTCTACACCTGCACAATTGTTTCTAACTTGATTCTGCCAATGATATAATTGTCTTATTTTTAAAGAGTGTTCCCACTCAAAAAGATTTAAAGGACCTTTGCCGTTGAACTTGCTAATTGAAATTGTAATCAAGTTTTAAAAAGTCGTAAGTACTGCAACATTTCAAAAAAGAAATTTACATATTGTATTGACTGAATTTTCACACAGTTTGCAGAAGCCATCTTCTTTTACCTCCAGTCCTTACACATTTGAGCAACATCAATATCAACATCAATATTGCGATATTTGGTGTTAAGAATCGTATGAAATTCTGTATTTAACATTAAACAAAATGGTCCATCCTCGTAGAGAGCAGTAATGGATCCTCAATAGTGTGGATTACTCTTAATCTAGGACCATTTTAATGGATCACAAAGATCAATCGCTTATGAAAATATAACTGTCCAATTAGTTTTATGAACATTCTATTTGGTTAGCTTTTGCAAATACTTACAAACGTTCAGGTGATTGTACGTCAGTGTTGATCAAGTTACAGTACTGACAGGGTCAGAAGGACACCGAAACATAACGAAATTGAAGGAATCAGCGTAATACAACATAATAAATCCAAACATTTCATAATGAAGTTACGATTTTGATGGTTTTCTTGGAACTGCACAATTGCTGAAACTACAAAACTACGAAAATTACGAATATATTTGAGCAAAAGATGTTCGATGTAATGCCATTTATTGCCTTCATCCACTTGAGTTTCATAAGTGATAGTTTCCATATACAGTACAACCCATTGAGCGATAACTGTAAAGGATATTGAACTTATCGCATTTACCCTGAACCTAAGCTTTAACCTTTTTCTGCCAAACTTAATTCTTCCAGTGACTAACGCAAACAGCAAAATCTTGTAAAATCAGGGATAGCAGTTCCTTCAACACTAATTTAGACTTTGCAAGGTGGTGTTTTGACAGTGATATCATCATATTTTCCATCACGGGGGTGATGGTCAACAAGCAACGTTGACACTCACATATTCAGTTACAGTGTCTATTCAATGACTTTTACACCGTGTTGTATTGTAAATGATGAGTAATCAAGCAAGATTCGGTATACTTGCAAAAATCTTGTTATACAAGGTTGTGCTTACCAGTATAAATGAACGCCTCAACCATTTTATATAAAGGAGTAACGAAGTCCAAATCTTGATGTTTTCACTAATTATTTATACTGCAGTAAGAATATCTTGGCAAATTTAAAATTTAATGATCCATTGAACCTCAGGGTCGTGTCCATAAGTCGTAATGGAATGATAACATCCCGATATGGTAATGGCGATCGCATATTGAGGCGTCCGAGCCTGGTGTGTGCTCTGCTGTATCATGTTACTGTCACGGGAGATCTGCCTGCATAGACGATTACGCCGTCAACAGTCACAGTTCACACTATATTTGGCTGGGTCCTATATTGATGGTGGGAAATGGTAGAAGTTAGAGCATTGCCCTTATTTTATGGTTTACTGATGATACATGGTGTTTTGATTGGAAGCAAAATGTTGCACTTAAGCCTAATATCTTTTTAGATTTGTATGTTAGAAAGTATAATGTTTCTAGATGTATTGATAATATTTCAGAGAAAACCATTTTTTATTATGACTAAAGTAATGCTTTCATGCATCAATTCTTAGAAAGGTTTCCCTAAATGGTTCATATTGACTTAAGGTTAGTGTCACCCTATAGCTTATTGATTTTTGTCTGCTAATCCCCATGGATTCATTATTGATTATGGACGCTGGAGCCGCGCACTGATTATCTCTGATACTCTCCTCTATTTTCATAACCTCTTCAGCAGATCACCACAAGTTGATATTAAACATCCTCCTACTTTCTTTACTCTTTAAGACTGCTGACTTTACCTTGGGATGTGCTTGATCTACGTTTACTAAGATTTTCTGTAAGTCTCATATTTGTCAAGGTATTTTGTGCTTTGTTCTCATCACATTTGTCATACTTCTTAATATGTTGGTTTGTAGACAAAATATTCATAGACTCATGCTTAAATAGTTGCCTGCATCAATGTCATCAGGGTGTTTAAATAAAGGAAATCGTTTGATAGCAAATGTATATTTCATATTTCACATCATATCCAAGTTCCAAATGTACATGAAATATAAACATGCCATTTGAATATATACCAAAAACATCATTCCAACTTACAAGGCTCATGTACAAACACATCACATTTCCATGTATCCTCATCTTATTACTGATATTATGTTTCAATGTATTAATTACAATTTTGGACTTGCAACATATTACCTCCCTGAACTCTTAATGCCATACTCACAACCTAGATTACTGCGATCCTCAAATAACCTATTGCTAAAGCCAATTACCGGTAGATCAAGAACCAAATCTTATGGTGATAGAGCCATTAAAATAGCAGCACGTAAATTATGGAATATACTTCCACTATCCATTTGACAATCCAAGACTCTTCCTATTTCAAAATCCCAATTGAAGCTTCATTTGTTTAAGGATGTCTACAAATACACATAAACACCTAGTGGAATATGGGCTATATGAATTGTATTGTATTGTTACCTCATGTCATTACGTTATGCTTGCAGTGCCCCCGTCGAACCCGGCGATCAGCACCAACAAGACGCTCACCGATCTGCTGGAGGGGGACGTCGTGGCCTTCACCTGCACCTCAGACGGCGGAAACCCCCCGCCCTATATACACTGGTCAGTACCACAGACTGCTTATAAAAGTTGAAACCTGAACAAACTGGTCCATCTGGTTGGGATTTTGAATCTGTAATGCACAATAACTGTGTTAGAACCTTTTTTATTGTTGAAGTATCAATAATGTGGCAGATTGACAAAGTAATATTTTTAGTATTTATGTGTATAAAATTCACCTTCAGCTACGTAAATATAATGTGAGAAACATGCTTGACATCAGAAAGCGAAAGAGATTAGATGTAATATTTCAAACTCAGGTTCATAACATCAGATTATATTTCATTTTCAAAGTGTCAGTTAAATGTAGGACAGTGATGAAAATTCTTATATTGGGTATTCCTTTTAAAAATCTTCATAAGAGTCAACACAGGCTCAATGTACTCATTATGATTTTAGAATTTACCAGAATCTGTATGGTATGCCATCTTCACACTTGATTAAGACAATTAAGATATGTTTTCTATCATCTGTTTCAGGTACAGAAACAATGAGCCTCTGGCCTCAATAACAACGCCGCCGAGTGCCAAGTTTGGCACCACGACGGGTGTGGTGGTGCGGGAGCTGACGTACGAGGATGATGGGGCCGTTATGAAATGTGAGGCTGAGAACGACGCAGGAAGTGCCCCACCCAACTCTAGGACTCTCTCTGTTCGATGTAAGTACTACATACATGTAGATGTAGTTAGTTTTGTTTACTCTTGCTGATGACTTAGTTTAACTGTAAAGATGTTGCGTGTGCTATGTTATTTTTTATACCTCTATGGGTGTATAAGGATGGGGTAGGAAGGCTATTCAAACTCACTTCTTAAAATTCTGTCATTCAATATAACCACGATTATTGCCTGCAAAAATGTGACTGAGAGAGCTCTCCTGTTGCAAGCTCTATGTATTTGAAAAATCTAATTTGATTTGAAAGATTAGAAAGGGGCACGGAAGTCAATCCATCTGTTGCTGGTCAATCTACTTCATAATGTGACCTTGGACCTCAGTGAAGGCTTGAAAATTATCAATACTATACAAATAGATGAATTGTGAAGCATATGCTTGTGTGGAAATGACCTCAGATGATTGTGAAAGATGCAACTCAAAACTTAAGTCAGACGTTTGAATCCAATTTGTAAGATGTGTTTTGAGCAAAGTATTGCTAAAACTAAGCATCTTGACATAATCAATTCCAAAATTAAGCACAATATGATGAAGTGGGAAAATATCTATTAATCGACTCTCTATATTCTCTTTTTCAACAATGGTTCATAGTTATGCTTTTTCTGTCACATATGGTCTTGGCACTGTCATGTTCTATCAATTGTCCAGAAGAAAGAGAATACAGTTATACACGTAAAAATACGTCATTCATACAGGGGATTCACATAGGGACATATGTACATGTATGTGCTGCCATATCTTATTACACTACCTATTAAACAGTGTTAGAAGGGTTTTATTGGATCACAAATGCATTGTAAACATTGTGGTTGTGTAAGAACACACGACACAGAGCTATAACCTTGTGTTTGTGTATTTACAAATTTGCATAGAATAAAAGCATCCATGGGTTCGAAGTAATTGGCATAAAAGACAGCTAACCTCGACTTGCTACGACGACACACGTTCATTTTGAATGGATTTGATGAAATATTTCAAAGAAAAACCCTAAGTATTTACATTTAGAATGGGATAAAAACATGCAGACGATATTTGCTCACAATAGTGTCTTTAGAATTTGTTGTCATACAAAGACGTGGCGTCAATAACGTCAGAATTAAAAGAAAATATATGATGATACGAGAAATACATGCCTTTGTCAGGTCCGTCTGCATAAACCAAAAGCCCTCGCATTTGATGTATTCGAATTTATCAAAGATGCCATATAGAATCTTGTTATTAACATTGTGTATTTTTGAAGTGTGTTGAGGTTTATTAAAACTAGAAGCATTTTGTACACTTTGACCCACTTATGTCGAACTCTTTTAACACTCAAGTCATTGTATCATGGAGTCAACGCCCCTGATAAGTCAAAGTATTTTTTAATTCTGATTTATTCTTCCTCCCTGTAATCTTGCACTTCAATGTATCCAACTGAATTGGTTAAACATCTCCCAGCAAGAAGACTTTATGACACAGCTACATGTTAATTGTATACAGAATGACACAATGTTTGCAAAAGGAGCATTTCCCTGTAGACCTCCCCACCAAATACAATTAGTTATATAACCCCCTCTTTATGAGTTTGCTAACTACATTTAGACATTTGTTGTGGGATCATCTAGCAAACTTTGCCATGATGTTCCAAGAACTCGTGATAGTTTCGTCAGGTGGCGCGAGAAAGCTTCCATATTTGTGGAGGATTATGCGGATTTTTCTGTCACTTTTCACAAGAACGTCAAGATGCGCAAAGATTGACATAGGAAACACTTGAAAATAGATTGAAGATCTTTGTCATTTGATTCATAATTATACACACCACACATCGGATTATTGTCATAGTTGAGTTCCACATGTGAAAGGTCAAGTTGAATCAAGAAGGTTATGTATAACATATAAAAATCTGACTGAATAAGATTTAAATCAAAACATATAACTGGTGAGAAAATGCATCATGTTTTATCACAAATTGTATGACCCCATTATAAATAGTATATGCCATTAAGTTATTGCCAAGTCCCTTTTAAAAGTTAAAACGTCCAAGGCAAGTCAACTCATAAGTGACTCATGTTTATTGCTATATACTTTTAATTTTTCATTTATTAGTAGAAATAGCCTGTCCTCGTGTGAAAATCATAAATGGTATATTACACCACAATGTAAATCGCTTGTGTAATAAATCTTTGCAGTTTTCCTTTGTGACTAAACTTGGGCTGAATATTGGTCATATAAATTTCTAGCCACTTTCTCACATCTGTTAATTATCATAAGCACTTCAAACCCTAGAAAACTGCAAATCAGGTCAGCCCCAAAGCGTACAAAGGACACACTTGTCCAAAAGATAAGCTTGACAACCAATGAATATTGATCTTGTTTATTATCTCCTAATTTGGAGAGATGTATCAAGCCAGTTATCAAATACCTTTGGGGTGGAGATCTGGTTTTATGATATTTTGCCATTTTCAGTTGGGTGTCATATCATTAGCACACGTGTTATCATTTATGAAATGTACCTAAAGGTTAAGGCGAACAATGGTCCTCAAGGATGGCCATATTTGATTGATAACAGACGACATTTTCGACATTTACATTAGTGATTATTAACGACTTTATTGCTTGCTTTTATCATCAGCTTGCTGATCATCCATATTTTGACATGGAAAAATTCATAAATGCCATTTATTTTACTGACAACGAAAAATATTTCTGCGTGTGATTTTCAAATGTATGCCCATCATATTACGATTGCCTCAGTTGAATAGGAATTGTGTTTAATATTCTCAAGATATGTGGAATTGTACAATTAAAAAATTTATATTTCTCTTTTATTGATAGATTGAATTGCCATTTCTTTTAACTAAAGAGCAAATCGACTGCTTTACAGTTACACTGTGCCATACAAAATCATTGCCTTTTAAATAAACACAATACTAATCAAGGTCATCTTTTTGACCACCGTACATGCTCTCTTCATTCTTGTCAGCTTCAAACAGAATTTTTTGCGTGTATTTGAAGCGCAAATATTATTTTAGAAGCAGAAAAATTGCTTTCTGTTGACTTGTGTTGGCTCGTTTAATGGGCACACTTGACAACTTGGCAAATATGCTTTTCCATTTGATACGAATGTAAAGATAAATACTGAGATTTTACTCAAGTACTGAGCACACATAGATCTTCATAACGCTGTCCATTTCTGCAGGGCAAGTCTTTTGGCGGCGCGTTTCATTAAGTTTGTGATATTTCTCGAAGCAATTCATGGAATGCTCTATGCATGGAACGTGGCAATTGTGTTACCATTACTTCATATTAGCATAGATGTCATTAGGTTCTGTGATGTTATGATGTCGGCATACATGAGATCACAAACAATGCTAGCAGGGCAGACATGCCCCGAGCCATGTACCATAGACCTACAAAGGTCGCACATGATGGTCATTGTGCCATGATAGTTATTTGGCAAACGTTATTTTATATTTTAATTTTTGTGACATGTAAATGTCCAGTATACTCTGTTACAGTTTATGATAAATGACCAAATTGAAAGTAATGTGAATTTGCATGGCGAGATTTAGTCTTTAGAGTTTGAAGGTTAATACGGAGCATTGTTTCATTAGCATGCTTCATAGTTGTAAAATATTTTATGATATATGTGAGTGGATTGTATATTTGTGATATAGTCATAACAAAATGTCAACGTTAAACCTTGTGGTCAATCTGTCAAATTCCAAAGCTATGACAGATAACATGAAAATGTATCGAAGTTGGAATCTAGTACTTTAAAGTGTATGTATTTTAAAAAAGGTCTTTTAGGATCTCGTAATTTCTACCTTTGTTCTTTATCATATCAACTGGTAACTGTAGAAAAAGCCGTTAATGATGTCTTGGCCTAGCTTTCCTCAAATCTGAATTCTATGGATGTCTTTTTTAGCTAGATATGTCTACATTTTCAAGAGCCTAGTGCATTTTGCTATTTGTTCTGTTCACATGCGGAACTTGCACGCAAATAGTCAGTTCCTCCGCTCACGAAAATTGACACTGAACAATCATACAAAACAGATAATGCAACGTCGATTGTAAATTCAGAAATGTAAATTTATATGTCCACATGTGCACAGAGCCGTTTGCAGTTTGTTCTTTCAGAGACAATAGTGCTCTTGAATCAAAGACCAAAAATAAAAGAAGCATGAATTATGTCTTCCTTTGAATAATTTATGTGAATTAGATTAAAACATTTACGAAGTTTATGTCATTCAAACATTTTCAAATATATATATATATTGCATTTTTGCATCTAACATCAAACAATAAAGGATACTTTCAGTGTTACTGAAAATTATATTCTTCACTATGATATTTGTTTATTCTACAATGCTAACATATCTGACTTATTCACCTGTTTTGTTCTGTACTTTTCAGTCTCTCCCAAGATCACGTTCACGACGAGCCCGCTGGTGGTGGTTGAGGGCCGGCTGGCGCGGCTCACGTGCGGCGTGACGGCCAACCCCACCGTGCAGCAGACGGACGTGCGCTGGCTCCGCGCCGGCTCGCCTGTTGGTCAGTCATTCACCATTTAAGGGCAGTGGGGGATTAGTCTTTGGTTCCTACTATTGCCACCCAAAATAAAGCCTAAAATATGTTCAAATTTTCCAAAAAGAGTGTCTGATTCATAAATCCTCATGGTAAAAGCTAAACGGGTGGTGCATAAATCCTCATAGTAAAAGCATAGTGTGGTTTTTGTGGCTGTGATATTTGACTGTGTTCTGTGACTGTGTAGTGAGATTAGTTTTGGTATTCTGTCACATTCGTCACCACTATATTGTGATTTCTTTTTAAACAGTAGTTGTGGTAATTTTAGCAAGCTTGTATTGATTTAATGTTTTTGTGATACCTTGTTTGGAAGTGCTAGACTAGGTATTCTTCAGAAAAAACTGCTTTGCAAAAGTCCGATCATCTGTATTTATAAAAATCAGGGTGGCTTTTGAAGTTTTCAATTTGGTATTCAGAAGTAACTTATGAGATATTATGTTAAAGTTTAATACCCGATTATTATGAGGTATCTGTAACAATATGAACATATTTTACTAAAAGATGATAATTAAGATCTCTATCTGAGAACATGATGTGAACTTGTCTCTACATACAACAAATAATTATTGGATCATATGCCTAAATACCACTTTGATGAAGATAAAGTTGACACAAGTTATTAGAATAATGAAATGCCTATTAAAAACGCAAATTTGGCATCTGCAGGTGAAAGTTTATTATGCTCCTGAATTTAGATTTTGTTGATAGATAATTTTCAAATACTGAAGTCATTACTCGAATGATGCCACTTTTCTGATGATGGATAGCATTGCTTTTTGTTGATTTTAAATGTCTTTTATTAAACGCAAATAAACTTTTGGTGCAAATATTACACAGAAAAAGCAGAGAGTAGGACCTGTGGAGGAAATTAGACATCCCGTTCATCTTGTGCAAAAATGGTTAATGACACATTTGATTAGGGCCTTAAAAAATTTCAAATGAAATATTATTATAGGCAATGGGTACCCTTCAATTTTGTAGTAAATTTATTTATCTATGATTATAAGAATTTGAAACTTAATTTTGCTAGTTTTGCAAAAATGATTTAAAGAACTTTGCAAGTCTTTGCATGCAGAAATACCGTACTTATATGTTTTTATCTTCTTTAGATAATTACAATTAGTAATTTGGTTTAATCATAACATACATTGTTATGCAAAAATGAAATTTCCAAGTAAAACTAGACAGACTACCTTTTAGAAAAAATGACAGACAAATTGTTGTATCATCATTGAAATATGAACTGCATTTTGATTAATATTTGGTAATAACTGATCGATATCAAGATAAATACTTGTCAATAAGATTGCAGCTGAGAGTCGAATGTGATAATGCGTCTTCTGTAAACATTTGAATAGTCCATTATATTCTAAAACTTGAATAACAAAGACGTTTCATGGAGCATCTATACACGAATACCGAAGCAATAATAGGTGAAAACTAATGCTCGTACTATTTGATTTTACAGACTGCTTTCGAAAATGTATTCACAACAGAAAATCTGATGACTTAATTTTTTAACATCTTTTAGTAAATTTTGTGATTACTCGTGTAAAAAGTTAAAAGTCCTAATGACATCAATGATCATTGCCAAATAAAAGAAGATCAAAAGCAATCACCCAGTTGTAAAATGCGGAGACATTTTTGTAAAATTGATTGAAGGGTCTCTATTCAAGTGAATGTTGTTCAAGGAATCATTTTAAATGTGCAAGTGTATGTAGCGTATGTTGATGCATAGAGAAGATGGAAATTACTTTTTAATTTGACAAACACACTTTGATATTTTGACATCTTATTATTACGTGTCAACATAGGGGGAGAGCCTATGATGCTATCGGCTTGATTCTTTATTGTGCCCATATTCATTCATTCATCATGTTTACGCTGTCTGTACATGGTTGGTTTACCATTGTGCTCAATGGCATTCATTTTTATTATTGTTATTTTTATCATAGCGTAGTGCTAGGTTTCATAATAAAGATGAGTATTTCGAGTCGTAAGTTATCAACAACATATATAGTAAGATGATTTCTTTCGAAACAATAAAACACTTTTCGAAACAAATCATGAAAGTCTTGAAAGCACTTGACAAAAATTCCCGATAAATGAATTGCATTTAAAAAACGTTTGTGCCACACCTGTATTTTGATAATTTTGCAATGATGTGAATGAAAAGTGTCATTGATTGTGACATGATTTGACGTCTTTTATAGCGAAGGCATTGAAATCTCTTCCAAGTGTAATTGCACTTTGTCATAATGGACAATTTTCTAATTACCGTGTGATGAATTGTGAATTGGCTGAAGAGGCTGACGACATATGCGGTCGAGGATATATGGGTTAGATTTTTATTGATTAGGTCATATATAGTTTTATGTGCTAAACTTTTGAGCAGTAGTTCACCTTATTGAATTATTGTTTGTCACAGAATGATGTCTTTTGTGTATCAGTACAAGGTTTGAAAGAGTATATTCTGTATCGTTTTTTTACGGATAGGGTATAGTGTTAATTTTACTCTAATTCAGTCTGCATTGAAGGCATTAATCTTCCTTTTGATAAAATTTTATTGTAGAATATGTTTTTTCAGATAGAATTCTTATGATAAAATATGTCAGAGTAGTTTCTTATTAATGAAAAAAGCTTGATGATTTACATACACCTGACATTTTACAAATCAATAGTCTCCATATGGTTCACATGAATTAGCTTACTAACAATATTCGTAAACATCCATGTCAGTAAATGTATGAATAAAACACTGCACTTTTCTTTTATTGTCAACGATTCTGACTGTGTTATTGTCTAATAATTTATGCTCCCACAAGACTATTTGGTAAAGTAATACCATGTCGCCGGACATCCAACTGAGATGATTCAGAACGATTTCCTAGTTTATGATCTCCATCTTAGGAGATTTCCGTTTTCGTACTAGTACATTATAATGTATTGACCAAACATGTATCCTCAGTTAACAGAAAAAATCAATTTGAAATTCCTGATTTTGTATATTATTGACAAATCAACACAATGCTCTTTTAAGAGGGGTTATTGCATTTTACTAATTTGCATGACAAAAAATTTCTATTTAATCTTATTTCGTTGTGATGTACAAAAAGTTATCAAGCTATAAATATTGAAGGCTTGTTTCATGTTCATGGTTATAAATAGAAAATTATGAATCTGTGATCATAAAAATCAGTCATTTATATGGCATGATGGGAACAGCATGAAAGAGGTGATGCATTTTACTGTGTCTTTTTGATTCTCATGGAGTTTGACACGAAAAATGTTCATTATGGTTTTGTAACCGATTAATGGTATAGGTAACATAAAGAGCAGTTTGGTGATGATTGCAAAGTGATATGAGAAATATTGCCAAATATGAGAAAATGTGACTATGGATCCTTCCATATATTTATGTGGTGATGACTACAGTATTGGCCTAGTCATGTGGACCTTCTTGTTTATGTATTTCGTGGTCCTATTAATTTGGTAATTAAACTTGATAATGTGCAGTGGAAAATTTGTTGTTTTCAAAATAAGGAAATATTTGATATTTGGCATATACAGAAATATTAATTACATACATAAACGGACATGATGATTTAGAAATTAAATTATGTGATTTAATTTAAATATTACCAAGAACAGCAATTATTTACGCCCATTAATCAGTTAATTCACATAATTACAGTCTCATTATGAAACAATCACAGATATGCTGAAGTTAATAATAAGGCAGAAACATACATTGCCTGGAGCCAGAAGACCATGAGAATGGACGCGACTGCCACTGATTCTAGTACATGTAACTCTTTGGCATCCTCACTCCCAAAGATAGTGTTTGCCATAAATTTATATTTTAGAAGTTAAGTAAAAAATGTTTTAGGTATCATACTGCAAACAAATTCATATGTTGTGTGCTAGGAAGAAAACTTGGTGAATTTATAGTTGTTGCTGTAGGTATAATGAACAATGAGTGGCCAAAACCCCAAAAATTGAATCACACACTGGGGCTACAGCGCAATCCTACAATCTAAGGCCAAGAAAGCCCTTAAAACCCATATTGAATTACATTGTTTAATTTCTCACAACAATACGTGATTGCACTCATTTTTTAAGTCTGTAGCATTTTAAGGGCGATCTGTGTCATTTACACAAAAGGGCACTTTTTGAGAGGACCACTGCTTTGGTCTGTCAATTTCTTATCTTGACAGCAAATGATTTATGATCTGCTATGCTGGAAAAGTTAATTGTCTTTTGGAGAATCTTCCCTATTTTGAATAATTTTGTTACATTTTTTTAACGTTTCTACATCTTTACATGTACATGTATATTTTCTATATTTTTTGGGGGATCTTTTTATGTATCTAATTTTGAGATCAAGGAAATTATATTAGTTACATCCTGTATGTAATATGTCTCAATTGTACATATCTATATGAACATTTTCATTTAGATTTCAAATACTCACACATTGTTTTCTATGTTCAATAATCACGTACGCATGTAAGGAAAAATCATAAAAAGTTACAAATTATTCATCCAATTCATCTTCATAATTATAACCATAGTCAGGAAATTGACTGGCATTATGAAATCAAATGGGTAATTGCAGAATTTAGGTTTCTATGTGAACCGACTGCTGTCAATCGGGGAAATGAATGATGCAAACCGTGTAATCATTTATTGTTACTTAATGCTACTTTACTGCCAGATACGCTGCCTTTTATATCAAGTGAATCAAAATTTGTCAAACTTGATTGATTGTGAAAAGAATGATAGTGTAGCTTGAATGGATACACTACAGGAAGCTGAAGGTTTTGGGGGTAAATAGAACAAAAATGATGCATATGGCTTAATAATGGTAATACAAAAACTGTCTGGGAAATTAATTATTCATTGAAATGCATTTTGAAAACTAAAGCAAGATGCCGTTTACAATGATGTTGTAACTTACAGGTAGTTATACATGTATAGCCATATTTTTCTGGTTTCTAACTAGTTTTTATAGTACTTTGTAGATAGAAGTTAATTTTAGAACTATTTTTTTGGCAGACATCCATATCAGCGTAAAATCAGGAGACAATTGATGATTTGCATAATGTAAATATATGTTGCCTGGGCTGAATCTTTTCCCATTCACTCCCCATGGCCTGTGGGCAAACCTGGTTTTGAAAGAATGGTAATTACTAACTGTAATTAGTAGCAAGATGCTACTAATTTGTTGGTTAAAAAGTCATAATTTGGTCGTACCAGGCATAATTTCAATAATGCTAAGGTTAAACTGAAAATAAACAACTCTAGTGATTTCAAAATGAAAATATGTTAAAGGTACACATGTATAGGCAGAACTTATAAAGTTGTGGATAGAATTCTTGCTAAAGTTGCTTTTATATCTCAACTATTGAACAGTATATCTTTGTTTTTGTATGACAATAAAGGGTTTTTCCTAAACAATTGAAAATTTGATTTCATCAAACTGATTGAAAATTATCTCCAACAAATTAGGTTGTGGTGATTTATATTGCATTAAAAATACATCTCCAAGATGTCATTCTTATTGAAGAATACATTTATTTTTCAAACAATGAACTTGTCTCGGTGTCAAGACTTTAATTAAAATTTTCCAATATATTGAAGCTAGAAAATAGTGGTGAGAAGACTAACCTTGTTAGGTTCTACCTTATTCTGCGTATTTTTGTCTTCAACTAAACAATGACTTACAAAGCAAATTAGTTTGATCTCAACACTTATTGGCCACATGAATGAAGTGCAATCTGTAGTTATAACAGAATTATTACCGTAAATAACTGCCAATGTTCATGAAGTATTTTCTGTTGTCATCCATTTCTCTCCTCTTGTGCTTGTAGACGTTGGTTTTGTACATGAGATCACGTCGACTAAGACTAGCGATGCTGGAGTGTACACCTGCGAGGCCACCAACGTGATTGCCACTGAGACCAAGGACCTCACTCTGGACGTCCAGTGTAAGTGCGAATTTCAACTTGTGCTAATGTCTGACAGTCCAGAAGATTGAAGCGGAATCACATGTGATGCTGTAGGCATTGTTAGCTAGTACATTGTCTCGTCACAGACATGTTGTTTTTATGTAGAATTGTGTTTTATCTCATGAATGTAGCCCCTAGCTTACTGCATTTTGTGGGAGATTAGAATTATCATAATAGCACTACAACCATTCCTCATGAGACCCCTAGATCCAACCAGCCGGCAAAATATCATCCTATCAGAGAGGTGTTTTTGTATGGACATGGACTTCAACTGACCGTATAATACATACATAACCATGCAGACAAAACTACAGTTTTAACTCAGAGATCTACTCGTTAAAGAGGCTGTTTTAACCTGAGATGATAATACAGAAAAATCTCCAATTAAGACCGCCTCAGTATCGAGACCACCTCTGTAATAGGAACATTCTTCATGCTCGCAAACGTTCATAAAGCGATCAAAATGAACATCCATATAAAGACCACCTCTATAATTGAGACCACTTGAGGTCAGTCCCAGGCATTATCTCAATCAAGCGATTATACTATCTCCTTCGCCTTGCAGACGGTCCACGTGTGACGATGTGGATGAGTCAGCCGGCGGTGGGCGACCGCGTGGAGCTTGAGGAGAACCGCAGCATCAACCTCACGTGCCTCGTCACCGCCAACCCCGCCGTGCCGCCGCCGCGACGGCGCTGGACGCGGGACGGCGTGCTCGTCGCTACAGGTGGGGACACTCCCAGGGGAGTTTTTTGCTGTTACAGTTGAAGCTCCAAGACTACCTCGCTGTTGAGACCACCTTTATTATAAGACTACTTTATAAGGTACCAAACCTTCTTACGGCTACCAAAATGAACCTCTGTATAGAGACCTCCTCTTTAGTGAGACCACATAACACTGGTCTCAAAGTTAGTCGTAATAGAGAAGTTCTACTGTATAAGGTGTAGATGTGAATGTTGTTCTTTTAAAGAAATTTTGTCATTTTCCTTTGTTGATTTGTAAGGTGTATGATGAGAATGTGAAAGATGTAAATGTTAATAGGCCTGGTGGTAATGTAGGTGGAGGTCTAAAATGGGATTTTTCAGTATGTACCATTACATTTGCATATTGTATGTGAAGTAAAACTTCATAGCACTGCTTACATCTTGCATTATTTTGATTCTCCAGGCCTGTCGTACGTAATCCAGACAGTACAACGCTCACACACAGGGAACTACACGTGCACTGCCGACAACACACTCACCCCCTCTGGTGGCGCAAGCGAGAAACACACCGGCACCGCGCAGATCAGACTGCTCGTCAGATGTAAGTGTACTGTGTGTCAAGATTAAAGTGACAAGATCATCCAAATATCAGAACTATTGTAATGCCAATTCAAATAACTGGTCAGAGAAACTTAAACCCAATGTCTCGATTGATCAGGGTTCAATCTAAAAGCCCCACAATGAATCTCTATGTTGCTTTCTCTCTATATAATCTAAAAACAAAGCTGGATACAAGTATTAAAATGTCACTTTCCTCCATGCAGATAAGCCCGGTCCAGCCTCCATGGCAGTTCCTTCCTCCATCATCAAGGGAGAGTCGGCCACGCTGACATGCGTCGTGTTTGACCCTGGCTACCCAGCTGCTGACCTGGTGTGGACCAAGACTGGCCAGCCGGGGGAATTGCAGCGTGGGTCTTCGTACTTCATTCAGGACGTGAGGCTGGAGGACACGGGCCTGTATACGTGTACGCCGGAAAACAGTATCGGCAAAGGCCAAGCAGACAGCGAGAACGTGGTCGTCAATGGTGAGTGGTGGATTTTTGTATGTTTGGGTGTTGGTATTCACAAGCTATTAAAACAATGGATGGGTGCAGTGTGAGAGAGATTCCTATGAACCTATGATATTAGTGTTGTAGCTGTAGTATTGAACAGTCAGTAAGGTGAACATATAGGGAAATGGGACTTCAATAAGGGACAATAATGCATAAACAATTAAACCATAGGGAAGTTCTGTTCTCTATGTTTAGTTAAACTTGAATAGCGCTAAATTAGAAACACTTAGAATAAATGGATGTTTGGTGTTTATAGGAATTTGACTACTTTTTTGTCATAATTATGTTGTTAAAAAGATGTAAATGTAATTACGTTGCAGTTAGAGCAGGTGTATAAGCCTAAAGTCATCAAGTAATGACTTAATGATCCTCTACGTTGATCACTCAGTCATAACCTAAGCCATATTCCTATAACATTGGCATGAGTTTTATATAACAAGATGATGATTGAAGACGTTGCATTATCTCTATGCTGTCCAATTGAAGAATCATTGTGACAAAAAATTGCTATGTCGAACACGTGACCCAATAGTATATCTGGAGATTCAAACATGAAGTTTGCCAATCAGTCTATGTCAATATAACAAATAAGTTGTCACAATTTGTATCCGCTAATGATATGATGGGAGGGCCCGCAGGAGATCATATATAATGATAAATTCAATCTCTGGCTTATTTGTGAAAGAGCTGGTATTAAAGTTACTGATGATAGTGATAGGTTTTACCTTGTGACCGCTGACTGTCTTCAGTGTCATCAGATAAGCTGAAATGGAAGTTATCATAGCCAAAAAATGGGAGATATCAAGACCGTAATCTAATATAAACAGCAAATGGAGAGTCACAATGTCACATGTTCAGAAGCTATACTGTGCATGACTTTGTCTGACTAAAAGACAAATTAGTTCCAACATTTGCAATTATGCAAGTCGTTGTTGGACGTGACATGTAATATTTCCGATGTAATTGTGCCTTAAAGCGAGCCTTTTATAAGGTGCACAAAAACCTACGTTAATTGCCTATTTATTGACTAGAGTATATCCCGTCGGTAGCTAGGTATATTTCACATTCATTTAAAACGACACCTTTGACCTAAAATCTACAGGTGTCTTTGCAAATATTTCATGATTTGCTAACTACTGGTGTTCCAAAAACAATAAATGGAGTCGCATTTCTTTAAGCCTTTGGCGTTAAACCCATTTAGTGACAGTTACTACTGTTAAGTGATAATTTATTAGGGTTTTTATACTTAGAAACAATACCTTGAACACGCAAAGGTACATGTTATACAGGAACAAGTATTGTGATCTTGGCAGACAGAAAAATTATCTTTTTTTTAAGTAGAAGATTGCGACATGCAAAACAGAAAATCAGCATTTGAAAATAAGTTTTTGATTAAGGTTTGAATTTGGTCATCAAAATATATAATTTTATTGAAAACATTTTTGGTCACATTTACTAATTGAAAATTTTCGTAAATTGTTGCTAATGACATTTTCAAAGTGTTGGATGTAATTTGTTTTAATATGAAAGTAGATTGCATTTTTCGTTAAAGTAAAGCTGTAAATATTTATAAATGGCTCTTCTTGCTTTCATGATAATTTTACAGTCCATTTTTACAACCAATTATCAGTCACTTGTTTCTTTTTTACTTCTATCAGCTGTAGCATCAAACAGAATTATCTAGTTTTAATTTTGATGTTACTGCGTTCAATTATTAGATAGTAATAAACTAATAAACGTGGACAAGATATATGGCTTCATTATTTTGCCCAGTAGAGTAAGCTTTCATTTTATGTAATAGATATATACAGTAATTATAGAAGGGACCACAAAACTATGAGTATTGTTTACAATCCAATTGCAATTGAAAATGAATAAATGGTCACAATACTGATAAAATGTTTATGCCTTAAGATTGCATTGTGAATAACCATGCATTTGGGTTGCATTGTGTTTTTGTGAAACCTATTTGCTTGCTTCAAAATCACAGCAGATAACATTGTGAATATACCTTACATCACTGTTTAAGATATAATACTATGCGGAAAACTTTTGACCAAGAAGAAATAAAATTTTGATTACTTGTTTTGTTCCACTTGTAGAGCGTGTGGGGTTCATCGCTCCGAGCCTGCCCACCAAGCAGACTGTCTCCGTCAACGAGACCGGCCCAGTCATCACATGGTAAGAACACTTGCTATTTTACTGACCATCAGTGATTTTAATGGCAATCTATCAATAGACTTTTGATGTCTGTTTTGTGTTGTTGGACTGTTTGCTGTCATGTTAGGGTTCCCATAATGCAGATTTTCTAAGGTAGTAGCTCCCAGCTTATTCTTATTTATGTCCCATCTATTAGATCTGGTTTAATCCTTGGTGATCATTAATATCTGTTTATACAGGAATGTGTACAAGATTGGATGAATATGTCACGGTTTGTAATACAAGTACAACATTAAAATTGGAATGAAAGTTGACATTATGTACGACAGGTATAAGAATGGTGAGCGACTAGAAGTGCCCAGCTCGCTGTTCACGGTTGATGAGAGGAAAACCACGATAGACACTCACAGCTGGAATGTCACTCAGACACTCAAATTGCAAGGTAACACTTTAAGTTCAATGAATATACAAAAAGAAAAAAACTCATTTGAATGTTCTGTGACATTCAATTTGAATGTGTCTATATGCTTATGTTACGATCCAACTATACATAATCTTCTTCATGTAAAATATACATATAGCACCTAAAAGCCTGAAGTTTTTTTGCTGTGTATTATAACTCTTAAACTCACAGATCAACTGCATGTCTAATTTTATTCATTTTCACCTCTTCAATCTCGTGTTATTGCAGGCTCCGGTCGCGCTCCGCTGCCTGACTCGCTGACTCCTGATGACCGCGGGAACTACACGTGTCATGTGACCAACAGCATCTCCACCGGAATCACAGCAACACTCAATCTTGTTGTGATGTGTGAGTAGTCATGCTAACTATTAACAAACAATGTTACTTAACTATAACTTTCTGGCAGTACTTTAAAACCTGCATGTACCATACTACTTCAATCTTAAACAAAATGGTAACATCAGGACAGTGCCATCCACAATGTGTAGAAACATAATGCAAACATATGTCTGAGTTTTGTAACCTTTGTAATTTAAAGTTTGCATTATGACAAAGTTCTTTGGGGTCTTTATGAAAGGTCTTGGTTATTGAATATTGTTACATTGTAATGTTTTTGATAATATTCAAAATGTATGTTTAAACAAAATAGGTGTATTAAAAATAAAGGGATATTTCTTACAGATTCTCCAATTGTGAACACACCCTCTGACAAGGTCGCAATTGATGCCAACCAATCAGCTGTACTCATTCTCACGCCTACCCTTCACCAAGTTTCAGGTTTACCATTGTTTTTTTTCTTCTGATATTTAACACAATATTGTTATAATATTCTTATTAATCTACCACATTAAACATATGGTGTTGCAATAAAAAAGAAGTCTAACTGTATGATGTTTAAAAGAATTTAACCAAATCTACACTTATCAATATGTGTGTCTTTGCAGGTGGTATAATGGCAGCAGTGAGTGGACATCACTTATACAGAAGACTCATCCAGTGAGTTTCAATGGCAGACGACTCTCGTTATCTCGGATGTTCAACAATCAGACCTCGGCAATTACACGTGTGAGACCTTCAATGTGTTTGGACGGAAATATGCATCTGTGGAACTCACTGTCAAAAGTAAGTGGGAGAATACAGTGTTTTATTAACTCTTTCAGTGCCAATCGCTGATTAAATTATATACCACTTTATGTAGTCAAATTGCCACTGCATATGACCATCCATAAACCCATGGCACCAATTTAGCCAAGACTTTAAGGTTGAGAAACTCTCAATTTACGTGACAAGCTTTTTCATGAATGTGTTTTTTACAGATTTTCAACCCTTCAAAATTTTAACATTGTCCAAATTTGAGAGTGTGCTTTTACTCAGCAGTGTGATTATAAATGTTTGTATGTGTAATACATGTGTTATTACATTGTGTTTCCAGCATTCCCTGATGCCTCCAGCTGCTGTCCAAGACGTGGGAGTCTGTGGAACTGATGGGCGGCTACGCACAGCACTTCGTCGGCCACCACAGGTACTGCATTGTATCAATGTATGCTAATAGTACATGTATGATATATATTACAGTAGAGACCACCTCTGTAATAAGCAGACCACTTTTCATGGTCCCAAACCTTTATAAAGCTACCAAAATGAACCTCTGTATAGAGACCACCTCTCTATTGGGACCATCTAACACTGGTCCCAAAGGTGGTCCTAATAGAGAGGTTCTACTGTGTTTCTGATTTCAGTTGTAGATGGAAAGGAACAATTGTCATGATTAATATGCAAATATGAATCATCTTCGCACTTTATTGACAGGACATTCCCTTTTTGCAGGACTGTATCCCTTCAGCAACTACACTTTCAATGTGCGCGCTGAGAACATTCTGGGCACAAGTGACGCATCTAATTCCATCCTCACGACCACAGATGGTGAGTAACAATTGTTATTAAAGCACTTTTAAATTATTTGAAAACAAGGGAAAAGTGTAAAAGTGCATAAGTAAACCAAAGTGGACAATAATATTTTTTTGGTGTTTAGTGTGTCAACCAATTTCATTTTTGTT
>CM032661.1:33025870-33060054 GCA_019095985.1 Streblospio benedicti
GCATTCCCCGATGCCCCTTCGAGCCTCCAGCTGCTGTCCAAGACGTGGGAGTCTGTGGAGCTGACGTGGGCGGCCGGCTTTAACGGTGGGCTACAGCACTTCTGATCCAATTATCGTGTCCATGGCTACAGGTAGCAGGACGCGGCCACCAACACCCGCTTCAACGTCACAGGTATTGCATTGTATCAGTATATGTTTATAAGTATGATATATAGTACATTAGAACCTCCAATTAAGACCACCTGTCTATTGAGACGCTAAACCACCTCTGTAATAAGCAGACAACTTTTCATCGTCCCAAACATTTATAAAGCTACCAAAATGAACCTTGTCTGTGTATAGACCTCTGATTTCAGTTGTAGATGGAAAGGAACAATTGTCATGATTATTATGCAAATATGAATCATCTTCGCACTTTATTGACAGGACATTCCCTTTTTGCAGGACTGTATCCCTTCAGCAACTACACTTTCAATGTTCGCGCTGAGAACATTCTGGGCACAAGTGACGCATCTAATTCCATCCTCACGACCACAGATGGTGAGTAACAATTGTTATTAAAGCACTTTTAAATTATTTGAAAACAAGGGAAAAGTGTAAAAGTGCATAAGTAAACCAAAGTGGACAATGATATTTTTTTGGTGTTTAGTGTGTCAACCAATTTCATTTTTGTTAATTCGAAATAAGAAAAGATAATGCTTAAAATAAGTAAATGCAATAAATCAAGCAATATTTATTATGCATATGCTATGAAATCTGGGGGTGCATTATGATTTTTGTTTGAATGTATAGGTGCCTTGATGTGAGACTATGCTGATGTAAGAAAGCACTATTAAGATGTTTGCATTGTGTATTCCTAGTTTCAAATTGTTTGAAGATAATTACTCAAAAGCATTCTCAATAGATTAGAAACAATTTTAATAAGTACCAAACTTTTGTTATTTATTTACCTGATTTAGGATTTATATGTGTAATAGATTTGTTGCTACACACTTGATAATGTTTATAATACTGACCCATCCTAGCACATGTATTTCACAGCTTTCACCATTGAGTCTCCAACCAATGTAGTGTACAACACAGACCGTACCAAGGCGTTGTATCCGAGTAATGACAGTACTCAAATCATACTTGAGTATTCGTCCAAGCCTCTACCTTGCTGGCCCGTCTGGCCCTGGCCAGCTGATTGCTGGCTGCACGAGGTAGCTCCAGGGCAGACGACCGTAGCGCTGCTAAGCGGGCATACAGCCCCGCCACCCTCACCGGGCATCACGGCAAGGCCGCCTAGAAGGAACGGACGAAAGCAGTGTGAGAGTCGACTGTCACAGTGTGCGTGCTGGACAAAGCTTATATGATATGTGATGTATTTTGAGTAATCAGAGAAAACAGTTCTTCTTGGCAAAGTTCCTTGATTATTGCCACTACTGATTCTGTAATCTTTCATGGTTAGAAGCCTTATGCTTTGTTCAGAATCCAGCATCAAGTTATTCACAGTGGAAATATAATTGTAGACGCTGTGCAGAATTTCGTGGATCAAGCCTCTTTATAAAAGTTAGATGTCTTTTATGCCATTTGAATTGTTTATATTTTTAATCCTAACAAAGTACTTTTGGGGTACAGTAGACTACTGCCCCATACTGTAAAGTGCGAGCATTTTCATTCCTGTGTGATGTGTTTGCGAAATATGTGACATTGGCCTTTCCTTGGCAGCCACGCCACGCGCGTTCATCGTCCGATTGTTATTGCCACTGCGTAGCTAAAAAGATATTAATTATGTTATACATTTTGGCTTGCTAAGGCCTTGAAGCTGTTTGCTTTTGTTTGTGTTTTGTCTAAATGTGCGCAGAATGTCCCAACATTTTCAAAGCAATTATATTACTGTATTTTCAAAAGACAAACGGAAACATTCATAAGTCTCTTGCTACAGGTCACCGCCCATGTCATTTCAATATCCCGGATCTAAGATTTATTATTTCTTTTACTAGCTTTTTAAGTATACATATTTAAGAAAACATACCTTCAAATGAAGAAAAGCAAACGATCCAAACACTGCCGAAATGTTTGATTAAATGCAAGAAACATGCGCGTGCGCACAATAGCCAGCCACACCCCCGCCACATGGTCATTACGTACGCCACGCCTTCCAAACAGTTAACACGTTTTACATTACTATGCAGGTACATTACTGGCTGGCTACTACACGCACTCATTAAACAAACGCCATGGCCAAGTCGTAGACGGTCATGATAGCGCTGAAAGCCGGAGTAGTGCGCGGTGAGAGTACGCTTCTGGCGCACAGCATGACGGCCACCGTGGCATCCACCGCCGAGCCACCGTTCACTCTGCAGGAGCACAAGCTGAAATGCGGGTTGCATTTATTGTTTGTGATTTGTAACCCTCGGAAGTTGTGGAAATCTAAACATTCGGATTTATAGATATTCGGTGCGAAAGAGTCCGATCAGCAGAGATATTTGTAAATGTCTGGTGATCGGATATTCGCGAATATCTGTAAAATCCGAATGTTCGATTTCCGCAAAACTTCTACCAAGGTGTGATTGTATGCTTCTAATATGTTCCAAAGTTAAATGAATAGTTTGTAAATGCATACTTTGTTATGATAATAATTTAAGGGGACGAGCATCGTTATAAGGGAAATATAATCCATTTTTTAATTTGTGTGCTGTAAATTAACAATGAAGAACAGCATGATTTGACATGAAACTTTTATCACCAATAGTTTTCCAATTAAAACACATTTGTAGACGCCATCACCTAGGGATAAATACTGACCCTTCTGCAGGCCTATGAGATTTATGGATGAATAATCAAACAATATACTTTTTAAGTGAACCTTTTACCAGTCTGACGGCTGATCTGAAAGTAGTTTTTTCTTAATATGATGCCATTTTATGGACACCAACTACATATAGTAGCAATATACTTCAGTTTAGATGTGTCAGTGTGTATGAAGCTTATGTTGATTACACTGCCTATGTCAACTAGTCTTTTTCTTTCTCACTTAAGGACAATCATCGTGACCACTGAAACTTCTGCAAAATCTTTCTCCCAATGATTGCTTAATGTCCCTTTACAATAAATGAACAACTTTACTTGCCGATGCCAGAGCACTCGGGGGCTTTCCACCACTACCCCAGCGCACGGTGGAACTCCTTTCCGTCCTTGGGTTGCCCAATTTGGGGTGTCCATATGGACGATGTCACGCCACAGAGGCCTCATTATGCCCGGCTGCATAGGCATACCTTGTGCAGTAGAAATCAGTCTGTTTGATTAGCTAGGCCTAATGCAATACTATAGCATAAGCAGCCGTGTGTTATGAAGCAAAAGTCAGTCACTGATTTGTTTGGTGGCAATTGGCGCATTTGTTATTATAAATTTCATAACAGGTTTCATGGAGTTTTTAAGTAATCCAATGGTGTTCATTAACATTTTCTATGTTAAAGCAAGCAAAAAGTGGTGCTTAGTGAAATGACAACATATAAAATGAAAATATGTGATACAATAATAACTTATTAATAATAAGCGTGCATGAAAACAATTTTTTAAAACCATGCATTGCTCTTTAATATTGCTGATCTTGAACTTTCTGTTATCTCAGGGTTACTTCCTTCAACTACCATTATGCAGATCATTTCCCGTCCCCATATACCGCTTTGAGAAAACGAGTGTATCAATGCTTACCGACAATATTTACATGTCGTATACACCCCCCCCAATACTAACAAGGTGATGAAGCTGGCTGCGTCCCTGGGGCTTACCGTGGTGTTTTCGGGCCTGCTGCTCAGCAGCACGTGAAGGCCCCGGGATGTTGCAGACGACAATGACGAGGAGCCAGAAGAGTCGCGGTCGTACGCCACCTGGCAAATGAAATGGCGAAATCAATTGAAACACACACGTGCATGACTCGCGCACACACACGCACACGTAATGGAGCCAACCTTGGCCAATAATTAGCTCACTGGAATTTTGATAATAATGTAACAAAACCTTCAAATAATAATAATAATTAATACATTTTTCTTCCATAATATTACGTATTGCGTCCGCTACGTGAACAGACATGCTAACCTGAAGTGGGTTTATTCATAACTTAGCAATTCTATATGAAAGAGGATGATAAGCTCCCACCTCTCAGTGGAACGACAACTCCAGATGCCCCCAGGAAGGTGTCAGAGAATGAGAAAATGATATTGCCTCCCCCTTTTATGATGCTTTGTGTGCATATTTTGGGAAGCAAAAACCGCGGATGAATCTACAATAATGGTCTGTGATTTTACAGGATGAACTGGACAGGAAAAACGAAGGCTCAATGGGACCATTTAATAAGAAAAAAAAAGCACACCAGAACATTTTCGGAACATCTTATTGAACAGCATCAGCCAGGCAATCTTTTAAGCAGGAAGAGACCTTATTATCTAGTTAGCGGTCCTGACTACCTAGAAAGCAAAAAAAGATTATCCAGATCATCAACTCAATAATCCATTACCGAAGCCCATCGGCCAGCGTCCAAAAGAAGCGATTACAATCATGGAGCAACGAACAACCGGAAACAGATGATTGCATTGCTTCTCGTTATTGTAACGCCAGTGGCGGCACTTTATGGTTTCAGCTGTCGACTATCTGGCTGTTTCAGTTTCGAATGGGGCACTTCTGGCTGGTTCTGGGTTTTTCTTGTTCAAACAATGGCATTGTTCCGTCTTTTCTTTTGTAGTCGACAGATGAAACTATAATTGCCGCCATTCCCCATTGCCATTCAAGAAGCAATGGTTTCATGAAACAGAATGCAGCCTAACAGTTCAGTTGTTCATGATGCTCCATAATTAATGTCATCCTGGGGAAGATGACACACTTGTCTGGTTCCGGTCCAAAAAGCCAGTCACTCACTGACAAGGGATTTTTATTTTTCCTGCCTGTGAGGAGATCATATATAATGATAAATTAATCTCTGGCTTATTTGTGGAAAGAGCTGGTATTAAAGTTACTGATGATAGTGATAGGTTTTACCTTGTGACCGCTGACTGTCTTCAGTGTCATCAGATAAGCTGAAATGGAAGTTATCATAGCCAAAATGGAGATATCAAGACCGTAATCTAATATAAACAGCAAATGGAGAGTCACAATGTCAGAGTGTTCAGCTATACTGTGCATGACTTTGTCTGACTAAAAGACAAATTAGTTCCAACATTTGCAATTATGCAAGTCGCTGTCGGACGTGACATGTAATATTTCCGATGCATCGTGCCTTAAAGCGAGCCTTTTATAAGGTGCACAAAAACCTACGTTAATTGCCTATTTATTGATCTTTGGGGAGTATATCCCTGTCGGTGGCTAGGTGCTATTTCATACTATTTAAACGACACCTTGGGACTTAAAAAATCTACAGGTGTCTTTGCAAATATTCCATGATTTGCCAACTACTGGTGTTCCAAATAAATGGAGTCGCATTTCTTTAAGCCTTTGGCGTTAAACCCATTTAGTGACAGTTACTACTGTTAAGTGATAATTTATTATTAGGGTTTTATACTTGTGGAAACAATACCTTGAACACGCAAAGGTACATGTTATACAGGAAACGCAATGTGATCTTAAGGCATGTGAAAATTATCTTTTAAGTAGAAGATTGCGACATGCAAACAGAAAAATCAGTACATTTGAAAATAAGTTTTTGATTAAGGCTCTTGAATTTGGTCATCAAAATATATAAATTTTTTTATCGAAAATATTTTTGGTCACATTTACTAATTGAAAATTTTCAGAATTGCTGCCAATGACATTTTCAAAGTGTTGATGTAATTTGTTTTAATATGAAAGTAGAGCATTTTCGTTAAAGCAAGCCGTAAATATTTATAAATGGCCTTCTGTTTTCATGATAATTTTACAGTCCATTTTACAACCAATTATCAGCTCACTTCGTTTCTTTTTTACTTATCAGCTGTAGCATCAAAACAGAATTATTCAGTTTTAATTTTGATGTTATCAATTATTATATACAGTAATAAACTAATAAACGTGGACAAGATATAGGTTTTAATATTTTGCCCAGTGGAGTAAGCTTATTTTATGGCCAGGTATATGCCAGTAAATTATAGGAAGTTTAACACCAAACTATGAGTGTTGTTTACAATCCAATTGCAATTGAAATGAATAAAATGGTCACAATACTGATAAAATGTTTATTAAGATTGTACTGTGAATAACCATGCATTTGGGTTGCATTGTGTTTTGTGAAACCTATTTGCTTACTTCAAAATCATCACAGCAGATAACATTGTGAATATACCTTACATCACTGTTTAACATATAATACTATGCGGAAAATCCTCTTTGACCAAGAAGAAATAAAATTTTGATTACTTGTTTTGTTCCACTTGTAGAGCGTGGGGTTCATCGCCTCCAGCCTGCCCACCAAGCAGACTGTTCCGCTGCCTTAATCGGGCGTGGTGGCCTGCCTGCGCCAAGAGGGCAAGCTCCAGCCCAGTCACTCATGGTAAGAACACTTGCTATTTTGCATTGACCATCAGTGATTTAAATGGCAATCTATCAATAGACTTCTTTGATGTCTGTTTTGTATTGTTGACTGTTTGCTGTCATGTTAGGGTTCCCCATAATGCAGATTTTCTAAGGTAGTATCTACCAGCGCCGCTTAATCTTTATTTATGTCCCATCTATTAGATCTGGTTTAATCCTTGGTGATCATTAATATCTGTTTATACAGGAATGTGTACAACAAGATTGATGAATATGTCACGGTTTGTAATACAAGTACAACATTAAAATTGGAATGAAAGTTGACATTATGTACTACAGGTATAAGAATGGTGAGCGACTAGAAGTGCCCAGCCTCGGGCTGTTCACGGTTGATGAGAGGAAACCATCACTCTATAGACACCTCACAGCTGGAATGTCACTCAGACACTCAAATTGCAAGGTAACACTTCTAAGTTCAATGAATATACAAAAAAAAGAAAAAACTCATTTGAATGTTCTGTGACATTCAATTTGAATGTGTCTGTATGCTTATGTTACGATCCAACTATATTAATCTTTCATGTAAAATATACATTTAGTGTTACTTAACTATAACTTTTTGGCAGTACTTTAGAACCTGCATGTACCATACTACTTCAATCTTAAACAAAATGGTAACATCAGGACAGTGACATAATGCAAACATATGTCTGAGTTTTGTAACCTTTGTAATTTAAAAGTTTGCATTATGACAAAGTTCTTTGGGGTCTTTATGAAAGGTCTTGGGTTATTGAATATTGTTACATTGTAATGGTTTTGATAATATTCAAAATGTATGTTTAAACCAAATAGGTGTATTAAAAATAAAGGGATATTTCTTACAGATTCTCCTATTGTGAACACACCCTCTGACAAGGTCGCAATTGATGCCAACCAATCAGCTGTACTCATTCTCACGCATACCCTTCACCAAGTTTCAGGTTTACCATTGATTTTTTTTCTGATATTTAACACAATATTGTTATAATATTCTTATTAATCTACCACATTAAACATATGGATGTTGCAATAAAAAAGAAGTCTAACTGTATGATGTTTAAAAGAATTTAACCAAATCTACACTTATCAATATGTGTGTCTTTGCAGGTGGTATAATGGCAGCATGGTCGTGTGGACATCACTTATACAGAAGACTCATCCAGTGAGTTTCAATGGCAGACGACTCTCGTTATCTCGGACCTTGGCAATTACACGTGTGAGACCTTCAATGTGTTTGGACGGAAATATGCATCTGTGGAACTCACTGTCAAAAGTAAGTGGGAGAATACAGTGTTTTATTAACTCTTTCAGTGCCAATCGCTGATTAAATTATATACCACTTTATGTAGTCAAATTGCCACTGCATATGACCATCCATAAACTCATGGCACCAATTTAGCCAAGACTTTTAAGGTTGAGAAACTCTCAATTTACGTGACAAGCTTTTTCATGAATGTGATTTTACAAACTTTTAACGCTGCAAATTTTTAACATTGTCCAATTCGGGGATGTGCCTTTGCTCAGTAGTGTGATTTTAAATGTTTGTATGTGTAATACATGTGTTATTACATTGTGTTTCCAGCATTCCCTGATGCCTCCAGCTGCTGTCCAAGACGTGGGTCTGTGGAGCTGGCGTGGGCGGCCCGGCTTAATGGGTACTACGCCGTGACTGATCATTCTAATGTGTTTCTGATTTCAGTTGTAGATGGAAAGGAACAATTGTCATGATTAATATGCAAATATGAATCATCTTCGCACTTTATTGACAGGACATTCCCTTTTTGCAGGATTGTATCCCTTCAGCAACTACACTTTCAATGTGCGCGCTGAGAACATTCTGGGCACAAGTGACGCATCTAATTCCATCCTCACGACCACAGATGGTGAGTAACAATTGTTATTAAAGCACTTTTAAATTATTTGAAAACAAGGGAAAAGTGTAAAAGTGCATAAGTAAACCAAAGTGGACAATAATATTTTTTTGGTGTTTAGTGTGTCAACCAATTTCATTTTTGTTAATTCGAAATAAGAAAAGATAATGCTTAAAATAAGTAAATGCAATAAATCAAGCAATATTTATTATGTATATGCTATGAAATCTGGGGGTGCATTATGATTTTGTTTGAATGTATAGGTGCCTTGATGTGAGACTATGCTGATGTAAGAAAGCACTATTAAGATGTTTGCATTGTGTATTCCTAGTTTCAAATTGTTTGAAGATAATTACTCAAAAGCATTCTCAATAGATTAGAAACAATTTTAATAAGTACCAAACTTTTGTTATTTATTTACCTGATTTAGGATTTATATGTGTAATAGATTTGTTGCTACCCACTTGATAATGTTTATAATACTGACCCATCCTAGCACATGTACTTCACAAAAAACTCTGATTTCCAGCTTTCACCATGGAGTCTCCAACCAATGTAGTGTACAACACAGACACCAAAACCCTGGTGTTTGAGTCCCCCAGTTCCCACTACTGCGCTCGGATTGACCTCTATGATGGCAGCAAGTGAGTGATTGCTTCTCCTCATTCGTACATAATTCATGTAGAAATTTAGATATCATGATTATGTATAGTTGAATAATTTCATAATTGTTGCATTTCAACATCAATTTTAATGTATGATTTTCATAGTGAAGTAGGCCATGGAAAAATTAAGATTTACAATCAAATAATTGTAGTTTGCATTATGACTGTGGTACATCTCGAGTCGTGCATTATACTAAGTGCCAATATACATGCCTTTGACATGAAAAAACAAAGATTTCTGAATTGGTTGCTACGAGCATTAGAGTGTAGTAACTTCAATACGTAAACATAATCTTATACTCCTATAATTAGAAACATCAAACAATATAACTATAAGCAGAATATGAAAATACAAAGCTAACATTTTCGCGCCCTGCAGATGGCACCTGTACGACGACCAGGAAGTGAGTGAGCTCATAGTTACTCTATTGCTGTATAAAATGTCTTGAATATTTACTACTGTTGGGCTGGTTATTGATCTCCACTCTAGCAGACTAGTATAAAGCCTAAGATAAGGTGAAATTTACCAAGATGGGTGTCTGATTTACCTATTGAGTGCTGTGAAGGTGAACCTGACATCCATTTGCAGTAATGGAGCTTATTCTAGACTATTCTAATCTGTAATATTTTAGTTACCGATGGGTTAAAGACTGGAACTGAACCTTAGATCTGAGTTAGCAGTCATAACAATGCTTCCAATCCCTATGCAATTGACGGCTAGAATTGGTCTTCAGTGTAGAAATTAGTTAGATTTCTATACTTTATAATTAAAGTTGATTTTGATAAGTCATTTCTAAGTGTGCCAGGCATTGTCCACTTACCTGGGGAATTGTCTTCAATCAGAAATCATGGAGCTTTCATGTGAATAATGGAGAGTGAATGGAAAATTGGTTTATTATAATGGTTAGGTTCTGATTTTGGGGTCTGACACTAATGGAACATTGGAATGGAATTTAATAGTGCCATTTGGTTGACCATATCAAACTTGACTAGTACAGAGGTTTTAGTAAAGAGACACTAAGAAATAACTATCTCTAATAAGTAATAGTTTAAAGTGTCCACACATAGAAAGTTCTATTTGTATATTCAAGGTCTTTCATGTACAAGGACTATTCCAATAGTATGAATAGTAGTTTAAAACCAATGATATTTGATAGAATCCTTCGTGAAGGCAACTGAGAATATTGGCATCATGCAATATCCATTGACCACGTCAATAACTAATTTCCATGCGATGTCGGTCACTTCGTGGTCAATATACATAGTCCCAGTAATCTGTGATATACACAAATCTTAAATTCCACCTTTTACCAATTGAAAAGCTCTCAGTGGGGAGAAAACATGAATGGCTGTTTTGATATATAATTATATCTTATTAAAACATGTTGACCGTGGAATGGCATATTATTCACTTAGCAGCATTGTCCATTTCCTTTGAGAGCTCATGATAACTATAAGGTATGTAATTACCTGTACAGTAGTTACTTACATGGCCCAGTTTGTCCATGTAGATCTGTATCTGATGGGAAAGTGAAATGTTAAAGATTGCCATAAAAGATCTCGTGTAGATAAATGGAGATCAAGTATTGAATACTGTAGATCCAAAATTGAAGAACAGATCTGAAATTGTGAGAAGTAGCATTGCATTTATGGAATATTTAAACTTTGGATTACTTTAATTTTCATCTGTTAACTTTCAACGGCAGTACTAAGTATCATGGGATATTTATAGCAGATTAGCAGAACAATAATGCTAGTTAAAGTAAAAGGAGGATAATTCTATTGAAATAGGAGAAATCAAAGGGTTCTGACACAGTTAACCATAGTGCAAACTTGATTGCCCACAGTCCTGGTTTCTGGTTCAGGTATTCTTCTCATTTATTGGTTGCTTATTTAGGTCAGGTCAATCTCAGAATCGCAGGTAAATGTGAGAGGTTTTCTAAAGTTATGAATGAATGTTATTATAATTTACTTTGGAAACTTGTTACCATCTATGCAATGCTGTAAAACTGTGATTCCATACTTTGCATTTTAATGTGAGGATATTTTATACACTCAGTACCTGCAAACATCTTGAAGTACATTGTTACCACCCCTGTAACAATAGACTCTTCCAAAGTGTAAGTTCACAGATGATGAATATTGACGTCTGCTACTGATCTCAATGGCAGATTGGAAGAAGTCTAGGCAATAAAGAGTATCCCTAAACTTTGAATAAGTATAATCTCACATGGTATCTCATACAATCTAGATACAGACTTTCGAAAGGATAAACTAAGGATATACTTGTCATCTGGTGTGTTTTCGGAAAACCTGGATAAAATGAGTGGGAATCAAGGTGAGTTTTCATTGAAAATGTTTTACAGATTGAAAGGAGTTTCGAATAAGGTTGTATTCCATACCTTTAAGGTTGCCTTAGTGTCAGACATTGAAATGCAGGGTAAAGGGTTCGTTCAGGTGTTTCGAAGGGTTGTTTAATGTTATGTTGAAAAAGGTCTTTCCCTGTTTGAAAGCACCTTGTACTTAATGAGTTGCCTGTGGGGGTGGTTGGTAGAATCACCTGGGTGCCTCAGACCATGTCTTGATAGTCAATTAACTGGTAGTTATGTCACACTTAAGGGTATAATTGTGGTATGCATATGAATCATCATGATAATGAGTGTTAAGTTACACTAAAATACTGTATGTCAGAATTCAACTCAGGTTTAAAATTTATCACCAAAACAACAATTACTGATCACTTACCAGAGATTGACGCTACGTTTTGTTTTGAAAATGTGTACTATATGACATGTTTCATTATATCATATTTAAACTTAAATGATCAGATGTGATGGAATAATTAACCACCCGCTGCATCATAGCTATCAATTACATAAACCTGAAAACAAGTAATAGCAAATAGATTGTTCATGTACAACATTTCCAGAATATGGTGTTAAAGTAGTTTAACACGAACAATGAATTTGATACTGCTAGAGACAGCTAATTACTCATTCGAATGAATGTTGAATAACAAGGCACCTGGTAAAATAATTACTTGATTATTGTACAACGTAAAAAGAAAGTTTTCAAACCACTCCGATGAAAGCATTTTACACGAAGCAGTTCAAACTAGTTATTTACTATAACAATTAGGTTTTTTGCTGAGAGATGTACCATATAAACCAATAGTAGTTGATACTGTTTATGTGATTTTCTGTATTAATGAGCTAGCATGGCTAATGCGCTGTGTGTCAATCAGCCTGCATGATCCATTGTCATGGTGGATCACATCAAAGGCACTAGGAAAGTGATGCATGCAACAGCATCCAATGTTCTAGCATTCACCAGGAGCTGTTGGTGAGGAGGGTTCATTTTACCGTGGACATTTCTGGTCATTGTATTTGTATGGATTCATGAAATCTATGTTACGAAGTCTTTTACAAATGAAACACTAGTAATAGATTGCCCAGTGCTGTCTGTAATTAGGTGTTGTGTAGATCCCAACTTGGTTCATTGTTGTTGGATTCAGACAGAACTGAGCAAATACAGCTTCGAACCTCAATCATTTGTGTTTTTTTATTCTATTTTCAATGTAAACTTACATTCAAATGGAGGAAGTTTGTATAATTTCATGCTGTGTTATTTACAAATGAGTGATGTCATACAGATAAGCCTAAGCTATCTACAGCACAAATATGACCACAGATGATGACCACTACAGGCCTCTAATCAGTGGTTGTTTTTACAGAGATTAGCAGCCACACATTGCAATCACTTGGTGATAATGAGATGAATTGTAATGAATTGATACAGTAGAACACCTTTCTAGTGGCAAAGAGGTATGAAATGAATTGTGTCTATACAGTAAAGCATCTATGACGTGACTTGTAGATATAAGCTTTGAACCAGTCATTTTATCAAAACGTTTAATTATTTGATGGTTTGTATGAAAGCTGATCTTTAGTCACTTTGTGATAGCATGTTTTTTTCACAATTTGGATCTATATTCATTATGGATTCTTAGAGTGGTGATTTAATGAGTTTATGTGGAAGATGTGCCAATAGATATTACAGAATAGAGGATTCAGAACATTAATTGGTATAGCTTTGAAGTATTCAAAATTTGTCCCGGTCAATAGCAGTGTTATATAAATAGAAGATATGTATGCACTAAGCACCATAATCTCAAAGTTATCCTTTTTCAAACTGCGATAGTATAACTAAAATTATTAGATAATGCGTATAATGATATTTATTCTCTGAAATTTCTCTTTGAATCTCAAATGCCAATCAAAGATTCCCTATGGAATACATAGTTTGAAGGATAGGTTTCTTTTCAAGTTGGAGCTTCTGTAAATTGCAATAAGATCTGTCATACAGGGAATCGATATGTTTCAATCCATATCCATATCTTATCATACCTGCTATCCGCAGTAGAATTCTTGAAATATTCGTCTACTTAATTTTCAATGCTCTAATCAATGCTATCGTTATCATCAATGCAAAGGTACCAAATCACTTTAGCTCTTGATGAAAATTAGAATGTATATCTTACAAACTATCTAATAACAGAAATCCAGAAATGTTATAATTAACTGTTCAACCCTTCCCCTGGCCCCCCAGGGACAATTTCCAAGAAGTACTCATAAAAACATCTCGAGGGATCATCCAATGACCTCAGAGGAGCCAATCTTTCTTAGCATGTTGTGATTATTCTATATTTATGTTGTGTACACATGCATGTTTGTATTGGCTAATTGAGTAATTCTGCCACTGGGGATTATCATTAAAGCTGAGGGTCAATAGTATTCAATAATAACTTGGATTGAGTAAGACTTGTTGTTGCATGTGCTGCATCAGAGGAGACCGGACATGCAATCCTCTACATGCACGTGGATGGTTCATCTGGAATGGATTATAGGATTCCATAATCAGTCCGTTACTGCAGTAGAAGGAATTGTACATCAATTGGCTAATAACAAGTGTCATTTGTGACAAGAATGAAAAATGACCGTTTATACTCCAAATTTTATTTGAACTGAGAAAATTGAGTAATAAAGAAATTACAGTGAAACCTGACTTTCGTCGAATTGATTGATGCTTACAATATTACAAAATGTATATAGAATATAGCTTTTTTAAGATTTGTACCTGACCAGAATTGCACTTCATTTGAAAGAGCTTGAAAGATTATTACCAGAAAATGTGATTCATTTTTAACTGTTCTTGTGTAAAGCTATAATTTCTAGCATCTCGCTGTATATAGATATCCAATGAACATAATTGATATTGCAGTAGGCATCAAATAATCATAACATTTCATGAAATTCATTCATTTCCTTAAAAGGCCACGTTTTTAAGTATGGCATTAGTCATACAATTAGTGAAATTAATTTAGACTGATTGAATATTCATAATGTTAGACAGGGATCAATTTCTATCATTAGAAGATTCATCATATTTATATAGATGTGTGTAATATAGATTGATGAAGCATATTTTAATGCACACACATTTTACATGACTTAGGAAGATCTTAAAAATTAATCAAATATATAAACTCAATAAATTTACCATGATCAGGCAGTGAAGTACTTGTATTTGAATTAGTTAACCTTTGAATTGTAGCATGAGGCTAAACCAAATACGAATAATTGTTTATCCAATTATATTTCTAAATAAAGTCTCCAGATATAATATCATGAAATGTAGATATCACAAGTGTTTTTCCAGACTTGCGATATGGATAAGTCTCCCCTGAGGCAAAACTGTCAATTTTTAACATTTTGCAGAGACTGTATATGGTCCTAACTCTTAATATTTGCAACATTCTGGACAGTTTATGGATTCGTACCAGGGTATTTCCCTTCTCTAAACTTTACACCCTCCAGGCAAAAAGATTGTAAATATTTGGTTACTGTTGTTTTAGAATTAAGAAATTAGATAGTAAAATATCAAGTATTAGATATAAGCGTGGTACTGTGCCAAAGCAATTTAATAGAAAAAAAGAATCTAAACCAGTTAAGAAATCAACAATCAAGAAGCAAAAATGCTTATACCAGCAGTAGATTTATTTTAGGCAGCTCATTTTCCAATACAAATAATGTAGCAATCAATGTTGTTGTTGCACAGTAACACTATTAGTTTGTTGAACGCAGGAGCTACAGGAACTAGACGTCTCAGTGTTTGTAAAACTCAACTCCCTGTTCTGCTGGAAGTCTTGTAGGTGAAATTGCCATGAAAAGATTACATATGTATCGTATTCTAAGAATCCAAAATTATATATTCTTTCCTTTGTAAACTTAGTTTATCTAGTGCAATTGAAAGATATCCTGATCTGGTAGATGGAGAATCTTTCTACACATAAAGTTTTATGTGTTTAGGACCTGGCTATTAAGTGAATGAATCAAAGGAAAATAAGTATGTGTAGAGGTTTCCTACCAGGTTAAAATTCCACCCCCTGAATTCTTCTAAAGAACATCCTCTTTTGGTTAGAAGCTTTAAAGTGACATCCATCTGTCAACCCCATACAGCGTTACTCTTTGTCTAGTTCTGGTTTTCCCATTTTGTCATGTTGTGCATGAAAAAGCTAGATTAGTATCATTTATCAGAAAATGTCAACATTTAAGAATCAGCATGATTTGATACAAAATTAGATTAATGTCTACAATGGAAAACAAAGAAAATCAAATGATTATGCAAATGTTATAAATTGAAGATTTATAGCATCATTGAAGAAACTATAAATAGCTTTTTCGTCCTAAAAGCTTTTGATTATAGACATTGCTTCAAGTCACATAACATCAATGACTAAGTTGACAGATGACGAAATTATCCATTCATTTTGATAGTAACCATAACATTAACTGTTCTTAATGATTAAAGGTTTATAGCTTGACATCATCAAAAAGTTCAGCAAACTAGTTTGAAATATACCACAATACATTGACCTAAACATTTTGACGATGAATAAAAAGAATAAGAACCAATTTCGTTATATAAATAATGCCAATTCCCTGGCAATCATAGCAAATAGGTACCACTTATAGGCATAGACAAAAAAAGGTTAAAGTATCTTTTTACGGATTGTTTACGATAAGTTTACTGCCTTAGGTTGTTTATCAAATTTCTTCCATTGATTTTCTTCCCTGCTGTATTTAAATAGAGGAACCACCTGTGCATAATGTTACAATCATTTTATATCATACTTTAGTATTTGAAAGCAACTGTCAACAGACTGATTTTTTACAGAGTGTTTTGAAAAAGTTTTGAATGTGGGGATAGTGTTTAATTTTATGTGGCAGAACACATTTGAACTAATAACTGTTTAGACCGTTAGCAGTGCATAACGATCACATCTTCATAGGTTTATGTATCTTTATAACGCTTTCATCTTGTTCCTGCACTGGAACTGCTGTGAGAATCTGTGATATATATCGAAGTTTAATGGAAGATTTCCACACAGTCTTAGGATACGTTTCAATACTTCATTTCACCCAAAGTAACAGCCATGCAGCTTAACCAGCCAGGTATTAACTGTTGTTTGATTTTGTTTTTCAATTTTTTCGTTTATGATTTAGCACAAAAGGTCTATTTTAAAGTTAATTTAGTATTCTTACAATAGCCTTTGAGAAAAGTTAGGAAAGAGAATTCTTGTTTCGTTAGTCAGCATTAAAGTCTCCCATGAGAGTGATATTCCCATTCACTCTACTGTGTAACCACAAAGTGATAGTTGTAAGATTTGTCACATACCCCGGTAAATACTGACACCATTTTGTTTTAGGCATATACATGTAAATAAGGAATACTAGAAATAACAAAGTATAATTATTCATCGATATTTCAAAGATGTTTGCATTGTCCATCTAATTGACTTATGAAAACTATCTTTTAATATTTTTTGTTTGTAAAAATTATACTGCATCTCAATTTGAATTTATAATTGAGATGATATGTTTTGAAAAGTTTTCATTTCATATATGCGTGACAAGTTTGTCTCCCCAGTCTATTGTGACATTTATTGATGTAATGTACACAACAAAATGATATAATGACCTAACCTTTAGTTAAGTGAAATCTGCTAGTGATTTCTGAATTTTCATTCTCGTCTACTACATTGAGCTAATGAAAGTGTCACAAATTGCAAGTTTGTACACGTTAACCAGCAATAACCTTTTGTCGTAATAACCCCCAAATATTGTTCTCATTTGGAAATGACATTAAAACCTTTCCTTATAGTAGCATGTAAAACCTAATGTCTGTTACTTTGACATTGGCAGGCGAATGGTCTATCAAATTTGCCCATTTCTATAGGAGCACATGTATTGCCTCCCAATTATGATATTGATATCACATATCATAAGTGAACAAACAGTGCATCGTGGCAAGTCTAATTGTTAAGCCTTACAACGCTAGGGTCAAACGTTCCTCAAGTAATGAAATGTATTCCATTACTACATTATCTAATGATCATTTTCCCTCTTAGATAAACTTTGGGGACAAGCATTTATTGTGTGCATATGTCATAGGAGGCAAACAAAGCATCATATGCACATTGTGAAGCTTATAATGGTCAGGTCAAAGGCAAATATAAGCACAACTGTTATGCTGTTTGCACTTTATAGGGGTAATTCGAGACCATACTTTTGTGTTCCAGTTCACTTAGGATTGTATTGAATAAAAGTTTATCCTCACTGGTATGGCCTCATAATATTTAAGTCATTTGGTTACAATTTGTGGTATTTAAGAAGAAATAATGATACATTAGTTGATAAGAATTATTCTGTGGCACAGAGGATATATATATATATATTATTTCATTCATGTTGGACGCCATCTTAATTATAGTCTTAGTTCATGTATATATAATCAGATATAGGTAATAACTTTCTAACATCACATTATTTATAAAAGTGTGCTTTTGATCAGAAAAAAAAAATCTTTGAAAACTATCATCTGAACCCTGATTTTATGGTTCGTTAGTAATAAGTAAAGATACCTGGATTTTCCTCCAAACTCTGCAAACCGCCTGTGTATTTAAACGTAATTAGATATGAAATAAACCTATGATTATAGTGCAGAGTGACAGTACTGACTGTTCACAATTTTGACAAAATGATTGAATATGACGCATGTTAGGTTAACCTGAAAATTATGTATGAAAGTTACTGACTTCTTTTAACTTTCGCTGCAATTCAACTAGAGCCATTCGCTTGGTTATTTTCAAGTCCTGGCATTCGCTAGACAGAAATAAACCAAATAAGTACAATCTGTCGTCTGTGGCATACAATTAGAAAAGAAAGGAATGACTTAGAGAAAATATACGCGCAATGAAAATATTTAAAATGTGTGAAATTTCTACTTCAGCATAGACCGAATCTGCAAAAATCTGAGTGGAATGGAATATTTCACACAATAGAGGTGAACCAATTTAATTGTGAGCGCCACATCAAAAGAAAAAGAATGGACGGCAAACAAGATGGTAGATTAATTATGTGTGTTGTGTTTTCTGTCCATATATGATTAGGTTACAACACTGGATTGTGTTCTAAGGGTGTTTGCAGCGGGACAACAATGAATTGATAGCCATGTTTTCCTGGTACACTCACTTGAGTAGTATGTTCTTTTTTCTATAAGTATATAATGTATGTTTCCTTCCTACAATCCTTTTCTTTGCTAATTTTGAAGGCTGTAAAAAATTACATGGACAGTTTCTATCTTTATGAGCTGAAAAGTTTGATATCATTTATGAGCAAAGTATCTCTTTTTCTACCTAGCAAATATGTTTTTATAGGAAATGGAATTGTCATACTAACTTCTTTAATAGATACAAATGGATGCTAGAAGATATTTTCTGTTTCGAAGTAATGTAGACAATATAGATTGATCCGTCTAATATTCATTCCAAACATAATATTTAGAAGGATGCATTCGATTTCTACATCAAGAAGCTTTTATAAACTGTAAATCTGAGCTTGCTCTTTATTCAATTTGCACATGTTAAGTAAATATTAACTTTTAAGCTTTATTATATGCCTGCGAGGAAGATCTAAGAAAACAGAAATAAAATACTCATCTATATAGAAATTGAACTTAAACAATGTGCAATGAGTATTGGAACCTCTCATGGGTCTGTTTGATTAAAAGAATTGGAAAGTTGCGATATATAGAAAATGGGTAACAATGTGTCCATTTGGGGATATGGTTTACAAAGAAATGTTTATTTTCATATCAGGTGGTTTCAGCTTGAATGAAATAAGAATCCTTAAGATTCAGCACAGGAAAATTGTGAACAGTGGTGTGAACTGTACAATTCATTCTATATTGGTGTGAAATGTTTAAGACAGATAATAGTCAAATTTTTGTACATTTAGATCAACTGGAAATAGTGACTGTGGGAAAAAGGTCCAGACACTAAATTTCATTTTAAACCTTTTTTTCTTGAAAATGTCATCTGTATATTAGATATTGTATCAAGATGGCATCAAAGTTATTTGTTAGATTAAGTTGTATTCATTCATGCAACTTGACAGGTTAAAAATGATACAGAACAACCTTAATTACAACATTTTTTATCACCCAACAATATTCGTGTTCCAAAACCCCATTTCAAAATTTATTTCTTGCAACGTAATTCTGATAAAAAGTATTTTTGGGTTTTAAAGTTAAACAGTGCTTGTATTTTTTAATTTTATACTTGTTTGAAATCTCTTATGTATGATGTAAAGTTGACAAGAGATAATGCAGTATAAACGAATGATTATTGAAGTACTGTCCTGCCATCGTGAAGTGTCGTTTGTGGTGACTATTAGATGCACGTGAACAGGTCTTTTCTCCTCAGTTCTCCCAAAGTCTCCAACTTATGATGAAAATACATTGCATGAAAGCTTGCTTTCCTGTTATTAAATCATGACATATTTGTTTGAATAATGATCTGTCTTGTAAAGTAATTATTAGGAGTTTTCTCATAGGTAAAAATTTGTTTAAAGCGTGTGAATTTGTAGATTCATTTTATTCTGGTAAGTTGCATTCTGCAGCATGAGTTGAATTGAGAATGAAATTGGTAATTACAGAAGTGGACTTGAAGTCTTGAAGTATGATATTGGGTTTTCAGCAGCAAATTACAGAACATTCAAGTGCCATAATCATTTGGACAGGTGGGAAATTCAGACATTTCAATAGAAGCATGTTTTGAGTTATACAGAAGATTTTTAACACTTTCATGTAAATTGGTCTTGTATTCTCATAAGCTAAACTTGCGAAACAATGACAAAAACTGCGATCAAGAAAGTTAATTAAATCTGTATTACCAATCAACACCATTGATTAATAATTTCCAGTCATTATCTATAATCAACATTATTAGCAGTTTCCATAGTAACAAAGTGTGCACAGACAAGCCTGCTGCTTTGACATGTGATGATTGATACTCAAGTGATGACCATGGTCATTATGGGAGTGTGACCACTGCGTATTGTCTCACCTGTCAATCACTGAGACCAAGCTGTCAATCAGAAAAATGCAATGCCAATCAAGCCCCTAATGAGGTGTGTTCTGCTTAATAAACAAACAGGGGTAGTTTGATTATTGATAAAAGTATCTGTACATATCCAGAAGAGAATAGTGATCATGAAACTGGTTCCCCACAGTATTGTACTTTTTGAAGTAATTTTACAAAAAATCATTTTTGTACGTCAAATAAAGGAAAATACACAGGCCAACATTATAACAATGCAAGACATGTATCTGTCAATACTCTAGATTTATATCTTAATGTGATAATAATTTGTCACAGTTCCGTCATTCAACAGCTATATTAAGAATTGTGTCTTGCAAACGGTCGGATTACATAACAGATTATTATTAGGAATGGGAAATTTACTAGTTAGCTCCATTTACGATAAAGATTAGAAAGTTTATTATTAGGCAATCATGAAGTAAATAGGGAAAATGAAATGCTGTTATGAAGCTATAAAATTACATCCTCTACTAAGCACAACCTGTTTTTACAGGGCGAGCCAAAATTATCAAGGGTCGTCTCAGTTCCGCCTCAGATATAATGGATAATTGGCTAGAAAAAACATGTTTGCAGAGGAAGAAACAAACTCATTGCATTTTTTATACGCCTCTTGAACCGTACAGTAAATAAAATTTACTAAATCAAATAACATCAGGCAGTCATAGTCATATATTTGTTCTTCAATCATCATTAGGTTTATTTCTACTATGTTTTAAGAAGGCCAAAAGTTATGAATGCACAATTACATCTGAAGGTAGTAGTGGACGTGCACAGAAACATTGTATGGCCTGAGGCCATGCCAGATACACATAACGTTACAAAGGCTAATATCTGTGTTATCAATTGTACGTTCCACATGGGAGCAAACTTGCGGTATCGCTCAGTTAGTCATCATGGATTTTTAGTGGAAAACTTTCTTCTCTCTTTAATATTGTTGCAATTATATTTATTAGAACCTAAAGTAAGACATCGGTCCATATCCAATCCATATCCTTATGCATATGTAATATAAACTCCACAGTGCATATGAGATAAAGCGATCGGTGTGCACGTTTACAGGTTATTGTCCAGTCAGCATGTGGTTCCTCCTATCAGTGCACCCAAGTTACTTGTCGCCATCCTACACCCTGATTACATGTCCCCAAAACACTGCCATGTTGACATGGTACGAATGCCTGTAAGAGATATACCGGATCACATTTTGTTCAAACATTTCTGCAGCATCCACCTCAGGAAGTAATTGACTCTATAGTGTTTTTTAAGAGTGGTTAGACTAACTACTGTTGGGTTTTTTTCAGTATGAAATATCTTTTTCTATATTACACTGGTGTATGTATGGAGAGGTTCATTTTATTCCTTTGCAATATAAAAATTGGAGCAAATAGAACAAATCCTGTTAAATAAACATTTCATTAGAGCTCAATAGCTCTATTTAAATATACGTTTTTAGTGGGACAAATATGAAGATCGTTAGTTTTTTCCTTGTTTCCTGATTTTATAGGTATAACTTGTTAAGTGCCGATACATGTACAATTTATGTTTGGTCTCAAATATTTGAGCCAGACACAGGTGTTATTGCCACAGATTTTTCTCATCATGACATTGAATAAGAGTGGTAAAGGCTTGGAGGTGAAAATTAGAAGAAGAAATTGGTGAGTATTTCATAGTCAAAATGATCTGATACCATCTCTAATTTTAATCTTACTACATTAGGATTGCTGTTAACATCCATGTACTATGTACAGCAGTGACATATTCAGTTAGTAAGTTCAGCATAGAAGATAGAAAGTTACATCAAGTTTGCATGCATGTTCGCCTATGGCATATGTTGAAAAACAGAAGTGCTTGACAAAGTCATCTTTCATTACTTTAAAATGTACTTTTCATGTTTCAAATTACATCTGTAGTAATACAGAAGATTATTTTGAAACATGAAACCCATCTCATTGTTATCTATGTAATGTATAATATTGCAACAACAGTTTGATTGTTGAATGCATTGTCATATCAAGAAAGAATAAGTTCATTAATGGTTTCACAGAAAAGAAATTTCATGACATGTTCTAAAGGTGTGCTAAAACAAAGGTTGTTTCTCATTATAAGATCCATTAGGACTTCATGAAAGTGTTAATGTTAAGATATAAACCCCCCGCATTTTGGTCTTTGGCTTCCAAGTCCTTCATATCATGCACACCAATGGTCTAGTAATCTATTCAATAAACATCAAAATGGCCCGATGCTTAACTAGCCAAAGATACATATTAGCACAACTGATGGTGAGATTATGCGAAAGTGTATACAAAGTTTACAGAGTGTGACAAAAGTTTTAGAGGGAGAGAAATTAACGGACGTTTGTTAAAACGTCTACAATTTTAGCAAATTTACCTTTAATATGTCATGTACAGCCATGCCTGATTTATATGCTCAGATTCCTATTTCAAAGAACAATTCTGATGTGCTAATTTGTAGTTCGAGTATTTCTTTGATCTACATATGGACTTGTAAATTTGGAAAATACAAACATATAAAAGCTAGATTTTCAACTCTAAAAGAATGCAATAAATGGTTACATCTACCTTAACCTACTAGAATCTGCTATATATATTTTAGAAAAGTACACGTAGCAAAATAAATAAAAATCTGATTTCAATGGAATTTTAACAAGACCTGAACTGATTTCTGCACTTTCATGCTGAGTGAACAACAACAAGAAGAGACAGAATAATGTAATTCAGAACAGACAGTGTCTGTGAACAATGACCACTTGAGAAATTCAAGTGTCTATGTTCAGCTCATATATCTATTAGGCTTGACCAGTCTTGTCTGAGTTACTTGGATCATTTGATTTATGTGCTGTGAAAAAAACATGACACCTCCATCGTCTAGTCAATCATATAGAAAACACTATAATTGAGCAGCATTGTTTTAACATATTCAAATGATGCTGCAAGCAATTTTTTTACAAAGTAAATTTATAATATGTTATGTTTCTGTCTCAAATTGAATTTGCTTCATGCAAAATATTTAGTGAAGATTAGGGATAGAACAAAGATCAGTTCTTTTTCCAAGGTACAGCATGATGAAGTGGAAAATGGTCTTCCATTGGACAAAGAGAAACAAGATAATATATGTCCTTGGATAGAGGTACTTAAAATATTACTGGAAGAATACTGTATTGAGGAAACCCATGGTTAAGTGTCAAAGTGTATAAGTGGCAAAAAGACATGAAAATAAAAACTACCCAGAGATGCATGAAATCTGGTAATATTACCTTTATGATTGAAAGAATAGGTGACCCCTAAAATTTCTTGCTTTCTTTAGCAAACAAAAGCACATTATACATCATTGTAAAATTGATAGATGAAACAGGAGATGGAACCAGCATTCTTAATGTATGTAAACTGCAACAAATATACTGTTTGTTAACAATGCATCATGAAGGAAGTTGCAATGGTTTCAAATACAAATCAAGAGACATGTAAGTGTGCGAAAATTGAGCATTGGTAAAAATTTAGCTGTATGTAGAATCATTAAATTAAACCTTTTTTTTTACCTTTGAGAAGGAAAAAGATAAAGTGCCTGATAAAATATCTAAATTACTTCCCTAAAATACAGTAGCCATTTTAATGTCTGAACTCCAAGACAAGGGTACCTATTAGGTGCTGAACATTTGCATTTTATGCAACTGTGACACTTGGAGTAGACATGCTAAACATGCTAAAGCTGGGATGAGAGTTGAATTAAGATTTCTAGCTGATTAGCCTTGACACACTTATCTCAACAGAGCACACATTAAGGTGACCACTGATAAACAAAACCATATTGTTCATGTAGCCATATTATCTTTACTTCACTGGTTTCTCCCCAATCAGACACCAGGTGAATTCATTGTAGCCTGTATCAATCAGTGGATTTAAGGTATATGCTTGATGTAGCTTGGATGACTCAGGCTGCACACCTTCCTTATTCCTAATTAGGCAGGTGTGGATCACATGACAGATGATTTCTGTACAAAAAAACTCACGGGATGGAAACTGGAAACGGGAAGTAAGTCCATTGTGAGGCAGACGTTCAATTGTTGGTGGAGTGACACCTATAATTACAGGTTGCTTTTAGCCGATTGCTGCAATGTTATTTCCTTTTATGGCACATAATAACGATGTGTCACCTTCGATAATGCTGTGATAGCCCAATAGTCTTATAAATGAACTGTTTATTAAGTTTGTCTTTAATTGAATCTATCTGAAGAGAATCTTTTTCATCAGATGACTTTTATGTTTGAAATTATTGGAAAATTTATGTCATAGTTTAAAGTGAAAGCTCTTCTCTGGAATGTATTGGATATGCCATTGTTCACGATATTGGCCTTTCGCTAATAAAAGTATTGTAAAATGTTTCCTGTCTAGTATTTAGGCTGTCTTTGCACCAATGTGTGCCATTGATTATTGAAGTCAAAATCAATTCATCAATTTTGTCACAATTGTTAACGTTTTTCCCTCAATGGAAGTCAACTTCCTAAGAGTCAAATTCCAAAGATTAGAAGTGCAAATCATTCTGTTGAGACACTGTTTGCTCTTACCAAGCTGTTCTTAAACATGGGTGAAGTCAATTGAAATTAGGTTAGGGTATTTAGTGTAAGTTTGTAAATGGTAACATTCACCTGATGCACCCTTCTGCTAATAAGAAAGGCCACACCTAGTGTCTTACAGTGCATAGTATTGAGAAAGTTAGACTTCTATTTTCTTTTGTATAGGTGCAATTTACTTTTGGTAAATCACACCCCTCCCGGTAAGGATATAAAGGTGTCAAGTTTGATGAGGTTTTGCTTGCAAATTCAAGTCAAACTATAAATCTCCTACGATATGAATGAATGCATGGTACAAGCTATTCTTAATGTGATTTGAAATACATTGATTAAAATCAAATTTGTCTTAGTCGTTTAGTCTTGATGTTTTTGGAAAAGATCCTCATTGTTATTTCGTGGGAACATCATTATAGTGTAGATTTTGATATTATTATCACTGACAAGGCTATATTTTTTACTTATTAATATTTAAGAACATAGAACTTGCATTCAGATGAAGATTTATATTGTCATTCCCATTTTTTGGTTAGCATGTGTTTCGTCTTAAATTTCTGATTAAAATAAAATGAAAAGAAATGGCTACCAAAAGCAGACAAGAAACTGGCCGTAAGCCATCTGATGATTCTCAAGCAAGAAACCACAATAGTGATGTACACGAACTGTTGTTGTTCACTCTGGATACCTTGAGTGATGCTTGTTGTACACCAGTGTTAATACAGCTGTGGCTACATTCAATTAACACTGCTGACCTTAACTCTGCACTAACTAGTTAACACAACTTTCTTGAATTATTGTAAGACCTTAAAGGCCATTTCGTGTCTGAATGTCAAAGATAACAAATGGATGATATCATGTACCATATATACTATGTCCACAGGGCATACAGCGTGCTCATTGATCCAGAAATTTCGTAGTTGTTTGTGTAACATTAATTATTTGCAGTTGTTGGTACTCAGGCCATGATGTCCACTCATCTGTAAGTGGCTAGTTATGGTAAACACCCTTGACGTGTGTGTTTTTAGTGGCCGCTAATGATGTACACATGTGCTCAAAACACAAGTGCTTGGTGTATCTGATAGGTTTTGAGAAGATTGATTCTGTGCTTTAACAAATATCAAAGCCTGAGAATCGTCATGAAAAATCAACCTGGTCCGTCATTAGTGCAGTTCCTCATCCGTGGGGCGTATTATATTATTGCATGTATGCATTGCTTAAAATGTATAAGGACAGGAATAAACATATGTAGCTATAGATGTACATATGCAGAACTTATAGTATGAATTGGTTGTTATCATGGAAGGTAGCTGGGAGAGTGATTACTGTAGAATCTCATGGCTATTTTAAAATCTTAGTTAGTCCATGGAGTGTGAATGTAAATTTTGCTTGTCTTCTGTAGTTATGGTACCGTAGTAACAAAGTTCTGAATTATGTGTGTCTGTTTAAGTGCTTGATTTGAGGCAAAGCACTTCTGAAATAACCAACACACTGTATATTCTTGTCTGCCAGATGCATTTTCAAGTATTTTGCTAGGAAAGAATAACCTGTTACCTTGTGCTATGTAAAATAGAGAAGCATATACAAGACATCATTGAGATCTGAACTGATTAACCTTGAAACTAGGTATTATGTGCCGTTTCATTTTCAGATTATTTGCACATTTGATATTTTATGATCATTTGAAATAGTTGTTTTCTGTGTGAGGTTGAACTGCAAGTGTTACATTTGAGGAATGATCACAAGGCAGCATCTTTTATTTGTCACTTAATACCAGAAACAATCACGTTTCACACTCTTAGGCACATGTACAGGTAAAGTGATGTTTTTAATGTTCTCAGCAACTCTGGTTGAATCAAAACCCTGGATAGGACCACAAGGACACAAACACACACTTGTGCACCTAATATTATTGTGAAATCCATCCCAAACAGCAAGATGCATCACGTTTTCAAAGTCACCCGCCATAACTGACACTATAAAAACAGACTGGAGCGTACATCTGACATACCCGGTACAGTGTGCTGTATATCTTATATCAGCTCAACATAAAAAAGCACATTGTTCCAGGTGGTTGCTTTACAAACGAGCAGGGCTCAGCCACAATGGTCTCTGACCTCAGGCATGTGCAGCCTTATTCCCACCAAGCGTTAACACGTTGTAGATACAGATATGCTGAGGAAAACGTGTGTGATCAAGGCTGTGTGATATGTAACTCTGGCTAGAGAGTGTCCTGGGGAGATGGATGGATTTCGTGGCATTCTCACTACTTTGTCATCGTGTAATTCTCCCTCTCTACTCATGTGGATAACATGTCTTGGTGTAATGTAAAACTAGAGAATTTCTGTTTTGACCCTGATAGGTATTTGCTCTTGTCGGGGTTGGGGGCGTTGGATGTAGCTAGAGTGTTTTAATATCTTCAAGATACACAATCATTCATTTTTTGTATATTTAGATGGTACAAAAGTTGCAACAGCACATGTGAATCAATGCTTTAATTGCACAGACTTCTTAGTGCAATGAATGATTCCTCTTAGACTAGCATCTAGCAGAAGTTTCATTGAGTGTATCAGTATTTGCTTCATTGCCTCCAGTTCTGGCGTACAATGTTAGCATTTTTCTCTGCTGAACACATAAACTCTGTAGTAAATCGCCCGTGGAGACTGATACACAATCCCTACAGTTGGTGGCACAGAATTCATCAATCCTCTGGCAAACAAAATGTATATACGCGTATAATGTTTTAGATCCTAAATAGGTTGATTCGTTTGAGTAAAGATATTATTATGTTGAGAAGTATCTATGAATGAGGTCTACCTTCAAGATTTTGTATCTGTATATTACGTTTACATTCAGTTTACAGCTGAAACTGAAATAATCTGATAAGATGAAATTGAAAAGACAAAAATAAGAGTATTTATTTCATCTGATGTGTCACACTCGTATGTACACAAAATAGGTGAAGCTCTGATACCAGTGCATCGGTTCTGTGCATTTAACCTTTCCATTATGAGTTACTGCTCATTTAGCTATCAAACGTTTTGATCAGGACCATGTTATTATCACAATCAAAATTCTCATCTGACAGGCTATTCATCAATCGTATCATTCAATTTATCAGCATGATCGCAGGAGGATTAGGCATGTTACGGCCAGGGTCGATTTTGCCTGGAAGATTCAATAAAGTTGAATAATGCTATGGACTAGCACGAAAGAATCTTTGAAGATTTTCATTGCATGCTTATGAGGAACCCGAAATGGGATTCGCAAGTTTCTAGTGAAATTCTTATCAGTTTATTAGATTGGAAATTTGGGAACTTTATAGCATTATAAGGCTCTTTATTCCAGAGGGTGGAAAGAGTTAATAAGATCTGTATAAGACAACCTCGTTTTAAATAATTTTCCTTTCAATATATTCATAATCTTGGTTGTTTGTAATGGAAAAGAATCATGTATGTCATGTATTATGGCATATTTTCTCATGATAGTTCATAACAACATGTTACTATTGCCACCTTTGGGTGAGTACACCTTTCACTGAACCATAGTGCATGGCCCCATAAGACAAGTTCCACTTTATTTGAGGAGCAGAGGCTCTAAACAAAGTGGTGACATTTGCAAACAGTAATTACACATCATTAGTTGTCTCCTGATCACAAGCAAATAGCACAGTTGACTTTTCCAGACACCCTACCCATTTAGCAACCTCAGTGTGAAGCTCCTTCCAATTCTTAGGTAATGACCAGAGCCAGTGCTTAATTTATTGCCATGGTGCTATGGGTTATGGCCCAAAGGTGACAATTAAAACCTAGTTTGGTAGAGGACATAATGGATGTATTTCTTAGTTGATAAACTATTGGGATTTACTATTTTATTATTGAAGGTGTTTATTCTGACTTTCAACATTATATAGACAGTTTATGGTCTTCCTTAGGAATGTTTATATGAAAGGTTTGGTCTCTTTGAAGTATGGAGATTTCATGACGGTTTAAATGAAAGATAAGCTTGTATAGTTTGATGATACTTTTGGAGGATAATTTGAAAGTCCTACTGGTCTCTGTGGAATGGACTATAGAGTTTCATTGCTGATTTTTCATTGTTTGACATAATGGACTCTATGATTGGTTTTAAAATAAAACTTCAGCTTCTATTGTGATGAACGCTGCTAAGGTGTCTGGCAATGATTGTTCAAGCTAACTTGAAAGTCCCATTAAGTGATTTGCATTCATCATTGTTGAGAATTAAAAATTGCTTGAACTTTCTTTGACAAATGGTATGGAGATAACACCCCAGTCTACTGTGCCATTTATATTTATCAATGTTAGTAGACGACCTCACCTTTGGTTGGGTGGTAGATAGTAGACATAATCTTTGAAGAAAGTGCAGGGAAACTGCAACATATAATAAACATTGACATTACAAATGTTGATATATGTAGGACATGTTTCCAAAGAGTGTGCTAGGTTTTGGTCCCTCAACATTTCTGTGCTCATGCACCTATTCATTTATGTGTGATATCAAATATAGCATACAATGCGACTGCCAATGTAAGAAAACTGTTCCAATGGTGTGGTGTTAACATACATATAGTGACACGAATATAACGTGAACACTTTTGGGAAATTCATTCATGTAATACTGTACATGAACAGCATGTGATGTAACTTCTTCATTCCTACAGTTATCAACTTGGATTGGATGAAATCAGCCAGAAAAGAAGCTATCCAAAAATAACAGCTAAAAGCTTATAAAAAAGAGGATTTTGAATGTTTTATTGAAATGGGGCCAATAGTAGAAAAGAAAAGTCTACAAGGTGTATATTTCACCTGTTCTCTACCATATTTCGAGGCATATAGGTCTGCTTATGTTGAAATCATGAAATGTTTTGTTGACAGCCACCAAAGTGTGGATCGATGTGAAATGTTTATGTTGTTCTGTGACGCAGAAACAACAGAGATTTTTGTCTTCCGGAAGGTCACTAAGAATCGACACTTTCAGCAGGTGATTTGGGAGGAATGTTTTTATGATAATTGCTAGACCTGAGAAGCTGAAACATTCCTGGAAATTATGTGGTCAGATATGTATATAATTATGAATAGATGATTAGTCTACTTCAATTATTTAATTATGCAAAGCAAAAACGTCACAGAATATGATTTCACAACTTTATTAAATTACCGCCTAAACCAGAACGAGGTTCGCGGCACGCAGCATATTCCAGGTACGAAATACAAATGTAAACGAAGTGGCGCAATCACTTCTCTCACTTCCCATGTATCATGTCGTACAATGCTATAACTAATTTTCAATTAAACAAAGTATAAATGTTAAAATATAGAATATGTACCTTGACATGAAATCAATTGAAACTTTACACTTAACTACTCATATAAACAGTCATAATGGCATGTTACAATCTTAATGAAACAGGTTACAAATATCCTTGATACAATGTATGTATATGAAAAGTTGAATATTTGCAATTCACTCATTATATAAAGTTATAACTAAATATTGTAATATCAATCAAACATGTTACAAATAATCTTGATATATCATACATAAGTTACAAGTAGTTTTGATATTAAACATAGAATAATCTTGTAGAGGTGCAATCGCTTCGTTCATCCCATTTAATATGAAATTCAGTCAATAAGCAAAGGAGATGGCACATAAAGAATAATGTGAGGTAATAAAACTTATACACACTACAAAAACTCTTAGCTGGTAGCATAGTATCCTTGAATCTATATACACACACAAGTCTGTATGGGAGTACTAAGGCACAGCTAAGTAGTAACATAGTCCTGGAGATATGAAGGAGGCTTTGGTTGCCTCTGCGGCCTATGAGATGTGGCCGCTGGCTGCAGTGTTGGTACGTTTGGGTCATCTTCATCACTGGTGTGGGCTGAACTATCAGAGGTGTCGGGCTGGGCACCAGCGGGTACTAGGGCAGGTATGATGTCCGCAGGTAGCATATCCTCGGGTGCAACATTCACAATATGGTTCATATCATCGGCTGCGTCATACACGGAGCCATCATCATCATCCAATGAGGGCTCGAAATTGTGAGCCTACCAGTCTATTTGCTAAAAACCGTGTGCAGTTACAATATATTTAGTGCGGGCATTATGTTTGTCGCCATCCCCTTTGACAAAATATTAGGTCACCAACATGAATTATCCTTGCAGGTTGGCCCATTTTGGGGCATGGCTGCGTGCACTGAACGGGTGATTGTGAACTCGCAGTTCACGTTGGTCAATTGCCAGCTGCTCATCTGTAAAGTTCAATTGCTCCCAGACCTGTCCTCCCCTTTGAAGGAGAATCTCCTTAGCGCTTAACCCTGTTCCGTATTCTGGTGTTAAGGGTGGCAGTTACAATGGCCAGCTTGGAAGCATTGATCGGGCCTCCATCAGGTTGTATACGCTTGAGCTCTTTTCTAGCTCTTGTATTGCCTTCTCTGCAACTGGGTTTTTATTTTCGTTTTTGCCCCCTACCCAGTTCAATTATAATGCCTTGCCTTGCTAATTGGGGATCTCACAAAGGCTCTGAAAATGATGTGTCACAATCAGTGCAAATGGTGCAGCCATTTGAAGCTTTTAATTCTGCTGTAGATTGTGGGCTAATGCCTGTCTTAGGGTGTCTTTCTGCTCATTATCAATTAGTTTAGTGAGGGTGAAGGATGAGAATGTATCTCTGATGACAAAAATGTGTTGTTTGATCGACGTAAGATGTCACAAGCGAAGCTGTGCCCTGACCTGTGGAGGTTCAGATGTTGTGTACTCTTCAATCTCCTTGGGGATGGTTGCAATAGATGCACACAGGGAACACTGCTTAGTGATGGTGTCAATCATGGTGTCCATGTTCAGTGCAAAGAAGCATCGTGTAGCAATTTTGTGCAGTTGAGATTTGCTGGGATGCTGAAATTGTAGATGTAAGGCAGATATTAGTCCTGGGAGCACGTGATTTGGCACCACAACTCTATCTCGCGGCCGGTTGCAAAGGGGACTTCTTGTCGCCGCGATAAGAACTCCATCACGCCCGAGTGTACATACACGCAGATACCGTTTCACTTCTCTCTAATTCTATTGTCTTTGCGTCCTGGTCTAGTGCCCAAGTCAGGTGGGCGTAGCAGAAGGATGGGACAATCTTGTTGGGTGGATTTCCATGCCAGGGGTGACACAAATGGCATCCGCTGTTTACCCTCTGGGATTTACCCGGTCAATTTATACGTTAAACGTATTCGTCTTCAGGGGCAGATTTGACAGTACGATGTCGAATCAATCACATAGGAAAGTGCCTTCAACCCATTTGTTGCACCAGAGCATATTGGAAATAGCATTATTTCCACCCCGGTGAAAGGTGGATCCCTAAAAATTGTAAGCCCCTACACAGTTTTTGAAGAATGAGGGCCTTGCCCAGATCTGTCGAAGGATATATGTTGACAATGATTGATGCTAGTGCTGATGAGCCATGGGCTGCGCCTTACGGTAACCATTTGATTACAACATGTGTTGGGCTTGGCCATTATTCACATATAGCCTGGGAGCCGTGCACATGTAGATATGAAGCCATCATTGGTGGAGATGGTCGTTGGCAATTGGAAATAGAGGCAATGCCCAAGCAAGGCTGACTGAGCATTGGAGGACGCATCTTGGTCTTCTGTCCAGTGGATTTTGATTCTGGGAGGCGTTGCCAGCGGTGGCCCTTCAATGGGGGATAGAAGTGTTGCTGGCATTATCCCGCCTGTCAACTCTTTGGCAACCCGGTGGCCAATACCATAATCAACACCTGTGCCCAAGCATACTACACCTCATAGCGGACGTCTTGCTGCCACAGCCACCATCCGCCCCTTAGTGGCTACCGAACAGAGAGCGTGCTTTAGTACAATGAAACGAAGGCGTTCATGAACTTCACCGATATGCAGTAGTGTTTCCAAAAGTCCATTGGCCTATACAATGACAGATCAGGGCAAATCGTGCCACCATAAATATGGGGCCCCTGGTTGAACCTCCAGCACAAAAAGCTCATTTACCATCCTACAATATTGATAAAATGAGACTCCTTCAGGGATAAAATGGACCCAACTTCGAGATCGTAGAATGCCCCAGTGCTAAAGCCAGAATTTAAGTAGGTGTTCAGGTTGAATACGTTTTCGCCAAGTTTTCTAAATCAAAAACCTGATGGCTCCCATAGACTGGTAACAATTCAACGCAGTTAGGTATATGCAAAGCCGATACCCAGTCAGTCAACATCTACAAATCCGGCGGTTCTACAATTTCGCGGGGTTCAAATACGATAAAAAACGGACATGACTAAACAATTTTTTCAAATGCCCATGGATAAGAAGAGCATGAACATTCTGGGTGTTTTAACTCCCTTCAAGGCATCTTTGATGTCTACAATGAGCAGCCATGGGGATGCTAGGCTCAATAGAACACCTCGACGCACTTATGACCCAGGATACTTTGGCGATCTTCTTCATGAAGGTGTGCTATGAAGATGTGATCTTTGTTGGTGGAAATACCATCCCGGACCTGCTGTATAATTGGGAGGCGAGTCCTCAAAGAAATTTGAAGAAAACAATTTACGCCTTTCACCGGTAAAACCGTGATCTGTCCCCGGCTCCAAACCATGATATTGATAGGTTTGGTCTGCTAATTAGCATCAGCGCCTCACCGCATAAGGTCACACCTCTAGCAACTGCAACACCTCCCAAAAAACTGTAAAAATGTTACGGCTCTTGGATCGGGCGCCTTCAAACATCTCAAAAAACCATGCATCGCTGGGTACCAACACTTCTATCCCCCTTGAAGCCACGCCTTGGTGCTTTCCAAAATCCACTGGACAGAAGACCTTTCACTGTTTTCTCCAATGTCAGTCAGCCTTGCTAGCATTGCCTCTATCACCATCTCCAAGGGCCAACGACCATCTCGTTATCACCAATGATGGAGCCATATCTACATGTGGCATCGGCTCTGTATATGTGCGTGGAACCCAAATGGGTGGAAATTTCCCGCAATTTAAAAAACATACTAAAA
>CM032661.1:33060154-33070268 GCA_019095985.1 Streblospio benedicti
TACTGGCCTGATATTCCGACTATACTATTTAAAAGAGTCTGAGAACTACATGTATGAGAATGCGTTAAAAGGGGAAAAAACGAAACTTTGTATATAAACATTGCAAACCCTGATGGTCACAATGCTCATAAACTAGAACATGATGAATCCTGCTGTCAAGCACACGTGCACACACTGGCACAACGGCAAGCACAACACAGTGAGCAAAATAAAGGCTTGGGTTATGTGCCAGACTGTTTAGGTTGTGCTGTGACGCAGAAACAACAGAGATTTTTGTCTTCCGGAAGGTCACTAAGAATCGACACTTTCAGCAGGTGATTTGGGAGGAATGTTTTTATGATAATTGCTAGACCTGAGAAGCTGAAACATTCCTGGAAATTATGTGGTCAGATATGTATATAATTATGAATAGATGATTAGTCTACTTAACTACTGGAATGAGCTTGCTGATGAAGACTAATCAGTCATGCTAAATACTGTTCATTCAACATTATAACGCTAATCATTCTTAATATCCGCCCAACTTGACATACAGAACGATGTATCTTATGTTATCGATAACCATTTTTACAGTGCCTTTTCCATACTGAATGGCAAATTGAAGGCAGTCATGAAATGCTCATTGTGAAAATTTGGATTAAGATCTGTGATTTGATCTGGATACAAGACCATGCGAAATCTGTGGGAAAAATCAGTTTCTGCTTGTAATTAAGATGTAAACTCTTCCACTTATGTATGATTGTTATTAAAACATTAATGTTTTTTATGAATGAATATTCACGCATATCCTGGATTCAATGCATATTTGATAGTTCTCGTTGTATCAACTTCTTTGTAGGACCATAGTTAATTAAGTTGTTAAAAATCAAATACTATGCAATACATTTGAGGAACTTGTGAAGATGCGCAGTTTACTCAAGAACTTTTTCCTAATCATGAATTCTGTGTTGAATGATAGTAAGTTTTAATTGGCATTGCGCTTTTCATCGCATGATTTATCAAAAAGTAATGCATTATACTTTTGTATTTTTCTGAAATTCTAAGCAAATACTAAAAGTACTATGCCAGATGTGAATTTCAAAGTGTGTATAAAGTAAAGTTTCTAAAGCTACATGTTGAGTTTTTCAAAAGACTTGTCAATGTGTGTCAATTATGTCCACCGATTAGTCCCAGACATAAGTGGTAGGAATTCATAATGTTAGGCGATTAGTTGCTGTTTTGTCTACCTTGATGGTCTTTAGAACGCAGGCTTAAGAAGATGGAGTATAGCACACAACGATGATGATAGAAAGATATCTATCTATCCAGGAACAATTACGATTTATCTTTGTCAGATGTAGAGGTCACAAGTGAGGATTTATGCTGCGATTTATTTGCGCTGATGATGATACGTCTTTTTGTATTGGTGACCATTGAATTGGACAGAACAATGTATACCAATTTGCATTTGGCTTCTAAATTGTGAACATAAAAGAAGACTTTACAATCAGTTGTAATGACAGCAATATATGTTCAGATACACTCTTTAAAATGCACAGTTAATGTGGGATGGGGTATAGAAAGTGCAGATTTTATATTTAATTGCACCCAATAAAGTACAAGCAAGTGAAGCAGATGACAGTTCCCTGGGAAACAGTAAAATTAACAGCTTTTGAATCGTGTGACTACTATTTTACAATTTTCTCACTATATAGTGAATTAAGAATTAAAAAATATCACCTATTTCTAAAATAGTATTAACCATATTGGAACCTTAATGTTGTGAAGAAAGCTGTTCCCTCATCCTTTTTATCCATAAATATAAATTCTCTCCTTGTGTTTACCTTCCATGCCCAATTATTGACAAATCACAGTGATATTTTACCTCCATCACAAGTGACAAATAAGATGTCTGAAGTGTAATATCTCAAAAGCATGCTATCCGTCCAGAACCCTTCATCTAGCATTATAATCGAGCTAAAACATGCTATCATCCATGGACCCTTCACCCAGCATATCATCAACAGGTGGTAGGCCAACCAATTACACGACTTAACATGCATCACGTCTTCTTCCCCTCACCGTGCATTCTGATCTATGATTTATTATGCAAATTGTAAATATGTCACTTTAAAGTGGGGCCCCACATGACGAATAAAGGGTTTATCTGAAATTAACGTGCCAAGTTGTGCAATGATTTGTTCAAAGTTCCTATATTTCTATTTTGTTGTCAAATTGGCTTTGACTAAATGGATGTTAAAGCGGGTGTTAATAGTTAATTCATCAAACTCTGAGTTGCATTACTCATTATTATCTTGCAATTATAATTACGTAGCACGAAGCAACATTTGTGTTATTTTCAAAACGCCAACAGATTGCCTCCCAAGCTGTCCTTATGGGAAGTCTATGGCGTTTGATGGCAGAGCACAGCGTGCAATAACACAGAACTAGCAAGATTTTTCAATCTCATTTGTGCTGCTTCAAAGACTATTGAAAGAGACCAGAAGCTCCATTTTTACATGTCGAAGAACAGCGTTGGTCATAGCATAAAAGATGCACGGGTCAATGTACAAATGGAGAGGTGGTTTAAGACATAAAAGATGCAGGAGTCCGTGTAAAAGCAGCCATTTAGACACCTGTGGGGTGAAGGTGCGCAGACCTGGTACTGCCTTCTGCACCTGTCATGGTCGTGCAAATGCCCGCTGAGTTTCTCGCGCTATACTGCGTAATGCAAGTGGATGATGATGGTGGGGCGTCTGCCTTTTATGGCTGAATGTGAGATTTTCCATCTTGTGCACAACATTGTGTGGGGTCATGCATTTTAATTGATGGTATTCCAAGAGTTTGAAGGTTCCAGTTATTTGAGGCAAATTTTGGCTATGTGTTCTGTGAGCCTGAATTAATTTGACATTAGTTTAAGGGATGTTTATGGTAGAAGTTTGACAGATTTCTAATGATGAAATTGTGTGCTTGTTTCAGATTGGATTCATTAATTTCTGACAGGAATCAATATTAATAACCTTGATGACCACCACTATGCGGAAAATTAAAGAGTGTTTACCAATATGTGTATACCGGTACATTATCATTGCATATATAGTGAAATATTTTGCAAGTCAAGCTTATATTTCAATTAGCTATGAGTTGAAGGGAAAGTCTAAAAACAAACGATTCGCTATCGTCTCTGGGATGGGGATCAGGTATGTTTTCTCTTCTTGTTTGTATTGGAACTGTCAGTCATACTCGTAATCGATCACAGGACTAGCCTCAATCAAAATGTGAAAATGTTCCTCAACTAGTAGCAATTGTTCAAGGTGAAAAATTGTAGTCTGGATGATCCAGAATATCTACCTATCTTCTTACTGTTGTGACATGTGCATTTCTCAGACACTAGCCAAATTGTACTGTTTATTAGGTAATTTATGTTTTGTTCATATGAAACAGGTTGAACAAGAAGGATTGCACTTTCCTGTCCTTGAATTCTAGTTATATTACTACTCAGGCAAACCTTTGAATACAAAGCGCACCATAACTATATTTTTAAGTAATCAAAAAAATGGATCTTTAAAAAGTTACACTTGCTTTGATAATAATTTGTGTTCCAAATCGTGATAAATTCTGACCAAGTATCAATATAAAAAGCAACTAAAATAAGTCCAATATTACACTGTCCTTTGACATGACATAGCACCTGTTAATTCAGACCACAAATACAATAACGCTGTATTTGGCATTGACGTGCTGATGAATATATTACAAGAAATTAATTCGTGTTCATGTTTTAGATCCAAGTACAAGAGGCTTGAGTAAACGGGTGCGATCAACAAAGTAATTAAGTACACAATTCTTAAGCGTTCTCATTGATAAATGTAAAATGCATTTACAAAGTCTGTTGACTAAAAATCGTCATCTAGAGTTGTAATCATACTTGGAATAGGTGCAACAATTAACACTTTCCGATAATCTAATTAGCAGGTGGTGATAATCTATAGATTCGTGACTCGTTACGATGTTCTATTAAATTATACAGTAGAAGTAAAATGGGATCATCTTGTGTAAGTCATGAATAGATAATGCTGCCTGTTTGTGAGCGTAAAGTGGAAATAATGTTGTCTATAAGCTGTGTACACCTTTTATTGACCCCGGCAAGGAAAACAGATACTCTTACTGGAAAATTTATTAAGCTTTGTATTTTATGAATTCTTACGGTGAAATCCTGTAAATATTTTACTACTGAAACTCTGTTTGTTTCATCCAGAATGTTGTTTGAGTCAAGTCATTCTGTGCAGGAGACAGTTTGATGATAGTTGTGGAAAAGTTGTGTGGCTTTTTGAAGAGCATATACTTCATGGTAATCGTGTCAGTTTGCTGCAAGCCATAAAGATTGCTCAATAGTCTCTTAATGTTGTGATCTTCAGACTTCTATCTATATCACATATATTTATAAGTGGGAAACCAACTCCAAGGGAAATGATACTGGCCCCAGTGGATCCATCAATGTTCACTTCCATTGAAATGAAAGTCTTTTGACATTTTGGTAATTGGCTCTCAGCAAATTCTGCAACTGATTTTATCAATCATATGAAAAAAATTCAATATCAAGATTAAATGCAAGTGTTACGTCTAGATTTATTTCTTGGTTGACTAGCAGGAGTTATTTTTATTCTGGTATAAAAATAATTGTTTGAACTTGATTGAAATGGAAACAGCAAAAAATTGTATTTTTTAAAAAATCTGTATATTAATGAAAGAAAAACATAATATTCATGAAGTAAGTCCTCAAGCATCCACCCGCAGGGGAGCAAAATTAATCAACACGTCATTGGCTTTTAGTCACCTGTCTTCTATCTTTCGATATCTGCATGATAAATACAAATGTATCACAGTTACAGTTGGAATAATCAATCGATCACTGAGCTCATGAACCATTTTTATTGCACATTGATACCATTCGTTTTATGGGATATTGAATGCATTGCATATCAACTGTGAGAACTCACACTATAAGTATACATGTATAAAGAGGGAACTCATCAGATTCCCATCTAACGCTATTTTAAACCATAAAACAGACTTTAATTAAAATTGCACCATACAATATTTTGTGTTATAAAATCAACCTTAAAATGGCAACACGTATTTTGTTTATTATGTTATGTTTTCATTTCTCTGATGTTGAACGTTCAACAATAAATGGACCAATGATAATTCCTCTTGCTACGTGTTGACGATGAGACGTTTGTTATTTACAGAGAACCCCGACGACCTGCCCGCGTCCACCATCATCATTGTGGCGTGTGTCTGCGGCGTCGTCGTCATCGCGCTCACTATAGTACTCATTGTACTGTGTTGCAGGCGCAAGCAGTCCAGACGTGAGTACTTAAATAATCCTGCATTTAGCATCTGCATGTGTTGCCAAGGTGCGAGTTGGACATGTTGTGGCTCAGATTAAGTTGGCAGTCATCAAGATCTGTTCAGGCGGTTAGGTTATCGTATATGGTCCACAGGGTCCATTAATATGCTACATTTGAGAAACATCTACGATTCTATGTATATTTAAGAAATACACTATATTTTGATGCAAGGTTTGATGCAAAGTGAAATGTAATGATAAAGCCTATTCATATGAATAAATGCTGGCAACATGGAAATCATGTTAGAAGATAACAACAGTCAAGTTTACAAGTATTACATTGTAAACCTTGATGTAAGTTTTTATATGTGTCTTGTATTAACTACACATTTCGGTTGTATGAATATGCTTCTTTGTTCTCTATCCTGACTAGATCTGCAACGTGTGAAAGGTTTCACTAATTTACATGTAGTTCAAACAACAAGTTTACATAACTAAAACGTCAGGTTACCAACAACCAAATGTAACCAAGAAAAAAGTTTCTAACAAAGAGCCATTTAAAACACCTAATGCTTGTCAATCAAATGACATGCAATCTGTAGATGCTGTTTGTTTCTTTGCTGTTTGCCGACTGTAGCCGATAACTGCAGAGGATGAACTAGTTTATGAGAATAACATCTGTCAAAAAATATTAGTGACAGCTTTTTCCAAAGTTATCCTTTAAAAAACAGCCCTGTTAACTCCAAATTTTAAGTCGGCTGCTAGAATTTATATGTATATTAAATTTTGTAATAAACAGGCATCTAACGCTGCAAATTTTTTTCTTTTTTACTAGTAGTAGAGATACATTTAATTTATAAAGTATCTTGTGTGTATCTATTTGTGCAAGAAGATTTCATAATTTAATTTATTTCCGGTTTGGTTGACCCTTAGAAGGAACTGACTTTCCTATTTAATATGTGCACGCAAAAGGTAAATTATCTCATGCAAAATGCAGCAAAGATGGCTGTGAAAGAGACGAGATAACGCGAAGCCATCATGAGATTGAATAGGAAGGCACATGTCCTTGTATTATTTCATGCAACATTTATTTTCCAAACAGTTCTAAAAATTATGCTGAATGGTTTATGTGAAAATTATGATTATAAATGTATTCAGATATTGAAAGGTCAATACTGTGATAAGTTAATGTGTTTTATATATCTTGTTGCTATTTTGTAGCATTTTATTTTTGTTGAAATTTTGTTATGTCTAATTGTATTTTTTCTTTTTTTTCCAGGGAAATTTGAAGAGGATCAGCAAAAGTAAGTATTTTTACAAACACCTATTTCTATTTATATAGATTAATTTTTAAAACATTTGTTTCAATTAAAATAGTTTGAAAATCATCACAACATAAGTGACACAAGTGTCATAGAAATAAGTATTATTGTTAACCATTACTGTTGAAAAATAGATCTTCATCGTGTTATGTCATGAATTTACAAAAATTGCAAATAATCAATGTATAGTTGTATAATTGCTAATCAATTGCTCCCAAAGTACTAAAATATCATAAGCAAACTTAGTATTCACAAAGAAATATTTATATACTTATAATATCCTTGTTATTACTATGTTTGTTCCTTAATGTTTGCATTGTGTTTTTGCTAGACGGACTCAGCCTAGCAGCCAGCAGCAGCCGCATGCCAATGGGGGCCTCAAGTCTGCGATCAAGGGCAGCGGTGGCGCTGGATATGAGAACCCGGCCGTCGATGGAAACACCATTGACTTTGACGACGGCAGCAACACGGGAGTTTTTGCCACCAACACAAGCCAGAACGCAGGTAGATATTAGTGTCAGCTGTAAAGAAATGACATGACTTAAGTTGGACAAAAATGATCGATGAAGGGGTAGGGTTGATTTTTTAACAATTGTTTTTGCAATGCGTTTAAACTTAATTTTTTGTGTATACTTCAATATAGACACCACTGTGAGAAATTCGTCACTTTGAGATGTGATTTTCTTTCTAAATGTATATGTTCAAAGAATATAAATTGAATTTCACGAATCATAGATAGTAGATGTATGACCATTTATATACATCTGTATTGTTCAATCTTTGTATTCAAAGTGTTTTGCCAATAGTACTAATACTCATCATCCTTGCAGGTCACTATGATCCGTACGCACAGCATCGTCACCTCAATGGCAATCACCATGGTCACCACAACGGTCATGTAGGGAATGGCTATATCCCACGTGGCAATGAACCTCCGCCAGCTTACGACTCCCAGTTCGACAATCCATACGTACCCGTAAACAAGAAAAAGCTGCCAGGTGAGATAGTATTTTGCATACATAATTCCATTTACCGGTACTATGAAATTTGAGTTATAGTTTTTAAAGGACTTTGTTGATATATGCTTATGACATGGCGTTCACAAAAAATTCCTTTCGATGCAAATCGATTATCCTTTAATATCCTTCTGAGAGAAGTTTTGCTTTGTGGTTGAATGATGTTCTAAAAGGTATAAAGCAACTTTGACATGTTATGTAGTTAGTTATTCTGCAAAGTTTAAGGCAAAACTTATAGATGAAAATATGTTTTGTGATCAACTAGTTTTCAGTGCAACATGTTTTGTTCAATGCTTATGTCTTGCGTTTTCAGAGAAGACATACCTGTCTGATGACCCATACATCCCCAAACACGAGACGAGCAAGGAGAGTCATAGCAGCGACAGCGGCGTTTCGACACCCGACCCCGTCTCCACCAAGAAGAAGGTCATCCACGAGGTCATCGTCTGAGATATGGTGCTTCAACATATATCTATCAAAAGGTTGTGGCTGGTACACTGCCTGTAAAATAAAACCTAGATTCATGAGGTTTGCAGGCCAAGGAAACCAGCGGCTGATGAAGAAGATGGTGGTCATTGTTTTAAAATGGCTGCTCGTTGACTCTGAGTTAGCCGTGTGATGAGGCTTATCCTTCCTTTATCACTCAGGAAAATAACGGGAAATGCAGCCTCTGGCTTTAGGGACTCTGAGCTCTCCCTGGCTGTGGAGTGAGACTGATGCTGACACACTGTGCTACAACGCCCATAAACTGACCGTCTCTTGTAGACTCATGGATATGTTTATAGCAATCGGTGCTGACAGTAGAATTCTATAGGTTGCCACACTTTTATGGAATACAGTACAATCTTGCTTGAAATGTCATTAAGGTTAAAAAACTTCCATGGATATTATTGTTTTATACGTGTATAGAAGCTATAATGGTTCATACATATAGCTTGCTGAAATATTACAAAGGAACAATGGAATACAAGCAATATGATCAATATGCTATAGTATTTATGGTAGTACCTTGCTGGTGATTTTTTCAGAACTGACCTGTTGACATCCAGTGATGTATAATTTTGATTTGAAGGTTGGGCAATGATATAGCCCACTATGTTCTTCATTGCTTTATTTTCAAGAAAATCTACTTTTTAACACTTTGCTATGAAAGCTGATCTCTAAGTATTTCAACTATGCATATGTTCAGAGAAATGGACTTCTTTGATTATTGCAATAATTAATTTAAGAGTTACTTTTTTTGCATGAAGCACATAATTTTTACAAATCTTGCACCTTTTTCAATGTGTGTGATTCAAAATAATATATTGCTGTACGCAGCTTTAAAATTGGTGCTAATTTTTGTACAAATATATAAAATATGAAGCATAACATAATCTTCTAGGATAAGAACCTAGTCAGTATTTTGCGTGCAAGTGTTGAATGTTAGTGAGCAATTGAAACATGTTCATGAAGTATATTTACATATCTGTTTACTGTGTAATTATTAGAATATGCAAGTTTTATGTGAATCTATCTATATTTTACACTTTAATTTTAACCAAAGATGTGTGAATGATTTACTGCCAATTATATATTTAACATTTTAGATTTTGTTATTCATGTATGGTTTTAAATATGCAAATAGAGCTTTTTACGGTTTGACTGGATCAAATGAAAGTAAGCAATCAAAATTAGGCTTATAGACATGTGCGGAAAATTTATTTCAAATTCATATATACTTTTTGGTTTGTTTCTTGAAAAGATAATATATGTCTATAGATATTTTATATAAAGTTACCTTTGATATATTAGTTTTGTTTAAAATCATGACGATGATTTCTATAAAAGAAATCAAATTTCTTCCCACCAATCTCTTGATAATATCAACAATCTTCTCATGGAGCATTTTACCGGTATACTCTATACATATTGCAATGTCAAATCAAACTGTTTTGTACTTGTATCAAAAATAATTTTCATTTGCTTAAGAATATGATATTAACAAATTGAATTGTACCATGTATCGTATTTTGTAAAATTATGTATTCGAAAAATGCATCTGTAATATGTGCCTGTGTGCCTATAAACTTGCAGCCTTTAATAGCTGTGATAAGCGTACAAGAATTGTCTGTAAACTATCTATTTTTCCAATGTCCTCGCAAATTATGAAATAAAATTCAGTAATAATTGAGCAGTGTTTTTTTACTTCACAGATCAAATCACCTGCTTGCTTATATGTTTTTCCACTCAAAAAGCCTTTCGATAACAATGAATACAAAGTACAGTTATTTTGCTCATATGCTGGTGTAGAATTCACATAAGGTTTATAGTCCGCAATTATTTTTTAAGTTATTTTGCTTAAAATAACTAGTTTATTAAATGAGTACATGTTTATAGTCCGCGTTTTGAATCAGTGATTTCACTCATGCTTGTATATATTGTTTATAGTCTGCATTATTTTT
>CM032661.1:33074875-33091585 GCA_019095985.1 Streblospio benedicti
TATCAGTATTTTTGACTGCTTTTAGTGTTAAGCTATTTGTTTTGTGACATTAAAATAACTTCAGTGAGAGAATTTATTATAATTGTGCACTTGGTGATGGATTATGGATTTGGCCATTTCTAGGTTTGGGCATATGGTTTTGAAAAACTAAAAAGAGAGATGTGACATCACTGAATGCTAGTAGGAACATGTGTACAAGTTGAGTAAAAATTGAATCCTGATTTGAATATTGTACTCTCAACTGAATGAATCTATTTTTAAGTTACAATAGTGTATTGTGTGTGTATTAGAGGCCAGGTAATATCAGAATTCTCCCGCTGCAATACAGTGGAACCCTTCTATTAGGACCACATTGGGACCAGTGCTAGGTGGTCTCAATAGAAAGGTGGTCTTTATACAAAGGGTCATTTCGGTAGCTTTGTGAAGGTTTGGGACTGTGAAGCGGTCTTATTATACAGGTGGTCTTAATTGGAGGTTCTATTGTAATGAGGTCAAAGTGCATACGAGTGACTGTGTTGGGGCCTGCTCGGCGCTTCCAGCAGCGGCAGATGAGGACAGTGCCCAGTGTTACCACGCCCACGGCACCAAGGGTGATGAGCGCTAGGATGCCGGCCAAAAACGGCACCGACTCAGCGCCAAACGGCAGCGTCCCGGCACTGCGCACCACAGACACTTCTGCAACAGGAAGTAGTGGCGCTTTAAATGGGTCTTCCCATCTAAAAGCGTGTGCGTGTGCGTGTGTGTGTGTGTTTATACATTTTTTGACAGTAAAAGAATCTCCGCTTTGTCTACCATTACCACCACGGTACTGTTTTGATAAAAGTCAATCTAGGTTTTTCAAATGTAATGCTGCTTAATAACTGCACCTGCCCACGAGCCTGCGTTTAAAGGACACCTGTCTTGACTTATATAGACACTTTTCACTTCTCTCTTTCCCTACCTACCATATACATATTGAACCTCACTTTAAAGGACACATTCAGATATGTTCACGTACGGTAGATTCCAGTGTACCTGTGACGTCTATGGCGAACGGCATGTCTGCGGCTTGCACCGCCTCCTTCACATCCGCCAGTGACACCTGGCTGCTCTCGACATCGGCATCCGACGACACAGCAAAGACCAAGGTGAGCACAGCCACCAGTGCAGAACTGCTGGATGACTGCCTGGAATTGCATAACACCGGATATGAAGGAAATTACAGATCCAGGATTTCATGGCTAGGGGTGTGTGCTGGTGTGTGAAGCCTGTAACCTCGGGTCAATGATTTGGGGAAAAAAGATGGACAAACCAACAGGAAATGTATAATAGACACCAAGGCCCCACTCCTCTGCATTTGGCACTGAAGGCTGGCTTAGGATACAACAGTTAAAATACCTGAATAGGTAACACTCATATTTAACTCCTCTACTGCATAAAATATATGTACTGCGGAATTCACAATCTGTCTTAACAATACAGTTAGTCAATTCTTCAAGACCTTTCTAGATTACTGTATGGAAACTTCACTGCAGAAGCCATACATGGTGTATATAGTTACAATATACTGGAGATGCATGTAAGTTGATATACCAAGAATGTCTTAACCCACGTACCGGTAGTGGATTCCTCTGATGCCAGCAAACTTGTTGCCAAAGTTGCCACACAGAGAATTTCTCACCTACGTAACACAGAATTTATTCATCATTGAGTAATATGTAGCATGTCATTATTTGTGCATCAACCAAATTACTGCTGTGTCTGTTTTCGTAATACAAATGATTCTTTCTTGAAGTCTATAGGGCTGTATCAGTGAGCCTCCACCAGCACCAGTGTGATGGCACAGGGGTAACATCCTATAACAGAGATGTAAATGCTCAATGCATGATGTATTAGATACCAAATGAGGCATGATTTGCTGGTATATAAGTAAGCGGTCACGATGACTGGCCTCTGGTGTTTCCATATGAGGCAAAGCCAAGTTGAGGGACATCAAAGGCCAGACATTGTCATCGGTTCTTTATAGCACTTTCACTTTTTCAACATCTCACGATTTATGAATTATTTTTACAAGTTTATTGTGTATGATTATATCTATCATATAAGAAACTTGTAATGGCGAGTAATATGTAGCTGGAACAATAATCAAAGTTTTTGTTTAGAAAAAATATGTTTCAATTTACAACACAGTGGGGCAGATTAAACAAAGCATGGAGTAAGTTGTAACACAGAAAAAATAAGTGATATAGATACGGAGAAAACATGATTATCATCAAGCAATCTTTATAAGTATACACAATAAAGTCAAACAAATTCTTTCACTAACAGAGCTGCATTTAGTCACAAATCCTCTGTATGAGGAGTTATCCGATGGCAATTATGGCAGACCAAGTAAGGAGACCCATCTGTGCACTCTTGAAGAAGTTAAAGGCTGTAGGGCTTAATGGAGATGCTTAAACTTTTTGTGTTATTTAACCATATTCTTTATCATAAGGCTTATATTTCATAATATATATTTTCATTGTTTTTAGTATGTGTTTATCAATTTTAATAAACTTGATATTCTGTAACATGCCCTGATTATGAACAAATTCAATCTCAATGGGACTCTAAGTTAAGATTCACAATATATAATATATGTGGTTTAAATTATTTACTTCAGAAGATCTAAACATCTGAACAAGAACATTTTTACCATTCAGGGCGAATTGAAACACTGTTACAATCTGCCCCCTGAATTTTGTTTCAATTTACCCCAGCCAACCTTCATCTAAAAATACATGTTGAATGTTATTCTGCATTATGTAGGTCAAACTTAAAATATATTGATTCAAAGCACAAACATATACACCTTTGTTAGAAAAGTGGAATATAAAGATTCCATGTAGTATATTGAATTTAAAACAAATTTAATAGAACTTCGAATTTTACTTACTAGGCTAAAAAAAAATTCTAATCACCCTTTTCTTTGTTTTTTCAGCGTATCCCAAACTTTGTATGCAAATCAATATCAATTCATATACTTTGTTTCAAACATCAATAACACAACATATTGATTAAATTTTGAACTAATTGGCTGTGTTTCAATTTGCCCCGTGTTTCAACTTGCCCCGGTCTCCCCTACCAAAGGTTGTAACAGGAGTGCTTGTTAAACTACTGTGCGATTGAGATTGTTAGGTAATCCTACCCTATTACAGGCGTAATCATATGTTGATTGTGAAAAGGCAATACACATTTTCTTCTTTCTCTTTCACAGAAATGATGGTTGTCAGTGTCGGTTTTGACGATCACATACACATGTTACGATTTACCTGTGACGAAGAGCTTGCGCCGAATCAATGGGCCGCTGTCTGAAGAGACTAACCATCGTTATAGAGAACCTCTGATTGTAAAATTTATCACGCATTGATGTGTAATGGACCTATCCTAGTGTTTGCGTCTGATACCCCCATTTCATTGCTAATTAACTTAGCCCTGATGTTGGCCTAGAGTCTTTTCCCACAAAAAAAATCGATCACTTGAGTGTAAGGCGAGCGCCATCCCCACCACTAATGGAAAATATGTCCGTTACCCGCATATTGTGTGAACTCTCCTTGCAGCTGTCATGTAGGCTGTGCAAATCTCTCGTGTCCGGTCAGTCGTGAAATGGGGGGAAAACGTAGAAAAGCAATATTTTGCTAGGTTTGACATGAGCCACCCCACATGTTTTTGTGTGTTTTGTTTGGTTGGTTGGTTAGTTGTTGTTGTTGTTTTTTGTTTTTTTGGGTGTGTGTGTGTGTGTTGTATTATTATTTTTTTTTTCATTTCAATAAATGGGGTCATGATACGTCACGTTGGCAATGCTGAAATTTTTGCGCAACTTTTCAGGGCATGGCTTTATGGATTCACCCACAAAAACGTCGGGTGGCTCTCCAACTATTAATACAATGAATATTAGACCCACACCAGGGTTTTCTGAGTGCTTCTTTCTATTCACAACAGCTGTAAAAGTATAGATAATGAGTTAAAAGTGTCTACAAATGTTAGATAGATATGACCATCATCCCAATTTAGAGATTTTTGTTAAAATCATCTATGTTTCAAAACATACCAACATTTGTTTGAGGCCAAAAACATTTACCTATGGTCTATTTTATAATTCTAAAAACAAAATGGTTTTAACTCTCTCAGCTTTTGTGTAGCAGACTGTCGATTGCAAAGTTGTGGACACATACGCACTGCCTCCGTGCGTTATGAGAGTGTCGGCACTGGGAATGGTTTTATTGAGGTAGCCGTGCGATCAACATACTATGCGATGTACGCGTATAACTTTCGTCCTACGCACCGTGCGATTATAAAAGTACGAGATCCACACGTTCATGGTACAGGGAATGCACGGTCCCAGAACTGTGTCTGTGCCGATAACGTCCGGGTATATCCTCTGTGTTTAACGCAAGATCTCCGCACTGCCTCCTTACCGTCAGACCATGACGTAAGGTGGTCGCAGAAGAGGCTTGGCAGGCAAAACGTCTTAGTAAAACGCTGTTCTGACTTTATAATATTCATAGTAGTATATGTGAGCTCTCGAGTAGGACATGACATGCGAGGTTTATTTCATATACAACATTATAAAGTGGCCTCATTTAAGGCATTTTGTGACAAATGTTAATAGACATTATTTAGCTATGAAGTCTTTTGAAAGATTACTTAATTGTGCCACAATGGTACATGTAGTGCTCCAGATAGAATAGCCCCATAGACTTCAGAAAGAATCCTCTATACCAAATTCAAATAAATACAATATATCTACATGTGTATGTGTAAAGCTATCCATGTATTTCTTACACACTAGGTGATTTACAAATGAATTTGTGTCTTAACGCTTTTAATGAAATAGTACACTGGAATATAAGCATTTAAATGACCATTTCTACCACATTACTATTATGAGAACGGCTTGACATAAATCAAAACTTACTCCTCTTTCCAGAGCAGCTTCAATTCCTTTGTCAAGTTGGCTAAAACGGAATGAATTGATTGCAACAACAACCTTGACAATCTTCTCTCTTTCCGTATCTGAGGGCTGTCTTCGCTCAGCACATCGGAATGTGGAAGTTGAAATGGTAGTCGAAGTGGTGGTTGTGGTAAAAGGATTGCTGATTGAGGTAGTTGGAGTGGTGGTAGTGGTAGTTGGAGTGGTGGTAGTGGTAGTTGGAGTGGTGGTTGTGGTAGTTGGAGTGGTGGTTGTGGTATTTGGAGTGGTGGTTGTGGTAGTTGGAGTGGTGGTAGTGTTAGTTGAAGTGGTGGTAGTGGTAGTTGGGGCGGTGGTTGTGGTAGTTGGAGTTGCTGCAGTAGTTGGAGTGGTGGAGGTGGTTGCGGTTGGGATTTTCAGGCATGCATCATTTTCTGCAATTAGTCGTATACCGGCTATGCATCATTTCAGTTCAGCCTAAGATACGTGCATAGAACGTTTTGAAAGTATTTACATTAACAGTTCATGTATAAATCACAGAAAATTTGATTCAATACCTAGTGCATAGCAAAGCTTGAATCCAAACCTCTGCTGTGCATAATAATATTCCAAAGAAGGTACAAATGGGAAGCTTCGAAATGAGACAGCTATTGTATTGACATCATTCAGTAGGAGAGGTGTGTCCTCAAAGTACTTATACATAATAATACCACAAAATCTGAAAGTACAAATAGCTTGGATACATTGCGGCTCTATATAAGATGTTTTAAATATAGAACAACAATAATAATGTCAATATTACACAACAGCTGTAATCTACAAATGAGAAAGTACACGAGAGAAATAAAGTTATTCCATCACCATCCTTCGAGTTATATTATCTGAAGCTTGCTTCTAATGTTTGCCCTTTATCTATATCACTAGCTTTCGCAGTACAGTAATTTCCTACTTACCTCTCTCCAAGCATTAGATTTTGGCCAGCTGCATCTGTCGCTATCTCCACAAAATCGTAACATGCGCCCTCGCTCAAAGCAAATACTGCTGGCCCTAAAGGGTCATTCGAGAACCACATCTTGACAGAACAGCTAGTGGGAACCTATATTCAGCCAATTGATAATTTTAGGGCCAAGGCATTAATGAAGGCATGGGTGTGTGTGTGTGTATATATATAAAGGAAGAGGCGATTTTTTGTGTCACATAAGGCTTTTTAACCACAAGACGTACACACTCCAAATTATCATTTTATACACAACACTATTCTACTCACTGCCTTTATTTCCAAAACTCAAAACACCTCAAAACAATAATGATAATAATATATAAAACTAGTTTTCGAGATCCTTAGTCTCCTTTTCAATAACAACTAATAGTCTAGTTGCCAGCCCTATACCTACTATAGTGAACCCAGAAATTGTGACTACTGTTTGGTTTTATGGTTGATATGCATTCTATATGGTCTAGCGATGAAATTTAGCTGCTTTGATAGATGTGGCAAGATGAAATTGTGTAGAAATCAATGTTGTGTACCACGTACGTTGATAATCCATGTGCATGTGTCTCCTGCGGTGAAACGGTTTTGTCCGAATAACGCCGCGAGGGCAGATGGATCATAGTTGGGACTATTCATGCAGACTGTTTCTGCAGAGTCCAAAGTTGGCAGCTCTCCACTCAAAGGATTACATCCTAAACAGGGTTCACATCTACATTGACATGACAAGCTTGTTCTCTAGGTACAAACTCTAAATAACTATAGTGTCTCAAAACAATGCAACTAGCATTAAAGCTTTTTGTCTTATCATGACTCATGAATGCTACCACTGAAACTAGTTTTAAATCTGTCTTTCTTCAGCACTGTAATTCATGAATTTTGTATACCTATCACGTGCAATTTGGCATGAAAGTATAGTATACTTTTTTAAGTATTTCAATACTTTACTTAAAATATGCAATTGTTTATTGTAGAATATTGCAATACTTTAGTGAAGTATTGCGAAAGTATGTCAATAATTTTTAAAAGTTTTGGGTCCATCCCTGGTGTATACATGTACATGTATGTGTGATTGATGTTTCAGAGCACTTGGAGATCTAATATTACCTGGTGATCCACTCTTCCACTCACTACATGTAGGACCAGAAAACAAACCTGGACAGCTACATCTGAAAAAAGAACCAGTGGATGCAAATTGCCAATAAAAAATTCAATGGCACCCTAGACAGCACCATTTTGACAATGAAAAACCAAAACTTGCAATACTACTCTGTACCAGATACCACGAACAGCTGACCACGAACAATCTTCTGTAGTCAGATGTCGTCTACCTAGGGGAGTGGTCATTAAATACAGAGGGGGGGGGTGGCGTGAAGAGAAATAGTTTTCTTGACAATTTTTTTTCATGCCCCCCTTTTGCCATGCCAGTATTTTTTCATGCCCCCCCCCCCTGGCACATTGTATGTTTTTTCCATGCCCCCCCCCTCCATCCCATTATTATTTATTCTATCGCATATCTGCTATCAAGACAGCACCAGGATAAAAAAAATCACACCAAAACATCTTATGCAGGGACACCACCTACCCAATGATAAAGCTATAGATAAGGTAGAAGCTTTATCTATATCAATAGATGACATCCCCCCCTGCCTACATGTTATTTTTCTTGCGCCCCTGCCCCCCTTAGAGCACCATGATTTTTTTTTCCACGCCCCCAAATTTCTCTTCACGCCCCCCCTCCTCTGTATTTTGTGACCACTCCCTAGTCAGGTTAAGAACGAGTTGGACCAGGCAAAGATTACCTTAATATGAATAAATAAGTAAGTAAGTAAGTAAGTAAGTAAGCAAGTTTTTGGCGACTGCGGAAGGAAGGGTAGTGAAGGGTAGAAGATTTCATATTTTCCGCACATGTTTACCAGTGGTAGCAGTAGCTGGTCGGAGGGATATTAGAGGGATCAATCATAGATGGCTAGTACATAGATAAAGTACTATATTGCTTTTATAAGCTTTCATATAACACAGATCTTTAGTTCAGACGACTTTGCAGTTGCTTACATGCGAATGTGAAATTACATGTACATGTACATGTATATGACATGTTCTGAAACAGAGTAGTGAAATGCTGGGAAAACAGGTCACAAACGGTCTGGTAATTCTTTAAATGCAAGCCATTGGTGAGTTAGAACACGATATATTAAAGATGTTGCAACTAAACTCTGAAGTGAAAATAGAGCAGGGAAATCATTAGAGTAAAGGATCACTAATGGCTCATACCTGCTGCAGTCATTGGGGTCCTGATATCCTCCATTGACACAGGCTGGTGGTTGGACACCACTGCAGACATCCGTGCAGTACATGAGGTTCAGAAGGTGTGAGTCTTCGAAGTCCATCATAGATATCTGCCCGATGGTACGCATCAGACGCGGGTCTTTGGTCTTTATTATGCCCTACAATGGTGTGTGCAAGTCAATACTGAAGGCCTACCCAATGAGAATACATGACTATTTAAAATATTTGGAGGGCTTATTATTGCAATGTGATAGGAAATCAAGTAAAACTTATAAAAATATATATAGATATGAAATGCGGGGGCATGGCAAAATCAGCAACAAAAAAGCATACATGAAGATACAACTTAAACAGCACATTTGCTATTATCCGAACACTTGCACCTAACCCATAGTTACGTGAATACGTGACCATGTCAGAACTACTGCATGCAATTGTCATGCGCATTCAATGTGCCCTCAGTTTTGTTTTTCGGTGAGATTTAGTCATTTTACACAATAAAATGCAATTGTCAACTATTTTCAAATAATTTGCTAGTACCATCGGACCATTCAAATCACAATGATATACTGGAGATAGACTTATATGAATGATCTAACTATAACGTCTTACCAAGACATCCCAGATTCGTTCTTATTAGCGCACCTGCCCCATTAAGCGCACCCCCTCTATCTCTCTGTATCCGTATCCCTGTTTATGCAGATTAAATATTATACAAATCTTGCTCTTTGGGGGGCAAAGATTTCACCTACCGCCGCCATATTGTAAGACTAAAGGTCTCAGACCACCAAATCAATACAAAATGAGCAAAAAAATTCGGTCCGAACACGCCGGTGCTGCCGAAGTTGATATTACTAAAAAGTAGGCGTGGTTCCAATTATTTACTGATTATAGATGTGAAATTAAGCTTATACCCAATAGGTGTCAAACCAGTAATTTTATTTAAATATTTTTGAATAGTTAGTGCACATCGTCAGTTATAAGACGGCCATGTATCAAATAGAATAGTGCTAGACTACAGAGGATTTCAAGGGGTAGGTCTCTTCTATGGCTGCCAGAGCTCTGGGAAGGTGGTTATGCCCATGTGAATTTTCTTCTCAGCAACTGGAAATGAAATACTCTGTTGAAGAAAAATAAGATTATTGGCCAACACTCAAAGCTAAGCAGGGTAGAAGGGGGCTGGTTATTACATTGTTAATAGATCTTACAATTGAGCATTTGTTTAGTGGTCTGAGACCTAAAACACGTATTCCGTATTCGGATTACCACATAGCCATCCGGGTGCGTTGTGTTATCATGTTCTGTGGGGTCAAAGTGATTTATGAAAGAAAAATGCATGAAACGCGAAAAATTGTTGTGGTGCGCTTTTTTTTTTTTTTTTTTTTTTTGCTGAAATTTGTTTTTGTAAGCGCAATTATTAGAACGTCATATATTCCTATTAGAACGAATACGGCTATTTGTTATAAATGTACTGCATCTATACCTCTTCTCCATACAAATTTGGTGGGTATCCCATCATGGATTTATAGTTGTATGGCAAACCAAAAGTGGTGGATTCTCCAGCTTTATGAAAATTTGATCCTGCAATAGAACAATCTCATATTCTATCACTGTGTTTTTATTTTTATTTGGTTTTATTTTTTGATAATTCATCCGTTGTATGTATATGCAAATATTCCAAACTATGCACTTTTCATTATGATAATTTTAAGCCCTCGACTTTGTGTTTATAATATCAGGAAATCAGCCAGACGAAAAAATAGTGAATTACCCAAAATGTATGGGCAAATTAAGTCACTATTCAGTGTTTGATTTAAATCATAAACGTCCATGTTTTCCAATTTTCAACCTTGTAGGGCCGAGTCATTATTTAAGAAGTGGGGGGTTCGGAAGTTTTTCTAGACATCGGTGTTTCTAACTTCTGACCCCCCACGGGTTTGCAAATCAAACATATGACCCCCCCCACGCATTTGTAAATCAAACATATGACCCCCCCCACGCCCCCGCGGGTTCCCAAATCAAACATATGAACCCCCCAACATCGAAATGTATGCCTGAAATATGAACTTCCGCCCCCCCCCCCACTTTAATATATCTTACCTAGCATATGACACCCCCATTTCCACATTTCCTGTGTATGTATCTGCATAGCACTGTACTGTCATATCTGCTGTACAAATTTGCAAAAATATTTAGCTATATGAATGAAACTATGAATGAATGAAACTAGTTTTTCCCCAGTTTATTAAATGCAATAAACAAAATGTAATACAAACTGTATATATTAACTTGTCATGATATAAATGGACTGATGCTATTTAATTGAATTTAGAGAAAGCGATTTAATCTTCAATGTGTTATTTCGAGAAAAAAAAGTAAAGAATTTATATTGCATTTTCCGAAAATAAAAGTTAGTGGTTAGTCGAAAGACAATTAAACATACTATAATTCAATCTTGATAAAGGGTTTCATATTCCATTTCATAAGTTGCTTGCAGTGGCTCAGATAATTGCTCTAATATAAGAGCCGATGAGGTATTATCAAAAACTCTAAATTCAATTAATAGCACCAGTCCTTTCATATCATGACAAGTTAACTTTGATATATTTTTGAGCAGTACAAATTCTTGGGGAAGGCATACTTAAAGAATTTTTTTCCATCCAATCACTAAAATCCTCTGTCAAAAGCATTTTGGCAAATATGAGCAATACAATTGCATGTGTTGAGTTGACATATTGTTGTATTGTATCAGTTTATTTCGCATAAAATGCATAGTAAAATATCACAGTCCATATCAATGTTTAGTTTAAAATTAGTTGTAAAGCATATTTCAAAATAGATGTTTTCGCCAATTTACAGAATGACTAGAATAAAACTTAAAAAATAAACTTTGAACTATATCACGTGTAATAAAATTGTCACAACTACGTAGCCTACATCTAAAGTTTCCAATAGCTTTTCTATATAGTACTTTAAAGTGGTCTACACCATTAAACATATAATATTGGGACATGCTAACACCATTAGGGATAGCAAGGAGATGTCTAAAACATTATTATATGCTACAGAAGCTTTGTTAAAGACATTATCATTAAATACAGTCCAAATTTGACTACCATACATACTACTAATAAAGGTCTTAAAAAGACATATTTTAACACTTTCAGAACAATATCTAAATTTACTAATCAAAATATTGCCTTGTGTATAGATACATTTTGTGTGACGTGCTATATCATCGTTATGAAACTAGATACAAAATTACAAGATATTTTATACAACCAAATGATTGATCACATACCAAAGAAAAATATCAGGACATTCTACCAACATTTATTAAGAAATATAAATGCTTGCCACGGCCCCTTTCAGTAAATTTACAAAATTTTGACATTTGACCCCACCCCCCACCACAGTAAAATTTCAAGAATCAGAATATTTGAACCCCCCCCGATATTCTTCCATTTTAAACTTCTGACCTGACCCTCCCACAACTTCCATTTTGAAACTTCTGACCCCCCCCCCCCCACACACACACACACAACATTCAAATTCAAACATCTGACACCCCCCCCCACCCAGTTTTTTTCCGACCCCCCACGGCTTAAATAATGACTCGGCCCTTAATACATGTAACTTCGATGTAACTACATCAAGTGGCCTTGGTGGAACTCAACCAAAGGACTCCAAGGTTGTGAGACTAGAATGATACCATCATCCCATCCAGTGACAAGCCAATGTAAAATATGGCTGAACTGGTCTCTGAAACACGGTCGAGCCTGGGGTTACTTGATACAATTATATGGAAATATAGGGTTGTAAAACATGTTTTCAGCTATTTCAGTAGTAGTAGAAAAATGCTTGGTAGATGGATGTGAGAGAGAAGGATGAAAAGGAGTTCGCAAGCACTGGACACACACCGGGAACACAAAGACACACATTATATGCAATTTTAAAGCATTCAACGTAATGAATATATTGGATCTGTTTAATACTTGCTCTGGTCTGGTGGGACTTTTGTCAGGTTGATGGTGACATGGTCATCTCTGTCCATGCGCGTGTGTGTGTGATACAGCCCGAGGGTGTGACCGATCTCGTGGGTGGCGAGTGTGTACCTGCGGCAGGTGAACAGTGTATTTTGTAAAATAACAGACCGACTTGCACATCATCAATTGCTAGACGGCTTTTTCTTTGCCTATGATACACTATATCTGTCTATGTAAGACCTAAATACCAGTTTTGCTCGTCCGTTGCATACAGAAAGTGCATTTGTAAAAGATGTTGATCCATAAAATCTATGTTTGACCAGCTCCTCATCAAAGATTTTAAGTAGAAAATTATTGCATTGTTTCCATCTCTTGCAATAAAATTGATAACGCTTAGACTGTGTTTGACCCATGCATACTTTCCTGGATTTTACTTGAAGTATTGGACCTAATAGTAACATACATTTTAAATCAACTACCAATATAGGAATACATATGAACTATGCTCCACCTTTTATCTCTTATATCTGTATTTTTATTTCATATCCTTCCTCAAAGTTTGAACAGTTTATTTTAAAACTTTCTAGTATTCTATCCTTATTATCAAGAAAATTTGTAAGCTTTCAGCCATACTTTGGGCTTCCTCAGACTGCCAATATTACCAAACATAAAGTCTGAACAATACTACTGGATTAACAAGCTATTGTTTGCCCCGCCCCCACTTCTGCTGGTTACCTGTGAAGAGAGGAGGTTGTTCCACACACTAGTGAGGTCCAACATCTTTATTGAGAGTGGGTTTCAATGTTCTAATAAACATAGCTTCCTTAACACCTCTCTGAAATCATCAGCTCTACCTAGGTAAACAACTAAGTCGTACGGGACGGCGCCCCCGGTTGGGGACGGCTGCACGCGCCAGACCACGGCCACCCGGTGAACCAGAATGGACCAAAGCCTGAACAACTGGGCACTGTTACCAACCCTCCCGCACCTCTCGTTGTGTTGTTCTTGTGTTCCAAGCTTGCTTTGGCGGATGGTCGGGGTCTCATCAGGTCTCACGGGAGGCCTACTGAGTGGGAGGACTTCGCACTGATGCTGACACGCACTCCTTTTATGGGTGACATCGTGGATCATACCCCTTGACAAAGTCATGGTGAGGAAAACTAACCACAGGTTAGTCTTGTTAGGTTGCCAGCCCTACTGCCCGAGCAGTTTCTATAATAGAACCGAGACATAATGTCTCTTGCCCGTACTAAAGTGTACTGGTTCCCTAATCCTACAGTGGCCATAGTAAAGAGATGACAAGTCCTTACAAGGTGTGCGTAACCAAGGGGAACTAAACCTAGTTCAGTGCAACATGTTTATAGCCTACGTTATACTTACAGGAAAGCTACAATTCCTGTACACTGGATGACTTACTGTATAACTAGTTTTGTTACACCTACACCGATTAATTTTTCTACCATTTATCAGTGCTTATGTATGCCTCAACCTTGACCAATTGCTGTTGCAATAATCTATATAAATAGATAATCCATGTATAGATACATAGAAACAAAACAAACACCAGGCTTTGCTTCAGCTGCTGAAGTGACGTAATGAGGGAATATGTGATGTTCTATGTATTAATAGCTTTCATCTAAATGAAAAGCTGCATTGTTATTCGGATATACATTAAAAATTCTATATCTAAGTACATGTAACATTATTACTCACCCAATGTTGAGGCAGTTGGCGCCCAGAGCTATCATTTGAGGCTGAATTCCATAAATATATCTTCCTATTGGTGACCAGCATCTGATTGAGGGAAACATCACTTAAGCCCCGTCCACACCACTAAGACTATGCCCGACACGACGTGTCGTCGCGTCGGGCACACTCATAGCGGTGTGGGCACACTTAAACCCCTTCCACAAAGCGCGTAGGCCTCAGTTAGGACAGCTTTAAGACAAAAGTACATAACAATATTCAAAATGCGTACGCAAATCCTGAAATCGTCATACGATTTTTGAGCATCCTACGCTTGAAATACCCTTTTAACACACCGTCGTAGAGTTTTGAACATGTTCAAAATTTACCTTCCTGTTATGCACGGACTTACGATTGATAGAAAGCGCGCATCACGCCCAAGATGATCCTGAGACTGTTGTGGGCCTGTTATAAGGTTGGCATACGATTCTACTATGATTTAGAGTGTCTTATGTTGTTGTGTTGGCATGGACAGCTCTACGACGCGACAAGTTGTCTTAGCCTTTTTTTACGTCACCATGTGGAATACTTACGTAAAATCCCTTGCACAAAGCGCCACAGTCCTATGATTTTCGTATGCATATGAAGCGTAATAAAATCATAGTAACATCGTAACATAAAACAGATCTTGCAAGGAGACCTGTCACAAAGGATTTGTTAAATCTACGATTGATTTATGCTCTTCAGTTGTATAATCGTGGTAATGTCCTGCTCTAGACATAATAGGACTCTCCTATGCTCGTCCTAAGCCCGGCCTACAACTGTGCTATGACTTTGACATTTTGCAGCCAGCCTACGATTGTTCTATGACGTACCTACGTTGGTTCTGTGATACGCCTACGTCAGTTCTATGACATACTTAAGCATATGAGAGGGAAAAATATACCCTAACCCATTCTCAAGTCTTAGGGCCATTCTCACTAATTTTCTATCCATTCTCATTTCACAATTTCTAAATTTTTCAATTTCTCACAATCTTCAAAGGAAATTGACCCCCATTCTCATTTTTCATTAAAAAAATCAGGGGCCATTCTCACATCTCAAAATAGGTATAATTCCCCCTCATATGAGACATTTGTGAGTCTTCTGAATGAGCCAAGCTTTCATAGCAATTAGAATGTTGGTATGACTGCTCTGCGATTGCCATAAGAGAGGGAGAAAGTCATAGGATTGTTTTGCACCAATTGCGCGCGCGCCCCCTTTCCCCACCAAAATACCTCATTTTCATAGGGTTTTTCATGAAATCCCGTAAGTGCGCCCCCTCTTTTCCTTAAGTGCGCCCCCCCCCCCTTTTCCCAAAACCTGGATCTGCCTATGGGCCATATGATCGGCCTACATCTATCATAGAACGAGCATACAAATTTAACAACATAAGACACTCTAAATCATCGTAGAATCGTATGCCAACCTTACAACAGGCTCACAACAGGCTCAGGATCATCTTGGGCGTGATGCACGCTTTCCATCAATCGTAAGTCCATCAATCGTAACTTCTGTCTTAAAGCTGTCCTAATTGAGGTCTACGCGCTTTGTGAAAGGGGTTTAACCCTGGTACTACATTTGTCGACAAAAGCTATTCTCTAATCAATAATCTTAAAAGTGTATTGATCTAGGTATATTTTATGAACTTTTGGTTTGGTGGTTGAAACACTTGGCACCTAACGACGATCGTCGTAGTGGTGTGGACAGGCACCGTCGCAAGAAGAAACTTTATTATTTTTTTTACATGACAGTTTATATCTTTATGAAGTCTTTTTAGTAGTAGGACTATCCATAGAGATTAAACTAAACTACACTACTACTCACTAAATTCAACAAACACTGACGTTACGGCTTCTATCACGGAGCCTTTGACCAAAGTGACATGGTGACGTCACAATGGTGCTAATTTGATTTCTGCCAAGCCTCCTTGTCAGGCCCAAAGACAAAGATAACCCTAAGAAACTGTGTGGCGTGATATAAGACATCACTTGCCCATCCTGCGAAGAGCCATACATTGGAGAAACTGGCAGGAATTTAAAGACAAGACTCAAGGAGCAAATGGACCCTCACAGCATTCAGTCTGCCATTGAGATCCATACATGAGGGGTAACTATACCTATTTTGAGATGTGAGAATGGCCCTTGATTTTTTATGAGAAATGAGAATGGGGGTCAATTTCCTTTGAGAATTGTGAGAAATTGAAAAATTTAGAAATTGTGAAATGAGAATGGTTAGAAAATTAGTGAGAATGGCCCTGGATTTTTGCTGAGACTTGAGAATGTGGTAGGGTATATTCTTCCCTCATACATCTAACTCAGGCCGTGGATTCTACGTTGACACTGCCAAAGTCGTTGACAGGGAAGACCAGCCTTCCTGCCATGTTAGTTGAACGCATCACTTGCTCTCATCTACATGTAACTCATATCAAAGCTAGATTGTCGTTTGGTGATTTCCCGGACTGAGACTAATATTAGAAATAGTCCGTGCCATTGCTTGACATTTATGTGTCTACAATTGTACCCCATTCTGGCTCTAATCAAACACTGAGTATCATGCATGTATGTGTGTGACCAAACTCAGCCACGCATGGACCATTCACACTAATAAGCAAGCTGAACTTACGCATTTTCATCTATGGTGTTGTGAACGATCGCCTTAGTGACCAAGACGTGGGGGACGTTAACCACTGTGTCTTTGTCCACCTCTGTGAAAGTGAAACAAGTGTTTGATGCCACCGTTTTGAAGGCCGCCCGGATCACAGACTGCTCCTCATCTACAAATCATGATTA
>CM032661.1:33091685-33165073 GCA_019095985.1 Streblospio benedicti
CATCCAAGATAATGCCAAAGCAAATGTGGAAGCTTCAATAAGTTTCTTTTCCATTTTACATCAATCTAGTAGCATTATTCCCACCACTAAAATATTGTGAAATCTGCGTACAATAATTGAAGAATGTGGATCCTATGATAGATCACAATTCTACGTTGATTTACAATATCAATGCTTGCTACTTAGGGAGTGACCATTTATTCTCACCGAGAGTGGGCGGCCGAACGCAAACAATAAATTCTATGAATTTGAATGACCCCCTTATTTATTTTACTAGAATTTGACCCCACCCCAACCTTAGAACTAAATTCTAGCGAATTTGAAGTGACCCCTTATTTATTTTACTAGAATTTGAGTGACCCCCCCCCCACCCCCTTAGAACTTGTGCACAAAAATACAGCGTGAAATCGGATTTGAAGTCGACGCACAAAGAGAATAGCAAACAACGGCATAACAAAAGAAAGGGCAATGCAGGAAAGGAGAAGCCCCTTACCAACATGATAATAGAAAACAGTGTGATTCCGTGGTGAAATGGATAGAGAGTTGGACTCGTGACCAGATGGTCGTGGGTTAGATTCCCAGTCGGGCCTGATGGTGGGTGTTGAGCAAACTTACCTCTAACAGACTGTACACTGCTCCGTAGCACATACATGTTACATACATACAGGTAAGTGGAGTGAATGGTAATGTGAGTGATAAGCACGTCTATACTGTATGTACTATGGTAGCGATATTCTGTATGCTCAAGAGGTTGTATGCTCCCCCAGGAGTTGAGAAAGATAGTGTGACAAGAATGCCAATGACCTGGTGTAGATGTAAAGTCGCTAGAACATGACAAACTGAATTGCAATAAAACTTGCGTAAGTGATGTTGAGATCGTAAAAAAGGAAATAGAAATAAAGATTGATAATTCTAAATGTCAAAAACATTTAACACTCAATAAACGATTTGACACAGATCAGGTAAAAAAAAATGCTGTTATCCACAATGTTTGATGACAACAACACAATCATGGCATCATTTGTCTAATGGTGCAACTTCAACATCTGATGATGAATTCACATCATTATCAAATGTCTTAATGTTAAATAAGTTATTAGATTACTTTCAAACGTAAACAATGTAATCAGCCCACTGTACTTAAAACAGTAATCGAGGTGTAGCCATGCATGGCCATGTATGGTTCATGTCAATTCAGTATTAATCCTCCTTACAAGAATTAATCTTATGGTGTACTTATTTCCATCAGTTTAATATGACGTGTGTCATTGTCCAAGTTGCCGAGATACTATGATCCCCAGGTACAGTGCAACAAGACAATTTTAACTCATATGTAAAGTGAAGTTCGTGTCTTGTGAGGACACTTATTTTCTAAAATGACTTAAAAATTATACTTGTTTCATGTATGAGATGCATCTAGTGTGAAGTGGGCACTCTCTTTGCATATACCTAGGATGTCCTCAAAAGAAAGGCTCACTGCCTAACTTGCCCAAACTCAATATTTTCTCTAATCCCAAGTAACAGTGCAACATGTCTATTTTCGCACATATATAAAATGAAGTTAATGTCTTATGAGGCCACTTATGCTCTAGAATTACTTAACAATTTCACTTATTTCATGTCTCAGATGCATCTTGTGTGGAGTGGGCATTTTTTTGCATATACCTAGCGATGTCCTCAAAAGAAAAAGCTCTCTGTGTAACTTGCCGCAACTTACCTCATTTCCATATCGTGCCAAATTCCAGCCTGTGATTGGACAGCTTCGAAAATGTGGCCGGCAAGTTACCTCATGTGAATTGATGTCTAGTAGATCCGGAGGTCATGAGTCACTCTAAATATTCAGAGGCTTCCCCGAAAATTCCACATTTGTATGGATTAACGAAATTAGATCTAGTGTGTTTTTAAAAATTCTTACCTTCCTTGTCGTTTATACCATTCCGAGTCCACCCCAGGAGCAAATTTGTAGCCTAAAATATTTAATGATGAATACAGTGTAAATCAATGTAATAATGTCTTTAATATTTCACATATATTTTGTTTATTAAAGGTTATACCCAGTGGGCTAACAAGTATGCGTGTATAAAAGCAATTGTTTTGAGCATTCTGATATTGTATTTAGTTAAGGTCCGATTATCCGGCTTCGGAATGTTCGAACATCTGGATTATTCTGAATTTCTTTCCAGATCCTATTTCTATAAAGACACTAGAACACTGCCTTTTTTTCTAGTTTTATGTTACAATTGTTAAGACCTTTTATTCTGGACCCTCTTTTGTATATATTAGACAATATAAGACTGTGACTTCTTATGTTAATATAACAGGGTCGGATCCAGCGGGGGGGGCTTTTTGCCATATTAGCCTTAAAGCCCCCCCCCCGCCCCTACAATTTAGCCCCCTCGCCAAAGATTTTTTTAAAAATGCATTTTCAAAAAACACTTTATTAAAAGTTTACTATTTCATTGATTACAATTATTCTAATTCTAAGGTCTATAATGTAGATATTATGTACACATACATCTACTGCCCCCGCACCTCCAAATCCCCCCCCCATCCCCCCCATACCATGACCCTCCCCCACCCCCCCCCCCCAACCCCTCCCCCGTGCGCACGGACAACCCCCCCGCTCTCAAAATTTGAAAATTAGCCCCCCCCCCCCCCGGGTCTCAAATTTCTAAATCCGGCCCTGTATAATCCTAGTTTTGATTGCATTTTCTTATATCAATATCTACCTGTTATTGAAATGAAATATGCCCATGCAGATTGTAACCATATTGAAAGGATCCCCCTTTTCTTTTAAAAAAAAAATAATAAGTCGCGCAAAAATAATCCTTTTTCACATTAGAAAGTTTAATAAACTGCCATTTATGAAATCTTAAGAACCCCAATTTAAGGTTCGATAACAACACCCGACGTGTTTTTGGCTTAAAATCTCCTCCAGATTCAATAGAGACATTGACGTAGGTAGAAATGTATCAATATTGAAGCTTACCTTCAGGTAGAGGAGAGGTGTCAGGAACCGTTGGCCACTCTACTAAGTCCCGGGACCAAATGTGTCCGAACTGAAACGTGACCTATAAAACAATCATTGTTTTATCGTATGGTCCGTGGTGGTGTCACTGCAGTTGGTTGGTTTGTGTGTTCTCATTATTCAGCGACATATTACAAGATAATTTGGTACAGTTATATGCAGGCGATGTGATGTATTATGCATTAACTGCTGGGTTAATTTCCGGATTAGTCCCGGATTGGATAAGATTTAGTGCGATGGTCACGTTTGATGTGCTCCTGTGGTCGAGTGGATAGGAAGTTTGACTTGTGATCACAATATTCACCCGAATTGATTACTACTGTGTGGTAGCCTATGCCCGACGTTTTGATGATTTAGCCTAGTCAGATCAGTTCTAGGATACGCCACCATATGTGACCCACAGTGGCAAATACATAAACACCTTCGATGTGGACAGGCCAGCACATTTTACGCTAAAAAGCAACTACAGTACACAAAGCAAAGACCAGCATCTGATAGTATTCTGCGAAATTGTAAGGGAATTCGAACGTTCTTGAGTCTACAGCACGACAATATTTAGAAAAATAAATAAAGAAAAGAAAACACCCGTGCAAATACTATCGAGCAGCTTTCAATGCTCCTTCCTTATTAGAACCATATGATATTTCATAATTGGTGTGATACTCAAAGTAGAGGTCGGCTACCTATCAAACAGAAACAGATAGGGCGGGTTCTTGTGATTATCAATTTAGAATAAATAACGTTGGTTGCTGATATGTTTTAAACCTAAAATTGGGACCAATACAGTCATATGTGAAAATTCAAATGGTGCTAATCAGTTGCTTTGTCTATAGAAACTAAGGAAAGTTTGAAGATGCTCTAATTTATAGGTCACACAGACTACGTTCGGGTGTGGCGTATAGACATTGTATTAAACAAAAAAGGGACCGCTATACAGTCATTAAGTGAAAAATTCAAAATGGTGCTAATCAGTTGCTTTCGTGGTCTATAGAAAATGTTCCGGACAAAAAACATCCAGTACGACGACGCTTCGCTCACTACGGCCCCCGATCAACCGCCATACAGCAGAGCCCGCTAACTAAACCATCGTTTTTCATAAGCCACCAATACGATGTCAATAAGTCGCCTATGAGCTCCCATTAAGTTTAAATTAAGCTGCACAAATGTAAACGTTTTCGACAGACTGACGACGGCAAGGGAGAAAATCATTTTTTAATCTGATGTCAATCAGTTGGGGTGGGGTTGGGGGTCCGCAATCCTGTGTGACACGGGTCATCTACATGTATGTACTGTAAGATAAATTGCTTGAACATACCAGTGTAAAGATAAATAGTCCGTTGTGTAATCCCATATCCGTGTATGTGTAAACAATTCTCTGTTGAACTACAACGTACATGTACCTGCAAAAAAAGTCAAAATATACATGTGTATTTTTAAGAAACAAAATATATGCTTATTATTAGGTAGTTACTTTTATCATTATGTGCTAGTTTTTGACGTAAATTATACATGTGATTCTGTAATCATACCTGTCCAGTTGATCATTGTTAATTGGTATAAACATGTGGGTCTCGAGGTAATCATTCCCAGGGCCGTAGCTAGACCTTCAAAAACGGCGGGGCGAACTCTAAGCTTTGATATGTAATATGATTGTGAGGTTTGTGGCTTGTTAAAAGATTTATGAGTTAAATTCACATGAGCATATAGACTGATTGATTGAAATAAGCTGTCTATGCATGGACATACTATAACAGCCCATTATAAGTTTAAATAAAGACTTATCAGTGTGCACTCAGAAATTTAGATTTAATTCAGTGTTCATATTAGGTTATAAATTTGTATGCATGTTCCAATCTAATCTAAAATAGACTGTAATACAAAAAAATCTTTGCAAAATAACAATGGGGCGAAGTAGAAAAACGGCGGGGCATTTGAGGCAGGATCGAGGGGAAACGGTGAGGCGACCGCCTCAGTTGCATTATACTAGCTACGTCACTGATACCAGTGGGATTAAGAGTCTGAGACGTATATACATAGAGAATCCTGATTTTATTACGGAAACAGAGTGTCACGCCTGTTTTTGGCCTAAATCATAATAGGGAAATAGGAATTGTCAGATTGAAAATATAGGTTAAACATAAACGTAAAACGTAACATCAGGTGCTATATCCACAGAGTCGATTTAGCTGCTGGCCCGCTGGCCCATGGCCAGTTTAAATGGTCTGGGGCCAGTTGACTCGGTCTTGAACTGGCCCGTTTGGCCAGTTGGAATAACATGAATATTGGTGCCCAAAAAATCACAGGGCCAGGGCTGTCAAGACTCACGGTTTTTGACGATGAAATCAGCATTACAGCCAGTTCTATGATTGGTTCCCGCGTTTGCTCAATCCAAAGCAATATTTGAAATACACACTTATTTGCTTATTAAACCAAAAATCATGACATTACTGACAAGCTGTGGCTAGTAGTGGCTGTTCACTACTCTGGACATAAGCTTGGCATACAAGGATATGGTCAAATAAAATTTCTCACTCTATGACAAAGTCGATAGTTTTTTGGGGGTTTTTGCAATCAAGTATATTGCAAAACAAAACATCACCATTAACTGGCCTGAATATAAAAACATTGAATATTAAAAAGTAACTCAATTTGAAACTCAAATTTCATGATTTTATTGAACATTTTGACAAACCGCCAATCTGACGGTGAAGAATACCATAACATTCCTATGTACATTGTTTCAATATTCACTTTAAACTAAACAATATAAATGAATAAGCTTGTTTTTCCAAGCTGCATCTCTCCGTAATAGGAGAGCGGTTTTATATTCGGACCAGTGAATGTTGAGTTGGGCCAGCTGCATTCAGTGTCAACTGGCCCGACTGTCTAGTTGAAAATTTGAACTTAAGTCGACCGCTGGCCCTATATATCAAGCGTCAATATTTGCAACATTATAGGGACAATATAGGAATACGGGACTACTTGACATCCTGCAGAACGATCATAAAGAACTGAGAGGCGAGGGTAAGTAAAATTGGGGGAACAGATTTTTTTTCACTTTGCAAGGTCACACATACGTACCCGTCCTATCATCAAGCATGTCTCAGTGTCTACATTGACGGGTAAAAATGTTGAGATGCTTGTCCTGTCTATAGTTATATGAGCCTGTACTAGCTAGTACTCTCAGTCACCCCAGACACCAGTTCCAATATTGCATGATTTTAATCATTTACATGGAGTTTATTGATTTGGTTGTTTAAATCTTAGTTAGCAATAAAAAATAGAATCTATAGCAAGTTTGTTTAGTTTCTTTTCTACTGTTTACCTCGAGTGTTCTACATTATATTTAGTCCCAAAGTTATTCTAAAAGAGTTCTAACGTCGACAATTAATCTATAAGATGTTTAATGTTAACATTTTCGAGTTACACTCCTTTTCAAACCAAAATTAAAATCAAATATAAAGTAATAGTTTTGATCATACACATTATGATAAATCTTAGACTTAGTCTTCGTTAGGCGGGTAGATCTACATGTATATTTTTCAGGACAATATTTTCCGCCTTGTTTTCACATTTTACTACCACACCATTTTTGACCGTTACATGCTGGTCTACAAAGCTGCAAATATACAGTTAGAAGTTTAGAAGACACAATTGGAAAGATTAATGGAAAAATATCTTATTAACTGACCTGTTCCTATTACTACATATTACTGCAATTGGTAAACACATCGACGGAATACTCTATTATGGTTCAGTATCAAATGTACGTCAATAATTTCAAAATGCACTCCTCTTTAAATATAAATCTATATATTGATTTTTTATGATGTGCGTGCACGCCCTACATTATGGGCCCCACCATTTAATATGTGAGGGGGGGGGGGGAGTATGTATAATGCAAAGACTTACAAACACTATACCATATACATTAGATTTGATTGGCAAAAGTGATTGTAGTGAAGTCTAGCTTTAAAACATACTTTTAAAAAAAATAATAATATGCGTACATGTACAAGTATACTATCTAGAGCATCTCAATTTTTTCTTAGTATTTGTGGATTAGCTCAATTACAATATTCACAAATTGATCTATAAGCTTAAAACATATCAGCAATCAACATTTGTATTACAAAGTAATTGAAACTTGGCGTGTGTAATTGTGCAAACTTTAAAAAGCGCCAAGTGTCCACGTGATCAGACCATGATGCTTTTGATACGAGGTTGAAGTCACAAAATTGTCACCATCACACGATCACCAATGAGATCTTGTCATTTAGACCTATAACGGACCCATATCAATATGGGATTTAAACCCTAGTTGGAACCATGTGTCTGTCTGGAGTGTTCCATGGCTGTGTGGTCTACTTTAAACGAAGAAGTGTTGAAAGCTGATACTATTTGCATGGGATGAATTGATATTGACGTGCTGCCCTTCTCGTGCAATTTCACAAAATATGCCAAAAGTTTATGCTTTAGACAAATCAACATAACACATGCAGACTGGACTAATATGTATAGATAAGCATATGCTTAAGGCCTAAACCCCTCATGTTATGTCTTGTTCACGTGCAGAAAATTTAAGATAAAATCAATCTTACACAGAAAAAAATCAAAAACAAAACAAAAACAAAAAATAACCATTACAAACTGTCAGAATATCTCAGAATGGGTATCGGGCTACTGGTACATGTAGGCCGGATTTTGTGCTGAAAGTCCCTCGCTTTATCACCGTGTTTCACATAATCTGTCATGGTCTCGGGTTTTAGACTAGTGACAACAAAAACGTCTGTGTAAATTTTGTGGAATAGAAGCATGGTTTTGATAATTTTATTACATCATTAGTAAGACTATATATCTACACAACAGACAAGTCATCTACACAGCAAGGTGTCGCTACCGTCTAGCAGTAACACTGTACGGTGGCGACACGCTCGGTGGAAATCAGCAACTCATTGGCAGACGCACGACGTAACGGTTTTGGCGACACTGTGTCTGCCATGACCGGGCCGCGAACTTACGACGCAAACAACTCCTGTTTTCAAGTCGTACGCTCTAACCACTGAACTACTGAGGACCACATATTCATGTTATTATGTAGATGGTCATATCCACGATATTCTAAGCTTTAAAATGGTATGTTACCTGTCAAAATTGGGTTGGGAATAACGAAGTTACAAGCAAAATACCACATTGTAGAATGTAGATCTAGGTAATAAACATATTAAAATTAATCAACTTGGCGCCGGTGCCATTCTCTTTGATAAGCACCGGCCTTGAACTGCCGCCTGTCTTGAATAAGCGCCGGGTGAATGGCATGATTTAAATTAATAAGTGCCAGGGCGGCTATTCAAGAAACTATGGTAGGTGCTGTTAAAAGGAGGTTAAACGAAATACATGTCCATAAAAAGTAAAAAGAAACCTTAATATACTACCATTTTAAATTGAGAACCTAATGCAAAAAAATAATAACCACTGATTTGTTTTGAGTTTTATTTTCAAATAAAAATCCATTAAAACTTGCTATTGATAACTACAAATTTAGAAATTATAATTTTAGAAATTAAAATATAAAGAAAACATGAAATCATATAGTGTTCACTCACAATCTTTTAAAAATTACTAAACTATAGAATTAATGAGACATAAAAAAATGAATACTTTGAATATCAATTATATTCACTAGTATAATTATGACTATTATCATAGTAATGAAAATTTGAGTTAGTATATAATTGTTACAAGTAAATCCTTACAATGATCCAAAATTCTTAAAACTATACAACTATTTTTACAAAATGAAATATCAGTCTGATGAATTTAAAAACTTTCCTGTTTTTATACTCTATTCTAACACGCAGTATGTACAAATATATGAAATACATACTCATTATTACTTATATTGTTTTATGACTTACCATACACATAAGCCTCTCGCTCTAGCAAGAGTTTTATATAATCTTCATACTAATTGTAATATAATTATGACAATATATAAAACCTCATTCGAAAATACTCAACAGTATGAGTGTACACATCAAATATAGTACTTCTTCCACAAATTCCACCAACACAATGTGTCTACACAGCATACACAGCTTGTCGTTTTCTTAGCGCATTCGCAACCACAAGGTGCATCATAATGTTTTAATGGCATTCAATTTGAATGCCAAAACCATAATACCATCTATATAAAATAGAGCTGCATTATAATGAAAATCACCTTCTGACTTGAAGTTACTAATACTACAATAACTATTTGTATGCATTTTATGTTATAACACCTTATCAATTATGTGCATAGTCAATTTCTGCAAAAACAAAATATATCATCTAATAAAAGAGTAATAATTATATTGTCAACGCGTCAACTTAGAAGTTAATCACCCTATTTGTTAAGTTTCAAGCAATTGCATTGTTTTGTAAAAAACATTGTGACATTTCCCAATGACCTCAACACTATACATTTAAATACTCATATATATCTTAGAAAACGGTATCTCTATGGAGTATTTGTTCCAAGTAAATGAATATCTATATAATAGAATTTGAAATGTTATCTAACTTTCATATTTACCAGATACAATGTGACAGAATCTTCAACTACATAAAACTTGATTAATGTTTCGTTAATACCAAAATAACATCCTATTTCTTCAGTGTAAATTTCATTATTGAAACTAAACAAAAAGTAAACATAATGCATCCAGTAACTTATTTTTCCCTAGTGGATATTTCTTAATGTAAGTCCTCCAAATAAAAATCTGCAATCTATCAATAGCTTTCACAAATATGAGTAAGTAACTGGAGCTCTTTTAATTGGAGTTCTGCTCCGTGGTGGAGGGCACTGTGGGGGTCTCGGTGCAACAAGTCCTGCACAGTCAGCGGGACCTATATGAGGTCTTGTTGTTGGCCCATAGTTTGCAACAACAGACTTCATCTTGAATCTGTAAATGCAAGGGTAATTACATAGGGTACACATATATTGTAAAATATTAATCTATCTATTTTTAATGTTTCCTGAGTGTACCAGTTAGGAATTGTATGATATCTTTTCATTTAATCAACATATACTCATATCTTTGCTTTGGACATAGCAAACATATCCTATTACAATCGCAAATAATCTGTTTGATTTTATCTATCTCCGGACCAATACTCTACTTACACCACAAGTCTGACACTGTCACATACAAAAACATATGCGTGTTCTCCACGCGAACAAGCAGACAGTATAATATCCAATAATCTAAATACATATGTGGCATTATTACGTATTTTATATTGTTCTGTTTATGCTATTGTATGCTATATTATGACAAACATTGCTATTCCATATATAAGTTCTGCTAAGTATGATATAATGTATTGTTATGATTAGGACTCTGTAGAGCCAAAAAGCTTAAATAAAACTTTTTTGAACAATTTTGAGCAATTTTTGTGATTAGACATGATAATAGCATAGACAGAACACCATAAAAGACAAAATGAGGCCATATGCTGTTATTGTTTTTAGAAATTAAAGGGAAGACTAACTGCATGTAGAAGGTATTTTTTTCACAGAGAACTTACCCTGGGTCAGGCGTCCAATGAGCACACGGCAGCACTTTCTCTTCCTCCACCGGCATGTAAGTTTCGTACAAGGTACGGAAGCGATCCCTCTGCTTCTTAGGTTTGATCTCATCAGATTTCAAGTAACCCCACAGCTTTTTGGAAAGCTGTGTGGTCTTCTTGCGGATGTACTGATAATGCTTCTCCATACCCTCGGCTGCCTGATAACAACAATTTTATAATCTGAATGTGTTGCATAAATTTGTGCTGATTTGATGTTTTTTTGGCAGTTGGAATGTAGCTAATGGGGAACGTTGCAGTGAAATTTGGGATTTTTGTGGTTTTCTAAAGGCAATCATTGTGATTCTTTTTCTGGTAGGATATAGCAGCCCCCAATTGGGATATATCAGGGTTTATTTATTTATTTATTTATTTATTCATTTTCATTTTATAAAACTTTTCTTCGTTTTTCTTTTTTTCTTTTTTGCAGTCTATCATTGTTTTTGGGATGTGGATCGAAGCAAAAAATAATGACATAAAATATAAAGAACCCCTAGAAAGAAATTGCAGAAAGGCAAAATATAACAACAACATACCGCTGCCTTTATCTTAGGAAGATGATCCATGGTAAGGAACAATTTTTCCTTTTTCGGAAGATCCATGTAGAACTTAGGAAGTTCATAATAGACTGGATGCACCCATGATACTCTAATTTTTTTGGCCACTGCAAAAAAAATCTACTGCATCAATATTTCTCAAAGTGTTTCTATAGTGTCTGGATTTATAATCATGTTCACTTCATTTCAGCGTACATGTGTGCTAGTCTAGTCAAAAGATAACATCATGTATTTATTTTGTAAACATGCTTTCTTATTTTATATAAGAACCACTTATTATTTTTCCTAACAACTTCCTTCACTCTCTTACGTCAAAGTCAAGCATAATAGAACTTCACCAAATGAGAAATGACCACTGCTAGTTCACCTGTACTAATACCACCTGTTCAAACAGTTTATATACTGATTTCATAGCAATATATAAACAATATAAAACTAGCTTAATATTTCTACCTCTGTAAGAGCTGTAAGAGCAAAATCATTAAAAAATGATCAATAAAAAAAGAAAAAAATCATTAAAATCCCCACTCACTGTTCGCCTTCTTCTTCATCACCTTCTGATGCCATGCCTCCTGCTCAGCCATCAGCTCGGCAACGTAGGCTTCGGCCACACTGAGGATTCTGCCACGCCCGCTATGAGACACCCACTTAGAGGGGCGACGGTGACCCAGCATCGCGTCACCATCATAGCCCTCTTGAGCAAGGAAAGATGGCACCAGCCCACGCGCAAAGCTTGCCTGGGAAAGACGAGGAGTTGAAATAAACGTAAATGTAAATGTGATGGTTTATAGTCGTGATCCAGGTAGTTTGCTCTCACGACTTTACATTTTACACCAGATCATTGGCACACTTATTTATCATCAATGGATCATTTCTACCGTACTTGCATACTTCTAAAAATATATGAGTTTTTACACTTCCCTAATTAATGACGCCCAATGCTTGGCCTCCTAATGGGAGTTTCATGTCAAAATAAAACCACTGATACAGTGATTTATGTTTTTTTATATTCGACAGGTAGAATATCTAATCAATTTCTTTTTGAACACAACAACAATGTAGTTCACAATAGACTCCTTACTCTGGTCTTTCCGCCAGTTCCTTCAGTTGCCTCAGTTCGTTTCACTAGCGACATAAGTCGAGCCTGTATAAGAAAAAGGAGTATGATTATTTTGTTTTTGCATTATTCTAGTTTATGTCTATTTCATTTATAGCAACGTATGACATTGTAGAAGGAAGTTGATTTAGAATTGGTTCAAACACACTCACTGGTATATTGCCAGCAACAATTAGCAATGTACTAGTACATGCGTGTCTGGCAAACTTAACAAGTGCCTAAAAAAATTTAATTCTATCCCTCTTAATACAAAAAGCAAATACATAATGTTATCAACAAAGGACTTGAGTCAATTTAAGTTAATACATTTAAAACGCATTTCACATGACCGTCCGTAGGCAAAGCTCAGCTCATTTGAAAAGCCCAAACTCAAACACTTACCGTTGCATCCAGCTACCTGTAAGAAAACTCAAATGTCTATGATTAAATCAGATTTCTGTGTAAATCCCTTCCAGGATATAGGAAAGTAAGGGGCTTAGTATGAGTTCTTGTATAGCAGTCTACTTGTCAACTTTTTATAACAAAAATATCATGACAAATACTACCTACCCTCACAGCTTCCGGTGTGTCCAGTGAAAAATGGGATCCCTCCTCATCACTTCCCATTTCAGGTATGCTAAAAGAATTTAACGATTTTTATTAAAATATGGTTTGAGAGACAATGACAAGATGACAAACGTGCTGTGAAGTGGTCTGGATGTCCTAGTTGACTTTGGAGCATGGCCATGCGGCTTTTTAGGAAAGGAGCAGGCTGCAATTCTCTATTCTGTCATGTTTGCTGGCACTGGATACATATAGTGGGGCGGGTTGGATATGGGATTTCAAGAAAGTGGGATTTGGGTAAAAGACTTTAAAAATATGAGAGATATGTGAAAAAAGCCAAAATATCTAGGGATGTGGGAAATAAGGCCGAAAATAGTAGGGATGTGGCATTTCTTGATCCTTTATAACCCCCACCGGCCCCACCCCCTACCCTTCCATGACTCTTTACAGATCTCCCTGGTGTCAAGGTATTTCCAGGCCCTTCCACGGACATCCTCTCCAGAATATGGCAGTGAATGGAAACCAGCTACTGTGGACATATTCTGCTATCTCAATGACACTATCAACACAGCAGGGGGATGCAGTGTCAACATTTCATCTCGGTGCAGGAGTGCTTGGGAATGAATCAGAGAGCTACTATACAACCTTATAAACAGGGTGAGTCCTTTCACTCCAGACAATCGTCGTATCTATGCTGCATGTGTGCGTCGTGTGTTTCTGTATAGATCTAAATGTTGGCCACCCTGATGTGAAGATCTCAACCACATGACAAGGAATGACAAAGCAATGGTGAAATGGACTTGTAAGTAAATGCAAAGAATGAAAATCAATCCAACATAGCATCGTTGTATGATAGACCACATGTAAAAAATCGGTTTAGTTATGAAACCAAACAGAGTTCAGTTGGAAGTATGTACATCCATTGAAGCGATTCTGGACTAAGCTTTAGCTTTGTGAATCAATCTTGGTGGAGGGTACTAGAGAAAGAAATCATTCCAGAAAGAGCTGGAGGGACACCATGGGGTTATTAAACAAATGCCTCAACCATTCCATAACATCTAGAGTATTTATAAGAGTGCAACTGACATACCTTTGTTGTTGAACGCTAGCTTTCGAGCCATATATGAGGGTACCTCTATGGGCACTACTACGGTCACTTTGTATGCTACTTCCAGAGCCACCATATAGGAGGCTACCTCTACGGCCACCTTGCCCACCTTGTACCTGTCCAGGTGCAAAAGACCTGCGATGCTGCAAAAAGATGCATATTTTCCTTAAATCTAAAGTAATATTCAGTTTTCTTACAACGATATATATATATTGAATTTAATCGAGTGATTATGTTCATGAAATGCATGCATATTCGTAGTACAAATGTTTAGATTTTACCACTGAAGACTGTAAGCTAAGATATTATCTAAAAATCACTATATAATATTATGCCAATGGTGTAAGATGAAGTGGCAGATCTAAGATTTCTCCGAACCATAAGTCGATTATGCAACACGGGCACCCTGCGACCCAGTGAGTTGGCAATCTGATCATAACAAATGAACATTTGAGCAGAACGGGGCACCCAAGCCTCCTCCCCATCCACCCTTTATCTGCCACTAACTGGTGCAATTGGACAAATTTGATCTCGGAATTATAATAGTTGTAAAGTAATTAACGCTGAACAAATCAACGCACATGCTCAGTATACAAGTCAACCATATGTGTTGGCAAGTGATCGCTGTGTTCTTCGCTCATAACCGACTTCTTTCTATGCATGTTGTGGTAGTTGAACGCACTCCTCTGCATTCTGTGGTCTGTCGCTTCAGATCCCACTATGTTGCCCTGGGCATCAACCACATTTTCTTTACCTGATGCCTCATTGTATGATCCTCTTGGAGCAAACCTTAGTAAACGCAACATTTTGATGTTAGTATTTAGAAACTGTATGTGATTTTTAACATTTTAACATTTTACAATACCTGAAAGGCATTCATAATGTTAAGAATATTCACTCATCCATACCCATCATTAACTAACTCAACAACCACACATTATGAAATATTTCCTAACAATGGATGAGGATGTTAAAATTATACTAAATATCTTAGCCAATTATTTTTAGTCCACTGTGTGGTCTAGGTGATTGTTTAGGATTCCACCACCACACTCACATAAATATATAATTGCATACACAAATGTGTACATCAAACCATTTGTAAATAGTGTTAGTAAGTATATACGAACCTTTGTGATCCATGACCACTGAAAAATACTTTTGTCCCTCCCAATATTTCCGTGGTTACTTTCTGAAATAGAACAAAATATTTTCAATAGTGACATAAATGAATTAGAAAAATCATTAATATAATCTTGTGTGTACATATTTCAAAGATGTGACAAGTTGAAGGTGTATTCAAGATAGCTTTTGCACAGATGCGTACGCCAGCACCTTGACCTACGTTTGCACATGTACATTTTAGTGACGTGACGATCTGTTGAGATATGTCGATGTTCATCTACTAATAAAACAACAAAAAAGAATAATAGAAATAAGTGCAAATAATTTCATATACGATGCATCATTCAGTAGTGCTTATTTGTATCTACTAAAACCCAGGTACCGGATTAGTCTCGGAATAGGTTCTAGATTCATTCTGGGTTTGTTAAAGTTTAGTTTGATGGTCTTTACAGTTCAAGTTTTTTTATGAAATATGAGAGTTTGATGTGTTTTAACCAGAGCTTGGTCCCAGATTAGTCCTAGATTGGTATTGGATCAAATCCCAGATTTTTAAAATCCTGTACACTTGGTTCACAGCACTTGGTCTCATGATAGTTTTGCATTAGTGTTCTTTTAGGCTGTGTAATATTCACGGAAGAGAATTTTTAAAATTTCATTATTATTAACGTTTTCAAGCACTACAAGGCTCCTTATCAAATAAAATAAAATAATCAAATGAAATGTCTCCACAAAATTAACAATATATTACTACATCACAATAATTACAAGGTATTAAAACATTACAGTACAAAGAGATTAAATACATAGATTAACATTGGGTGGTTAAGGATCATATCAATGACAATGAACAAATATGAAATATGAAACAGGCTTAAGGACAAGTAAAATGTTTAATTAGACAATGTATTGGTGAAAATCACTCTATTGAAAGCTGGCTGATAATGGTCTAGTTTAGAATTCATTGTAATGTCACTCTTATTATTATAAATCTCTACAACTTCAGTCATTTGTCTTTCAAAGGCTATTTTGTAGTATTTCCAATTATGTCTATCTTGAAGTCAGGTACTTGATGGGGGTGTTCCTCTAGCATGTGTCTTGCAAAGGCATTGTGCTTGTATCTTTGAGTATTATTGAGCGCAGTTTGGTGTTGGCTGCCTCTAACATATCCCGACCTGCTAGTTTCACCAAAGTACCCGGGGGGAGGGCGGTTACACGGGGGTCGGCGCTTGGATGGTTGTATACGGTATGTGCATTTAACATTGTTTTTCTCACAAATTCTGCATTGTCCTTTGTACACTGCTCCCAGATTAGGTCCCAGATTAGAGCCGCTTTTAGTGCCGAAATTGTTAATGTTTAATTTAATGGTCATTACAGGTCCAGGTCATTACTATGAAACATGATAGTTTGAAGTGTTTTAATCAGTGTTTGGTCCCAGATTAGTCCCGGATCATATCCCGGATCAGATCTTCCATACGGTCTATGCAATAATCATTGCTCAATCCTCCTCTCCATTTATAGGGGAATATTCAGTCAAATTTGTTATGAAAAGAGGAGATGCAGACATCTACACTCCTTTGCTATATTCAATATCCCTTCTCAGAGCCGTATCATCATTATCAACTATAATGTCCTACTATTAATGCACCTATTTATACGATATTTTAAATATGTCAATGTAACACCTGTGATAAGGGTAATAAATTAAATCAAATCAAAAATCACAGTCTTGCAGTTATGAATTTTCGATATTCATATTCAGCTGTAGATGAGAAATAACAGGCGGAAAAATGATGCTAAGAACAGGACTATTATGAGACACTACATGTATGCCGATTAAAAAGGTCTGATCCTGGCACTACCTTTTTGGCGAGTGGATCTGCAGTCGCAGCACCACCGATCATTGATTTTCTTGTGTCCTGGTCGGTACCCAGTAACGGCGTGTACTGTGTGTCTGTCGAATCGTTCCAGCCAGGGCCAACATCAACACCTGAAAAACATGCAATGCTCAAACATGAAGGACAGTCACAAATGAAGGTTAATGTGATGTCTTTCAAATTTTGAACTTTCACCTACATATTGGCATTTCGGAAACATTGAGCCATTCGTCTGCAATGCTGGTGTCCCAGCAAGACACCCATAGAAGTCAAAAACACCCAGACAATATTAGGTCGACCCCTTTTGGCCGCAAGGGGAGTTCCTGTTCAATTGCAGAACCTCCTTGTTGATGTAAGATTTTGCATTATTTGCAATTTTATATCAGTATGCACTATAATGTATCAATTAAGTAATGATTTTGCTATCTCTTTTTCCAAATAAGCCATGTATTAAATTATTAGATATATTTGAAATTTAGTGATCTTCTACCATGTTTCCATGTATGGATTAGCCAAGCAGTTAGTGTTTTAATGAGTTTTAAGAATAATTAATCTAGATTTAACATTTTTCTGCATTTAACTTAAACCAAGCAGAAGTATAAAATAAATATGCTTTGGGTTTTGTTCTTTGTTTTTAATTAAGATATCCGAATGAATTTCAAGGACTTTTATTTGGAGTGATACTATTAACATTGCAATCATCCAATCAAAGGCTAGGTAGTCAAATCATTTGTTAAGTTCTTGATTGATAAATACCACAGTAGACAGGGATTAATTACAATTGTTACAAACCCAGATAATCTGATAAATAAATACAGAAAGTGCACATACCTGGCCCATGAACAAATGATTGTCGACCACGTCCTAAAGGAACAATGAAGTCCCCAGCAAATGAGCCTCTACTACGCATGGAGCCAGCTCTGGACATTCTGTGCTGCTGAGAAATAGACTGTCGCTGTTTCTTTTGTTCCTCTGACAGTTCCTCGCCCTGAATGAATATTCTTATGATACATTACAGGGAATATTTTGATAAGTTTTGAATATGAAATACAGTCCATTCGGTGAGTAGCATCACTATTTCTAGATGCATCTACCAATATTGAAAGTCACAATAAGCCATGTCATAGATATTTATTTCAAGCAGAGAAAATTGTGTTAAAGTGTGCTGTGATTTGTTGGAAAGTTTAATTTGTGTTTTTCCCAAGTTTAATTGTGGATTTAATGTTCTTATCTCTCCCTCTCGGTTTTCTATGGTAAGCAAGCTCCTACTACTGTATTTGACATAGCTGAAGACAGGTTTCACAGGCCTAAGCTTCCATTTGACTATATACCAAGTGGCCCTGTTAGGACTAGAACTGATTTGATTTGTAAAGTATTTGGAGTTCTCTGTAGTCCTAGGGTCTTGTGTTTGACAATTGCAATTGCTATCTGATATGATGAATTGTGTATAGGACTATGTTCGTGCGTTGGAAATATCATCACTTTAAACTGATACAAGTCCATTGGCACAATCCAATAATATATATAGACTCATGAAGAATTCTGGCAGGATATGAAAGAACCCTTATTTGGAACATTCTGTTGTACTTGTTGCTCAAGATATAATTGCCTAGATTATTCAGACATATGAGCTTTATGCAATTTAACTATTTTACTTGTGATTGAATTTTTGTCCTCACGGGTATAAGCTAGTCAACATTTTAAACTATCAATTTACCTCTATCTCCTCTACTAGTACATCATCTTGTGTTATATATTCCTCTTCAAATGGTCTCTAAATAAAACAATGTTACATAATCATGAAAATTAAAAAGATAATTTAGTGATTTCTACACATGTGCATTAGCATTTATGGCAATATTATTTGACATTATTTTTATTAAAGATTGCCTACAAATATTTATATCATTTTTATTTCTATAAAAAACATATCATACATACAACAAAGTGGACCCATACAAAATTACAAAGTGTACAATAAAATGTAGGCAATGTACCATTATCCTTCCTTTGAGTTTCCTTGGTAGAAATATATATGGTTGAGGCTGAGCGTATGGAGATTCGTGATATTTGGACTTCTTCATTGCTTTCTCCTCTTTTCGTAATATCTGAAAATAGTTTGTACTTTGTCATGCATGTATTCAATAATATTCATATATTGTGGATATCTCTCGGCTTTGTGAAAGTTTTGGGTTCACTCTATAAAAATGACAGTGATGTTTACATTACTGGTAAAGGTGAAATACTTTGGTATAATGGTCATATATGTATAACCATGCACATTACTCTCACCAGTTTAGTTGTTAAATAAGTTAGAGTATATTTTTGGACAATGGTTGCAAGATCTTTTTATGGAGATACATCTACATATATCCAAAGATGCAGATATAATATTGGGAGCAAGAGTAGATCTTATAAGTAAGCGGAGGATGGGCATAAGAAGTAGAATAAATCTTTATTCACTATTGAGTTTGATAACCTTGCTTGTAAACATGTATAGCTAAAAAACATCACTTCATAAAAAAGAACTTACTCGGTCAAGCTGTCTATCGGTCAAACCTTGTAATCTACACCCAGCAAGATAGAACTGAAGTACATGGGGTGATTTCCTAACTTTATACGCATACCATCTCTCCAATTCATCTATTGAATATTGCGCAGCAAAATTTGTAATTGCATTGAAGAAAAGACTCTCGTAATGGGCGTGTCTGTCCATCGACTTTGGATCTGAAAAGGTAGCATTTTAATGTGTAGAACATACAGGAATTGTTTCCAAGGTTGAAATATAAACCATTGTAGGGATGAGCCATAAAATTTACGCCTTATGAAATATCAATATATATTCAAATTATTGAAATTTTAATTCAAGCATCTACAATATTCTTACAATCAGTGTCTTTTCAATTAAATGTCTTTAAAGCTTTCGCTGCTTTCAGCATGAATAATGGATATTACAATTCCTCTAAAATAATTATTTAAGCAATGCATAAATTTGTGGAACATTATTGCTGTAACTGATCTAACCCATGGGCCCCAGCATCATGAGAGGAGGTGAATGGTATGTATGCACTACATATGTATATCATAGACTTTACTCCTATTATAGAAGGGTAACCAACGGACACAGATACCATGAGAGCCAGGGCATCTGTTTTAGGCTAGATTTTTGCTCTAGTATATACTTTATCACTTCATAGTATCATTCCTCAGTACTTCAATCAGGAAGCTTATTTCAATAATGTGAAGTGATAAAGTATATACTAGAGCATAAATCAAGCCTAAAACTGATACCCTAGCTCCCATGGTATCTGTGCCTGTGGGTTACCCTTCTAAATAATAATAGTAATGCGTATGGCGTTGTGTTTGTAAATCATAGTAGTATACATACCACACACACACCCTCCCATGATGCTGGTGACCAATTATCTAACCTGCTATAAAATCATCAATAAATTTGTCAGTCCTCTGCATTGCAGCAACAAACTCATCAAAGTCTATGACGCCATCTCCATTAGTATCCAGTCCATCCAGAATGGCTTCGATGTCTGCAGTTGTGATCCCAATATTGAGACGTGTGAAACAATTGGAGAGCTCATTGAAGTCTATGCTTCCACCACTATCTTCATCAAGCAAGTCAAAAATCTGAAAGCGTAAAGAGTATTTCGCAATTTACACTCAAACCTTTAATTCAGTTCTTTCTAACTTTATCTGATTGAATGAGGTATGTTGAAAATGGGCTGTTTTTTTTAACAAAATACAAATGAGACAACAATTTTTAAGCTATAGCTCTTACTTACTCGTCTGTATATTTTTATTTGCTCCTCAGTAGGCTCCTCTGTAAAAATTAGATTATATCATCAAAAGCCTGTACCAATATAAATAGATTACAAATGGACACAATCTTGTATCTGACATGCATTTATGATTTTACATTACCATTATCAAACAATTTTCAAAGATTTACTTTATACCACTCCATCAACTTTTAAGTTTTTAAAGTGTATTATACCATGAGCTAATTGTGCATCATGATGTTTTCTGCTATTGTAGTAAAATGTAAATGGAAAATACTGGCATGGCACAACATTTAGAACATAATGATTTAATCAGCCCTACATTTTGAAATTGTTAAATTATCACACTGGTATATATAAAAACTTACCAGTTATTTCCTTTTCCTCAACACTCTACAAAGATGAAATAATAATGAAATTATCTATTGTAAGAGAGTGTCTTCTTGTGCAGAACGTGTGATGTGGACAGTGAGATGCAATTGTATGAAATATACTCAAAGAAGTGTTTGTACTATCTACGTAAATAGCTTTATATGTATATGAATGGGTCACTTAATACATGTACGTCTGCAAACCTAACTCCCTTAGGTGTTTTATCTTTTGCATTAACTATACTCAAACATGTGTTTGTGCCATTTAAATAGCTTTATATATATATATGAATGAATGAAACACTTAATACCTCAGCAAACCTAACTCCTTTAGGTGGTTCATCTTTTGTTTTTGAGGCAGAAGCTGAGGCGTGTCGCGAGCCTTCCTTCGACTGTGCTTGTGATGCCGCTCGAGATGCTGCTAGTGAGGCAGCTCGAGATGCAGCACTTGCTTTTTTGCGAGCTTTTTCTCTCTGTACCTTTGCTGAAAAAAAGTTTCAAAAGAATGCCAATTTAACACTTTTTCTATTGAATAGAATTTATTTATGGTTAATTATAAAAATACGAGGTGGTCTTGACATGCACAAATGCTCATGAAACGATATATGCATTGTTATGATAGTTAATGAGATGAAAGTTAGTTATTTATCTATACTGAATTCATGAAAATCTTTGGGTATTATTGATGAAGTCTCATTTAACACTTTGTCAGGTAATCATGAGTTTTCATTGGCTTATAGTAATAAGAATAAATACTATTAAAGATGCCCCCAATCTAGAATGGTTTTCATTTTGAATGAATTATAGATACAGGTACTTCAAATTTCAACATAATTTGGAGATTATGATTCCACTAGCTATTCATATTAGAATTTATATATATTTCTATCCCATCATAATTAATATGCAACACTGTAAATATTGTATGGAATGACAGTTTCAGCCTGTAGATTTCATGTACTAATAGATGACCAAGAAAAATATTGAATTTAAGTAGCCATGAGATTACTTCCTCAGATAAAGTACTCACTATATATACACGTAGTTACTAAATACACAGGTTTTAAAAGCCTGCAATATTCATAATTAAACTTTCAATCATGCATTGCGCATGATTGGGCCATAAAGTTCACAGATTTGATATTCATATATAAATTGCTTTTATCTAATCATATATTTATTTACATGTATGTTAGATGTCAGTACCACATAAGGAACTCTTTGACTTACCCATGTATTTCTTAATGTTATCAGGATGGTACTTTGGAATCGTGGCAGAACCTGGACGAGACCCTCTGGATCTTGAAGTGGACGGTGTTACGCCCCCTATGATGTGAATGAAATATACTTTATACAATACAATACAATACAATGCTATTTTGATAGCGCAAATTCCAATTAATGTTCATGTGCCCTTGTAGGCCTCCTTAAACAAATGGTGCTTTAATAGGTATTTAAAGATGGTAAGAGTCTTTGATTATTTTATGAACAGGAAGTTTATTCCATAATATATGTGCTGCTATTTCAATGGCTCTGTCATCATAAGACCTGGTTCTTGATTTAAATTCTTTGAGCAATAGGTTATTTGATGACCGCAGTAATCTAGGTTGTGAGTATGGCAGGATCTTTCATCATAATGTGACATAATTGTCACCTGCTATTGTCACCTTCAATGTGCATTTGTGTCTTCACTCGCCAGCCATTTACCGTATACGACCATCCAAGTGCTCTTGTAACAGCCCTCCCCTGTCTTTTTCTTAAATATCCTTAATAATTATGAAGTAAGTGTACTCTCGTGTAACAGCCCACCACGCAGTTTGAGAAAATTTCAATTTAACTGCCCTGTGGTCTTGGGTGGTCGTATACGGTACATACTGTAAAATCGTGGCATGGTGCGTTACCGTTGGACTGCAGAGTATCATCAAATCAGCCACAACTTTAAATGTCAAAATGGGTAAAAATTGGCATCTCTAATTTGATGTGCATGTATGTGAGCATTTGTATAACAATGTTTGTTAGACTGTTTGTACCAGGAAAAATTTAAATAAATAACCAGATGTCTCTTCAGCTATACCAATACAGTGGCAGGAGCTTGCTTGGCAGAACAGTGAGAGTAGAATTGATTGTTTTTAAAGATACCTTATAAAAAATCTGAAAAATATAAATTTAGAAAATTGCAATAATGAATGAATGTATTTCAAAAAGGGAATATATACCTGAGCTGGCTTGTGATACAGCACTTCTCGAGGCTGTGGCACTTTTTGTACATCCGAGTTGACGGTTTTCACTGCCAGTCTTAGAAACGGTCTTTCTTCTAATTTCTGACATCATGTAAAAAAATGCTTTATTGATGTATTTTCTAGCACCATTGTAAGTTTAATCATATATGTAAATGACAGCTGTAACTCGCAGGGTCAGGATTAGCTACTCATCCGCTCGTGTTTAATAATTGACTAATAAAAATTTGTGGAGGACGTGTAAGAAGTTTTAGCAACTCGCCCTTTTGAGCAATTGTGTTCAATATGAGATACAGGTATAGAGTTTGTTTTTTGCAGAACAAGTAGATATTTGAGGCTTACTAGTCCTGATGACAAGTAGCAATTTTCCACCTAATCCTGACCCTGAACTCATCCAAAGTATATGATGATGGAGTGAATTGGACACCATAGCTTCTGACATAATCATGGAAATCGACCATATTCTTAAGTGCTTTGTATTTGGTTAAAGATCTATATCTGCCCCAATTAAGGATTATGAATGTAAAAAATTATATATGATCCGGCTGTAAATGTAAAGTCTTTCAAGCGTCATTTACCTATATGCTTTTCGTGTGGCACTGCTTGAAATTTGTTCTTTAAAATTGCTCTTTTGACTATATTTATGACTGACCGTTGGAGCCCTTTCTTTCACTCTACACACATTACCCATTTTCAACATCACATCAACCTATAGATTACTCCCCTTCTGATATAAACCATAATTTCATATTCAAAGATATTTTCAATGATAAATATGTCATTTTTCATGGCAACACTCTTTGTACCCTTGATTATCGAGTCTATATTGATTTTAAAATTTTAATATTATACCCAAATTACTTACTCTGTTTGGGTTTTGGATCTTGTTGACCTTCAATACTGTCAGTACTGAACTCCTTATGAACAGATTCAAAATGGTCATCTTCATTTACGCTATCTGCACTTCTAGTTTGATCGGTGCGTGATTTTGCCTCAGCTGCAGGACCAACTGGAGCACTGACAGTCTTTTCTGGTCCACAACTTTCACTTGATCCGGTGCGGGTTGTTGCAGCACTCTCCTCTTGAATTGATGGATCTTTCTTGGCCTCAGTATTTTGTTTTGTTTGGTGGTTCTTCATTTGCATGAGATAAGTATCATCAGAGAAACCAGGGCCAGGATCTTTGACATCTGATGTTGTACTACTAGATGCAGATTCACTGACTTCAGAACAATTATTACTATTTTCACCATTTCTATCCTCCTTTAATCTATACATAGGTTTCACAGGCGGTCGTGTCGGAGTATAATGAAAAGGAGTGTCTCTGCGTGGTGATCCTTTCTTTTTCAATAATTGTTTTAGGTAGGTGCCAGAACTTGAACGACGTGACTTTGAATTTTCATTGTCATCAACACCTGCATTTGAATTGATATTTTCTTCACCAACAACTGCGTTAGAATTTACGTTCTCACTGTGAACGTCTATTGACCTAATATTTCCAGCACTCTTCTTTTTAGATGGATGATTAGGCATTCTAAATTCAGCTTCTGTTCCTCTCAAAGAATCTTTAGACTTTTGTGTTTTGGCAGAGAGCCTTTGCTGTTGTTTTACGTGTGGTCTTTCCTTGAATAGATTTTTTTTAGAACGATTATCACCCATACTAAGAGTATTTGAAATATTAGAACTCTGTTTATTTGGTGTCGGACTTCTGCTTTCATTCTTTTTGCCAGAAGGGTTGGTTTCAATTATAAAGGCTGTTTTATCATTGCTGGTGAGACTTTTTACACTTGGTTTAGAAGCAAGAGTAACTTCTTGAATCTCAGGAGTTGTCACATCTCCACAGCTCTCGCTACTAAGTAGTGAATCATCACTTTCCTTTGTTTCAGTGATAAATATTTGTTTTTGCTTGATACCTGCTGATGAAAGACTTTTCTTGGAATTTGTGGATTGCACTTTTTCTGGAGTATCTTCTCTAATAATAGGTGAAGAAGACAAAGCATGGTCTGGATTATCTTCTATGTCTTCAATTTTCAGTTCAACATCATCCACTTCTTCTTGAATATCGCTCTCCGAAGAACTTGAAATGGCTTGAACTAACATTAACATCTACAATAGAAGATGACAAAATAGAATTATAATTGAGATACTTAATAATTATGACAGAAGTGTTCAATTTGATAATACTATGTTCTAAGGTTTTGGAAATTTATAAACCAAAAACATACTTCAAACTAAATATCATTGCTTATGTAAAAGAGTGCTTTGAGGCAATTTAACAATCATGTGTAGGCATGGTAAATCATGGTAAAAAGTAACCATAGTAATTTTTGTAGTATCATTTTACATTGCTACTATTAGAAATCTAGTATTCTAAGAATTTGAATGATTTTTTACTTCTAGATTATCTGCACTTTGCCGTTCATCCTCATTGGTCTCACCATTATTTTTTGCATGAGAATCAGAATATTCTTGCAATTCTAATTGCATCTGGAACATAATTCAAATTATAAAATTATATTTCATTCTAGAATTTATATAAGTAAAATTATTTTGATGTTATGTTGAAATCATGGGCTGTGTGAGATGCAACATTCAACCACTGTATTTCATTCATAAGAACTTCTTGGAGTGTGAGAACATATTACATGTATACCATTAATACATAATATACGCCGCTACATACCCGGTGGTTTGAATGCGACATGGTTCTGGTTGCTAATGTCCTTGCTGGAAATTCAAGTCACGACATTGCAGTGAAACTAAATGCTGAATAAGAAATAAGTAGAAGTAAATCATTTGGTATACATTTTAGATGAAAGTCATGATCTCTAATGTGTTGAGTTCTATACACTTGTCACACGCAAAACGAGTCATAAAGCAAATAAAAAAATTATACTCTAAATGTATTATTAAATAAGGTATGGATTCATAAGTTAATATAAATAAAAAATAATTAATATTTTATCGTTCGTTTTTCGTGACGAGTGTCACGTAGTTCAAGATGATAACTATGATGTGAAGATCGAATGTTAAGTTCTTTACATTCCGTGGCGCTAAAAAGACCTTGCACAGAAATGTTCAAAATTATGAAAACTATGAGTGATGTTGTGAGCTATTTTACTTGTTAATATAATATAATATCTTACTTTTGGACATTTACAAGCAATTTTGCTTCACTAGGTGAGGTGCAACCGGACGCATACGACAAACGTATCACACTCAATTTCTTAGAAACGCGCCTCCTAATAAGTACGTTCCGTTAAACGTGTTCCGTACGTGAAACGTAGTCCCTTGGTTGCCTAGCAGCTGCCAGCTAAACAAGTAAAAGCATATTGTGATTCAAGAAAATTTAGTGTGAAATATGTTATCCGCGTGTAATAGTCAAGAGAAAAGCAGCAACTCTTCACAAGATGAATCCTTCCTTCCTTCCAATGATGTCATTCAATTAAAACGGTTCTCAAAATGCGAACACGCTGAACAACTTTTGATAAGACATGTCAACAACGTTGGAGACTCCACCAAGGATGTGACAAATATGGTCACGGACTTCTTAGAGGTATTATTTCTTTTGAATTTTAATAAGAACAAGAGGAAGAGAAAAATATATTTCCCTTCATGAATTAAAATACCTCATCTAGGTGCCGGACTAGGCTAGAGCGGCACACAGTGAGCCTGTGAACACACGCATCCCGTGAATCCCATTTTTAAAAACGAAAATAAACAATATCTAGTAAACAATCTCCTTCTCTAAACGTAATTTTCAACACCCATTGTCACCATTGATAATGTTTGGTTTGAATATGTCATATTCAACTGTTTTCTTATCAATAAAATATAAATGTATATGCCATTCACGGGCACAGTGTGCACTAAAAAAAACTCACGGGATGTGTGTGAGTCAATCTATAGGCGTAGGAAATGTATTACAGACGATATCTTATCTGATAATTGCATAAATTGTTTGGTTGCACAAAGGCTGTAAATTCACTTGTTAGTAGATGTCTTTTAAAACGTGCTGATAACTGCATATATTGCGTATTTACATAAAATAAAATGTTCGTGGAAGGAGGTAATTATTAAGCAATCAGCACTGCACGTACAAAACATTTTGACTAATAATAATTCCTAAATTTGATTGCATGAAACTAAATTTCACGTGATTTGTTGAATGAAATTTTGACTTCAGGCAAAATTGGACGAACTATCACATTCAGATAAACGTGATCTAATCGTTGCTCGAAAGACCTATCTACAACTGCATTTTGAGATGGGTACTCTTCTGCAAATCATCAATGAAGTATGAAGTATTTGAATTATTTAAATCAAATTCCTATCTAATAGATTAAACTGGGGTATATAATCTACTCAGTGTTTGAACATCCATTTTTGAACATATTTATCTTACCTCAAACCAGTTTTCAAAAGTACCTTTATCTTTAGGTTCAAAGTGTTGCATTGGAAATGATAAATAACCATCCACAAGCGATTACACATGCACGCAAGAAAAAACGTATATGTGCAGGCGAAAATAAGGTAGATGTCATAAAATACAACTATTATCAATAATAATTAACCAAAACAAATACCTGCTAGTTAACTGTACTGTAGACATAATGCAAACATCATCATCGCGCTTTTAAATCCATAGTATGGTATTGAACTTTTGCAACAGAAAACTTCAAATGTTCTCTCCAGAATATGATAAGAATAAAGTTCCATCAACATTGCTATTATATTATTCATGTTTTATAGCTTCAAGTTTATTTAATATATACCATAATCACAAAGGTTAGCAAAATAATGACTTTCATTTCAGTTGTAATAAAAATGTAGTAACTTCCTCAGAAATTGCATGTGCAAAATTTTAGAAATGTGAACTTTTGTGTTTTCTAATGAAGACTAATTTTATCATATAGGATTCAAATGAAGATGAACAAAATAGAAATACATGGAATGAGCGGCAACGTATATTAGACCTACTAAGTAAAATACTTCCGACAGATGATCCATATGATACAAAAAGTTGTACTCAATTACAGGTACAAAAATTCACTTTATTTGCTTTTGACTCTAAATATAAGTAATTAAAAATAGTCATAATATGTTCAAATATTAATATGGAGGTACGATATCAATACGTATGATGAATTATTAGGTAATAGGACAAATACTAATTAACATTTTAGAATATCAATGAAATTAGAATTAATAATTCAATGAAAAGTAGAAAAGTGTGTTTTCAATCTTGTCACTGGCAAACAAGTATTACTGAAACCCATTGGTAGGTAACAGCCAATGTACAAGTATGTATGTATTGTAGTAATAAGCAAGTATGGTTTACCGGACTGTAATAGTGGACAATCATAATTTTCAACATGTTCCATAAATTCCGCCACAAGTAGAACATGCAGAACAATATGTACATCACGATTACTCTTCCTTAGTTAACTATTTGTTTTACAGCAGTTTGACGAATTTGATTTGTTTTTCAAGCAGTTTTATAAGGTCACTTGAGACCAAAAATAGTGGTCACCTTTATGTGTGCTAATGTTATCATTTTAAAGAAAGTTTTTCTTTCCTTTATCCTACATATTAGTTATCATTTTAGGCTGGACAAGGGGATATCAAAGAGAATGATGTTCATAGTTGTCGAATACCATGTGCAAAATTAAGTCTACCTGACTTATTGTCTAGTACTAAACACAAACCAAACTCAAGAATCGCAAGGAAGCCAAGAGAACTAACACCGATAAAACAAGTGCAAAATGAATATATAGGCTGTAAAAACCGAGTCAGTACACCACGAGATGGAATTAGAGATGACCCACCATCCGAAACTCCCCAAGAGAGAAAACGATTGATAGACATTGAACTATCTATAAAATTGGTGACCAAAGGCGAAAAAGCTGGAAGTTTAACTTCAGTAATAAGAGAAATAAATGTAAGGGATTCGGAAAGCCTAAATAGTATATTGGCAGGCGAAACATCTGGAAGTTTAACTTCAGTAATCAGAGAAATAAATGTCAGGGATTCGGAAAGCCTAAATAGTATATTGAATGCTGAAAAGAATATTAATACAAGTTCAAGATGGGTTGGAACTCAAATGTTAAAAAAAGGAAATCGGATGGATTCAGGAAATTGCAGTGAAGAAAATGACAACAACATTGAACTAGATATAGATCTCGAGAGTTTGTTGTCTGCTATTGATAAAGAAACAAAAAATACTGACGACAGTATCGATGAAGACAGAGCGAGAACATGTGTTCTGTCTTCTGCAACAGTTCAACCCATAAAGGTATGTTATACCCATTTATTTATACTCATATACTATGCTATACCATCCTCCAAGTGCCAATCATTTTAGCATAATATACCATAACCATGCCTGTTACTAGTTGTGTATACATGAATTTTCATTATTTTCCCCTCTACCCTCCGCACCCCCTCTTTCATCTTTTCCTCTATGTCTAACAGTTTTCAAGCATGCAAGCCCATAAAATCCACTGGCTGTGCCCCCCATTTTTATTTCCCAAAAATCTTGCTCTGCAGATATTTGTATTTTTGTTATGATTTGATGTGAATATTGCATATGGTAATTTTCAAGGTGTTTAGAGATTTTAGTGGTATGTTTGGTCCCTTTGATAATATTGCTTTGCTGCTGTTGCGAACCCCCCCATTCCTTTGATGCCGCGCCTCCTTTCGTACCGGCGGCATGGTGTGTTTTGTAAATATTTTGTTACTAAAAATAGCATTTTGGGGATTTTGGTGGGTTATATGGAATATATTCCAGAATTTTTGTTTAACACCGCCAACGAGCAAGACCGGCACGAAGAAGTCATTCCACTAATGCCGCCCTGGGGCCTCCGGTACAAAGGGGACACCGCAGTACATCGTCAGCACCAAAAAGCAACGGTATCCTGCGACTTCTAAGAAGTCGCAGGATACCGTCGAGGCCCACACCGTCCGCGAGGTTGAGGGTTCTATTGATTTCCTTTGATCTCACCGACACCGCTATACATCGCCGATGGCATAAATGCACCGTAGGCGGGGTCTCACCGACACTGCTGGATATAAATGCGCCGACGGCCCACCTCTAAACAAAATTACCCGGGTGGCCTTAAACACCGTAGGCGGGGTCTCACTGACATCACCGGCGGCCCACCTCTAGACATGGCCGGCGGCCTAACACCGTAGGCGGGGTTCAAAGCATCGCCGGCGGCCTAAATGCACTGTTCGTCGGCAGCTTCAAAGAACTGTGGGCGGGTTCCGGCGGCGACTTCAAATACACCGTGGGCGACATCAGCACGGTATGACCCCCGCCAGGTTGGAAAACCCACTTTCAAAAAGCGCGGTATGGCGAAAAACAAGCGCGGTATGGCGAAAAACAAGCTCAGTGTCCCATGCCGGCGGCATCAATAGAATGGGGGGGTAAACGGCTATTGTATGTGAGCTATGAACATGAAACTCCAATCACTCAGGTGTCAACATCAATTCACGCGTCCAGTTCGGTGAGAAAAGGCCAGTTATCGAGTAGGTCACTTGATGGATCAGCAGAAAAACTTGATAAAATCGAATCTGCTCGTCCTGCAAAGAGCTTAAGTAAGTGATAAAATTGAATAAAATGTCTTGTTTGATCTACCAAACCAAACTAAATGATATGGTTCAGCACACGCTGCATAATAGTTTTGCAGGTAGGCAGTAGGTACAAATCGTACTCACAAATTTCTGGCTACAAGTGTAAGGCCATGGTCAGAATATGAAGTAAGACTCAGTATAATTTCTTGCAGCAATTCTACCAACGCTGATGTCATGCCAACGTCCAAACTTCTTAAAAAAACAAAATGGGATGGAATCAGGAAATCTTAATCGCAGTGAAGAAAACAACGACAACATTGAACTAGATGTAGATCTTGAGAGTTTGTTGCCTGCTATCGGTGAACATACAAAGAATACTGACGACAGTATCAATGAAGACAGAGCAAGAACATGCGTTCTGTCTTCTGCAACAGTTCAACCCATAAAGGTATATTATACCCATTTATTTATACTTATATTCTATGCATTACCATGCTCCAAGTGCCAATCCTTTTAGCATAATGTACCATAAGCATGCCTGTTACTAGTTGTGTATGTGTATTGTCATTATTTTCCTCTCCACCCCACACCCCCACACCCCCTCTTTCATCTTCATCTCCCCCCTCTTCCACACCCACCCACCCACACCCCCTCTTTCATCTTCATCTATTGTAAGAATATGCTAATTTTTTTTCAGAGATGTGAGTTGTATGTTTGGTCCCTTTACTAATTTTCAACTTGTCTGTTGCTAAACAGCTATTGTATGTGAACAATTGAATTAAATTCAGGTGTCTACACCACCTCGCGTGTCCAGTTCGGTTAGGAAAGGCCAGTTATCGAGTACGTCACTCGGTGGATCACCAGAAAAATTTGATAAAATCAAATCTGCTCGTCCTGCAAAGAGCTTAAGTAAGTTGAATAATTGAATATTAGAAATGCCTCGTTTGATCTTCCAAACAAAACTTAACAACATGGTTCATGCTAGTAGGCACAAATCAGACCCACAAATTTCTGGCCACAAATACAAGGCCATGGTCAGACTATGCATTAACACTCAATTTAATTTCTTGTAGCAATTCTCCCAACGATGATGCCGTGCCAACGTGAAACTTTCATGAAGCTCCGCCAGAATGAACAGGATAGCAAGACAGCTAGTACTTCCACCACTAAGAGCCTCATGAACCCATCTATCGGAAGCAAAAATCCAATGCGACATGTCTCCAACAACAGTAATGTCAGGGATTTGAAAAGCCTAAATAGTATATTGGATGCTGAAAAGAGTATTAATGCAAGTTCGAGATGGGTTGGAACTCAAATGTTAAAAGAACAAAATTGGATGGAATCAGGAAATCTTAATCGCAGTGAAGAATACGATGACAATATTGAAGGAGATGTAGATCTCGATAGTTTGTTGCCTGCTATTGATGAAGAAACAAAAATTACTGATGACAGTATCGATGAAGACAGAGCGAGAACTTGTGTTCTGTCTTCTGCAACAGTTCAACCCATAAAGGTATTTATACTCATTTATTTATACTCATATAATATATGCTATACCATGCTCCAAGCGTCAATCCTTTTAGTACAATATACCATAACCATGACTGTTACTAGTTGTGGATGTATTGTAATTGTTTTGCCCTCCACCCCCGCACCCGGCCCTCTTTCATTTTTTTCCTCTCAAAACATTTCATTTTCAAGCCTATGTCTGACAGTTTTCAAGCATGCAAGCCCATGAAATCCACTGGCTGTGCCCCCCACTTTTCCAAAAATCTTGCTCTGCAAATAATTGTATGATTTGATGTTAATATTATTGATTTGATGTTAATATTATAAGAATATGCTAATCGTCAATGTATTCAGAGGTTTGAGTTGTATGTTTGGTCCCTTTAGCAATGTTGCTTTGCTGCTGTTGCTTAACAGCTATTGTATGTTAACAATTGAATTGAACATGAAACTCCTATCACTCAGGTTTCAACACCACCTCGCATGTCCAGTTCGGTTATGAAAGGCCAGTTATTGAGAAGGTCACTTGGTGGATCACCAGAAAAATTTGATAAAATCAAATCTGCTCGTCCTGCAAAGAGCTTAAGTAAGTGACACAATTGAATATTAAAATGTCTTGTTTGATCTTCCAAACCATACTAGAAAATATAGTTCATGCTGGCTAATGTATAATGTGTAATTGTATATGTCTGTATTGTCAGTTTTAAAAGCTCTGTAGAGCTTATGTTATTTGTTATATTGTACCAACTTTTAAATAAAAATTACTTGACTTGACTTGACTTGACTGGCAGGCACAAAACAAACTCGCAAATTTCTGGCCACAAATACAAGGCCATGGCCAGATTATGCATTAACACTCAATATAATTTCTTGTAGCAATTCTACCAACGGTGATGCCATGCCAACGTGAAACTTTCATGAAGCTCTGCCAGAATGAACAGGATAGCAAGACAGCTAGTACTTCCACCACTGAGAGCCTCATGAACCCATCTATCGGGAAGCAAAAGCCAATGCAGCATGTCCCCATCAACAGTAATGTCAGGGATTCGAAAAGCCTAGATAGTATATTTAATGCTGAAAAGAGTATTAATACAAGTTCAAGATGGGTTGGAACTCAAATATTAAAAAAATGCAATTGGATGGAATCAGGAAATCTTAATGGCAGTGAAGAAAAGGACAACAATATTGAACGAGATGTAGATCTGAATAATTTGTTGCCTACTATTGATGAAGAAACAAAAAATACTGATGACAGTATCGATGAAGACAGAGCGAGAACTTGTGTTCTGTCTTCTGCAACAGTTCAACCCTCAAAGGTATGTTGTATCAATTTATTCATACGCATATGCTATGCTATACCATGCTCCAAGTGCCAATCATTTTAGCATATTATACCATAACCATGCCTGTTACTAGTTGTATGTATTGTTATTATATTCCCCTCCACCCACTCTTGCACCCCATCTTTCATCTTTTCCTCTCAAAACATTTCATTTTCAAGCCAATGTCTGACGGTTTTCAAGCATGCAAGCTCATGAAATCCACTGGCTGTGCCCCCCACTTTCCCAAAAATCTTGTTCTGCAGATATTTGTATTTTTGTTTTGATTTGATGTGAATATTGTAAGAATATGCTAATTTTCAAGGTGTTCAGAGATTTAAACTGTACATTGTGTCCCTTTCATAATTTTGCTTTGCTGCTGTTGCCAAACAGCTATTGTATGTGAGTGATGAACATGAAACTCCTATCACTCAGGTATCAACACCTCCTCGCGTGTCCAGTTCGATTAGGAAAGGCCAGTTATCGAGTAGGTCACTCAGTGGATCACCAGAAAAACTTGATGATATTAAACCTGCTCGTCCTGCAAAGAGCTTAAGTAAGTGATAAAATTGAATAAAATGTCTCGTTTGATCTACCAAACCAAAGTAAACAATATGGTTCAGCACACGCTGTGTAACAGTTTTGCAGGTAGGCAGTAGACACAAATCGTACATGTGCTCACAAATTTCTGGCTACAAGTGTAAGGCCATGGTCAGAACATGCAGTAACAATTAGTATCATTTCTTGTAGCGATTCTACCAACGCTGATGCCGTGCCAACGTGCAAACTTCATGATGAAGCTCCGCCAGAATGAACAGGATAGTAAGACAGCTAGTACATCCACCACTAGGAGCATCATGAACGCAGCTATTGGGAAGCTAAAGCCAATTCAGCATTTCACAAACAACCGTAATCCAGCAAGTGAAAATTTCAGTAAGAACAAAAAGTTTTTTTCTTCTTCAGCTCCATATTCAGGTGATGTTTCAGGTGAAAACAGCTCAGAAGCACTCTAGGAATGTTCTGGGTTGTTGTTTTTCTTGGCTACCAAACGTCTAAATCAAAATACCTTTCTATTTACTCTACTAAAACTCTTTACAAAAAAACTTATGTTAGGCATATTTGATGCCTTTTCCAGGTGTGTGGAGATCTATGCATTATTAGGTTGTGGTTTGTGTGATTGAATTTATTCTAAAGGTTCATACTTCGCTATAATTTTAACAGTACATGTAAATTGTTTTTTTTTAAATAATGCGCTGGTAAGTCATTCATTTCAACAATAACATTTTGAAATAAACATCAAATAGCTATTTACGAAACTTTGATTTATTATCTTATCTGATCATTTTATTATAGACTCCACAAGTGTCACTCAAAAGCCTCAAACATCTTTACATGCTTGGTCTGAAACCAATCAAGAGAAACCACCGCCAATTGATGATACAGCAGGTATGAAATCATCTGCATGGTAAATCCATGATCCAGTAAGCACTGGTCACAATCCAATCTATGGGCACCTACATGTACAGCCAAAAATCTGCCAATATTTGTCTTTCTTCCATTTACCAATAATATCAATATATCTGAAATTTCTGTATCATCTTCTGTAGGTGGCAGCATGATCAACCTGGTATTTGCAGGTCGCGACCCCAACAGCAAATACACACGGCCAACATCGCTGAATCGCTGCTTAAAACCACCTCGGCTGAACCTCGCCGCTCGCAGAAGAATTGAACTATCTACCAAGATGAAGCTAGTTGTACCATCACCAAAGTAGAGAAACAATTTAGCAAGATCCCATTTGGAGACTTGATAGATGGATTTGTAGATTTTGTGTAAATATGTTCTCTTTTCTTTTAGTGATTTTGAACAGCTTGTCACAACTATAAAAAGATTTGTTTGTGAGAGATTATTTGGATTTCAATTGATAGTTTTGTTGAGATTAGATGGAGTTACTGCTGTTCTTTGTAAAATTTCAAATAAATTACTGTTACAATGCTTATGTTGGTAGTTCTTTTTACAATTTTTTCTTACTTATGTCAACATGATAACCGAAATTTTTATACAATAGTTTCTACGCTACACATAAATTGTCTACCATTGTCTTAATGATTTTAAAAATTGGCAATCATGATACACATTTAGGATAAACAAATGCACATGTAGAGGAAATTTTACTTGAGAGCTATCGATATATGTATAGGACACTTGACAGATACTGGAAAGTGGTGCAATCTGAAGGTAGTTCTTTGAAATAAATGCAGATTATCTAAGGTGCTTAATTGCTTATGTGGACTTAATGGTTGCATTAACTGCCATTACCTAATTTGCTTTATAAGATAGTATTCACAGAACTTCATAGCATGGCAATTTTCAATAAGATTTAGCTGTGTACAAGATATTTGTGACCATATTTTGGATATACATGTTGGTAAAACGTGATTGTCAATTTATTTCATTGAGGCATACCGGGTATATTAATTCAAGAAAAGTGAATGCTCCAGTGAATGAGAACAAATAAATACACGTAAAATATATATTTATTAGCTTTAATATTTAATATAAAAAAAAGAATTCACATTTTCAGAAAGAAGTCTACCAGTTCATACCCACAATGAATTAACATTTTTTTTATTATTCAAAATAATATATGAATAGAGTAATCTTAGAAATAAGAATAAATAGGCTGCCTGAATTGAACACTGGTGTCATTTGTAAATATTCTATATTTAACTGTAAACTGTACCAATTCAATATATATATATAGTTATGTATACTTTTCCAATAATTATTTTCTATCGCAAACTTTGGACAAAAAACATTTCAATACATGTCATCACAAACATCTTACAAAAGTCTCAACATCTACTAATTACAATACATTATCAACGAAAATATGTGTTTACTACATCATCAGTTTACATGAAAATTAATACAAAAGTATTAGCAAAATAACAAAAATATACTCTCCTTTTATACATTTTTTACATTGCTCTTGCTTTAACAATCCAAAAACATAGCTTTTTGTTTTTCATATTTTTTTGCATTTCTTTTTCTGACCAGCCTAAACAGATCGCTATCCCCACCTATCATCCACAAGCTAGTCCATAAAATCCATTGACTTCAATGACTAATTGGTTACCAAGCATTTCTTATGGGTGGTAGTGGCGGCTGAACTCTGTTAATTAAAAATAAGTGCTCGATTATAAATGCTTGATTATAAGAAACAATGACACGCATTGGTGTTATTGATTGTTTTCATGTATCTGCCGTATTGAAATGAAAATTAGCCAGATTACCACATGTCAATTTAATTGAAATGAAAACCAACCCCATATCTTTTTAATATCAAACGATGTTTGTACATTGCGTCTCACAACATACACACTGTTTTGAAATGTCTGGTTACAGCGATTACAGACAATTGGTTACAGACAATTTTGATTAGAATGTCATATGTAAAAATGCATACACGTGAAAAGCATCAACTGCATGTGCTCCTCACCAAATAGAAGTAGAATGAATATGTTTTAGCTGCATTACAGTGTAAATACAAAAAAAAAGTTAACAACTTAAGTTTAAATAAATATCTATTACCTAAACATGGATGGCGTGGAAGACGTCTGATACCAATGTGGCAGAGGAAGTGCGGCCCTGAACCCTGGGGCCGTTTGAGGGGGAGGCCCTAGGTTTTCAGGAGCCCTTATGTATATTGGATTGTACCTATATCGGTTTCTCTCATTGATTCTACAAAAGAGGCAAAACGTTTATAGTATTTATGCACTATCAATCTAAGAACGCTACTGCTCATTAGATACAAATTGAGACTGGACTCTGACATTTATATAAAAAAATACACTTCAGTACCAATTATTACACTCAAGCAGTAATTAGTGACTTACATGTGGTCGGAGGTCCATCCAGCATGCTCCCACACTTTCTCTTTATCCCTTGGAGTGAAATGATCAAAGACCTGGTTGAAGTACTCAAGCAAGCGTGGTGGAGTGATCTCTTCGGTTTTGAGCATGCTAAAGTGCTTGTTTGCATTACACACCATTTGTTCCTTGATTTCGCTATAGCATTCTCTTTTTCCTTTTTCAATCTGCATTTATTGAATTGTCATTGATGAGTGAGTGAATGGGCAACGTTCAATATACATGTAGATATGATTAAACAAAGACATCCATTTTGTAAAAGTTTATTTTGAATGAGAAATAGAACAACACAAAGACAATGAGCTAATAATAATTTTATCACTCTTGATGACTTTTAGAGCACTGCACACCCAGTTTGTGTGTACACCCAGTTTGTGTGTTATTTAAATGAAATCGTTATGCTCAAAACAATTAGCACACAATATTTCTACTTTAAAAATTATTGCTTTCCCGGTGCCAAAGTGAAAAAATAAAATTTCTACTAATATCTAATGTAAATAAATATGTTCAAATCCCCGATTATGGCCACGCACGAACTGGGTGTGCATGCAACAAATTGCACCATAGATCATATAATTTTAATGAATCATAATAATTGTGTTTATCATGCGACAATATAAGTAAGTATCTTTACTTTGACACATCAAACACTATTGTGGGTTCATTAATAGCTGTGTTACGATTGCTTAAACATTAAAATGCACGAACTGGGTGTGCAGTGCTCTAAAATGTGGAAAAATGGTAGCACTCACCATTTCATCAATCAAATACTGATCATCATAGTTCAGAAACAACTTGCGCTTCCTTGGAAGATCCAGCTTAAACTTAGGATCAGGGTACTTGACAGGCCCGATCCACCAGCTAACCTTGGCTTGTCGCTCACCTGTAAAAAACGAAAGTTGGCACATTTGCAGGCTTTGTAAGATAAACAACATTCAACAAAAAGTTCAAACAGGCCATGATGCAATCTCTTCATCTTCTATTTTCTTAACTAATATCAACACAACCGAATACATGCAGTAAAAGCTCTGTACAAAGACCACCCTGCAGACTGGTCTCAATGCAGAGATGGTCTCTTTATGGTGGTTATAATAGGTGTTCTCAATAAAGAGGTGGCCTTAGATGTGGGTAAAATGTAACTCACGTTTCTTTTTACGTTCCTTGACCTTCATATTCCACCGACTCATCCTTCGATCCTCTGGATCCGGAATATCAATGTGCTCAAGCTGGGCATGGATGCTAGCTTGGTCTATGCCCGGTGCAAAGCTGAGACGCTGGCTGCCTCGCCGTCCTTCAGTGAAATTCATAAAGCTGCCCAAATTGCTTGCTCGGTGTGTGAAGTCGCCAAAGGTGCTAAGTCGCTGCCCCCCACCACTGTGTGTGCTGAGTCGCTGGCCGCTGCCGCTAGTCTTACGGCTGGCACGACGGCTCTCTCTTCTGCAGAAATAATGAAACATAGAGTGATTTGCCACAGACGTGTCAGTTTTCGGCCATCTTGGATTTCGGTGGCCATTTTGACCTATTTAGGGGATCTGTCACTATTCTTCATTGGATTCCTCGTACTCAAAAACCCCAACCCTGAAGTTAATATGAAATAGTAATGAAAACTATGTGTTCTTTACATATTCTCATAATTCGTATTGTCTAACAATCAATTAGCTGGTTGAACCTTGTCCTCTCCCAGGAGACAGACATTTCAAGCTGGCTTGGTGTTTACAGCAAAATAACATTTTTCACCATATCATATGGCTCCAACAAAAACTCTAATGATGGTAGGCGGATTTCTCTACTACAAATAAATACTACAATGATTGCATGCTTCAATATGTATTTCATTGTATCCTGTCCCGAGACTAAGAGACAAAGAGCTATAGTAGATTGAGGATTTCCGGGAATAACAGATACTTGAATTTTTAAGAGTACAGAATGCAAATACAATCAGCGAAAGATGCACTTTTCCAAGGGTAAGGACCAGAAATACAGTGTGCTTCAAATAATCTCTGCTTTATCATACTTTTCAAATCCAATTAATCTATCAAATCCTAAGTTTATTTGAACAGGACCTAATTATTTCTCATTCAGAGGGTGTGGCCTGGCTGCCCAGTCTACATCTCAACCATCCTCTCGGTCTCCAGGATCTATCAGACCCATGCCCAAATCTGTTTTTTTTAAATCAATTTACAAACTTATGTCTTTTGACATGCTAATTAGTCATCAACAAAAGCTTAGAATAATCATCCCCGAAGCCATGTCAATTAGACACCTACAACAGCAGTATTATATACGAAAATTATCAGGTAAGGGCTTTATTACAAAGCAACTGGTATTCAAACCCACTACCTTAGGCTTACGACACCCCGGGGGCAAATTGTCTAACAGATTTAGTATTTGGTACTGTAAGGTAGTGGGTTTAATATGGCTATACATAATATGGTACATATAATATCGTCCTACTTGACTTAGAATTATGTCTTATGGCTTAATTATGAAAAATCAACAATAATGTTTTTTTTTATGTCAGTTAATCAACACCACCAAGGGCAGCTCTCTAGTGCCTGGCAGTGGTCCCAAAAGCAAGTTGGTCTATATGAAAGTTGACGATCACAACAAATGATCTTATTATGGAGATCGTATTTTCTATAGGCGATCTTCATTGGCAGTTGTACAGTAGCATATTCAAACCACCCTAATGTGATCTCAATAGAGATGGTCTCTATGGAGGTTCACGATGGTCTTTTTATTAAATTGTGGGACCTGCCAAAAACGGGGCTTATTGTGGAGATTGTGTCTTTATAGAAGTGGTCTCCATTGAAGATTATATTGTGGTGGGTTTGTTTGTATTTTCAAGCTTACCGTTGCTCCTCCTGCATAGCTGAGCTGCGTCGTCTGGCAGATTCATCGCCGACTCCAAGTAGGCCTGGGATGAAGGGGATCACGTCTCCACCCTCGTCACCAGTCTCGTCCTTACTCATACGTCTTACCATGCTGTTCAGGCGGATCTACATATAGGACAACAGCACAAGATACTCTCTGCCTTATGATTTGAAAGAAACGCTATAGATTCTAGTTATGAAATATCAGAGGGTTCTTTATCTAAGTTTACAGGCTGTGTGACAATGTCAATCGAAATACATAAAGGTGAATAAATAATGAATAAATGTGATATTATCATTCAAACTGATTTATACATAAAACATATACTGAGTTTCTTATAATAAATTATGTGAGTAGAGGATATGTGATTTATTCATTACTCCTTACCTATCTTGGAGTGATAATTCTAAGGACATAATTACATATAACTTTAACATGACCATGAGATTTGTAGAAGAAACATGACTGACACATACCCTGACTGCTTCAGCTGTGTCAGATGCCACTTCAGGAAACATACTTCCCGACTTTGATGCACTATTTGTATAAAAAGAAAAACATTTATCTAGATTACACTAAGTTATGTACTCTTTTATACGAGTTCCATAATATATCAATCAATGGGTGATTAGAACACAAAGTTTGTTCAAATTTTTTATTTGTATACACATTACTGTATCACTTGAGTGACTAGAAATGCGTACGCAAATTAAAAATATTGCTGTTCTATAATGAGATGTAATAAATCCCCAAAGAGGGAATATTCAAAATGTCTGACTCTCAGTCTCTGGCAAAGACTGAAACATCTTCTTATGATGTAAACCAATCAGAATTTGAAACATTTCTATGTTACAAAGGTGTTACAAAATGTTACAAAAAAATAGCGTATCATTCCTCTAACTTTTATTATGATATGCAGTACAATTTTATAGTTATATTAGAAAATGTTACTTCATGAACTTGCTGTCAGCACAGTAGTTCTGGCAAAGATTGTGCTCATGAAACAGAAATTCTGGCTTACCGTGGCTTACTGGCATCACTGTTACTGGCTTGATATAAATCTTGCTCAGCGCTGTCCAATAAGATTGATACTCTACGCTGCACTTCTGGATCAGCTGCCATTTGCAACTTGGGCATCACGAATGTGGATGCTCGTGGAGTAGGATACAGTATGGATGCCGTGGAAGCATACAAGACTGATCCTCTGGGAGCACTCTTTGTGGGTTCCTCTCCACTAAGATCAACCTCTCTTTCTTCTTGAGGATCAAAGTATGCTGACTCTCGCCGAGTATACACGATTTCTCCATCTTCATTTTTCTCAGTGTCTTTACCACGCACGTTAAGCATAAACCCAACATCATTGAAAGAGCCTCGTGGAGCAAACTGCCTCATACCACTGGGTGTATGCAGCATGGATATTGTTTTTGCATTACGGTCTGGAATGAACTGTGTGCAAGTGCTATTATTCCAACCAGGCCCAACATCCTTTTTATCACATTTAGTTGGCCGCCTGAGACAGTTGATGGTTGTACCTCGACGATGATCAAGCGTTGATCCTCTGGGTGGGTGAGCGATTGAGGCTCTGGGGGTGAGACCCGAGCGGGTAGTGCTGGGTTCTTTCTTGGCAATGTTCTGGGAAGAGGGAACGTACATGATGGACCCTCTTGGAGTCACCTGCTTGATGAACTTTGGCATAAGAGGTCCAACACTTTCACCCGAAGATACATTCTCATCTTCTTCATCTATCTTTATCATAGGTACTGCCTCTTCTGAAGGTGGTGGCTCTGCCTTCTGTAATGATCACAGTGGCATGTCATTATTATTGCAGCCTTTTAGTATGTAAACATTTGGCGTAAACTATAATTTCAGAATGAATCAAACCTATATTTTGCCTAACCATTTAAGGCAATAGACAGCTTTAAACATAATCAGCTATCAATATGGAGAATCCCCAGCTACATGTAGATCTATGATATCTTTAACAGATGGACTACAAGAGTTCATTTCCAGACGCAAGTATGCAAATGAGCTGTTTTGATTGGCAGCAGGAAACACTAACTTCCTGGATTTTTACTGTGGCATTGACACCTGGCACAGTAGACTGGTGTGGCATGTTTTTGTCTCGAATAGTTCTTGCTAAACTTTAATCACAAGCCAAAATTCAATAAAATTTAGTCCAAAAATATCGAAAGTGGTCCAAAATCTAATTATACCCAGTGAGTAATCTGAAGTTTTGTCATGATTAGTCAAACAGTTTTCTTCAGCTAATATTCAATCAAAAATAGCATAAAGTAAACGCTTCAAACTTTAATCATTTTGTAAAAATTGGAAAGACATAGCTATAAGTATTTTTCCTACAGTGAACTGGTACTTGTTTCTATAGGAATGCAGATGGAGAAAAGCAAAGCTAGAATCTAAAAGAAAAGATAGAATATAGTCTCCCTTTGTAACATAGGAGACTTAATGCGTGTCAGGTACTGTAAATAGAATATTTGGAAAAAAATTACCTTCTTCTTTTTCTTCTTTTTACTTTTCTTTGGTTTATATCTAAAGATATAGGGTAATGGCTGTGCATATGGGGAATCACTGTGCTTGGAATTCATGAGTCTCTCTGCACCCTTGCGCAATATCTAGATGAGAAATGATCCAAATGAAATGGACATGACTGTTTGCCTTTGAAATGGTAAATTGAGCATGTTATATATATATACTTGAAAAACTGCTCTTCAGTATTACAAAAAATCAGATCTTTCTTCGACAAACACTTACTTCTTCCAGCTGTCTCTCGGTGAGACCTTCCAATCTTTGATAAACCAAAAAGTCTCCCAGATTTGCTGGTGCCTTCTTAGCTTTGGTAGCATAGTATCGCTCCACTTCTTTCATGGAGTGTTCCATTGCAAAGGTGGTGATGGCAGAGAATAGCAGGTTTTGCTGCTTGGTGAACTCACCCATTTCAACACCTTTCTCAGCAGAGAAAGGATCTGCAATTGGCATGCAGCATACAATAGTGTAAATGGAAGTGTAAAACACAATGCACAAGTGAAATTAATACTTTCAGAAAACAGCATCATTCTTGGGGATTTTGAATGTACAATACTAACCGTCTACAAAAGCTTCTATAAACTGGTCCGTCTTTGTCATTGCTCCAACAAAGTCCTCAAAGTTGATCTGTCCTGTTCCAGTGGTATCAATGTCTTCGACAATGGATTTGAAGTCGTCATCTGTGATATCAAGTCCAAGTGAGCCCAGACCCTGAGACAGGTCATCTACATTGATACTGCCACGTCTGCGTGTATCTAGCTTGTCGAAAATCTGAAATACACATTGGCATCTACATAACTAATAACAGGAGTATAATAAATGAATTGTTGCAAAGAAGCGATTTTTGTTGACAAGTCAATAATCTGAAGCTACGATTTTCTTTCCTTTAAGATGCTTTTGATGTAACTACATGTACATTAAAATCCCTGCTGATGTGGTCTTTACTTCTCAAACATTAACGATTATGCTCAGGTTGAACAAGCATGTATTAATTAATAGAATATGAAATATTTTGTGCATAATGAGAATTCCATCCATTGAAATAAGTCTAATACACAAAATATATTGATTTAAATACCACACTCAATAACAGGATGATTTTTCTGACATAACTTTAAATGTAAGAAACCCCCTATCTCTCCAATGTTGAATGCAATGTTTAGCATATATAGGATATGATTGGTATGTTTAGCAAAAATCATCTTCTTATTTACTTTCACGTGACCCTGTGTTTTATTGATAGTACATTTAACAGAACAAATTTTTTATATAACCAAGCATATATAATCTTCAACAAACTGTGAAAATCAAACTTCACACATGGCTTTTAAAAGTTTTTGCAGTGTGTATTTATAAAACAGATTCATAATATTGTCTGCTACTGACTTGTTTAAATATTGTATGCATTTCATCAGTCACCACATCACCTTCTTCAGAATGATGATCTGAAATATAAGTATACGATTATAATTACAATATACATTTCAAAGAGGTCCAATACATGATAGCAGAAGATTATATAAAATATCATGAACTTTGAAATTTTATTTCCACCTGCATCAAATTTGTTTTAATTGAATTTACCGTGAAATATTCACTTACCTTCTGTTGGACTCTATAAAAATAAAATAAAAATACCATAATTAATTTTAAGAAATGTTTAAGCATAAGACTGTTATGTTGGCAAATTACATCATACCCATCTGGAATCCTATCTGTAAGTTTTGCAGATTTAACAATTATGATTTATGAATCAACTGTGACAATGGCAATTGTCACCCTGTACGAATATTAAAATCCTCGAAATACCTGATCACTAATTAAGAGAAGACACTGTAAAAATGAAAGCGGACAATAATTAAATTTTATATACCTCTACTTTAAATGTGACACTTGTTGGTTGTGGTGATGGTGACGGTGACTTTTTCCCCTTTCCATAATTTTTCATTTTTTCTTCATGTTGCCTTTTTCTTATCTCCAGTCTTTCTTGTTCTAATTCTTGTTCCCTTTCTTTTTGTTCTTGTTTTTGTCTAGCCTTTTCTTCTTCTTTTTGTTCTTTTTCCCTTGCCGACTTCTTTCTTTCTTTTTCAGCTTGTCCTAAAGTAAGCCAAAATATTATGGCTTGGAATAAAGTGTCGATTTACATTCGTATTTGCATAATGGGCATCTCCAGTCTAGATAAAAATCAAAATTTAATCAAAGTCCACACCGAATGCTATACCATGAGGTTGAACAATCATACATGTTCGCCTGTTTGTGTGATACTTACTGACTTTCTTCCCGTAATTGTGCGGACTATATGGTGCTGGTGATGGACTCCTGTTACTCCTATTACTCAGGTTACTCCTGTCACTCCTGTCACTCCTGTCACTTCCACCAGAAACTGGTCTGAGTCCAGCAGATGTTGGTTTGAGTGCTAGGAAAAATATAACATATGTTTATAATGTTGAAATGTTTTTCTACAGTTATACATTTTGAAAATATAAAAAAACAAATCATTTAAAACATTTAGGGTCATAATATCATCTAACGTTAATAATCAAATAGCCAGAAAAGATTTCTAATGCCAGACAGTACTATTAAGAGTGAATAATCCAATCATGTTTAGCAGTCGAATTTTATCAAATATCCGAGATAAGTTTTAATTTCTATCAATTTTTTTACATTTTTTAATTTTTTGGATGGAAATACATACGAGTACATTGTTACATTGAAATGTAAATGAATAAGAATAAAAACTTATCTATATGATATTTTTAATGATTTGTAACAAAGAATAGCAAATGGCTTCTACCAAACAAACTAAAGAGCAACAATTACAAACTATCATGAAATACAACACCTTAATCATAAATCTTTTACTTACTTGCTTTTTGGTTTGACTCGTCATCTTCATCTGCAGAAGCATTTACATTAACATTGTTGTTTTTATTCTTATTTTGCAGATGGTGGGTATGACTTTCTTCAGGAAAATGAGAACCATTCTTATTGCTTCTTCTTGCTGACTTTTCTGACTTTTCGATTTCCAAATTGATAGAGGCGATAAGTGAACTGTTACTAAAACTACTTATTGATGAGCAGCTATTACTTCTTGACGAGCAACTATTACTTGATGTTGTACTCATCATATCCTCAGTACACCTAGTTGGCCATCCTCTATTTGTCATTAGAAAATCACAATGATTCATTATCTGGTGAACATTACCGTCTTCAGACAAATTTAGACCAGATGATTCTTCATAAATTCCATATTGACCCACTTTAGCCAAGCTACCAACTTGGGTTAACAAAGAAACATTCGTAGATAAGTCATTTTCTTCTGGCTCTAGGCTTGAAGAACTTTCACAGGAGGACGTTTTCGAACTTTCAGAAGGACTAACTTCTGAACTAGAATTAGTGACAAGGTATGAACCACGACTGGCACGCACTTTGAAAGTTCCTTTCTCATCAGAAGGTGTCATAAATGAGGAACGGCTTTCTAATGACAGATTCATGGCTGAAACATCACTGTCTCTGGTCCTGCGTAAAATATGAGAATTTCCTTCAGGTGAACAGAAACTTGTATTTTCTTTAACTGAAGCAGGACTGCTTTTCTTTGAATAATATTTTGATGACCGAAATGTTGGAGCTTTTTCCTTTTCTCCACCAACTACATTATTGTTGTTAATGCCATGATGCCCTGAATATTCATTCAAATCAAATTTCACCTGTAATAGAAATAAGTATATACATGATCCATGTGTATCTTTAAATACTTACAGCACTGTAAAGGAATGCTAGCTCATATATTTTGTGATTATTATTCAATTCACAAGTTATTGAAAAGAACATCTCTTTCAAAAAGCCTATTTTTGCTGGAACTTTTCTCATGGCCTTAGCCAGTGAGAGAATGCCCAACACCCATCCTTAAATTGCCAGGTAAGAAAACAATTAAAACGTGCATTCATTATGAACGTCTATAATGTTCTAATGCTGCATTCGCCTGCTTCTTCTGAACTAGTAGATATGAGCTTCCCATAATAAGAAAAATTCACTCGAAGAGCCGTTCCCAGTAGTAAATTACGGTACGTACCAGTCGGAAGTTCAGTCTACTAAAAAAGGTTCCGTGTTCACAGCTGATTTTTCCGAGTTCACAACTGGTACATAACACTGTGAGTGCCTATTTGATTCAATTTCTGGTTTCGAGTTCGGGGAAAAGTAAACACTGGCATGCATGCGCAGTGTTAGAGATTCGCGTGAATCGGTTACGTAAAGGTAAAACTATTATAAACATTACCAAAATATCCTGGAAAGAATTCGTGATGGAATCATGTCCATAGACTACTTTATAATACTACATATCCATAAATCTATGCTGTTTCAGTGGTTTCAGTTTCATTTATCTTATATTCAATCAAACAGTTTCATATTTCACCACCCCACGCCATCCCCCACTCCCACTCGGGAATTGGATAGGTATAAAAGTATAACACAACTACCAGCTTAACGGTTTTTATGTTTTTTTAATTCAACAAAACAATTCTGAGGATGGTCAAGGATGGTTTTCAAACATTAATATTGGAGGGGAAAAATAGCTGAGACAACGTACTTGAGTCTCTGAGACTTGAGTATTCAAACTAGACATTGTGTGCGATGTTTAATCCAGTCCGTCTATCTTCATCACTTGACTTTATATTGCAATTGGTTGTAGCTGTTTGCTAAACCAACCATAAAGTAACGAAAGAAACGAAACTTTTATAATATTAAATGTTATAAAAGCGAAAATACATTGCTGGAGGTGAAAACCACCGTCCCAACAATGCTAATGAAAGAAGGCTTTGAACGTGTGGAACGTAGAACGTAACACATACTATTCCAAGAAATTGCGCTAGATCTTATATAGATCTAGCCTCACTCAACCAGTCTCTGTATGTGTTGACATCGGTGGTATGAGCATGCAGTTAATTGAGATTAATCTTCATAGTCCGACAGCAGAGCTCTAAATGAGACAATAATTAACAGTAGCCCCGCCAGTCGCCACTTCTTAACAAGCTAAATGAACATAAGCATATACATATCATTCTCTTAGATTTAAAAAGAGTGGTTAATCTTCTAGAATAAACTCTCAACTTCAACATGCTTTTAATTTTTCGCCATATTGGTTATTTTTTAAGAAACAAATAATAGTTTATAATATTATGTTGTCTAATTGATTATATCAAGGATTGCACGTCATGAACACGTCTAATTGGCCGAGATTGCATATAATTTCAGATTCGCTTTTACCTCGAGGCTTTTATACTGTTCTAGCAAAATATGTTAATGTTTAGTTCAAAGATTGAAAAGAATTATTATTTTCATGGTGTTATGCTAAATCGTTAAATGGCTTGGACTCAATTAGGACTAATATTATAACATGTCGAGACCGACTCTATTACACCTTTTAAGAGTCGGCTATCTGCCAACCCATAGGCAGAACACGACCCCCCCCCCCCCACACACACACATCATTCACGTATTGCATCATCAGAGGAGGCCAGTCCCTATAACTGGGGCTGGCTTATTTGTGAATTAATAAACTAGGACTAGAACATGTTTTAAAATCTTGTTCGAAAGTGTTTTTCTATTTTCTATACTTCAATAAAGCAAAGAAGAACAAAGAAGTTTTATTTTTCTATTTTAGCATTTCAAACTCTTATTCTCAGTGAGATATTGCGGGGGGGGGGGCGTATTAAAAGTAAAACAATTTCATTTGTAAAATACATTTCCATTTAACATGCATTCATCACAACATATTACAATTAATGGTTATATTTTTTCATTGAGTTCATTACATTGATGGGAGACGATAATTTTTGTTTGCATTGTGAGTGCATTCAGAGATCATCTGAGCATAAAGAGTGCATCCGTGGACCAAAAACGATTTTATATATGGTAGGAAAGGGATACCCATCTCTAATTTTAAAGTACTCAAATTAAACATGATGATATTGTATACAATATACTAAACAAATCAAAACCTTTGACCAGGTTAGATGTTTTGAATTAATAGCTTATGTGATTTTGAGTGGTGATCTGTATAATCTTTATGATAAATATTTATATTTACACTGTTTCATGTTGTATTTGATAAAAAAGAAATATTTAGAAATGGATAGGGAATTATCTCATTATTTTTCCTATGTGATGCAATATAATCTAACCCCTTAATGTTTTTGTTTGTTTGTTTGTTGTTTGGTTGTTTGTTTTGTGTTGTTTTTACAAATATTTATACATTTAATGACCAATCAAAGCCCTTGAAGTGTTATTTGTTGTTAAAGGTCTATGATTTAATATTTATTTCTGTGGACAGTTTGTGCATGCATATGGAATTGCCTCTGTGGATATTGTCTGTGTGATTGTAACATGTATAATTTCCAGAACCAGATAAAGGTTAAATGGGGCACAGGCGGTGACTGAAATTGGGACTCTTTATTGCAAGACGCAACCTCTCCATACTCGCAATATTATGAAACGTGATGCTTTCCTGGCCTCTTAAAACTGTATGTTGTACAGGTTGCAATCTTTCATTGCTTTGTACTTAACTTGAACAAGAAATGTATACATATGTGTGTAAATAGGGGTCCTATTCTGATTTGGTGCTTTTGCTTGAAAAAAAATCACATGTAAAAATTGGGGAACTTTTTGGGGCACCATGAATACATTTATTACGTGCTCATGGTTATTTCATGCTTTCTTGTCAAACTATTGGCCACTATTGGCCACATAAAAATGTGGACAAAATCTGGAGACCCCCAAACTTAGTGAGCCACTAGCTGCAGCGCTTTTTAGTGCCCCACCTTCGTGAATTAGTCCTTTCGGCCAGGAAACTTATGATATTAATATAAAACCTCATACCAGTGTCCTTTCTGAGGAAGACATTTGTTTTTGAAACAATAAACACATATATTTTGGCATAATTTTGTAATTTGGGAATATTCATTAAATAGCAGATAAAAAGAAGTGTATCTGTTTTGACAGTTATTAATATGAGAGATCCTGCTGCGGCTCAAATTATAAATCTAATAAAACATGATGTGGGGGTCTAGCTAGATCAAATCAAATTAAAAAAAAGACTTTAAGTTTTCAATTGCCTGTTACTTTTTAGACTAAAAAAGAGATCCCTTTATTTTCCAACTACCACCGTTCCCAGTCATCATGCCTAGGTTACTGCGTTTGGAGCTCTGGGGTTTGTGTGAAAGTTTATCAAGAAATCTGGATCAAGTGCGCTGAATCTGAGAACGCCTTGTAACTGGACTATCAAAATGGCGCCAAAATCAAGCACCTGTACATGTTTCGCAATTTCGTCCGCTAGGCGGCGCGTTCTGTCAAATCGCAAATCAACACATTGCATGTCATATATTTGTTTGTTACAAAAAATCTGGAGATTTTGACTGAAAAATACATAAGAAGTCACTGCTGGATTATAAATAGGTATGTAAAGAACAATTATGCAAACTTTTTATTTAGAATGAAGGTGAACGTAGTGTAGGATTGATGTTATTAAATCGCGCAGTGTCATCTGTTTCACCGCAGACACATGTGGCCGACCTTTGTCAACATAGAAATGAGGTCACTAGATTATTTCACAGGGTTTTAATGAAAATTGACCTATAATCATATCCATTTGTATGAAATTAATCTTCCTCATTTCAAAATGAAAGAATTGAAAAAGATTTAAGAATGTGTAAACTGTGGTTTAACGTGTAAATTTAGCATTCAAATTTGAATCCGCTGGATAAACATGCTGACTTGGGGAGTGGAAGTTGCCCGGATGTATGGCCCAAATCCAACTTCTGTGATAAAAACAACTGATGTCTGGGTCTATTTTAAAGACAAATACTAAATACTACGATGCGACATGTATGAGTAAATGATCTTCGTGATGTTTTCTATTAACATGAGTTTATGTGATCGGAGTGGCATGGCCGTTTAGGTAGAAATAATGCAATACACAAGTGCATATTTTGCAAGCATGGTCCCGTCTCCACTGTCAGCTACTGACTGTTTGACATGTCATATGACGAGTGTGTTTAATAATAATATTCCTCCATTTGTCTGTTAAACCAATTGTGTCCTGATAATTGTTTTCATGCTTTGTATAGATTTGTCGGTTAACTCTTTGTTCAAAATAGTATTTTAAAGTTTATGAGAATGTTTTGTTCTGCATTGTAATGTCGAAGACCCGGGGACCTTGAGAGTGATGGCCTTGGAAAGTTGGTCGATGTCCTTCGTAATGCAGTCTTTCATTACTTCAAATTTTGTCTTCCAATGCTCTGGTATGCTAAGGGGATATTTTGGACATGTATGATAAATCATATATTGCAAACTGAGTAATCAATCAGGCGGGAGAAAAACATGTTTTAAAAATTGTATCCCGGCTAATTTCTATTTGCTGAACACAAGAAAGAGTTCAACCAACATATTTAGTTGAACTTTCTTTAGTTAGGCTTTATTATTATGTTAATTCTCATCCACCTGTATGGAATCTATCAATAAGATGTAATTGGCAAATATTCTGAGTGTTAGATGTTGGAGAATGATAGCCTTTGAATTTTTCTGATTACTCTTGACATCCGTATAATGAAGTTTTGCCTTAATTCTATTATGTCATCAGTATTATCCTGCTTTAAGTTATACTTGGTCTTTCATGGAAATCCTTTTTCGGTAATAGTTATACTTTTTATCTCTTCTTTCCCTTCATCTAGTTGGAGGTAAAATGTACGCAATTTATGGATTTTTATAAGATACTTGCTAATTCAGTCTCCTACACCTACACAATAAAGTGCAATGCCTCCCACATCATGGGGTACTCAAGGTCTACTTTGTCAGACTCCCAAGGACAAAATTTGCCTCTCCTTACGAAACCTTATGGTGGAGCTCAGCTACATGCGCAATTATAACCAGGATTCTGCTCACCTATATTTGTAGACTATTACATCCATATAATCATGGTGTATGGTTCATCATATTTATTGATTGAAGAAGATTGACTTATTTATTTCATATGTACACGTAATTTAGTGTTCTATGTAAGCTCAGCTCTCTTGTTGTTATTTAAAGTCCAAATACATATTTGGTCTTTAACTTTACAAACATAGTCTTTGAGCTGATCTTTAGTAGGCCAGTAATATTTTTTTTAGTAGTGGTTTCTGAACAGTGTAGACAACAGTTGTAGGCAATGTTTGTCAACATACTAAGCAGCAACTTTCTTGTATCCTGGTGTGAGAACACTAACCTTTTGTTATTATTAAGAAAAGTGCAAGTGTTTTCTTTTAAATTTTCATGTACATTATCTGTCTGTATCGTGATTATTTGTTTCTTTTCATGATAATGTTCATTTCATTATTTTGCTTTGGGTTTCTCTTTATGATTATGTTCAAGATGAATGTGTACAGAATTTTTACAGTTAAGTGAAATGAAAAAAATATGATTGATTATTGGCAATTTTGATTAAATGTCAAGTTTTAAAGGGTAAATCAACCCTCCAACTTACTAAATTTAATCTGTTTTCATATCGTTTTCATTCTTTTTGGAACATATGCTTATCACATGAAACGGTTTTTATTATCTACCTGTAGATTAAACAAACCATATTTACACCAGTACCTGTAAATATCGTTGGTTAAATTATAATGTTACAGATCTGTTTTAGTATTGTTTTTTTTTTTATGATTATCTTACGGAAGAGTCAATTTCATTTTACATGACATTTCTTTTGTGAAATACTGAGCCATCTGTTAACACTGAGTTTTGTTTTGCCAAGACATTAAAAAAGATGTTTCCACATCCAGAAATGGAAGCTTCACCACCACCACCCGATGATGAGTCAAACAGAGGAGGAGGTGGAGGAGACGGCACCACAGCTGTTAGAAGGCCGATGAATGCTTTCCTCATCTTTTGCAAGAGGCACCGGTGTGATATAGTTTATATATCAAGATATATATTAGAATATTGCATGTTGATTTTTTTTTATTCTTTGCATAAAGCAGAAAGTCCAACACCAGAAATCTAATGATTAAGATTAACAAATTTAAATGACATTTTATCCTGTTTGGTCTAAATTAATTGTGCTTGTTTTAATGATTTTGTCCCCATAATTTGAATTAAATTGTTTATCATTAGCTGCTTCTTTTTCAAGAACACTTGTGCGGGAGAAGCACCCTCACCTTGATAATCGATCAGTGACCAGGATTCTGGGAGAATTGTGGGCAAATCTACCAGCAGATGAGAAATCCACGTACACCAACCTTGCTAAGCAGGTATCAAATTACTAATCTGGTTTTAGAAGTTAAAGCTTTTAAAAAATTCTAATTCCTGTTTATTTTCTTCATTTTAGTAGTGATTTGACAAAGGATTGATAAGACAGTAGTTTGAAAAATAGGTCAAAACCCTGGTCAAAATCGGGTGGTCAGACATTCGAGGTACAGATAACAGTGTCAGTAATATCCACGAAAATCTGATTGCCAATCGAAATTTCTACAGGCAAAATTTGGTAGCCTAGCCAGTTTTCAGGTAGACTTGGGCTACAGGGCTATCCCTTGTGTAAAACCCTTGATTAGTTTGAAATCAATTAGGCAAATGCTGTGATTTGTATATATTTGTACGTTTAACTCCTATAACTCATGATTTCATACCTAGTGAATCAACCCAATGTCAAATAAATGAATGATGCTATGCCAATTAGCATACTTGCAAATCAAATATTCTGTACAAGGTCATCATTGTAAAGATAGGGTTTGAGCAAGGGCAATGCTGAGTGCTAGTCTTCGTCTTCTTGCAAACTATATTGTAATAACTGCCATTGATGTGATCATACACTGTGCTCTAGGGATGGGTATTGTTCATGGCCATTGTTTACATAGGGAACTCTTATTGTTGTAAATGAGTCTGCGTGTTTTGCGTGTTGTATTTACTTACCTCAGGTAAGTAAGACTTGTAAAAAAAATATGTTGTCCTTTATTTTACAACTTAATCTTGATTATGCTAAGTATTTGTAAAATGTTTGCACAACTTCAGTAGAATTGGTGGCGTTTGTACACTCATCATTCCACTTTGCATTACATACTTTTTAACGATCAAGTCTTAGCTGTTAGCGTCTATGATGTGTGTTTTTCATATGAATTTTAGTTAATGATAAGTTGTTTGATAATTGATAGATAAATATATGCAGTAATCAGAGAAGTTTTTAAGTAATGATTTCTAAAATGATAACTTGAGTATTGATGATAGATAGAGCAAAATAAATAATACATGTACTAAGGGTGCATACCATAAAGTGTCATGATTTGGTTGAGAGATTATTCAGTCTTTAGTCTAGGATTTTGAAGTTGCCTCTGAGTTGCTCTTCTCATCTCACTGGGCACATGCGAGAGGAGACTTTGTGATTGTCCAAGTGGATTCTATACAATTGTTGTGTCGTTAGCTTTTTGTTCAAAAGCTTTATTCTCAACAAGTGGATATTTCTGTCTGGATATAGGGTGTCTGCAGATCCTTAAAAAGTCTTAAAAGTTAGATAAAGGTTATTTTGTCGATTTTGTTAAGACGAATAGCTATTGAAAAGTCTTATATTTTGCTTCAGATGAGGTTTTAAAAAGTTCTATCTATCAATTATGGAATTTTTCTAATTGAAGTGTTAGACAATTTGCTAAAGCTTTTACGAAAGCTTTTAATGTGATTTGTTTTGTGTGTAAAACAGTATCATCAGGTACCTTAAAATACATGAATGAAAAGTCAAAAGGGTGGGAAAATAAATTATTACATTGACATTTAAAAATTCATCCAATGAATTTTTGTTTATTTTTTAGTACAAGGATGCATTTATGAAGGCAAACCCAGACTATAAGTGGTACAATCCGGAGAAGACCCGGCCCCCATCACCCCAAACTACAGTTGATACCAAAAAGCCCCTGGACAACGTTCTCAAGTTTGAAGACCAAGGCATAAATCCTGGGAAGCTAGCTGGTAAGTGATGATAGAACAGGGTGGCCAACAATGTGGGAGAATCAGGGAAGTTAGTAAATTTTGCCAAAAGATTTTCTCTGCAGGGTATTTACTGTCTAAAATAATTTCAGCAATAATTCCCGAGATTTTTAAAGAAAAAATAAATAATTGTAGAACAAAATTATGATTTTGTAGTTTTAAACAGGAATTTATTTAGGACATTTACACTGAGCTTCCAACTGTGTATGGTATCTTGGTCGCAGTGATGACGTCATCGGTCGTCACTGGATCCTGTTTAAAACTTCAATATAATAACTTCCTGTATCAAATCCAAGATGAAGGAACTTCCATCAGAAAAAATTATATTTTTTTACCTGCGTCGCCAACGGCAGAGCAGGTCTAGGAACCGGGTCACTCCGTCCTTCCGTCCGTCCGTAGTAAAAGCTTATCTCCGCTACTCCTCCTAAACGACTCAACATACAGCAATGAAACTTGTTATATAGCAAGAACATCATATGTAGATGTGCATATTGACAGGGAATTTTGATTCTCAAATTTTTATGGGAGTTATGCCTCTTTGAAATTAGAAATTGTGTGCATCTAAATGTGCTTCCTGAATGACTGTCCTGTTGAACACGAGAACATTATGTATAAATTCTAATATCAATATAATAGCAGTGAGAAACTAACATATGTATTTGTCTATCTCTGGTAGTTATGCCTCTTTGAACTTAGAAATTTTGTGCTTTTTATAAGCAGGGATATTATATTCTACAATTTTTATAGCAGTTATGCCTCTTTGTCAGACTTTGAACTGAGGAATTTTTTGCTCCTATACTAATAGCTTGTCTCTGCTACTCCTCTTAAACTACTCAATATAGAGCAATGAAACTTGGTTTATAACAAGAACTTCATATGTAGATGTGCATATTCATAGGAATTCCTGTTACACGCGATGCAGGTCCAGACATCGGTAGGTCTTGCTTGTTTGCGTGTGTTTTTTTTTTTGTTTTAATAGAATTTAAGTACTCTATTTTGTTGGTAATTTTCTCTATGAATGTGCTTCAGTTGTTGGCTGAGACATATTTTTGGTTTGATATTGCAGTCACAATGAACGATGTTCTCATGATGTTGTTCTCATTAGATTACATTATTTCATACTATTTCATTGTTATTTATGCCATTTGCAAGCATTAATTGAAGAAAGAAAATTTATTCCTCGAGTACTCTTCAAATATTTGGCCATTGTGTGATGATGACTCGCTGCAAAATCATGGACGATTGAGATATTTGATCTCAGTGTTAATGAGTATAATCTAGTATAATTTGTATTCATGCTTTCTCTATATGAAGCTTAAGAATTCAAGCAGCAGTTTGTTGATCTTCTAATTTGGACTGTCACATTGTAAGTGTTAATCATTGTTGTCAATGTTTGTAGATCCTAATAACATGGGTAGCGGACTGAGTCTCCTGCTGATGGCTTCTAACCTTGAGGCAGAGCGTCGGCAGCAAGAGGCACCACCACCGGCTGTGCCAGAGTATAAGAGGAAAACCGTTTCGTCTTTACTCCAGCTTGCGGAGGTATGTATGTACATGGTGTGCTAGCCATTGCCATGAAGAAATTTCTAACTAGATTAGAGTTTAACGAAGCTGATTTGCAGTTGTTGTCAAGGGTGTATGAAAAGGTATGGAGAAAATAATCACATGTTGAATGTGGGAAATGATTGCATAGTAGACATTTTAGTTTATTTTTCACTCTTTATTGCGTATTTGGAACAGGCTACATTGGTTCATTAGGTGGTTCACCTAAATGGTAAAATGTATCAAAGTATAGTAAATGTTAAAGAATATGCTTGGTCAAAAACATTATTTTAGATTTTAAGAATCTATGCGACGTTGTTTATTTAACTCTCTTAGTGGCAAGGGCGCCTGGCATCACCTCATTTCATACAAAAAACAGTATAACATTGTTTCCCTTTCTGGTGTGTTAACACCGAACTGTAAAATTTCGATGTCTTTTTGAGGAAATATATGGCATAATGATTGTATTTTATTTCCGTTTGTACGAACGAATATTTACGCACTCAACATACATTCTCTGCTTCAAACTTGAGGCCTCAAATACTCTTATTTTGAAGCGGTAAACTATCGCTCGTCATACATTGTTGGACCAGTATTGACGGCATCTTTGCAATGAGACTTAGATAAAAATAACCAGATGTCTCGCGGTGTGAAATAAATATAGCAAAATAGCCTTGACTGTTTGGTGTTCTTACTTTTCTACGCTGTAAAACGCATTTGATAAACTCTATTATGCAATGAACCTTGAACATGATAAAGGCTGCTTGGCATACTCTAGATGAATAACCAGCATTTTGAAGAATGAAATAGCGTGCACCTGCTGGTGTTGATTTTCTATATACAGCTACGGTTGGGGATGACGAACTTGTGATATTTTGTAAGAAATCTTATATTATTCGTCTCCCAAGTCTTGAAGAAAATGAAGTTAAATTACATAACCAGATGATATACGCCAAAGGTTCAAATTGATTATTAAAACAGACATAACTTTTTATCATCGATCAGACACACATTTTACAAAAATCGTATATAATCTTTCACCTGATGAAATCTTATAATATACGCTACACTGTCTGCCCGTTATTTTGTGCATAATTGTCGCTTGTTTAAAGATTTTTTTGTGTTTGATTAATTTAAAAATATTTTATGTTTGAAATAAACTGCTAGTTTGTCAAAATCTTTATATTGCATATGTGAGTTTCCTGTTTCCCGACCCTAACTATTTTTATTGCCGACACTATGTGTGTGTTTTTTTTCACAGTTTTTTATAAAGATCTGAGCATTTCTTCAAACCATGGTGGTGAACGATATACCGTGATAAAGTTTTTAAATTTTTAAAATAATAATGAAAGAAGGAACAACTCAGAAACATTAAAAGTTCTTTAATTACACCTGTCGAAAGTGCATGAAATTTCTTTCTTCCTGGTAGAAAAAAAGAGCAGAAAATACCTACCTACCCTACCTATTTTTTCTTGTGTGAAACAGGAAACACATATTATTTTGATTGGCCTTATTTGTCTAGTCATAGAGCATAACTTCAAGTTATTTACAACAGGCAAATCAAATTCATTTCATAACTTTCTCAAGTATAATTGATAGAATTTTTTTAGAATGTTGCACGCATTTTTATGATTATTTAACAGGATTGGAATAATATTGTTGCTTTGCAATGTTTATTTAGCATTTCTTTTGAAATTATGGTGGATATGGGTGTTGTAAAAAGAAAAGTTTATTGTATAAAATTGCTTTGTAGAAACACAAGGAACAGAAGCCAGTATCAAGTCTGCAGCAACTAGCTGAGGTATAATACCATAGTAACTGGCTTTGTAATCTACAGATGTGTTTATTTATTTTGCTAATTCTGTCTTTGATTGTTAGGGAGATAAGACTGCTCTATGCCAATCTACTTTTAGTGTAGTGGATTTATAATGCTCTCTCCTTCAACAGTTTCAAAATTCTTCAAGCAATACTTATGATCGTTGTTGTTTGTATCTGCTTTCAGATGTGTTCTTCTCGAATAGAGACTTCTACAGAGGCAAAACCATCTATTGATATAAAGCCTGCCATTCCCACATCGTCAGTTGCGGCAGCTCCCGCCACCAGCAGTAGTGTAGGCATGACACCCCCATGGACACCAAAATACGAACCACATTTCTCACCCAAAGCTGAGCCTACAAGTTCTGAATCAGAGGAGCCACTTCCCAAGCACAAGAAAGCAATGAAAACCCATAATCAGCAGAAGGCTAAGGCACAAGGCGCGAAGACTCAAAAAGGCAACAAAAATCAGAAGACCAGTCCCAACTCGGAATACAAGTTGAGCGATTTGCCAAAAGTTTCAATAGGATCATATTCAAAGATCATATGCAAAGAATTGATGGAGGATTTCAATAAAATCAAACTTGGCAGCCAACATATGCCAGCCAGTTCGACGTCCCACAGCAAGCCTTCCAACCAGATCCAAGACAACAATGCCCCTAATGGAAATCTTGTGGTCAAAACGAAAGCTGCATTGAAGTTGCCTCCTCCAGGATTGTCAAAGATGGGAGTGGTTGAAGTTCCTCTCGATGTTGGAGGAGTACCAGCCGCAGCAGCAGCGGAACCCCCTAAGAAGATTTTCTCCATTGTTGCCACGACGGCAGCCCACGTGCTGTCATCGACGTCACTGACCAATAAACACGCAGCGTCGTCCTCCCACTCTAACAGCGGTGCCAGCGCCACCCCCGCCTCGCATCTAGCACAGCAACCCAGCAGCGCCATAGGTGCGGGAGGAGTTATGCCTCTGAAGAAGAGGCGCAAAGTCAATCTGAGCAGGGGCATGGAGGATATTCACAACTATGGACAAAAATTGGGAGGTATGCAGCAGAAGTTACTTTTGTTCTGTAGATGCCTTTCTTCATATGTTTTTATCAAGTATTGCAAGGCATGTCATGATAGATAGATGGATTGTAGGCATGTTCTCGATGGTATGATTTGGAAAGAGTTATACCTGCCATGGGGAAAATGTGGTTTTTAAAAAGGGGTTATGTTGAAAGTTTCAGTTCGCTTTCATTTTATTGATGTTCGTTCCAGGTATGGAAGCTAACATGAGCTCCATAATTGGTGAAGAGCAACAGTCAAGCAAGCAAAAATCATCGAAGAAAAAATACACTCAACAAGGAACCACCAACATTGATGATCTCTACATGAAGATGCAGAAACGGAGTCAGAGCTCAAGCAACATAAAAACAAAAGCAGAGGAGAAACCGCCTCCCAAACTGCAGTGGCAGAGACATTCATCTTACTCCGATAATTCCAATAACCAAGCAGAACCTTCCAAAGAGGAGAATAGTCGTGAAGGTGATTGATTTTATTGATTTATAGATGTAACTTTTTCTGAATGATTTTACCATACACAAGGATCCATTGACCAACTGAAGTGAAGTTTCATGTGTGCTCCACTTTTGGATAATTAATTTATAGTGGAGGAGTGCCCTTTTAATAGAGTTGGCTGATTTTTCAGGGAAAAAAAGCAAAATTAGAATTCCATTACATATTCTTGTAAACGTTTTTTGTAGTAACAATATGTTTGCATTTTATTAGGTGTGCGAAAGAGTAGTCGACGCAATAAAGGCAATCTGTATCAGGAGCTCGTCTCTCAGGGCTTCATACAGTCAGCACGTGGCCTGAAACAACAGCGTCTGTCTGAAGGCAGCCACAGGTAAACCAGGCTCTTACTTACTTACTTAGGCCCATAGCTCGTGGACGAGCATAGGCCATCGACGACCCCACGCCAGTGCACTCTGTTCTGGGCTGCCCGGGCTGCTCCACTCCAGTTTCCCCACTGCTGTTTGAGCTCTGCTTCTGTGTCCCTCCTCCAGCTGTTTCGCGGCCTGCCTCTCTTCCTCTTCCCCTGCGGGTTCCAGGTTAGGGCTTGTCGTGTGGTGCTGCCTGGTGGTTTCCTGAGGGTGTGTCCGATCCATCCCCACTTCCGCCTCAAAATCTGGGTGGCGACTGATTCCTGTCGTGCCCGCTCCCATAAAACTTCATTCCTGATTTTCTTTGGCCAGGTGATTTTGAAAATTCGTCTCAGGCTCAACATAACTTATATTGTAAATTGTCGCTTTTCAAGAAGCGTGTCACTATCCTTCCAATTGAGTGTTTTGATATAGATATGCAATCTTGATCAAGCTGTAATTATTAGCATGAAATCTTGGTCATAAGTAGAGATGCTACTGTTTGGATTTGCAACTTCACAACCTTTGCTAGGGCGAAACCATTTTGCTCTTCACATATTTTGTCTTTTGTCTCTAGCCATTTACTTAATCTTTTATTCAAAATATCACTGTAAATTTTACAAGATACATTTAGCAGTATGATGCCACGGTAGTTTTCAGGGCAATAGATGTCTCCACTTTTATGTATCGGACTGATGATTCGTTCTTGCCATTTGTCTGGCACAACGATGTATTTAAAGCAGTAATTGAAGAGTGTATAGAATATACAGATTACAGTATTATTTCTGAAAAGCTCTGCATACAGATTGTCACTTCCAACAAGCTTTATTCAATTTTGCACTCTTAACTGAACGTTCAACTTCTTGTAATGTAATGTATTGTCTTTGTTATATCCTCCGTCTTCTATATCCTCCAAACTGTGGGTTGTTTCTAATAATCTAAGCTCATTACAGACTCTTTCATAGTGTTGGTTATAAAACTCAATAGTTGCATCATTATGTAGCTTATTAAAGTATTTCAGCCACTACTCCATAACACTGATTGTATACAAGTACCTGTTGTTGATAAAAGAAAAATAAGCTTTTCATGAGATGTCTACTTCCAAGGGGTTGATAGTGGTCAGTTACTACACAATTAAGTTGCTCGAATAAAAAATGTGAGAGAATTAATTTGGCTAAACCTGACTGAAGGACCAAGCCCTCCACAATGATTCGTAGCCAACATTAACACTATGGAAATGTCAATGCTACATACCACTTGTATTTTTAAAATGCCTATCTCCCTAAATTGAACTACTCCAAAGCCTTTCTGCCTCTATGTTAATGTTAATGGAAGTAAAAATGGTAATTAGACAAAATGACTATTTCAGTGATGACTCTATGGACAATGACTTCCACCTGTCGTCTGACGCTGTGTTTGCTCCGAGCCTGCCCCTGCCGCCCACCCCTTTGACCACAGCACCAGCGCCAGCTACGAGAAGGTGCACGGTGTTTGAGAACTCACTGCATGGGGATGAGGCAGATGCTGTACGCTACAAGACCGGGTGAGTGCTGGCTCAATAAATGCTTTTTGCTTGTGAAATGGACATCGATTGTTGAGGAAAAAAATATGGTAGAATTTTCTGCAATGGATGTATAAGTGTGTGCGGCACTGTGCACTGTGGTTCTAAAAGATGCTGAAAATTTATCAACATGCAGTGATACTGCCTGCTAAAGTATGGAGACCGAAGAAAATATCTATATGTCTGCATGGTTTCGTTGACTTTGACCTTGATGTTTGTATTTTCATTTTAATCATTTTTGCTTGTGAAATGGACATTGATCATTGAGGAAAGGAGCTGAAATATGGTAGAATTTACCGCAATGGATGTATATATGTGTGCTGAACTGAAGGTCTTAGATAAGCTGAACATATATCAACACCCAAGCCAAAGAATGGAGACTGAAGAAAATATCTTCATATGTCTGCATGATTTCAGGGACTTTGACCTTGATGAGAAGAGCAAGTCTTTGCCGGCGGTAACCATAGAGAACGTGACCAACAGTCAAGGTAAGATTGTACGATGTTCATCATCATCAACCAATAGCAGGCAGAGACCTAGCGGTGCCGGCAGCGGCAGCCACCCAAAACACACGTACAAGAAAACAGCATCGACGTGTAAGCAGAGTTTTATGTTGGTACTTTGATGATTTCGGATAGTTTTGGTGGAGAATTTTTTGATGACTAGTAAGATAGATGTGAAATATTTAAAGCTTTGACCGTGATTGTACACGAAAATAACTATTCAATTGAACATGAATTGGCTGCTTTTATAGGGTTCTTTCCTGGACTTTTATGCGACTGGTTGATGTGTATATTTTGAAAACCACCAAAATAAATAATCTAATAATCTGTCTATTTTAGGTCTGGGATCATAACCACAGATGGGTGTTAAAATAAATTTCAAGATGTTATATAGGTAGATCTGAAACCAAAGGTGACTGTGGTTTAACTCTTGTGACGTGTTCGTTGTAGCCCAGAACCTTAGCATGGGACAGCGAGTGTTTATGGCCAAGCAGCCGCCATCGAGTGCTACATCCTTCTCCACCTCGGCCCTGTCCACCACTTCTGAGTCTGTGGCGCCTCCCAACGTCTCTGCACCCCCTGTCACAGGCAGTGCCAAGCGTAAGGTGCGCAGGAAAGCCATCACCCGCCTTGTTGTCATGCCTGGGGTTCCAGGTACGTGAAGAAATGGTTTTTTATTTTTTCAAGCTTCTGCTTCATTTGATCATTAGATATATTTAGAAATAACACATGTCTATCATACTCGTAACCTTAACATTGTAAATGCCATATCTAAGCATTTTTCTATCTTTTATAATTGGCACGGGTTTAAAACGTAATATGCAAGTTGGTGTTTTCTCCAAACAAGTCTGGGATCTAAGCAAAATAGCTTTACAAAATGTACAATTTTTCTAGTGAGCATTTACAGAATTGGCAATACTTTAAAAGTGTGCTGTGATTTTTTTAGTTTTAAACTTATTGTTATTTTTAATACATATTTGGTGTTTCAGGATCCAGCAGTCTGGTGAAGCTGCCGTCCTTCGAGGCGAGTCCCAGTCTAACTCCCGTGTCTCATCCCATCAGTGTCTCCACGGCGACTACCAAAACAACGACCAACACTGACCAAACGTCTCCCTCCATATCAGAAGCAGGCTCGGAGAAGGAGAACAAAGACTATTCTAAAAACGACAGCTGCAGCAGCAATGTTGTTTCGTCAATGGATGCCTCTCAAGATCCAACAGACTGTGTAGAAGTAATGCAGATGGCCACAGATCGGCGTCTGTCGCAATAAAAAATGGACTCCGCTTTGCATTCGCATCCCACATTGAAAGAAAAGGATAATGAGGGTTTGTGTTTGGACACTGGCAAAGCACCATGTGACGAGTCACCGCTAATAGCGGAGAAATGTGGGAATAGCTCAAGTTGTGATCTGTTAACCCATTCGTATCGGGATGTCCCTTGAGGGACATTATTACGCACGATTTTGCACTGAAAAGTCCCCCGGATTATAGCCATTTTTCAAATATAAACAGAGGCGTCATGATGCCGGGATTTAGACTAGTGACAACATAAACGGCTTACCTTTACATTTCGATGTAAATTTTGTGGAAGTGAAGCACAGTTTTCATAATATTAACGCATCATTTGTAAGAATATATATCTGCACAAGAAACATGTGATTTACACTATTCAAGCTCAAAATACTCTAATTTGACAAAAAATTACCCCAACAAGTTCTATACCATATTGAAGGCACAGGAAAATGAGGCTGATATATTTTTCTATTGACGTCATTAGGAAAAAGCTGCAATATTAAAATATATATCTGCCACTTAATATTCATTACTCCAAATAAGTGTAATGTATATTTTTCCGTCGGCCACGCTGGATTAGACCTCCAGGAAGGAAGGGTATTAATACGCGTCACCATAAACCACATTTTCTCTGCATTGATAACGGCTAATCATCGTGCTGTGATCGGTGTAGAGATATGACAGTGTGTGATAAAGGCTAATTTTTCTATTGAAAAAGGCGCCATGGTTAAGTTGGTTGAAGGTAAGATATTTTTTGAAACAAATGGATTATCATCGCCACAGTAACATACCCATCACAAATTCACGTGTCGGATCAATTATAAACCGATTATGAAGTCATGGACAAAAGGATATTTCTCAAATACCATGCATTGTTTTATAAATCATCTAAAGCGTATCTCGAACCTGTCATTTTTTAATGGAGGCCGGCAACAGCCTCATGTTTGGAAAATATTCTAGACAAATATAGCCATATTCCTATTACTGGGTCGAAAAATAAGAAACTCTATGCGATTCTGAATACACGTGTACAATTAATGTAAAATAAGCATATGTGTAGGCCCCAGAGAAGTTATTGTCTTTAACGTAAAACTGTCAAACACTGTCTTCTGTTGGACGCTTTTGCATGACAATATGAATGGGTTGAGCGAGGGGCACATTCCCACCTTGGCGGCGGTGGTCGCCGCAAAAACGTGTTGAAAAACGTAACGGCGTTTTCCGCACACACATGAACACAAGTATATTTGGTAAGCACATACGCACGGGTTCCGTCCGTTGTTAGTGCGTTACAGGGAATGATTTTTTTGAGGTGGCCGTGCTCTCAACTTGCATAGAAATGCGATGTACTGTATAATAACATTCTACTCACCGTGTGATTACAAAAAGCACGGGATCGGAAATGTGCGCACGGCCCCAGTACTTTGTCCGTGCCGACAACATGTGGGTAAATCATCTGCTTTTAACGTAAGGTCACCGCACTGCCTCCTTACGGTCAGTAGGATAGCCATCGAAAAAGTTTGGCAAGCCAGACTTCTTCTGCGGCCACCGTACGGCCTTGAAAAAACGTACGTTTGCCGCACTGCACACTCACGGATCGTTACGCTCTCTGCGTTTTTGGTCGTAGACTGGCTGTAGACCCACCTTGCGGTGGAATGTGCCTAGGCATTAGTGAGGGTGGACGCTAATTCAAATAAAAGTGATGAATTGGCGGTGTCATCAGCGTTGTCTTCCTCAGACCCTCCTGCTGTGACGGAATGTGATCTGAATACCCTGGCTAATCTTGCACTGAAGTCCAGGTAAGAATATTGCATTGTTGTGTTGATTATACTTTTATCATCAGATTTTTATGTGCTTGGAGTAGAAAAACATTGTGTATATTGGACAAAAATGGATATTCACTATCATATTTATTTTTACAATATCGTAAATAGGTGCAATATCAAAAGTTTTACAAATTCATTTTATTATTGGCTTTTATAGTTTAATATTAAAGTTATGATGGCTATAATTATCATGATAGCTTCTTGAGAAAAAACTTATTATGCGTCTCGTGTCTAGGAATTTCTTGAATCCTGTCAGGGTGTCGTTGGGCCATTTCGTCTTAAGACTGTGGGCAAATAAATCCATACAGGCTAAGTGTGTCTAGTTACAAGGAAGAATTTAGCCGTCATGGATGGAGATGGTGTGAAAATAGTCTAGAACTGGAGACTGCATGTGTGGTGTGGTAAAGTGTCTCTGCAGTGGGTTGGTGGAGGAGCACACCTTGTTCTTCGTGGCTTGCTCACACCTACCTGTACAACACGTGTCCAGGATGTCAAGTTGGTCCGGATGTGATATATCTCGTGCATTTGATTTTTCATATTAAGTTTTCTATACAATTTATAAATGTAGTTTTTTTGTTGAAAGAAGTAAATATGTTGATGTTATTTAATTGTTTTTAAAGAAATGTAATATATACATAAAATTATATTTATGGTAATAATGTTTTATCTTTTTGTGAAAACAACAAAGCAAAAACTATTTGTCTAATTTGGTACTCGTTAGCAAAAATTTTGCTTATAGTATATATTATATATATACTACATTGTTACGGCAGTGATATGATTTTATGGAGTATTACATTAATCTGTGTACATATGTTCATGAATTCTGTGGCCTTTTCGCGTTATGCAATTCTTTTCTGTCCATCCAGTACAGAATAGGATTTTTCAAAATATCCATTGAGGCTGTTAAATACTTATAATTCAGTTTATGTTAAATTTTTTGATTGATATTATAAGTATATTTTAAAACATTCAAATAAAATTGTAAATGTCTTGAAAATTCAGATCTTCAGATCACTATGTTGATGGAGGATAATCGTGCTAAAAAAAATTTAAAGCATGCAAAGTGGTGCATAAATTAAATTGATTGTAATTAACCTCAATGGAATTTTTTAAAAATGAAATATACTTTTATGTAATTGCTGTTGTCTGGCAGGATGATTTGTCTATATAGGACTTGCAAATATTGAATTATTATTGAAGTGGCAATAACTTAGATAACTTTAATATCTAGGAAAAGGACCTTTTCAAGAATGTGAATCAATCGTGCACTCTAATTTGTTACAAAATTGTTTAAAAAGATTACTTTTTGCATAATATTTTGATATGTCATTAGTTAATTTAGTTGACAATGGTTGGCATAATGCCCTTCCAAGCATTTACTCCTTTAACCATGTGCCTCATACAAGTCATCTTAGGTTATAGTACTGAACTGTGAACAATTCATTTAACATTTTGAAACTTTTATTAAAAAACACTAATTTATCACTGTTAATTGCTCCCTTTAGAATAAATATTCAAAGGAAATTTGCATCACCGATGATCTTAGAATTATTGTTCTTAGAGTATTTGTAGCCTTCAAAATGACTTCATCAATATCCTTGAATGTGTTCACTGTGTTGGAATCCATATATATTTACAAAGTTCATCTTGACAAACACAATAAAATCTTACATTGATTGACAGTTTCAACAACTACTGTTGCCATTTTGATTTTTGCAGAGTGATTTAGAAAATGGCAGCCGTAGTTGTTGAAGCTGTCAATCAATCTAAGATTTTATCGTGTTGTGTCAAGATGAACTTTGTAAATAGACTTCATCAATAACTTGTAAGATTTATGTATAATTTTGTGTGTACTGCACAGTTTGTATAGACATTTTATATAATCCAGTTTACAATATTTTTGTTCACTGAAATTTTGAAGAACTCCATATTTTACAAAAATGATCTATAACAATGTTCTTAATTTCTTATATATCCTATTTTGTTACATGCTGTGTATATGCCTCCCATGGAGTTTTAAGATTTCGTTTTTACAATGAAATTTGCTGTTTGATATTTTAGATTTGAGTCCATATGAAAGCAATTTGTAGTCATGCATCTTCCCCCAAGAAGATGATCATTAGATCACCCTTCCCTAGTGTTTTGGACTATTGCACTATTGCATAGATATTGCTTGTGTATGCACATTGCGTTATGTTGTATTATGTATTTTGGATGTGCGAATAATGTTTCTTCTGTTAATATTGAATAATTAAGTGTAAACTTTTAATGTGAATTGTCAAAATTTTGATTTGTAAATATTTTATATTTTGTATTTTTTAGGTATATATGTGTGTGTGCGAGCGCGTGTGTGTTTCCGACTGCTTTTTGCTTTATTTTCAAACTTCTCATACTCTCCTGTATATTTTTTAGTTTTTGTTTAGTTTTTGCATTGTTTTAGATACTTGGAATAATAAAGTCCATAAGTATATTTTCTTGTTGACATTAATGTCTTGCTATAAAACTATCTATGGTGTGCGCTGCAGGTCACCCACGAGGATTTCACAGAGTTTATTTACCTTTGATTTCTATGACCTAATTTCATTATTCGACCCCTAAGTTTTTAGTAACTGTTTTGTGCTTCCTGCTTGAAAAAAACCCAACAGATTTCGAATTATTAACCGCGACTACCTTGATATCGAGAAATATTGATTGACAAAGATTACATTTATAAAATGATATAACGTTTTACAACTCTTATCAAATTTACAGAAGAAATTTAATCCACAAAAAATATTAGTAGCAGAGGTCCAACATCTGTAAGGGGGGGCAAAGACTGCTTACCAGCAGCCAACTGTAGATCTGCCAGTTCGAAAAGATAGACTAAAAACAACCATTTTCCTAATCTTCACACTAGTTTATGCAATATGCACATAGTTTCAGGCCTCTAATATGTCACTTTTAGACTGATTGGAACCTACTTATTACCATGATATGTTGGGTATCCATGCAAAAAGGATTTTATTCTGCTTTATATGAAATTTAATATGTACATGTAGCTTGCATATGTCAGAATTTATTAGATCTTTTGTGTTTTTAGTTACAATTGAACCCCAGAGTCTAACACATGCACACCACTAATGTGCTGACAGCAAGTTCAGAACTATACATTTTCAATCATAACTAAAAAATGGTAATGAATATCAAAATAAAGATTATAGCAATGAAACGCTATTTTTTTGCCAGATCTACATTGCAATTTTGATTATTCTGATTGGTTTAGATAATAGTGAACACTTACATGAAAATGGCATTTTTCCAGTGAGAGACAGACATTTTGAACAAGTCAAAATTGGGGACTAGGTACCATGATTGGAAAAGCCAAGTTTATATTTTTGATTTGCATACACATGGATAGTCACATAATTAGTGATACATGAATGTGTATGCAAATCAAAAATATAAACAAACTTGGCTCTTCCAATCATGGTACCTAATCCCCAATTTTGACTTGTTCAAAATATCTGACACTCTCTCAGACACTGGAAAAATGTCATTTTCATGTAAGTGTTCACTATTATGTAGACCAATCAGAATAATCAAAATTGCGATGTAGATCTGGCAAAAAAATAGCATTTCATTCCTATAATTTTTATTTTGATATTCATTACCATTTTTTAGTTATGATTGAAAATGTATAGTTCTGAACTTGCTGTCAGCACATTAAATCTGTTTTACTTGCACACTAAAAAATTTGTTGTATTTATTTTCAATTTCTAGTCAAGTCTAAATATTCATATTATATTATTTCTGTGTCTATATTTAACACCTTTCATAATTTAGTTTATAAAATTCCATATACGTAGTAGATGTAATACGAATAAATACATTATTTTAAGATTATCTACAATTTATGTAAATTTGATCCCAAGACATTGGAATGCAATGTAAGATATGTGATGCATGTAAAGTTCTACAATGATTGTATGCAAAATATGCAATTTGAATGTAATATGTTTGTATAGATCTACAATTTGTATATAATTGCAGCACTGCACGTGACAGCTAGTGACATTTGCATGAATGAACTTCAGCCATAAGTAATGTGAGGGAACAAGGAATGCTCACAAGAGTTTTTGTAAAGGAAATATGTGTCTGATCTTGTATGAATAGTAAAGAAATTAATTGGAATAAAGCCAGATGAGCTATGATTATAGAGCCACTCTTTCAATTTGAAATACTATAATGATCTGAATCTACTGCACAATATTAACAACACAAGATACATATATGCACGTGGAAATCTTGAAAAGATACCAGAACATTGTAGCAAGTAGAACATGCAGGTTTCTTTGCAAGTTCAGTTCACGATTTTTAACCCAGGGACACCATGATATCGGCTGGTGAGCCCTTGATATTCAGGATATTATAGAATTTGCCACTACACAAATATAGTGGCGTGTTCTGGGCTATATGCGTAAAAAGCATGGCCGGTGTTTTAATGGTTAAAGCTTGCAAAACCAAAACGGGAGGAACCAAGGACATTCTTTCCATTGTACAAACTTATTGTCGAACAGTTTAGAGAAGACTTACCCCTTATTATTGTGCAAATGTAATGAAAAAGTGGTCTCAATAAAGCTATGTATGCAGGAAAAAATCTACCCATGAAGATAAATGCATTAATTTATTTTAAGGAAATCATTGTAACATAATCAATACATACATAAGCAATACATTCATTTTGGTTAATCTTATTAAAAATATGCACATTTTCGCCATTGATATTATTAAAGTGAACATTCATAATATGATATCATAAACAAGAAATACCTCTCAAAATACACACATTCGAGACTCTACCTACGTCTCCTTAATTTTTATAATCTAAAATAAATTATAGTATAACATTCTCGTAGTTATCTTTTTTAGTTCATATACTAATACAACAAAAAGAGTATTAATCACAAGACTTTTTTTTATAAATGTACGATGAATTCAGTCCAACAAAAACATTAAATATATGCATACTTTTTTACTTTTTATACTTCATAATTTCACTCTAAGCAAATCTCATCATTAAATCATGTAATGATTTCTTCACTTTCTCTCCTGCATCCTGTACCATGCCTGTAAGCATTAGCTGCTGCTTGATCACTCGCGGCAACTTTAGCCCCTCTATTGCCTCTGGCCGCACACAGGAAAGGCTCTGTCTGGTGGCGTTAACGGCAAGCTGCTTTAGCGTGAGTGGTGTGGTCCTGTATTCTTGGGCCAGCCCGTGGGCCAGCTGATATTCTGTGTCAGCCTCCATGAAACAGCTTGAAGTCTGCCTCCCCAGGGTGTGCGGCCAGACCCAGCACGGTCTGCAGGTTATAGCCGAGCTGGCTGAGCAGTATCATCTGACTTTCTCGTACTGGACATGTCTGCAAACACATCAACACAGTCAGGGTGAGACACAATGTACTCTGTATGTAAGGAGACGCACCTCCGATTTGAAAAAAAAAAAAAAAAAAAAAAAAAAAGAGCTATCGAGTCCCACAATTAGCTGGAGTGGCACTACTGTATCTATTTTTTTTATGTTTTTATTAATTCAACTTATCATTGAAGCTCTTGGGATTCATCGAGGCTTATCAATTAAGGGTGGAAAATCATACATTTTTTCTTGAAATCATTGATTAAAAAACATGTTTAGGGAACTGGATTGGGATCTCTATGTATATAGAACATTAATAAGTATTGTTGTGTTAGACAACTTGATTACCAGCCAAGTCGTACAAGTTCATATGCACAGAATTTCATATAAGATAAAAGCACGTGTTGCACCTTCTACATGCGCATCAAGTCACAGCTGAGCGGAAGTGCATATGCACATGATCATATATGATAAAGTTTCCATATTGCCTATTACAATGAATAAAACCATGATTTTCTCCAGAGGCAGGCTGGGTAGCCAACTGAGCCTCCTGGGTGTGGAGGGATCACACTAGCTATAGTTTTCAAACTAGGTGAGTTCTTTTACGTGCAGAGGTGTGGCTCTCCTCTACACAGGACACGTCTTTTAACGAGGCTTCCGAACCTTTAGTTGGGGTAAATATGAGGAGGGGGGGGGGGCGAGTAGTGTGTGAGTGGAAATGAGGGGGGTTAGTGGAGGTAGATATGAGATTGGGGGTGGGGTGGGGTGTGATATGAGTTCGGGGAGGGGGATACTAGGGACTGATATGACAACGGGGGTGTAGGGGGGTTAGTGGATGTAGATATGAAATGGGGGGGGGGGGGGATATGAGATCTGGGTGGTGGTTAGTGGGATTAGACATGTGATCGAGGGCGGGGGCTAGTGGGGTGGATATGAAATCCGGGGGGGGGGGGGGGTGGGGGTAGATCTCAGAGGGGTAAATATGAGATTGGGGAGGGGTTAGTGGAGAATGATATGACATCTGCGAAGGGCGTTAGTGGATGTACATATGAAATGCTATCTCTTATTAATGGCAGATATGAGACTTTCCTTGCAACTTTGAATTTAATATTAGATGATTTTTAAAGCCAATTAACCATGCATAACCAGCCAGACCTGTTGTTCTTAAGAAAAATTAAAAAAAATAATAATAAATAGAACTCAACCTAAACTTAACTACTAGAAAATCTAGGAGATCCATATTTTATACTATGCTTAATTCTATATCATATATTGATCGTTGAATGTGTAATTGTGATTTAAAAATATCAAAAAAAGATAACATATTAAAACAAGTATTTTCTCCACATTACACAATGACTAAGTAAAACTTGAAATATTTGCTTTTGAACAATGTGAGAAACTAAAACATTGTCACTCTTAATTAGTCTACATCTAAAATTTACTAGAATCTTTCTGAAAATTGACACTAAAATCAATTTATTTTGTCCTCAAATAGTGTAAATATCTGACAAAACAGCAGATTTTCGTCAGTGGTATTTTTAAAATTTACAATAATCTATCAGACCAAATTAACACAAGTCTTAAATCAGATATGATAAACATAACGCAAACAGAAGCTGTAACAACCTAACAAATGCTGTTTGCTTTATGACATTTGGACAGTTAATACTTGTGCTGCTACCTATTGTTTGTAATGAGAGTGACAAAGTGCAATTTTATAATTTAACTTTTTCGAAGTTAAGGGAAGGTAAACCACACATTATAATTCTGAATATATATTATAGAATTTTTTAAAGAGGATATTATGTATAAGAAACAATGGGTTTGAAATCCTAGACACAGTAAGTAAACACGTATAACAAATATAATTTTTCATATCTATTTTTGAATGGACCCACATGTTACCTTCCTGGCCCTTAACTACTTTGGATGAGTTTTCTCCTATGTTATATGTTGATATTTTATAATGTTTGTAGACAAATCGCCAGAACTATCTATTCGCTCACCCATGTAAAATTTTCAATGCCGTACAGCCATAAATAAGTCTTTTTTGTTGCTAACTAGATCTAATATACATACTCATTTAGATTTTAAAAATCTTTATACAGTCATTTATTTTACAGATCAATACTTATCATTATCAATATGATATCCGGACGTTTTAAATATTCAAATTCGAACTGTTTGTCCTCTATTCTTTTTTTCACTGTCTGTAGTCCGGAGTCGCAAATACTAGTACGAACAATCTAAACATGAAATGTGTGTGGCTATATGTGATCAAAATAATTAAACCGTTGAAAACAATGGGGTGGGCGTAGTGGAAAGATATGAGACCGCGGGGAAGTTAGTGGGGGAATTGTATATAAGCAACATCAGTTTTATATCAATCAGCATGAAATTTGATTTCAAACATCAAGCGAATCTAAGGAAATGCAGACTTTATCATGC
>CM032661.1:33165173-33213119 GCA_019095985.1 Streblospio benedicti
GGAGGTAGATATGAGATTGGGGGTGGGGTGGGGTGTGATATGAGTTCGGGGAGGGGGATACTAGGGACTGATATGACAACGTGGGTGTAGGGGGGGTTGTGGATGTAGATATGAAATGGGGTGGGGGGGGGGATATGAGATCTGGGTGGTGGTTAGTGGGATTAGACATGTGATCGAGGGCGGGGGCTAGTGGGGTGGATATGAAATCCGGGGGGGGGGGGGGGTCATAGTGGGGGTAGATCTCAGAGGGGTAAATATGAGATTGGGGAGGGGTTAGTGGAGAATGATATGACATCTGCGAAGGGCATTAGTGGATGTACATATGAAATGCTATCTCTTATTAATGGCAGATATGAGACTTTCCTTGCAACTTTGAATTTAATATTAGATGATTTTTAAAGCCAATTAACCATGCATAACCAGCCAGACCTGTTGTTCTTAAGAAAAGTTAAAAAAAATAACAAATTGAACTCAACCTAAACTTAACTACTAGAAAAATCTAGGAGATCCATATTTTATACTATGCTTAATTCTATATCATATATTGATCGTTGAATGTGTAATTGTGATTTAAAAATATTAAAAAAGATAGCATATTAAAACAAGTATTTTCTCCACATTACGCAATGACCGGGGCAATGACTAAGTAAAACTTGAAATATTTGCTTTGAACAATGTGAGAAACTAAAACATTGTCACTCTTAATTAGTCTACATCTAAAATTTACTAGAATCTTTCTGAAAAATTGACACTAAAATCAATTTATTTTGTCCTCAAATAGTGTAAATATCTGACAAAACATCAGATTTTCGTCAGTGGTATTTTAAAATTTACAATAATCTATCAGACCAAATTAACACAAGTCTTAAATCAGATATGATAAACATAACGCAAACAGAAGCTGTAATAACTTAACAATGCTGTTTGCTTTATGTCATTTGGACAGTTAAAGCTTGTGCTGCCACCTATTGCTTGTAATGAGAGTGACAAAGTGCAATTTGAGAATTTAACTTTTTCAAAGTTAAGGGAAGGTAAACCACACATTATAATTCTGAATATATATTGTAACTATTTTTTGAGGAGGATATTATGTATCAGAAACAATGGGTTTGAAATCTTAGACGCTTAAAAGTAAACACTTATAACAAATACAATTTTTTATATCTATTTTTGAATGGACCACTGTTCCCTTCCTGGCCCTTAACTACTTTGGATGAGTTTTCTCCTATGTTATATTTGATATTTTATAATGTTTGAAGATAAATCACCAGAACTATCTATTCGCTAATCTATGTAAAAATTTCAAGGCTGTACAGCCATAAATAAGCCTTTTAATGTTGCTAACTAGATAAAATATACATGCTCATTTAGATTTTAAAAATCTTTGTTACAGTCATTTATTTTACAGATCATCACTATCATCATCAATATGATATCCGGATGTTTTAAATATTCAAATTCGAACTGTTTGTCCTCTATTCTTTTTCACTGTCTGTAGTCCGGAGTCGCAAATACTAGTACGATCAATCTAAACTTGAAATGTGTGTGCTATATGTGAGCTGATATGTGATCAAAATAATCAAAACCTGGAAAAAAATGGTGTTGGGGTAATGGTCCTGGAAAGATAGGAGACCGGGGGAAGTTAGTGGGGGAAATGTATAAGCAACATCGGTTCTTATATTAATCAGCCTGAAATTTGATTTCAAGCATCAAGCGAATCTAAGGAAATGCAGATTTTATATGCAGATTTACTAGTAGCAGTAGGTAGACTTCGCCAATAAGGTCGTATTTGTACCCAGTTTCTGATTTGTGTCTTAAATCATAACACAGGATTTACCTTTATTTTCATAGACAGACTGCAGTTGGCATCATCAAATGACTTCTTTTGCATTGTTTGGTCAATTTGTTTTTTAGTTAATAAAGTTTAGTCATTAAATTAGTATATTTTGAAAATTGTCTTCTATTCTGATCTCTTTTTTTTCAGGGTACTTTTTCAAAACATCTTTATCCATGTTTGCTTTGGTCTTTCCATACTGTCTCAATGCTTGCTTTGCTGGTGTTTCTTCTTGTAATCTGCACACATGTCCTAACATTTTCAATCTTCTCTCTTCAATTATTTCAGTCTACGGCTTTTCTTTTGTAATTTTGTACAAGTCAATATTGAAAAAATATACCATGTTTGATAGTGATATATCGGTTAATTCACGGCCCGAATTTGTGCAATATTCCCCGAGCTTGCGATGGGAATATTGCACAAATTCAGGCCGTGAATTAACCGATATACCACTACTAAACATGATATATTATCATTATACCACGACAAACCATAATATACAGCATTCAAAACTGAAATGCGCCTTGATTTAGTTTATCTTTGGATATTAGAAACCTATTATTTTTCTTAGCAGTCTTCTGTGAAATGAGTCTATTGAATTGGCAAAGATTTGGGTGAGTGTGCATAATGAGCTGTTGTGGACGAAAACGGATGATTCGAAGCAGTTGAAGTATCTTATTTTTGTTGAAATTGAGAGGAGGTGTTTTGATTTGTAGATTTCTGTGCTATTTTTTATGATATGAATGATCTTTGCTTTTCGCTTTTCTTTGTTTGATGTATATTTCTGTGTCGATGTAACTTCTAAGCAACTTGCATTTCTTCCACTCATCTGTTGATGGGCGTTTGGCAGCTGGTGTTTGGTATAGCTGTGTTCTTTTATTATTTTGTTTCTTTGGGGTAGGGGCATTGCATACTCTTCTGTTTTGTTTTCATTTATTTGTAGATTGGCTTTCTTTAACATGTGGGGACTGTGTTCTTTGCCATATTGTTTGTCTTTATATCATTAGATGCCCACATGATGTCATCGGCGTATTTTGGAGATATTGTGAAAAGTTGATCTTCTTTAATATAGCTTTTCCATACTATTTTATTAAAATCTGTTATTGCATATTTATGGTCTGACTTTTGTTGACATGTTGTACCACTGGAATGGCAAAAAATGGGAATTAATCCACAAGCCTGGTGGGACGTATCAATTAAGGCAAAAGAGAATGGTACACGACTTTCAAATTATAAATTTCTAAAGAACTTCAAGACAGGCAAAGCAATGCATTTGCACAAACAACTTTCAGTAGGAAGGTCGAGGATGAAATGATAAAAAATGGTGACTATGCTGCTGCAAATTGGTGCCCAACCATTAGGAACTGGTGTAGAGCAGTTGATGATGCAAGTATTAGCTTTGATGATCGTCTTCGGTGGTTAGTATTAAACAAAAACTAATCCAAAAGGTATATTGTCATGATGTGAGCTACGGGCCACATTTATTGCAGTTACGGGCAACAATTTGACTGAACAAATCGGGAGTTACGGGCCACGTGGTGGAAATTTTAAAACCCGATTTGTGAACTTTTTGGTGAGTTTGACTTGTGTTCAATGTGAGTGTTCTAACTGTACATGCATAGTATTTATACATGCCTATGAAATTCAGTACCAGACATTTAAATAATCATCAGAAAAACATTTGAATCGACAGACTATGTCTCCATCTTGATGGGGTAACTCCCGGAGTTACCCCATTGGCTTTACCCCGGTAAGACCATATACGTCAAACGTCGTTACTTCGTGACGTTCGTGATTAGGTACTGTATTATAAAGTACTTCAGTGTTTATAAAAAAACATGGAGTTTGGTTATACTATAGTAAATGTCTCACAGTATCTACCCAATTTATCTTTTCTTGACGGCCTCTGATTACATCCTAGAGATCTGGATGCTTATCTTTTGTGTGATGATACTGGTGATCTTGTCCGGTCGTGTCCGCTTTGGATATGGCTGGGCTGTCCTCGCACTGCTTATAGTCGCGTTTCCAAGGCCGCGGGAGGCTCGAGAGTACAAGGACTGTGCTGAGCTCCAATCTGAGAAACAGAAGAATGCTCATATCGCACTGATTTTTGACAATCTCTCCACTGCTAAACTGCCATGTCATTTCTGGTCAGTGGTCTGTATAAATATACTTTGTACGAGAATTAAGTCTTCCTAATTCCATGACATCGTGTCTTTTATAGTAACACTACTAGTACTAGGACTGCGTAGATCTAAACTAAATTATACTAGTACTGGTATAGATCCTATCCAGTGGCCGATATAGGTGAGGGGAGGGACTGAGTACATCTAGGGACCATAATTCACCCAGCAGGCACACTGACGTCACGGCAACGTTGGATTCTAGTTGTATTACGTTGTGACGTCAGCCAACGTAAATTCAACGTCACTCCAACGTTGACTAGCTGCTTGGGATGATGGTAGATCTATCATTCTGGTCTCGCAACCTTGGGTTTGTGAGTTCGAGTCCCGCCAGGCCCACTTGATATAGTCTAATGGAAGCTTCGGGTTGTAAAACCTGTCTTCAGCTATGTCTATCATTGATGGAAATATGCTTGCTAAAACAATGTGTGAGAAGGAGAGAGAAAAGTTTGAAAATCTTCTAATGTTGATTTTTGATATGTTGGCTGTATGATTTCAGTATTAGGAAACTAGAGAATGATGAAGATGCTGGTAACCTTGACTCTCCAATGAAATGGTATAAATTCCACAGAGAGAAGGACAAGCACGTGAGTAGATTCAAAAGATTCAAATTTTCATCTAGTGGCAAATATAGAGTGTATACTATATGTTTAATAACTTTGAACCCAAAAGTGGTTATTATCTGATCATTTTCATTGTTTTGATAATCAGGCCCTCTGTTTTTGTTTGTTATAGATCTAGTTGTATAAGTTCGCATCTTCATTGAACAATTCATGTACTTGTCATCAGCACTACACATGTCAAAATTAAGAGTATATAACAAAGTTTAAAAAAGTATACAACATAAGTGTCCAGCCACCCCACACCCCCAGCCACCTTATTTCATACACCCACCTTCACTAACTGTAATATTATGCTATGTTTTAACATGGCAGCCTATAAAAGTAGGGATTTTGAAACCAGTTGGCGCAAGCTAAAACGAGACCTAAATCCGAGTAGACCTCATTCCCTGCTGTTGCCGTCAGGTGCCCAACCTGCTGGTGTGGCGGGCGGTGGAGGTCAAGCTGGACACCCACGACAACCCGGCGCTCAACCGCATCCTCACCCAGCCCGACCACTCACTACTCATTAAAGACTTCCAGATAGGTAACGCTCCGAATCACTGCACAGATGGTGAGAAACTCAAATACAAAGTTAATACAAGGTCATAGTTAAACTTTCTAATGATATATATAAACAGATCGCTGCTTGGGATGATGGTATCGTTCTGGTCTCACAACCTTGGGGTCGTGAGTCGAGTCCCGCCAGGGCCACTTGATATAGTCAAATGGAGGCTTATAGGGTTGTAAAACCAGTCTTCAGCTATATCTATCGTTGGTAGAAATATGCTTGCTAAAGAGACGTGATAGAGAGACAGAAGTTTGAAAATGATTAAACTTTCGTCTACTGATATTGGCGAGTAGAAATTTGTCATTTTTTTAGCTGGACATGTAGATGTACCATGAATATGAGTACATTAGTGATGGTTACTCATCCTGCTGACCAGTAATATTTACCACCCCTGAACTGACTATCTCAAATGTTGTAAAATATATTGAAAGTGAGCATCAGAGCTATTCACTCTATATGATATCGGCTGGTGGCTCAAAAGCAAGTTTTGTAATGAGGCCTTGATATTCAGGGTGGAACTATTGTTAAGTCATATAAATCATGGTTGTCATATACTAATGAAAGCTTAAATCAAAGCGGTATATACAATTGAGTGAGAGTTGAGATTTGGGTTTTTAATTCACTGAGAATTGAGATTTGACTTTTCAATTCATTTGAGATCAATAGATTGAGATTTGAGAAAAGGGCTTTTGCATTGACTCTTATTATGAGATTTGTAACATTAATTTATTGAGATTTTGAGATCAAGGGGGTAGGGGGGTATATACCTCTCTTAAATGATTGTGATAATCTGTCTGAAATGAAGTGAGAGATAGAATCTGATTATAGTGAAAAAAGTACATTTTTACTGACAGACGACGTGGGCACGTACTTCTGCGTGCAGTACCCGCAGCCGGCCCTGGCGGACTTCGCGTTCCAGTCGGTGGCGGGCGGGGAGGCGGCGGCCGTCGCGGCGGCCATGGCCTGGGCCGAGAGCACCAACAAAAAACACGTCAACTTCCTCGTCCACGTAGACAGTAAGAGTGCACGTTTATAGGTTTATAGGATTTTAATCATTTTAATATATATCTTTTTTAATTTAAAATTCAAGTTTGTAACTCGCAGGATGGGATGTCATCTAATGTTTTGTTTGGATTGAAAGCTTCTCAGATAATTCTGTATCTTTCATTGTAAGTCAAAATTGTGGGTTTCATACACAGTAAGAAATAGTGCAGATTTATAGGTACCAGGTATATATGATTTTTATCTTTTTTAAATCTAAAATTTAATTCTGAAACTCACACAATATGCTCAGGATGGAACGTCATCTAATGTTTTGTTTGGATTGAAAGCCACTCAGATAATTCTGCATCTTTCATATAACGTTTTCCATATTTTAATGTTTTCAATGACATTTTGATATCTTCATTTTTATGATTTTCTTGTGACTAATAATAAGTTCTTCATTTCAGTTCAGTTTGAAAGCGAGTTTGATAAAGGTGAGCAGGATAGAATTAGGTTTATTAATTTTTGTATATTTAGTTTTGAAATGACATGTACATGTTAATGGTGTGGAAAGATTCTCTTTGCTAACAGCGTTGAGTACATTTCTCCCTAAATCTTCAGTGTCTGATGATGGTGTTGGCTACCCACAGATGAAGGGCATAGAGAAATTTGGTAAGTTGATGATTTGCTTTGTGTACAATTTAATTTACCAGTTTTCCACACTGTGCGTTGGTCCTGAAACAGGTGTCAATATCCGTGATAATGATTTCATATCGTTGATATGATTTGCATAGAAGTTAATCAGCATTAAACCAAAGATTTCATGTCTCACCCAGTTAATTGATGTGTAGACGGACTAGAATGTCAAGTTTGATCAACTATTCCTCCAGCGATTCATGTTAAATATCGTACAGATGAAAAATGAAAAGATGTTGTGCTCTAAAATTTTAACTCAATGTTTCTGTGGCATTTCTCAAAGATCTAACACACTCGAAACACGCATGACCACATATACGTCAGATTATATTGGCAAGGTTAAAGTATGTGTATCCACAATTTTTCCTACCTTATCACGTATACTGTAAAACATGAATATTTCGTGGCTATTAAATTTTGCAATTTTCATCTATAAATTATTTTGTGACAATTCAATTTTGCGTTTTGGTTCATCCTGAACTTACTTTACATAGGCTATTGATGTTTGATAACTATTTAAGATTGCATTTTTACACATACCCACAAAATTCACAAAATTAAATCGTGCGCAAATATTTCTAGTTTTACAATACTTTAAATAATCCATAAAAGCTGCATATAACACAGACACTTGCATGTGTAAAGTTTGCTTTGCACCTTTAGAGAAGGAGAACTGGCAGATGGAGACCCTGTGGGGAGAGTGGGGCCCGTGTCCCGTGTGTGGTGTACCGTCTGAGAGGAAACGCACTGGTGAGTGTTCAGTGAGTGGTCAAAGTGCAGCCAGGGTTTCAGATAAACTCAAATATTTGTTGGTGGGCGGCAAGTGGGAGTATAACCATGCATCCAACAGGTGTTATTATGTGCCTTATTGTAGCTGTCGCTTTTTGTTTCCACAAACGTCTTTCCTTTTGTAGTCCAAAATATGTCACATTTAAATCTATTGTTTTGTAAAGGGCTCTGGTATGATAATAGCATTCTGTGATGCATAGAAAATGATGAAATAAAAAGGTAAATTTTGATGATTTAGGAAGATCTACTTGTGCTTACTGAATCATCTGGCTAGATTAGTAAATGGTGCCACTATTACACTGAAAAAGCCCTAGCGAAGCTCAAATTTACCAAAATGGATGTCAGATTCACATTCACTACGTTCCAGTATAAAATCAGATGTTGATCTTGATGAATTGGAGCTTATTTTATGCTTTATTCTAGACTGAAATAGTAGGCATTAGTGCTACCTCCAAGCAGCAATCACATAACGTCCTCTTTCTCCGTGACTGACTAAGTGAGCTACGAGTGGAGGTTGGCATCAGTAGTGACTTTATCATACATTGAAGCATAATTTCATACGTTATCATGATCTACAACTGCATAGTAACCTGGACATGGTATCAGACTAATCTGATACTCTATGTATCAGTCGTGTTGTCATTGATTTCCAGGAAAAGCAACAACTCTCTACGCTCACGTTTACGAAGTTATGTAGAAAGGAGGCAGTGTTGTAATTGTCGCAAATAAAATGCATTATACAAACACTATATATTTGTGCAGCCATTCATCAAATAACACGACGATAATAATTTATCTGTTGTCTTAACACAATGTATGGGAAATAAAATACCACATTCGTGCTGAATACGTCGTTTTTGTATACGGCTATAGCATTATCCGACTCGTCCGACAGAACAAGTCATCAGATAATGCGTTCGCCGTATACAAAAACGACGTGTTTGCACTCACTTGGTATTCTCTATTACTGCGTTGAACCTCCAATGCAAACCACCTCTCTATTGAGACCTACCTCTATAATAAGACCACTTTTCACGGTGCCAGGTCACTGCGTGGTGCGCCGCGTCGACCCGGCGGCGGCGTCCTCGCCAGCCTACATCGACGCGGTGCTGCGGCTGTACGGCGCCGTGCCGCCGCCCTGCCACTCCTCCCTGTTCGCCGCCACCCACAAACACATCCCCAAGCGCAGGGACGAGGTCCAGGTCGACCAGTGCCAGATACCGTGTCCCGGCGGTAAGCTCAAAACTCACACGCACGCACACGTGCCCGCACGCGCGCGCACGCACACGCACGCACGCACACGCACAAACACAGACACAGTGTCTGGGAAACGAACGCGCCATGCGCATCTTGACACCAGATACCATGCCCGGGCGGTAAGTACTGGTGGCTGCACAGTCTAAGTATCAGATGACGTCCTGAAGAGACCTGACACATAATAACTATTCTCATTAAAAATTCTGACAAATTAGTCCGTGAGCCAAATGCCCAAAATTCACATTTCTGTACCAACTGGAGGGACAAAGGCTCGTGGTGTTTTTATGAAAGCCACATTGGTATAAGTCTCAGAAATAGTGGCTGGAGTTGCAGCATCCACAGCTAAAGTTGTCAAATGGTCTGGTTTCCATGGTAAAATCAGGTAAAATATTATTATCCATAATTAACACTTATACTGATATAAAAACAATAAGACAAATGGTGTCATGATGTATTTTACATCAAAATACACTCTTCCAAGTGGCGTATAAATGATGCATATTAGCTCATTTGCATAAATGTAATTAACATAAATTAGCACAATTTAAGCACATTTTTCATCAAATCAATAATTTCAGTAATCCTAAAAATCATACAATGAATATATTCTCATGAATATTAATGTATATAAGCTTTGTAACATCTTAGCTAAAGCAGAAAAAACTAAGAGAGATATATAAAGTGTTTTGTAGATTTTATAAGCAATTAGAAGCAAGTCATGCATTTTCTAGCAGTCCTTCCAATCCTTAAATATAGTACTACTGGTGGAGCCTGTACACTTATATGACCATAGTTTTTAGTTTAACTAATTTTTCTCACTCCAAATGATTCTGGGATATATCTATATAAAATTAGACAATGGCTACTCATTGTTAGCTATCAATTTCGATAGAAATCGAAGATGGCAGACAGCAGATTGGTGGAATTCTTAGATTGCCTATAACGTTTTAACTATTCGTGATATAAACATGGTTTTGATGTCTAGGGTTAGGTTTATTGGGATAGAAAATCCAAATGTAATAACATAAATCAGATTGACCTGTTACATATAGGTCAAATCCAAGATGGCTTCCGGCTCAGGTGAAAATTTTTGATTTTCCATAACTTTTTAACTATTTGTGATATAAACATGGTTTTGATGTCAAAGTGTAAATGTATTGGGACACATAATCCAACTTTAACAATATAATTCAGATTCAACTCTTAGATATAAGTGAAATCCAAGATGGCCATCGGTAAAGCAGGATGGATGAAATGTGGAAGCAGTTTAATTCTTATTTTAGCTTCTAGATGAATACACACTGTGGGTAAAGTTAAACCAATTCAAGCGAAGGACACTTAATCCCTATGAAAAACGCCATGGCATTGGCATTTTTAGGAAGAAAAAAGCATGTCTCTTGTGCCCCGTTGATCTGCTGGTGATTATGCGACACATTATGAAATGCTGCATAACTTAGTAATCTCTGTTTGCTTCTTACTTAGGCCGTAAGATCACTAAGGACGGCTTTCTCGGCGGATTCTCCTTCAAGCCCCAACAAAAGACGGCGGTGCCAGCATTCCTCAAGTTTCCCAAAGTCGGTACGTCTGAAGCCTTGAATGTTTGTTATCAACGGAACAATCTTGAATTGAGGTAGCATTTTGTATATTCTTGAACATGTTCATTGTGTTGGTATAGAGTATATTGGTTCATATTTCTTAAATCACAACACAGGATTTACCTTTAATTTCATAGACAGACTGCTGATGGCATCATCAAAATGACTTCCTGCGCATTGTTTAGTCAATTTGTTTTTACATGTAGTTATTAAATTTTAGTCATTAAATTAATCAGTTGTTTGGGCTGGTGTTTTTGCTGGTGCTACAGCATATACCTAACTTTTGCCATTGTGAACTGTACAGCTATGACAAGAAAAAGTGATATTTATGTATTGGTGTAAATCTGATTGTGTAGACAAGTGGTGGGGTATGTTGTAGGTGCTCGGAACTTGACCAAGCTGGAAGGCAGCAACATCACCCTCTATTGTGTGGGGTACGTCTACTCATGGTTATTGTTGATAGATACTCTATTCTTTGTTTGTACATTGTGTATGAGTTTTCCTCATATATAACTTTCTGTTTACAAATTGCATTGCTCAATTCCCATAGTTCCAGATGTGGTCTTAAATCTGCATCATATAAGTTAGGTGTAAATAGTTGACGAGATGAAAGGTCTCATAATCAATCAATCAATCAATCAAACAAACAATCAATCAATCAATCAATCAATCAATAAAACAATCAACGCATATTATAAGTGCCTTTATAGCATTTGTAATCAGTTTTTGAGTAGGCCTCAAATAATTGTTGAATATGCTGGTCATGTGAAAGAATCAACTCTCTCAGTAGCACTACAATAGCAGTACATTATGACTTTTAACGTTAAATTAGACCGCCTCTAAAAAGACGACCACTGTAACGAGACCAACGTTGTATCCAACCCGTATAAAAGACAACCATTAACCTCCATAGAGACCAACACCTCTATTTCAACCACTTCAGGTGGTCTTGGTATAGATTGTTTGTTTTGTCTCTTTTCTACTGTTGTATTTAATCCAAAATTAGTCTAAAAAAGTCTTAAAATTCCTCATTAATTTATAGAATTGTTAACGTTAACGTTTTCGATTTACAATCCTTGTTGAACCAAAATCAAATATAAAATCAATTAATTTCCATAACCTGAACGCATCCAGGTACAATAAGAGAGTTTGCTGTTTTGTCAGGTCGGCTGTGTCGGATACGGCCGTCTGGTTCTACAACGGAGAGGTGATGTTGGCCAGAGAGCTTGTCATCAGCTCAGAAGGTCGCAAGGTCATCACCGCCGACAACCACCTCAAAATCGGCCACCTACAGCCGGAGGACGCGGGTGAGTGGCCACAGGATGACGGTCGTCACCTCATTTACAACAAGTAATATGACATTCACACCAACAGTGCATTGATGGCGCTTTAAAGCGGTGTGCAATGTGGCACCAAACCGTATCAAAGGTTGATTAGAGCGTCAGGGTCGTAGTAGATTTTGGGAAAGCTTAGAGTACAGCGGGACATTCGGCAGGGGCCAAATTTTTTAAAACTGTTTAAAAATTTAGGAAGCTCTGTAACAAATTGATGAAAGTGCTGAGAGCGTATCAAAGCTCAACAAAGTATAACAAAGCTCAGCAAAGCTTGACTCAAAGCGTATGAAATCTTAACAAAACTTGGTTCAAAATGGGGACTCCAGTCTATAGTGTTGTATAGGCTATAGGTCAAAAGCTGGATCAAAACTGCGATCTCTACATTTTCCAATGTGTAACAGAGCTTAGCAGAGCGCAACAATAATCGTGACAGTGCCTGATTTAAAGCGTCATATTCACATCAAAGAGAATTCTTACCAAAGCCTCGTCAAATCGGGATCAAAGCGTGAGAAACCGTAACAAACAGGAAAATAATTTATCCCCGAACGCGGCAACCGATTTGTATCAGAGCATACGATACCTATTCAGGCAAACAAAAATGACGCGCTTTGCTGGGAGATTTAAAGCTCGGGATTTGCCGTTGGTGTGAACTAGGTATAAAGGAATTACACACATCATAATTATAAAAAAATGTAGCAATATTGTAGGCTGGAAAAAATTTGCTTGCTTAATATTATTGTCAATTTTGTGAAAAAATGGAAGGGCTTTATCAAAATTATGCATTGTTCATATTAATGGATTGCAAATGGGTATATGGGACTGTTTAACGTCAGAATGCTTTAATAGTGGCAATACCTTGTAGGTGATTACTACTGCCGGTACGGGGAGGCGGGCAAGAAGCACGGCCACACCATGCTCACCGTGCAGCGCAACAAGTGGGTCGGTGAGTGGACAGCAAGTTCATGGAGTAACATTATCTATCATAACTAAAAATGGTCATGAATCATAAGCAGATACAGGGGGACGCATCTCCTTTTTCCTGAATTGTCTATCCTTACCACTTTTTTTTTAGAAACACAATATAAACTTCTTTTTTATAATTTCATTTTAAAAGCTTTAAATTTCACTAGAGACAACCTTCTCAATTTTAATTATCATTTACAAAATAATATTCCTCTTGCCAAAATTTAAACACTATAATGTGGAAGACAAGGCTGCGTGTGTTGCAGCGATGATCCCGTACCTCACCCTCCTGGGCTACAGCTACCTCTTCAGCTTCAGCATCTTCGTCATCATCGTTGTGGGCAAAAACCGCGCCTTTCTCCGCCCCAGCAGACGCCGCAAGAAACCGCCCCGCAGCAAACCGGCCGCTGTAAACACCAACAAGAACGCCAACCCTACCACATCTTCCAGCGCCCTGCCCGGCAGCTCCGATGATACAGACTTCTACCTGACAGACACGGCAGACACTAGTGATGACCATGTAATTTGTTTTAGTGATAATTGGGCAGGGTTGCCAAATTACCTGAAAAGGCAGGGTTTAAGTGATTTTCTTTTAAATTTCAAAGTCAGTGAAAAGTCAGTGAAAATATTTTATGTTCATGTTTTACATTGAATCATGATGTGCATTTTTTCTATCCAATGTTTCATCACACATTGTGATGGTTTCCTCTGCGTTAATGATGAAAATGGCCCATTTTCTTGGTCAGATTTTGAGTAAAATCAGTGAAAAATTAGAAAAATGCTTAACTGCTTAAAAGTACGTCAGACGTTATGATTAAATTATTGTTCGATTGCAATGATGTAAGAGCTGCACCTGGCACTCTGTAGGTGCTGCTGTGCCAGTGTGACGGCTGTCGTGGGCTGGAGGAGTCGGCCTCCCTGCTGCCCCACCCCAGCACCTCCCGGCCGCACCCACCCACCAGCAAACCCAAGGTCAGTCTGCACCTCTACCTCCAACACGCACCTAAGGCTGCCCCGCCCCTCCACCTCCCACGGACATAACACATCGAACATTGGAGCCCTTTGCACGATCCTAGCATGTTACTTTCTAAGATGATTCATAAAATTATTGTGTAGTATTTTTTGTAATATGTCAAGAGCAAAACATAAACAATGATTCTGAGTGAATGCTGAGAATTCAATGTAATGTGTTTTATTTTTTGTTCAATGTAGTGACTTAGCTATTTTATATCTATAACTTGTAAGATCCTGGTCACGGCAAAAAGAAATTGTCTGACAACAACAGTATGATCGAGAATTTGTTCCTTTTACTGCGCATAGAACACATACATTATCATAAACACACTAAAAAGTGCCCGCTGTTCAGGTGTTGCGCAAGCGGCGGTCTCGGCGGCGTCTCCCTAGCAACCAGAACCCGCCGTGCCGGCCGAGCTTTGTGGCGAGTAACCTGGGGCTGCCGGCGCTGGGCGTCACCACGGACTCGGGCAGCGACAGCGAGGACCGCGGCCTGCTGGACCCAGACATGGACACATCAGACGACGAGGCGCTCTTCTCCATCTTTGGCTGACTTGTCACAAACTGGATACGGCTGGGTAGGCACGGAGATCGTTTTAAAGAAAGTAGTGTCATGCGTGGAAAGGACAACTGAGTTTGGTTGTGGTGTTTTTATTCTCTCCCCGAGCACAGCTTTGCTCTCTGTTTATTTTACATCTTTGTGATTACATACGGAGACAGATTTGTTAGACTCTCACCAACTAGCATGTTGGGGACAGTCTATGTTTTAGTTGGATCTCTGTGCGTCAGTAGTACTAGTAGTAAAAAGAATGCTCATGATTGTATTCTCCATCTTTGGCTGACTGGTCACAAACTGGACATGGCTGGGTAGCTGCAGAGATTCTTTTAATAAGATAACTATGGAAACTAGCTAGATAGATGAACGTTTACTATAAAATCGCGTTTGGCAAATAATACATATATGGTCATGACCTGTAGTGGTTCTCCATATACGAATTAAAAAAAGTATGTCTTTTGGTCGCTGAGAACGAGAGGCACTGGCGGGATTGTGGAGATGTTCGTCCCAGTAGACTGGTTCATGGCTAAGTATGGGATCATATATTGAATATGTGCTGACTGCAGTAAAGTATATTGAATTATGTATTATCAATATTTATTGAAGGATCTTATTATATTCTACTATCTGAATATCTGGTATGCTATTTTAATGAATGAAATGTTATTTGTTTTCTCATTTTACGTGTGTAAAAATATGCTGAACTGTTCATAGGCTTCATGGATTTTTTTATCTCAATTGTATGTTGATACTGATTTTGATAAAGCTGACATTTGGTATCATAGATTTTATCTTTATAAATATAATTTTCATGATTTTGTATCATAATTATTAATTGCTACTTTTATATCTATATTTTAATAGCACATTTTAACATTGTTGGTGTTTTTCTTGCAGAGTAAATATTTATTATAATTAGTACATGTATATCAATCACAATTTAGGATGAACATTATCACATGATAACATTTACAACCTGGTAATATTGTTCAAAAAATTAAAATGATTTAGAAAGATACACTTCAATTAAAATGATAAGAATATTATTGAGCAAGACTGCTACAAAAATGCTGATCTGATACATTCATGAATATGTCAATCATACATGCACATCTATCAAAATTACAAGTAACAAAATGGTGACAAAAAAACGTTCTGCCACAGTTTAAATGTGAGCATAAGTTCTGAGTAAAAAGTGGAATGAAATCGGCAACAATCACAACATTGCAGAGTTCAATGCCATCACTATAATGTAAATGTAAATGTGGTGGTTTATAGTCTTGATCCAATTATTGCTCTCAAGACTTTACAATTTACACCAGGTCATTGGGACACTTATTGATGCTAATCACTCACACAATCACTCACTCTTTCAACCCAATGACCTGTACCTATTTAACGTGTAGGTACAGCGGAGCAGTGTGCAACCTGTCAGGAGTAGGTTTGCTCAACACTTACCACCAGACTCGACCGGATTCGAACCCACGACCTTCTGGTCAAGAGTCCAACTCCCTAACCATTCGGCCACAGAAGCACACTATCACAGTCGTGCTGCTATATCACAATTGGTTCTAGACCATCAGAATACATCACTAGGTGTAGCTGAAGTTACATATGAGCATGAAAATTGAAAGTCTCTAATTTTCTGTCATTAATTTCACAAATAAAATCTCATATCGCAAACACTTCAAAATAATACAGAATTTGCCCTCATGAATTAAAAACTTGGCAGTGAACAAATAATAATCACTATTTTTTACACATGACTCACTGTCCTATATCAAGCCTCTGAGACATAGTTTGCTGAATTCCTGCTCGACTTCTGGAATATAAAAAAAAATCATAAGGAGATCCAGTAGGAGGGCACAGGGGCGTGCACCCTCCCCCTTTTCTGAACCAAAAGGCTTCATTTTCATAGGGTTTTAGGCATGTCTGCCATCAATAGCGCATATAAAACTCATGAGATCCCTCAAGTGTGACCCCTCTTTTCAAAAGCCTGGATCTGAAAATCATAACTAAGCCTTTAGCTTTAGCCTGCTTGGTTACTTAAGAATTGTTCATGGCTCCAATATGGTTGAAGCTTGTAGCAATGAGTGTTTCCTAGCAGTTAATAGCCTCAAAGAACAGGGCATTTGTGTTCTTGAGAAATTATATTCACCCACTTCATTAAATATCCCACAGTCTACAGTGCGAGGCATTCATTCTGACGAGAACTACTCATACATGGGCTAAACAGAACATTAGGCTGGGAGGTACCTCCCCCCCCCCCCAGGTGTTACACGTTCCACGTTTGGACATGGACCACAGTGGCCACGTCTGATGTACTATGAGTATAGACACGCCATGACAAATATTGTTACATGTTGTAATCAGGGTTGTAAACAGGCATGTAAACAGGTTGGAAACTGTTAGTTTCCAACCTGTTTACAAACCTGTTTACAAAGCTAGGAAACTATTATTGCTTGTTTACAAAGGGTGGTAAACAAACTGTTTTCTCTTGTGGTGCATATTTCAGTAGGGGAAAAGTCTTATGCTTCAATCTGCAAAAGCAATGGACATTTTCAACAATGTTGATCATGAAAGTGCATGTAGCAGGTCATAATCAGGGAATTGATTCAAAACTATCGCAAGGCTTTAAATTCCTTGAACAATATCAGGCCATATCACCTGAAAGTCTTGTTTTGTTTGAAATAGTTTTCTTGGGGAACCATTGCATTGCATTTAATTTCTTCAGAAAACTGTTGAACATCTTTAGCGCCTTCTATTTGCCTTGCGATTAACTCACACACTTCTTCCAATTTAGAACTACAATCTTCCATAGTCTTATTTTCTGTTAATTCTTTGTTTCCTTTTCCATGCACTCCAAATGATATGACTGTGTTCTCATATTGCTGAGAAAAGTCAATGGTTCCTGCCAAAGGTGATACTATATTGATTTTGCTAAAGACGTATTTAAAGTTCAAGTTTCATTCTCAATAGTCGAGACACCAAACTGCGAAGTTCTTTGGGCGAAGAATGCCTTGGCATGTTAGTGAATATATTGGATCCTTCTATCGTCCACCACAGGATACCAACATAGGCAACAATAAAAAGCTAAGATTACAGGATATAGCGGAGCAACAAGACAAGTACAACAAGGCCCGTAAGAGCATCCAAGCAGCATTGAGGCAGACCCACTGGCATTATATAAATAGCAATTTACAGCTAGATTGCGGAGGTGATAACAACAAACCTTTCTGGAGAGGGGGTATATAGCCTTGATGAAAATCCATTCACCAACATTTTGTTCCTAAATCACCAGTCGCCAATACATTTCATTGTCTTTCACCAATCCCCAGGATTTGTAATTGAATAGGTTTCATCACATTTCATACTCTCAAATACAGGCAATTCGAAATTGACGCCCACGATTTAGTGCAAATCACCAATCACAGCCTTTGTAATGAGCAGATCACCAGTCACCAATGATAGGTTCAATCACATTTCACGCACTTAAATAAAGGCAATTCACAATTCACGCTCAATATTTAGAGCAAATCACCCAAACATTTTGCGATATGACCCTTCTCTGGAGTTATGTTATATTAACCAGAAGCAAGATAACCTAGGGGTCCACTACGGAAGGAAGGAGGCCAACTGTATGTGGATCGGACCAAGAAGTGTGAGTTACTGGCAAAATAGTTCAAGGCAGTATTCGCCTTTAATAGCCACCTTAGCCAAAAATATCCATATGGGGACTGTGAACTGCAAGGACCTTTATATCCACCTATACCGGAATTAATCATCAGAGCATATTAATTGAAGGGCAATGCTCACAGGAGAACAGGGTGGCTTCAGGAGTCCCGCGGTCCACTGCTAGGCCACTGCTATTTTTATAGTGATTTACCCAGCATGCTCGACCGCCGTACAGTTGTACGCTTGTTTTGCCATTGTTGACTGCTTGCTGTATAGATCCATAATATCCAGATATGACCAAATCCAGTTATAGAAAGACTTGAAAGCTCTGAGCTAGGGGGTATTTGACGGGGCATGCAGTGTGATGTCAATCACAGCCACATCATGCACATATCAAACCATGGAGACCCTCGATTCTACGAGTTAGATGGAGCCATACTCAGTGACATAAAATATTCTAAATACTTCCGACTCGGTGCAACCTTGACGGATGACATGACATGGTTTGTCACACATCTCTAATGTAGTCTCAAAGGCCCACCAGCTCCTGGGGTTCATCAGCAGGAACCTTAAAAGGAGCACCTTAAATACATAGAGCGACTGCCTACACCAGTCTGGTTAGATCTCAACTAGAGAAATGTTGTGTAATCTAGGCACCCACTCTTCAACGAGATGTGGATATTAAAGTTTGAGCGTGTGCAGAGACCGGCAGCTCGTTGGGCTTGCGATGAGCATGGGATGATCAGTGTGGCACAGCTCCTAATGGGACTGAAATGGACAGAGCTGACTGTGAGTTGAAGAAATCAGAGACCTGTGCTCCTTTACAAAATCCTAATTGACCGCAGTGAGACAACCAGCTCATTTACCACTTAATCAGATCAACATGCTCGGACCACAGGCAAGTCACCGGTCCTCTCAACTGTAGAGTAGCACAGTTTTCCGTACAATCCCTCAATAAAAGCTCGATCCCTGTGGTCGTAGCAGAGGCTGCTCTACGTCCACCTTTAGTAGTGCTTGATCCCCCAGTGAGCTTCTCTCCCTTTACTTCCAGACGTTACCTCTTTAGAGGGTCTGGAATATTAGTCAAGACGAAGATCCATCTGTTTGAAAAACTATGAATGCATCTACAGTATTGGCATATGCCGCATAAACTTCCTTAATTTAATGATGATTTGTTTTACTTAGGCAAATTTATCACATATACAAATGTTATTACGCCATATACATTCTAAAAGAACAAAAACGAATATGTGCACAATGTCCTCAAGTGGAGTGCATAATGTTTTCCAACTTAGTGAGAGGACAAAGTCAACCAGACACTCACATAAAAGCACCGCATTAAACTACTAAAATGCGGATTGATTAAGGATTCATTAAAAGTGGCAAAATGATTGCTCTACAAATATCTTTTAAGGTTTCACACTAAAATTAGAGTTTGTTCACACTTAATTTTGGTCATTTTCCCACTTACACACACTTAATCTGCTGATTCCCACTTCACACTCAGGGGCAAAACCCATAGCGACGTACGGCAGCCGTACGGTAGCCGCACGGCAACTTCGTGCCGATTGCTGCAATGCATTTTACATGGGATAAAACCCACAGTGAAATTCTGTCGTACGGAGCCGTACGGCTCGTCCGCTGACGTACGCCAGATTTTTCGATCACCTGGGGGGTGGGGGGCAATTGACACGAACGAGCCATACGTCGTCTTATGGCGCCGTACGGCATCGTATGGATTGCTTTGGTGACTTTTCTATTGGACAAAACCCATAGTGACGGATTGGTATAAAATATAGCTTTACGGCAAATCACCTTAGCACACATATAAATAATCCTTTACTGTCCGACATACTTAACCCCCTCAAAGGAAAGACAATCCATGCGATAAAGAACAGTGCGGATTTTGTGAAGAAGTTGAAAGATTTAGAAGTGCCACCCCCACGAATGATGGTTTCCTATGATGTGTCAGCTCTGTTTACCAGCATTCCCATTGATACCGCCATCAAGGTGATCAGAAGAAGACTGGAAGAAGATACGACTCTACCAAACCGCACCGAGCTATCCCCTGACCAGATAATCCAGCTGCTCCAGTTTTGCTTGGAGACCACATATTTTGTCTGCAATGGGACTTTCTACGGCCAAATTAGAGGTGCACCAATGGGGTCACCGGTATCTCCAGCAGTCATGGAAGACTTTGAAGAAAAAGCGTTAAACAGTTCACCTGTCATTCCTGAAGTTTGGTACCGTTACATGGATGACACGTTCACTGTCTTACCCTCACATTCAATCGACATTTTCACTCAACACATTAACTCGATTGACAGCAACATCCAATTCACCATTGAACCTGAAGCAGATGACAAGCTACCGTTCCTGGATATTTGCATTCTCAAGAATGAGGATGGTTCTTTAACCACTAAGGTCTACAGGAAACCAACCCATACCGATCAGTATCTCAATTTTACGTCCAACCACCACCTAGAGCATAAGAGATCGGTAGTGAGGACATTGTTCAATAGAGCTGAAACCTTAGTTAGCAGACCAGAGGACAAAGTGAAAGAGATAGCACACATAAAGAAGGTTCTGACAGTGAATGGGTACAAGAGATGGGCATTCCACATTCCACAGAAAACTGAGAGAACCAAAGACAAGGACTCCAAGGGAGAACAGAAGAGTATCAAATATCCGGTTTGCCTCCCCTATGTCAGTGGGGTTACAGAGAAGGTACAAAGAATCTTCGGCAAATATGAGGTAAACAGCTATTTGAAGCCTTACAACACCCTAAAGTCTCTGCTGGTCCGACCAAAGGATAAGCCACAAAAAGAGAAGATGTGTGGGGTAGTATACCAACTAGAATGTCAGGATTGTAGTTCGAGATATGTAGGAGAAACAGCGCGTGCCCTGAAGACAAGGTTTAAAGAACACACGGATGGCAAACATCCCAACTCAGCGATATGGCAACACGTGAATGAGACTAAACATTCCTTCACATTAGAAGAGGTGAAGATCTTGGACAAAGAGCCGAAGGACCTGAAAAGGAAGATACGCGAGGCCCTACACATCCACCGTGACAGACCCGACCTCAACCGCGACGCAGGCAGAGAGATCCCCGCGAACCTTCTCCAACTTGCATCACGTGACCTACATGGTCGCGGGAACTGAAAACAGCCGCCAGTAGCACTGTTGACGCTCATGTGACATGAGCGAAACGTCTCCAATGACAGGTAAAAAGATGGTTCTGAGAAAAAAACAATTGATCAAATCCTTTACAAGTTATGCGTTTATTAATTAATTGAATGCCGTGTTTCAAACAACTCTACTGCTACTTATCTTACACAATGATTGTGTGCTTCAATTTAAAATCAGATAACCATAACATATACGATAAGGTTTTTACGTTTATAGTTAGGGGTGGACCATTACTTAGATGGGGGGTGCGCGAGTAAAATGTGGAAAAAGAAATTGTTTACCACACACATGGGGAAAATTGTTTGTTCGTATTTAGAAAGGGGAAAATATGTTTGTTTCATTTGTAGAGATTTTTTTTTCTTTTTTTTTTCACAAACCTCGATTTTTACGCGTTTATGGCATTCATTTTTACGTACAGTATGTTTATTGATGGCAATGATGCTAATGTATTTCTTCTGTATTCTGTATTTCAAACATTAACACAAATATTCTGAATATGCCAAATACTTTATTATCTACTTTCTCTTAAAGCAAAGGAAAATTTTCAGACTGAAATGATATACATTGTACATATTGTACCATGAATGAAGAAGTTCCTTAAAAAATTCTTTGAATGTCAGTGACATTTTCCTTGTACGGCGAGCAAGTCTCTCTATCCGGCTATCAATATACGATTGAGTCGAAAACTTTATTTTTTACATTTATCACTTAAAAATTCAATATGTTACCAACAGTTTTTAGTATCCATAACGTATTCATAATTACATGAAGCGTTCTTTGCATGCAATCATCATTTTCTGTGTACCATATACCTGTGCATGAAAGCCCAAGGGCTTTTTTTCTGAAAAATGCTACTTTTTGGACCTTTGGCAGTGGAAAAAGTTCTCATTTATACGCCCACGGGTGTATACTCAAATATCAAGCCCATCCGATCTTCATAGTGTTATGAGCTGCGGATTACCAAATATGGAGAGATTCACATGTCACAGTGATGCATCTAGGCCGCGTATTTGCATATTTTACCATTTTTTCATATAGCCATACACTATTGTGTGTAAATTTGAAGAAAATCAAATGAAAAATAACCCAGCTATGGTTTATACTAACAAATTTTGATGGACTTCAGGGCAGGATTCAACTATGGATTGATGATCATATAGACAAATACACCATGTATAAATTTGGTGAAAATTGAAAAAAAAAGAGAAGAAGATCCAACTACGGTTTATACAACAAAATTTGATGGACCCCTGGGGCGGGGTCAATTATCCGTCCAGGGGCATGATTCAACCACGGAATGGCAATCAATTAGGCATACAAGAAGTGTGTAAGATTGATGAAAATTGAATGAAAAATAAAGAAACTATTGTGCAAATATTAACTGTGCACATTCGGCCAAATGAGTCAACGACCGAAAGGTGATCTGACAGGTGAGGAATGTGTACGGTTCTTTAAAGCTTCAAATGTGAATAGCGTTTATTCTAACCAAACGTACGGTATTTGGCCGAGACGCGCAGCGTCGAGGCTTCGCGTCTCGATGCTTGGGCCAAATACGTTTGGTTACGTTTATTCATGTCGATTCATTTTCAACATTGACATATAAATATTAGTAGTGTTTTCAATACATTCCACACGTACTGTTTTAATACACTAGTAATAAATACAAATGTATTGAAATTTGAGAAGTCGTCATCCATTTTGTATGCAAAAAAAAATGTTGACATTAAAGTACTGATTGAAAAAAATGTTTGTCAGCGTCATAGTGTGAAACAAAATGTTTTCATAAGATGGCCATGTGAAAAAAAAATGTTTGTTAGAAAAAAATATTCGCCCCACCCCCACCCTCCCCAACTAAGTAATGGTCCGCCCATTATATTCATTTTGCATTAACGCAAATCATAACTGCAGGGGACATAAACAAACCTGATGGGTTTGTTTGGTTATTAGCAAGTACTTATACATACATATTATTTACATTATATCTATATATTTACACGCATACCTTAAGGTTATATTTAATTTACATGGCGTTCAAAACATTCCTAACGTTCCTAAACAACACAAAACCATCAGAGCATTCAGTGGCATTGTCACATGTCACGAGACAATCACTGATACGATGCTACTGCCAAGGATTCTATATTGATTTACTATCCTTGCTGACACGCACAACCTGAACAACCCGAACAAAAAGCAAGCGGCTTTTCCTTCAGACTAGACTCATGCAGTACCATTGCCAGTAGACTGAGTAGTAATAAGTACTGATCAAACAATATTGTGCTTTTGGAATGCCTTCAAAGGTGAGTTACATCACAATTCATAACATTATACTTTAAAAGACGTGGGTCGTCGATGGGTCCATGGTATGTTAGCCGTTTAATAAACAGCTCTGATCTCCGTTGTCCTTGTGATAGCGAAGCTGAATACACAAAGGCTCTGTATTACAGGGCTAATGGTATGTGTGCATGAAAAAGGTATTAGTAACAAAAATCCGTGTCTTTCATCCCCGCTTTCACCAGTGTGTTACTGATGTCTACTGTTTGGGTAGGAGGGATCTATCATAAAAAATGTGTACGGGGTACGGGTGCTATGGGGGGGAGGGGGGGGGGGGCTTAATAGATTTTGCGAAAGGGATCGAGGCCCCATCGGAATGGGTCTCACAAATTTCACCCCCCCTAAAATCAACACATCATGACGCAAGTAGCTCAGCGGGTATGGTTTAAAAGATAAATAATAATATGGGATAAATGGGATGCAGTCTTGCAGAAAGATCATGCAAGTGTGGGCATGAGTTTGGTAGATCCAAATGACCGAAAGGCTTGGAGGGATGGTTGAGATCCAGACTGGGCAGCCAGGCCACACCCTCTGAATGAGGAATGATTAGGGCCTGTTTAAAATAAATTTAGGATTTGATTTTGATTGATTGAATAATAACAACTCAAAAAAGACTTTTATTTAACTTTCAGAAACATGGTAAAAGTGCATCAAATTACAACCTCAAATACTTGAAATGTCTTTTTACCCAGTAAAAAGAGAGCCAAAATACTTCTACCCTACCCCTACCTATTATTTCTGGTATGAAACAGAAAACACACATATTATTTTGTTTAGCCTTATAATTTATCTCCATTTCCCCCCCACTGACCTGTTATTAGGTGATCACGGTGTTCGGCGCCACTGGTGTCCAGGGTGGCTCGGTGGTGCGCGCCCTGCTTACTGACACCTCCCAGTACACGGTGAGGGCTGTCACCAGGAACGCTGCCAGTGCCAAGGCCGACAGTCTCCGCACGCAGGGTCAGTTGATATCTTGGCATAGGCAGATCTGGTGGGGGTGGGGGGGGGGGCACACGCCCCCACCCACCAAAATATTTAATTTTCGTCGGGTTTTTGGCATGACCGCCAACGATCTCACGTTCAAAACCCATGAAATCCCTTAAGTGTGCCCCCCCCCTTTTGCAAAAACCTGGATCTGCCATTGCTTGGTATCATACTCAGTAGAAACTCATTATTTCGATGTTGCTTTTCTCAAAACTCCTGTAATATCAATGCTAGTTTTATGTCCGTTCAATGGCATTACAGTCACATACAGCAATTGATCTCAAATATTAGCTAGCTCGAACATATTAATGTTATATCCGCAGTTTCAATGTATTGAGTCTATTGTTTGTTCTATATTGAATCCATTTATGCGTTTGACTGTCAGTGTTGCCTGTGTTGCCTGTTGTGAAATGTGTTCAAAAAGTTGTGTGACCCATTTTAAGAGTTGACATGTATGTAGCCTGTAAGAAAATAAACATCATATAATAGAATTAAACTGAAGTTGATAAAAATGAATAATTTTTTCTGTTATAATTTAATAGGAGAATATAAGTCATCCATCTTCATATGCATTTATGTATACAGATCAGGATATACCTACATTTTCAAATAGTTTATATATATATATTACCATTTTGCAGTTTATTCTGTGGTCAATTGTAGGTGCGGATGTGGTTGAAGCAGATTTTGACAAGGCTGATTCTGTGAAACAGGCTGTCGATGGGGCTCATGGGGTATTCCTGGTCACTAATTTCTGGGAGCACATGAGTAAAGAAAAAGAAATCCTACAGGTGACTTTCTTATTAATGTTTGTGATCATTCAGACACAGTTAGAACCTTGTTATCTCGATATTGCTTAATTATCTCAAATGTTCTGTTATCTCGACAGTAGTTTCATTTCCCTTCAACTATAATATGAGCATATATTAGGTGGTTATCTTGAATATTAGCATTGTATTGTTATCCCTACAGCGTGGAGATGACAAGTTTCTACTGTATTCTATCAAACGTAAATGAAAAATTACAAAACATTTAACGAATGTATATTTGTATTGGGTTCTATTGTTCAAAGTCATGATCAAATATATCTATAACTACTGCAACCTGTCACCTGTGTCTTTGGCAAGACTTTTGCTCTTCTCTCAAAAGCTTCGTCAGGCCTAATGAAAAGATCCTCTCTGTTGATCACATTTCATTTAGGCCTGACGAAGCTCTTGCAAGAAGAGCAAACGTCTTGCCAAAGACAAAGATGGCATGTTCCAATAGATATATATTTGATTACAAAACATTTCTGTAACAACCTGCTACTGTGTATGAATGTTTTAGAGCAAAACAGTAATAGATGCGTGTAAAGCTGCCGGCATCAAACACTTTGTGTACAGTGGGTTAGAAAATGTCAAAAAAATCACAGGAAAAGACTGTCCTCATTTTGATGGCAAGGGGGAGATGGAAGAGTATCTAAAGGTGTCAGGTATACTGGTATATTGCACTATTCAAAAACCTGCTTTGTGAATATATTCCAGTCAACCGAGCACATTCCAGTCCTTTTCAAAAAGAGCAGTTTATATCACACTATTATTAGTAGTAGCTCAATTCATAAGGTTAGTATACTTCTTTGGATAAAAACTATGTAGTTTATATTTGACCCAAGGTAAAGGAGTCTATCTCAAAATTTGATTACACTTTTTTGCATTTCACTTATTAAAGTAATGGAGCTTACACTCTTGTTGCTACCAGTCCCAACCTATCAGCATGAGTCCCAATCTGGACGAAAACAGTACTGTCAAATATAGTATTACGCCCCTAAACAAATTCGTGTTTGGTTGAGCACTCTAATGAGGTGCTACTTTTTGCCTTTGTGCTTCGCTCACTGCTTTTGCAGTTTGAGCACTCCAAGTATGCAGGGGTCTGGCTTAAATATGCTTCAGAGCTTACACTTTTGTTGCTACCAGTCCCAACCTCATTATTTTTAATGAGTCCCAAAGGACAAACAGTTGTTGTCAGCAGATTTGAGTATTACAGTTATATATTTGGTTGAAATTGTAATGAGGTGTTGCCAATGCCTTGTGCTTCACTCACTGCTTTGCAGTTTGAGCACTGTATGCAGGGGGTATATGAAGAGCTTAACTCTTTGTTGCACAGTCCCAATGATTTTGTTCATGAGTCCCAATAAAGTGTATGGCAGCAGATTTGAAAAATATATTCATATAGTTTATCAAATTACTTTTAAGATATTTATAATTTATATATATTTATATAAGTATATATAAATATATATAATATAAATGAAAATTAGTCGATATTTTTATATATATAATATGCATAACCATTATATATACCCGGGTATATATGTATGTGTATGTAATTGTATATGTGTAGACAATTTTGTGATCAATGACATTATATCATAAAGTAATGGTGTCTTTATATTGTATATATTTCTTCCTACTTTTCTCGAATATTAGCTATCTCAAGCATTTACTGTTATTCTTCTTTTAATCACTTTTTATTGTGACATTTTAGGCATTCCATATACCATAGTACGATATGCTGCCTACTTGGAGAACTTACTGTCAGGCATGAAGCCATTTAAACTGGAAAATGGTGCATTTGCACTAAGTAAGTTTTGAAGTATATACATATTCAATGTTGCTAATTTGGTGACCTAAAGTACCGTGTATTCATATGGGCAATGTATATTTGGTTAAACTTGGTGGAAAGATATATCTACCAAACTCTACTTCCATAACTTCACATAAATGTAAAAGGATACTGTAATGTGTGATTATAGTGAAGAAACGCAAAATAATTAAGTTTTACGTAAATATGGTTATGGTTCTTTTACATGTGTAACTAATAATTAACCAAAGTCCACATGAGACTTTAATGGTGTAATATAGTTGAGACATGTTAATTACATATGCTACTTAAAAGTACTTTTACCAACACAATGAAAACATATTTTACTAGAAACCTGGCATTACGTTTAAATTATAAAACCCCGATATAAAAAAAATGTCATTAAAACAAAGCATGTATGAATGTGTTTTGTGACAGATTCATCTACAACATAATTCCACCCACCACCTCGAATGCCATTTAATGAAGTGATCAAATGAAACTTCATCAATTTTCAACTATGATTATTGGTAGATATCCCGATGGAAGGCGTCCCCATGCACTTTGTGCCTGCCTCTGAGGCGGGAGTGTGTGTCCAGCAGGTCTTTGCTCAGCCCGAGCGCTTCCTTGGGCAGACTATGGGACTCGCTTCAGATTACAAAACTATTGCTGAGTATTCTCAGATATTGTCCAATGTTACTGGCAAAACAGTCTATCCGGGAACGGTAAGTGAATATGCAACTTCTCTTCATGATAGTGGATGAATAAGGGGTTGTCTATTGCTTCTATTTTGTTTATCAAGCTCATTTAAAGTACAGTTGAACTTCTATTAAGCCTCAAAGTGGTATCAATTGAAAGGTGGTCTCAGTATGGAGGTTCGTGTTGGTCTCTATATGAAAATTTATGATGGTAAAAAATGGTCTTACTATAGATGGTCGTAATGGCAGGTTCTACTGTACGTACATACATCGGTTCAGTATATATCTTAAAATTTGCCCATAAGTCAACATTATTCTAGCAACGCAGTGTTCTTTGAACATCTTTGATCTATTTGTCGATTTATTTTATTTTTCAGATGAGAAGTGAAGAGTTTGCAAAGCTTGGATTTCCTGGTGCTGAAGATTTAGCGGCTATGTTTGATTTCTACATTCGAGGAAAACCCGATCGATCCGTAGAACTCACGAGACAACTACATCCTAATATTTCCGATTTTACAATGTTTGTTGAGAAACATAAAAAAGAACTTCTTGACCTCATGCAGTGATGATTCGAGGGTCAAAGTAATCAGAAGGATATGAAGAATATTTTCAACCTAATTTTCTATCTTCGTAATGTTTAAAGAGTTTTGTGTTGCGTTGGAAGCTCATAAACGAGTCTTCATTTTGAGACATTTTGGTATGTCAATTTGTTCATCCACTCCATATATTTGTAGGATGTTGTATGTGTGCAAATAAAGAACAAAATAATAACAAATAAAAACACAAGATCTGATATTTATCAATTTCCCTTCACATCTTATTAAATATAACTAATTATTCTCCCAATACGAAAATTTATCCCAATTGGATTTCATCGCTTATCAGTAAATGACTACACAACTTTCATATCATCTGATTTAATATCAATTATACATCATAATGTGCCCTGTCAAATGGCCATATTTTGGATTTTTCAAACGTTTAGAGATTAATGATGGAGATTCCCAAAATCAGACATGTTGATAATATATTCCTGTCCATACGAGGCATAGTGTACATGTTCTAGTGGTTTGCTCTCCAAAATCAGCAAAACCAAAGCACTGGCAGATCCAGATTTTTGGAAACCAATCAATGTCATAAAAAAACTTGCAAGGAACATTTAATTGGTAAAGCCCAATCTGAATTGAGAAGAGGGAGTTATTATCTGTTCACCCAGAACATAGGGAAGGGGAACGGAAGCACGCTGATTCAATCAATGTCCTGCAAGACCAGACTAATAATTTTCTAGCACCATTTCACACACCAGACTTGTTTGATCACTGGTGTACATTTTGAAATACTCTTATAACATTAGAAATAAAGAAAAAAACAAATATAAGAACATCGGATAATATATATACTACTTTACATCTAATGTTCATATACTCTTTGTAGTAGGAGCTGTACTATATACAATATATTGACTTGCATATTAATCAATTATCACACATATTGCTTTTAATTCTCACCGGGACTACACATTTTAGTCACTTAAATCATTGCAATTGCATTACAAATAATAAACATAAAACAAACACATCAATATCTTCAAACAGATTTCCAAAGGTGTTCCAAGTGATAAACTGTAACAAATCTATATCACAATGTCCTCTAGAACAACCTTCCAATTACAATGGCATCCACAATGTCCCCTTCTCTCATTTCTTTCCTTTCATCCTCACTTGGTGGCAGCACTAGCAAGGCATTGGCCGCTCTCATTGACAAAAGACGACTGCTCATCTGACTTCCAGTGCTCTCAGCCACTGGGACACCTTCTCCCGGTTGCCATGAGATCACACAGCGATGGTATTCAGGTCGGGGGTCAAGACGGACATCTTGGGTCAGCTTCGCCTACAACGTGGAATGGGAAAATATCGCTTGTGGTGTATTTATTTAATTGCGCACTCATTATTGTGATAGATCATGCTGGATAAAAATTGTTTGTCTGGAATATTAAAATCAAATAGCTACCAAAGTTAACAATTGGATGAATATTACATGAACACTGCTTACATGAAGCTACGTTCAACAGATACAACAAATGCATGATTATTCATCCATATTCTGTGCTAATTGGAAATACTAGTACATGTCCTAGAAGTTATGTAATAGGTTAAAAATGTACAGGATTATACAACAACAGCGTCGCAGAAACGTTATGAAATATCAGCAGCTATGACAAAAATACTCCAGGCTTCTTCAAACATTTGAAAATGACTACTAATGACTGACCATAATTTCCTGGTATCTTTATCCTCAGCCACAGTGATATTCAACTTCCTAATCTCTTCATTCATGATAAACTTCAATGACGTTTTGGATTTAACTTTGTATTTTTGGCAAAATTCAGTGTATGTTATGACTCACCTTTATCACAGTTCTCCTGTAGTGAGGGTCTCCAGACATCTTTTTAACGGCAGGAATCACATAGAGATTACATGTCACTATGGCTGACACAGGGTTACCTGGGAGACCGAAAAACAATTTTTTCGTCCCGGACACATCAATGGTGGCGAACGTGGTTGGCTTGCCTGGCTTCATAAACACCCTGTAGAAGATAATAAAGAGTAAAGAAAACAATGTTAGCACAAGATTTTTAAAGCATTTTAAAATTGATATTTTATTGTTCATCTGTATTCAAGTACCAGTAGAACAAGGACAAATTTTAGTACATTAACTAGTCCATTTCAATACCTGTCAATGCTGTCATGTATAATTCTAACTGTTTAGAATAATTTACGAAGATCAATAATTGTTAGACTATGAAACTGCTTCAAAACAACATAGTTCAATCACCATTAGCGGTCACATGCCTGACCTGCACCTATTTAATGTGTAGGTACCATAGAGCAGTGATTAGTCTCTTCAACAACCACCACCAGATGCAATCAGGAATCAAACTCACAACCTTCTGGCCACAAGTCCAACTCCCTATCCACTCAGCCACAGATGCACACAAAGCTTATTTCTAATCAATATGTACAGGAGTATATGTCGAATGCTTTAAACCTTTACATCCACCCTTACAAATGATACAAATACACCCTGTGACACAAATGATCCACCACACACACATTGCAATACACACTCAAAACCTACCTGGCAAAATGAAGCTGAGCCCCCAGGTCAGTATCCAGCACAGCCTTGATCAAATCCTTCTCTCCCATGGAGACTCCACCAGACGTAACAATCACATCAACCTTGCGCAGAGCAGACTGGATTTGTGACAGAAGAGAACCCGGACTGCAAAATACATCAATCACTCATGTATTAAAGGGCCTGTGGGCCATACTCACCTATTAAAAGTCTACTGCTAAAATTATATATATCAAACATCAGCCCTTTATGATGTTATTTTAATATATGGATTTTTAGATGAATGCTTTGGGTATTTCTGGGAGTTTTATATCTGTAACGTAAACGCTCCTCTGTGGGTCACTTGGTTAATTGTGGCCCTGATATCTAGTGCCTTATCTATCTTTATGTCAACTGAGGGAATTAATTGAACGTGTAACTAACAAAGAATGAGTGCTAGATCAAACGCAATATATTGTACTTCAATCAGTTTTATCCTATGGATCGTACACCCAAGTGCCAACATTTTAGTAGCAAATAGTATTAAAATCAGACATACAGCTAGTATAAATGATGGGTGAATGTTTTTAACAACAATGATAAGTTGATTTCACTAGACTACTGTACTAGACCTGCTGTGCTAAACATGAGGACAATTTCATATGGTTTGTAGTTTCAATCTAGATTGTTATATAAAAACATAAAAAACAGCAAATATCATACTTGTCTTGTGCAATGCCAAGGTCAATAGTCGGTACATTATGTTCGGCTAGAGCAGCTAGGAGAGTGGTCTTGTTGCTGTCACGTATCTTGCCCTCCTGAAAAACAAGGACTTGCTGGTTATTATACAAGCTTGAATCTGCTAGTGACTAGACCAACACATACTGATTCACTGAACCTGATATGAAAATTTTGCCATATCTGTGGAGTGGACTACAGATGAACATTTCAACTATCAATATTTTCATATATTACATTTTATTCTCTGTTACACGATATACCAGATATGTACACATTTAGTCAGTTTTATTATGTAAAATATTGAGAATGTAAAGAAATGGTTTATATTAACCTTGAGGAATGCATAAATTTAGCTTATCAGAGTTTGATACAAACAAGTCCAACTGTAATAACTTCTGATGCTACAGTTGGAGATCAGCCTCAATTGAATGTGATCGAAATCAATAATAAGTTGATTCTCGACTCACAAATACATGCCTGTCACTTCATGAAACACAATTATGCTCCTGACTATTACTTAGGCACCGAATGAGCCAATCCAACAAACTCCATGTTATAATCGGAAGTCTCTAAATGGACTAAAAGTGACATGCATATAGAGCCTCATTTAGCTGTGAAGTCTCTCAACACTAACAAAATTACTTGTCAGGTAACACAGGACACCCTCACATATCTTCTCCAAACAAAGGTGTCACATTGGCCAATGACACAATCTTCATTTGAAAACTCTTAAAAGGGAACAGACTAACACAGGGACACAACAGTTATTTTTGCGATCACGGGACACAACCAAATACCAATCAGCCAGCCATCTCACCTGCAGGGGGCTGTCTGGTTCGAGCAACTCATTTCCAGTGCTCATCACTCCGACGACTGGCAGCTGGCAACACGTCACCTTCGTGACGCCCACCGTGGCTAGCAGACCCAACTCGATGGACCCAGGCGAATTCCCTGCGCAACAAGTCTAATGTTCATCATATACAACCCTCCAAAAGCCAACCCCATGTGAATGTCCATTCGCAAAATTTGGACCATATCCAAAGCTAGACCAAATCACCACCAAATGACACATTGTTTATATGTACACGATTACACTTTGCTTTTGTGAAGTTATACCTTGAGAGCTTTCAATCCATCCCGTATATAAACTTGTGTAGATGAGTATTCAATATGCACATTGTTATCTAAAAGCTCATCCCTTAAATTGATCATTTTTCAAACTACAACCTCAAAGGTGTTTTGGACAGTTGTATACTTTGGAATATTCAGCTGTTCTATTGGTTCAAAATTACTATTGTTCAACTTGGTATTTTTGGACAAATTTTCAACAAAATCTAACTTTCAAGCTTTGCATCAAATCATATGTCTTTTCATGAAGACGAGCTTTTAACAGAAGTCATGTGATGTGACTGAAACTTGAGCAGGCAATGTTGACAGCCATAAGCGCTATATCACTAACCTACCACAGAATAAGTGCCCCTTCAATTCATATGGAGAGAAATATCCTGCCAAAATTGTTGCTAGCAAAGATTTGTATCTTTGTTATAGGTAATTGTTTGATTACACTGACCTGCAGTTAGGACCTTCTCTCCAGCCTGAATGTCACAGCCCACTGGACGAATAAATTGCCCCTCACTGGGAGAGTCCAATATCTCTATCTCCAGCTCCACTTGACCTCCGTCCCCTTCCTTCATCAGCTTGGTATCTTCCACTTTCACAACTGCGTCTGCACCTGATTATAAAAGAGCTTTTGTCATTAAAAGCTACAGTAGCTGGGCTAGCGCTAGACCCATTTCAAATTTGGCCAATTGGCTAAACGACGATATTTTTTTTAGCCAATTGATTTTTTTTTAGCCAATTGGCTAAAGAACTAAATCATTCTTTAGCCAATTGAATTTCTTTTTAGCCAAGCAAAAACCAATGTAAATTAATTAACATGATAATGATAACACAAACATCATTACTTTTAGTTACTTTGACAATATTTCTACTTAAAATATCTTAATGACATCTGATCAAATTGTGTTTACTTTCCCGACGCTCAGGCAAGAATGATGAAGGTTATATTACTTTCAAAACTTGAGGAAAAGACCCTTCTGATGACTGCTTTGCATCAACCAATGAAGTACATTGGCCAATAATGGATACAAACTTTTGATAACACATATACTATATTTTCTCAATTTTAAAGCAATTTTTTCTGAGGGTGAACCGGTGGGACTGGATGAATGAGACCTATGCACGTCTCCTTTCGAAACCTCTCGGCGCTCCGCCATCGGGCCGCCCGCGTTGACACTACAGGGGGAGTCGGGAGGGGCCAGGGGGTGGAGTGGGTATACTTCTATTTTCGTTCATATTTTATTATTACATTGTGAGATTCAAACAGCTGCACATATATCATTAAAATCTAACCTAGTCTACCAGCCTTAATTCTTTATTATTAAGGAACACCAACGAACGTTTAATCCATGGAATTCGTAATGATATTATTGATATCGATCAGAAAACGTGTGCTCGCCGGTTGCTAGATGAGAAACTATATACCAATGCATCGCTGAATCACGTTTTATTTACTCTCGATGAAAGTGTAGATATGGCAGTCAATGGCACAATACTTTCAAGATACAACTGATCATATATTAATATGCAAACTATCGGTTTTATTCAAGTAAATTGCTTTCATTTTCACGTGTATATGGGCGCCGCCATCTTTGTTGTCATTACGCGAACGGCGTTCTGAAATGTTGTCAACTAGAGTGATGGCAAACGGCGTTCTGCATTTTAGTCTCAATTTAGCGGACAAAATTCGTTTTTTGCGAATTTTTCTTGAATAAAAATGATTCACCACATTGGCGAAAGAGTAAGCAAAATCTCTCGCCCATCCTTAAAATCTCTCGCCCATGGCGATAAAACGAACCTTAGCGCGAGCCCAGAGTGGAACCTCTCCATGATGACCACCCGGCAAGTGGTCTCAGAGAAGATGTGGTTATTTTTTGGCGGTTAGCTGTGGTCGATTTATGATGGTTTGGGTCTGTGACAAATGGATATATAAGGTAGTCCATTTGTAGAGATGGTCTAACTTGGAGGTTCTGATACATGAGTTCATGCCTTTCCAATCATTGTGATTGATAAGAAACTTGAAATGCATTTAAAAGCGTTCAATACATACTGTATACATGAATCTTATGTGTCTATGATATTACAACACAAGAGGAATGCAATCTACACAAGGCATCTGTTTTCAGTATGAAGATTCTCACCTGGTGGTAGTGGAGCACCAGTATTGATTCTCACACAGTATCCAGGTAGTACGTTATTGTTAGGTACTGCACCAGCAGTGGAATCACCAAGTACTTTCCTTAAACCTTTCCCATCACTAGCTGTAGAAACAAAAACAAATAAACACATAAGTTGGTTGCACGTCACCTCCGTAATGCCCATAGGACATAAACAATCTATATTAAATGTGAAAATTCTGTATCAGTCATTTGGTATGCAAAGTCCTGAAAAACTGTCAGTCTGAATGATCTTATGTCAGAGTTGAACTCTTTGCCACGGATGTAAAAATATGGCTGGACAATACAAGCGCTTACAGCCAAGCCTATCAAGAAGGTTAGGGGTCATTATTTGCCACAATCATTTCCAAACCTCATTCTGAACGCCCCTTAGCCAAAATCCTGGTCTGGTCATTTTATTATCTAGTTGCAAAAGGAATGCATCGCTTTTCAGAAAAATGCCCTTCATCATATCTATTTTTAGTAGACTTATTATCTCGGGGGGTGGGGGTGGGAGGTGGGGGGTACTTCAGGGGTAAATGGGTAGTGGGGTGCCACTGAAGATCCAAAATCATACCCCTGAAACCAGTGAAACAATGAAAATGATACCCCTAGTGAAACCACCGGATGAAAACAATGGGGTATTATCCCAAGGGGTATTATTCTATGTGATACTGCAATGAAAACAAGATTTTCTACGACTTATATTTACCTTTTACGCTTTTTTATGGCTCAATAATGCAAAATCATATGAAAAGAGAGCTAGATATTGAACCTCGAGATTGAACCTCCCTTTAACTGGCTGGAATGTTGAAATCATGACCCCTAGTGAAACTGACTGGTGGAAATAGTGACCCATAGTGAAACTGAGTGGTGGAAAAGGTGACCCCTAGTGAAACTGAGGGGTTGAAAAAGGTGACCCCTATCAGTGGCACATGCCATATAGGGCGACTATGGAAGTACCCCCCCCCCCACCCCCGAGCTTATTATGTCTACCCAGCACTGCACTAGTTGAAACAGATGAGATCCGGAACTCATCAAATGCAGTATGTGGTATTCCCTATTGTCAAACTTACATTGTATAAATGAAGTTTTCATGTTGATCTGATACATGTAGTTAAATAATCAATTTTTGTTTATTTTGTCATCTGCGGTTTAGCTAAAAAAATTCAGGGCACATAAAAATTATATAAGGGCTCATGGATTTGGCCCATCACGTGCCCTGCTGGGCATGTGAGAAAAAAAAAAGTTAGTGTCCAGCCCTGTAGTGTGACAGGCAACATATGTTTGATGTACACAAACATTTAATGTATTACGTAGATATTACGACCACCAAGTTGTCCTGATTGTAAACACATAATTTGGAGTGTGTACATCTTCTGGTTAAAAAGCCTTATTTGAAAGGAAAGAATACCCTTATCCATTCATATATACATAAATAGGAGAAGGGATTACATGCAGATTTTCAAGAGGTGGGTAGTTATCAATTATGTATCTAGTAGAAGAAATAGTTTGATATACCAAAAGAAAGATCCTCAAAGGCATTTATTACATTATCTAGGATACATACCAATGACCGCATATCCATCCATAACTGATGCCGGGAAGGGAGGCAAGGGCTCGGCTGCATAAACGTCTTGGGCCAACACATGGCCCTGAGCCTCCCGGAAACCTAGTACCTCAGTGCCTAGTGGTGCACATTGAGACAGCACCTAACATGGACGGACAGAAGTGTGTATTAATTGTAGACACGTGTTGAAAAATGCTAAAATGTTTGCTAATTTATTGTAGATGACATTTTAAACACTCCTGCAAAAAACTCTCGCATTAAACGTTACAAAATGTACCAGAATTTGCTACTCGTCAAAAGGACGACGAGTACTGAAACTTCTTGCTCGTCTTCGACAATGTTTAACTCATGAATACGAGCGTAGGATTGGCTTATCCTGACCCCTGACCCTGCAATTTGCATACCGTACCTTCTCCACTGCCTCATCGACACTGATGATGGGATATGGCGACTCGCGCGGCCGGCGAGCAACATGAGAAGTGTCCACCTCACTGGTGTGCTTGTGATGATGGTGGTGGTGACCATGGTGATGACCATGACCATGACGACTCTGGTGCTTGTGGTGACACTGCTGCTCTTGTTGTGAGCTGTGGTCATGGTGATGGCTCTGAATTTAGTAAACATGGACCGAGTTGGTGTGTCAGTTCATGGGCTAGTACTAATAGTAGTCATATAGACTGTATACTGTATGGTATAGTGTTTGTAAACCATAGTAGTAGACAATTATATACCCCCCTACCCCCTCCCATGATGCTGAGGCCCATGTGTGAGTTCAGCATGTTTGAAAATACCGTAGCGATTGAAATAGGTATTATTTGCCTATGTGGGAGGTACTTTTACAAATGTGGAATCTTATGTCATCGTTGTTGCATCATGTGTGTCGTCATAAGACAATGTACATCTCAGGGGTATTGATAGTTACACCAGCATGTTGTAAAATCTGCTCTTTTTAAGATGCCAAAGAGATTAAAAGACAGCTGACTATATCGTGTTTTCTATACCAACAATATACTGTCCACTTAGATATACATCAAACAAATACAGTTGTATTTCATATCAATTAATTAAATACATCAAATCCTAAGTTTATTTGAGCAGGCCCTCATTATTTCTCATTTAGATGGTATGGCCTGGCTGCCTAGTCTCCGTCTCAACCGTCCTCTCCAAGATTTCAGTCACCAGAATCTATCAGAACCATCCCCAAATGTGCCCAATCTTTCTGCATGACCGCATGCCAAGTCTGTTTTAGGAAGCTAAGTCACACGCTCAAAATGATGAATAATTAGGGCCATCTCAAACACATTTAAGATTTGATTCATTGATTGCTTGGACCCACTGCATGCTAAATATGAAGGGCTCACTTTATTGGTCAAAACTTGCTTCTGAGTCCTTGACATCTTCCCAATTAGGTCAAAATATGCATAATGCATTAGGTGATATTGTTAAAAAGACTCTTCAAATTAGTGAGAAAGCTAGTGTTTGCTAAGTTACACTTTGGAATAACATAGAGGGCCATGTGCCATGGCCTGCTATTATATAGAGTGGCATACTGAGGTCAATAGGAAAAAATGCTACCAAATGATTTAAAGGCTAACAGCACCTACCCCTTGCACTTCCTTATGTGTGGCAGCAATCTTCGACCTCTCGCCTTTAATTTGGTCGACAGCATGTGGAATTGTGTGCGCGATAAACGACAAACACTCAGTGACTGCTTTCACACTGCCAGGAAAGTTGATGATGATCGTGTTCCCCCGAATACCACACACAAGGCGAGACAGCATCGCCATCTGAGTTTTCTGCGGAAAACAGATGAATGCAAAAGATATAACCACCTGACTTAATATTAGAGTTTAATTTAAATCACATAGATGTATTTTTCTTCTTTACATGATCAAAAATAAGAATTACCAATTTATCTATCTTTTATTTTGAAAATCTTTTGAGAAGGATAATATTTTGAAAAGAGCACTGGTGAAAGCAATAAATTGTTAATAACCTTTGAAGATTCATGAAGTATGAAATAGCTACCGTATTTGGTTACGCAAGCTTAAATATTTAGTGTCATACACAAATTTTGAGTAGCTTATACATGCCAACAATTACTGCTCTAGATCAATCCATTAGGATCAATGTACATGTATGTGGCCATTAAAATGATGCTTGTCTTGTCAGCTGTTTAATGGCAAGTTAGCATCAGGAAGGGCATTCAACTGTAAAACTCTGCTCCAATATAGTTAATGGTGAAGAATAAGAACAAGAAGATATTGCTCTCATTGACAAGCACAAAGTTCTTGGAGCAATAAAATAACATTTTCACTTAAGAAAGCATTGAAGATGCGAAAATTTGTGATTTTAATAAAATTTTGTACCTTTTTGACTTCATAATCTGTTGCTTCACGTTTTTATGCCAAATTAGTATATTGATGGGTACCATATTGACATTCGAAATGGCACACCCGTACCCATTTTTAGGAGAACCCCCCCTTGTTTGATCTAAATCTCATATTCACCTGTATAGAGCCCATCATAATAGCCAAGGTCAACCCCGGCGCCTCCCGCTCTATCACAGCCTTTGTCGCTTCAGGTGTCACGTCGCGCAGAGTGAAGCCTGTGCCTCCTGCATGGGCAAGTAATAAAAGAGTACATTTAATCATTTCATACGGTTAGTTATGTTGAATATCTACTTGCTAAAGCTATACGTCTACTGTTTATGAATGGTATTGCTTAAATGCAGTACTTTCAAGGGCGTATCTACAATTTAGGAAAAGGGGGGTCCAGGGGTATACTTTTTGAAGCCAACAGACTACCGAACATCCTCAGAATCCTTCTCAAATCGCCAACAGACTTTAAAAGTAAAGATAGAACACAGTAGAATCCCTAGTAATTATAATCCCCTTTATATAGAGACCATCTTCTATAATAACACCTCCAGAAAGAGACTACCCTGACCAACCATTAAGAGACCGCCTCTTTTTGAATCCACTTGAAGGGGGAGGTTTCACAGTACAGTAGAACCTCCCATTAAGACCACCTCTGTATTAAGACCACCTCTATAATAAGACCACTTTTCAACGTCCGAGTACTTCATACAGCTACCAAAACTAACCTCTGTATATAGACCAGCTCTCTATTGAGACCAACTAGCACTGGTCCCAAGGGTGGTCCTAATAGAGAGGTTCTACTGTACATCCTGCACCTGCTCACACTTTCAATCCACCAATCACTGACCTGTGGTGAGGATGAGATCCAGATGATCAGTGTCGCTCCAGGTTGTCAATTTCTCCTGGATCTGGTCCATTTCATCTGCCACAACATCATACCTGAATGATGAGTACATTGTTAGAAGTGATCGAACACAAAAAACAATACAACTACCAAATGAAATCTACTATGAAAATAAAACTTCTTGGAATTATCAATTTTTGAATGATCAAGTTTGCATTCACATTGAAGATAATTTTGTGGATATCAGTTTTATGGGAGTTTGCAAGATTAATATAAAGTTAATTTGTGCAAAATATGTTTTTACAGTACATGTATAGGCAAGACTCAACAGTTGATGGATATTTGAGGATTGCTTCATATGCTACAGATTCACATATTCCTCTTCTTGAATCTGCCATGAAGTGAGAGACCACCCCAATAATGGTAAAAATCTCACGACTACAATATACATCCCTCCACTTGTGAAAATAACTATCATAACAACTTCTCTTTTAACTTTATCCATACAGGTGTTTTACAAAGATAATTTTATACTGCTAACTTTGATCTTTGAATTCCATTACAATCATGCAATGAAGTGGCAAATCCAGGATTTCCAGCCATGAGGTGACTAAAATGGACACGTTCATATGGGACATACATACAGCAGCTCTGGACATGGGTCAATATGTGGAAAGATTTCCCTCCAAGGCAGCCTGAGTGGAGACCTCAGTAGCTATCTGGATCTGCCACTGCTATGGTCAGTACCTGTTCACTGATCCCGGCAGGACTCCATCCACCTGGATTAGCTTCTGGAGACAAGGTCCACTCCTGGAAGAAAATTATTAGTTTCTAAGTACAGTCAAGGAAATTCATACGTGCATCCCTTATATAAGTTGGCAACACCCATTTTTAAATTAGAATATTATACCCTTTAGTTTAATCTTAAAGTAAAGGGACTGCCCTTTAAGGGTACTAGTACCCCGAGACTAGTACTCATACTTTAATTACCTATCTTCTTTAAGGCCATTATAGCAACTGTCACTGACAGTTAGTATGCCAATCCTCATATTTGATGTGTATTCTATAATTTGTGAGTATTGTTTTCACACAATTTCAATTCGTTGGCCACAACAGGTGTGAATGTGACGGATATGTCATGACAGAAAACTCTCAACCGTGTTCAATTGGAAATGAAATGTATTATATATTAGCTTCTTTTCATAATTGCCTTGTATTTATATTATGTTTTTTACTGAATAACTATTGTAAGAATCCTTAATATCACTGAGACTACATATTTGTAATAATCAATATATAAACTTATTTTAAGTATGTTAGGCTATTAGCAGTATTAAGAAAAATATTAATGTGATACATTTTAATATTTTAAACACAATGCAAACTATTTTATTTTGAAGTCCATGAACTGGTTTATATTGTGTATCGAGGACCCCTCTACTTAGATAACATTTTAAATCTAACAGTTATAATTACTACACTGTTCAGCTTTTAGCATGTGACTTGTTGAGCATGTATTTATAAAATCTCTACATCCTTTCTAGTAACAATCTCTATATGACACCAGATTAATAAAACTAACATAAAGCTTTAAATAGAACTGGTAATGCTCTTTAACTATAGTATGTTGTTGGAAAGCTGAGAAAGTGTAGATCCCGATTTTTATGCATAGACACTACAGAGTAACTTTGGTACTTTTGTACTTTTCGGGTGAAACATTGCCCCTACAGAAGAGACTATTATATAAAGTTAGCTTGCATAAACTTAAGTTATACTACCTTATCTTTTTTTTACCTCTATCACCGGTATAATGGTAGCTACTTTCATGCGCGTCCAAGCCACAGGAGCAATTTATACAGAGATATGTTGCTGTTTGACGGATGCGGAGACTAAACCTCGAGGTTTAGGCTCCGCATCAGTTAATCAACATAGATATCTATATAAATTGCTCCTGTGGTCCAAGCATGAATCAATAGACATTCAGACTCATAAGCTAGGAGGGGCCTGCAGCTAACCATTACAGGTAACACCCATACACAGCATGCTAACATATAGAGTTATACATGATCTTATGATTTATCAAGTGGCGATACAATTTTAGATCGTATTTCAGCATTATGAAGATACCCCTCAAACTGTTGGATAAATTGTATGATTTTGAAAAAGTGAATAGAAGCCTATTTATGACTTTTTTTTCTCTGTGTTTATCTGGTTCTGTTATATTTCTATACGTGACCACGGTGTCGAATTGGTCATGGTTGATTAAAACGTACCAACCATTACCAGATCGCGTAACAGAGATGATTATCAAAAATACTACAAAAAACCTGGACATCAAAATACAACAGATTACAAACATGTCAACTCTGGACGATGCAAAAAGAAACACTACACTGGAACGTTCGACTGTCAGTCAAAATACACAGGTGCTCGAGGGGAGAAAGGACAATAAGGATTATGGAGCTCCTGCCATTAATAAAATTGCAATAGCGTCTGGATTAACCTCGGCAAACACAAAACCAATATGGACACAATCATATATAAATGATGCCTTTCCTCTCTTTACCACATTTATTCCATCTTTTTGTAAGACCTGCAGCATTGGATATGAATACCACTTCTATTTTGCATATGATTCTGTGGATAAGTTCTACGGAAAGGAAGAACATTTAGTCATATTTCAAGGTAAAAATTCGTCTGGTGTTTGCATTCAACAAAAATTAGATGTCACATATGGGTTAAGATACGAGGTTATTAGATATGAAAGTACAAATATTTTTGTATGAAGATGAATAATACAATGAGCTATTTTAGGAGTCAAATTTTAGAAAAATGTGATTTAAATGAGCCCAAGTTCATCTTTGTAACAGAGACTAGTCGACTGGGAAAGATTATTTCAAAATTATAGAGGCGATTTGAGAGCATAATGTAGAAATATTTCTACTTTCATAGAGATTACAACTTTTTGGGAAATAAGGATGCATGTTTTTTGCCCACAAATTGTCAGCTGAATTACAACCCTTAACAGTTAGATATACTGCGAAATATTTGGGGAGCTTGTAAAGGTTTGGAAGGCCGTTGAATCGAACTCACGATCTCCTGTTTACACCAGACCAGTCATACGTGTATCCCCATGCGCCTTAGACCTTTAGGCTAATCTTTCCAGATGCTTAGAGACATGTTCATACTTGGCAAGGTTCTCGGTCCACCTAGGATTAGGCTCTGCCACACTTGTGGGTTCTTCTTGTCTTGATTCTCGGCCTTTAGCCTTTGTCCACGAACATTTACTAGCCATCAGGCGTGTGCATGACACTCAATAGAGCCGTCCCTGGGCCACTTCTTTTTACAGACTCCCCAAACTCCCATCTCCTCGACAACTAGAGGACTCCAGTCGTTTCTGGGTGTCATGTATACATGAACCTATCGGAGAGAGAGGACGCGTGTTCTAAACACCAGTGTAGGGGTAGAGACTCAGATAAGAAAAACCCGATTTACATCCCCATAGTCAACTTTCGTTGACCGAGAAGCCGTTAGAATTCTTATACCCAAGTACTAGTACATACAGTCATTATCATGACCATACACCAGAGTTGGGGTGACTATGTTTTGGGATAAAAACTAAACTAAATGACAATTTTCACGATTAAACTAAACTAAACTAAATTGACTCTGGAAGATGTTATGAATAAACTAGACTAAATTAAATGACCACTTGATTAAACTAAACTAAAACAAAATTTTAAAATGAAGGATTTACGTAATGAAATAACAGGAATAACACAGTTTTTTTTTCATTAACTATTTCATATCACTATCACTTACCCAGGTGGTAGGTAGCCTTCCCTCCTACCATTTTTTTCATTTACTCACACATCCCACATTTTTCACCTTTCCCCACATCCCACTTCCTTGAAATACCATACTGCAACAGATATCGGATTATACGTATACCATACTATACAGTCTGTTATAACTATATCAACACGGCCTTTAGATATCTGTATGTCACACATGCACAAGTGTAGCATGGGGTGTAACAGGTGGAAATAGCCAATAGGAGTAGTTTGATGGAGGTTCATTTATCCTGGATTTAATAGACATATATACATGATTATTTATTTTAAACAGGATATTAGTCCAATTAAATACATCGAACTTTGAACAGGAACTCCTGTCTTGATCACAATGCCAATAGGAGTGGTTAAGTCTGTTACAGCCCTGTTTTGGCCTTTTTTTCTCGCATACATATTTTTACCTCCTTGTTTCTCACTCTCCCTCTTCTATATCCCTTATATAATAAACACATACACACAATAGATATTTAAAAAATCTCCCGGAACTTGATGTTTTATAATCTTGAGTGTTGATATTCTCAGAGCCATAAAATGAAAGTCACGTAAATTAAAACAGAAAACATATAAACGTTCAACGGGTTTAATACATCCCCAAAACACGCCAATTAAAGAGTGTGATAGAGTGGTCTACAAGTCATATTGATGGTATAATGATAATAAAGTATGCATTATGTTTTTTTTTCTCCAAATTTCATCTACTTATATAGATAGAAGACATAGTAAATTATATATTTTTGAAAACCTTGTTTTTCTGTTAATATGCTACTAGTAATTTAAAATGATGATGCAAAGTTTAAAAGAACGTGTATTGTATTTTCTTGATGATGAGCCATTTGTGAAATGATTTTAATTTCAACATTATTCGTTATGATTATTACAGTACTTTTAAACATACAGACGGCTCTCACAATAACACAATACCTTAAATGTAATTGGCATTATCATTTATAAGCTAACATCACCAGGTCTGATTGTCCCTTTTTTAAAGTGAAACTACTGCGTGGATACCTTAAGCCTTGATATAAATTGATACGTCAAGTCTTTTTAAGACTTCACTAAGCATGAAAAAGTTATACAATTTCTTTTATCATCAAAAATAATTCATTGGATGTTTAAACACTAATTTTATTGGCATGGTCAGCACCTTTGCCGTTCAAAATGATATGAGGCCCAAGTTGAGGACCCTCACCATCTTAGTCTCCATGTGTATCCCTCCCCCCTTCCCCAAGTGCTTTGTCCATTACATCATTAATGATGTAACCTAATGGCAAAGATGCCAGTGGTGTAAGCAGGATTTTGCTGATGTGTATGCACAACTACATTTTGAAAAACCGTGCCGAAGACACTGTAGCGAGTGCCGTAGGCACGTAGCCCATCACAGTGGGGAGGGGTCTGGGGGGAATTCCCTCCCAGAAAATGTTTGAAAATTGGAGTAAATTGCATTTGGGGAAATCTGTTGACAAAAACGATGAATTAGTTTAATTACATTTTTTTATATATTTTTTATTCAAATATGAGGAGATCTTACTTTACTTAACTAACCACCAGTTACATTAATGTGTCTTTTCTATAGAATTGTGATGAATGATCGTCTCAAATTTTCAAAACCCAAAGTAAATAAGGTGCAAGTGTATGAGAATGGTGCCATCAATGATTGGGCTGGTACAGGAACAATTGGATCCGCAGATGGGTTGATAAGAACATCACAATTTGGTCAACCAGCAGGTTTAGCGGTAGAACACAATACATTAGTTGTTGCAAACTCTCAAATAGGTGCAATCAGGATGATCATTGCCCTTGATTGAGATAGGCACATTGTTTCATGGCTTTGGAATACACTTCAGTGGTAACCACGTAGAAACCCCTACTCTGGCTGATGCTCTTGCCAATTGAAGACATGTTTTAAGTTACTTTGATAAAATGACCAGTGCAGTTCAACGAACATTAGAAAAAGATGTTACCAATGGGCCAGATTGTACAATTTCAATATCATAAAAAAAAAAAAAAGTATTAGCCCTGTTGTTACTTCTCTGATGGCCTTTCAGGAAAATATCATTATGATGAATGGTTTAAAACAACGTGTGCAAAGACCTTCAAAGTAGCCTTACATTTCAAGTTGAATCATTCTATTCATTGCACCACCACAATTAACAATTTAACAGGTGCAAAACTGAAAAAGAATTGTCAAAGACCTATGCTAAGTTTAAAGTAGAGATTTATGCCATGGCTTTCTATGTCATTTTTTCAACAACACTTCGTTCCTTCAAAGTATTACATGTAATATACATGAAGTCATGGATTCATGGGAAAAGAGTTTGTTTAAATAGAAAATACACCACTGATGAATACTTAAAAATGGTATGTAAACTGTATGCAGAATGTGCAAAATGTTTATTGCACATTGAATGAGTGTTTCATATGGCGCTGCCCATAAAACAGCACTTGGCATTGTATAGTTTACAGCCTAAAAATGGCGAAGCGGCCGTAATACTTACCGAAGGCAACATGATCAAAGGATTTGATTTTCTTTTGAAAGTGGGTTTGAAAAGATTTGTTTAATTATTAGAATGAAAGAGGGTGAACATCAAGGGATTACAAGTAAATCTACCACAAAATGTTTTGCCCCCATTGCACATTAAGGTCCTTCAAAATTCATCAGCCAAAGTGCCCCCCCCCCCCACCCGAAACCCCACAAAAAAGTGACCATTGTGTACTTTGCAAAGCTTTGCAATTGCCCATTTTGTTTGGAAATTACAGCAACTGGCAGTATATTGGTTACAATTCCTTTAAACACTGCTTTGTCAGAAACCAAGAATACATAGTGAACAGTGCCTTTCTTTCTCTAATTTACAGAGCTCTTCTCCAAAGCCATCACGCGACAGTGCCCAGTCGGCCTGGTAACCCGTCTTCGCATGGTTCGCTGTCCTCACGCTAGACATCCTGCTTGGGCACAGAACGATGCTGTCTTGGAGGCGTACTTAGACAATATGCAGTACTTCTACAGGTTGGGGCGGGAAGTGGTGTGTTCATTTGGTGAAGAATTCGCGCATTCATTTTTTTTCTTGGTGCATTTGTTTTGTGCCACCCTTTACCCTCTTTAGAGACACACACATTGCGGTAGTTTACAAGCCTGTATAGTGTTTACCCACGGGTAAGCAGTATATAAGCAGAGTCGAGTTTACGCTTCTTTATTCCATCCCTTTTGCTCAGCACATGTGTATGTATTTTTAAATAAACACAAAAAATATGTGTCAATCAATTGTCACATTTTCATTGGCGATATTGCAAGATATTTTTAGCAATTTTTATAAATTGCACGTTTATCTGAAAAAAAAAGCCTTCAATAGACATCAAATACAAAGTTTCCAAGTGAGAGGCGACTTAAATAGATACATAGTATAAGATGCAGCCTCTTTTATTTGAAATAGGAAATTTTTCTCTCACTTTTTAAAGACGTGCCAGATATGGCGTACCTAACTTTTTGTGCACATTTTCCCCCTACGCATTTAATCACATTTAATCACATTTAATTAAACCATTGTTTCAAGAGTGAAAACATGCCGTCTATATACATGAGAATCTTGCACGTATGCAGGGTAAATAGAAAAGTTCAAAATCAACTGAGCTTAATCCTTTAAGATGATGATAGCACATAGGTTCATGACATGTGTATGGTATATAATCCAGGGTCAATGATGACACGGTGATGATAACGCCTGGCTGGACTGAGGCCTTCATTCTCGCACTGAACGCCTTCGACCCTCCAGGCGTGGGCATTGTTGGTCCCAACCACCATGGCGGCAACTTGGAAGTGCTCACATACGAGTTTGTCAGCGCCAACCATGTGCACATCTTCGGCTTCCACTACCCCCGCGAATACACAAGTAATGTTTAGTTTATCTTTATACCAACTGCAGCAATAAGGTTGGGCACAAGGCATCTATGATTCCAACTGTCCTACTAAGTACTTGCCTACTGATGCCTTCAAATTATTGGCAGCCATTTTTTTCTCTAACTCATTGTGTTAAAGCATTGATTTAATTTAGTGGGTCTGGAAAAGAGTAGCATATCAATATGAAAGAAGCAGTTTGTTTACATTTCTTTACTGTCACCAAGCATGTATTTTAGATTGGGTGGCAGATGAATGGATAACGTGGGTGTACGAGGAGCGGATGCGCAAACTGGCTCACATCCGCCTGAACCACACCATGTCACTGGGCAGACGCTACAAGGCGTACCGGCCCACTGAGCTCATGATCAGACGAATGCCACGTGATAAGCACGTGGTAC